>JANZLQ010000079.1:43024895-43046913 GCA_026212715.1 Elanus axillaris
TGTCTGACAACCCTCTCAGTAAAGAATTTTTTCCTAATATCCAACCTAAACCTCCCTTGCCGCAACTTGAGGCCATTTCCTCTCATCCTATCTCCAGCCACCAGACATAAGAGACCACCACTCACCTCACTTACAACCCCCTTTCAGGTAGTTGTAGAGAGCAATAAGGTCCCCCCCCTCAGCCTCCTATTTTCTATACTAAACAGCCCCAGTTCCCTCAGCCACTTCTCATCAGACTTGTGCTCCAGGCCCCTCACCAACTTGGTTGCCCTTCTTTGGACATGTTGCAGCAACTCGGTGTGTTTCCTGTAGTGAGAGGCCCAAAACTGAACACAGTACTCGAGGTGCGGCCTCACCAGTGCCAAGTACAGGGGGATAATCACCTCCCTGCTCCTGCTGGCCACGCTATTTCTGATACAAGCCAGGATGCTGTTGACCTTCTTGGCCACCTGGGCACACTGCTGGCTCCTATTCAGCCATCTGTCAACCAGCACCCCCAGGTCTTTCTCTGCCAGGCAGCTTTCCAGCCACTCTTCCCCAAGCCTGTAGCACTGCATGGGGTTGTTGTGACCCACGTGCAGGACCCAGCCTTGTTGAACATCATACAATTTGCCTCAGCCCATTGATCCAGCCTGTCCAGATCTCTCTGCAGAGCCTTCCTACCCTCAAGCAGATCGACCCTGCCTCCCAGCTTGGTGTTGCCTGCGAACTTGCTGAGGGTGCATTCAATCCCCTCATCTAGATCATCAATAAAGATATTAAACAGAACCAGCCCTAACACTGAGCCCTGGGGAACACCTCTTGTGACCAGCCACCAACCAGATTTAACTCCATTCACCACAACCCTCTGGGCTCGACCATCCAGCCAGTTTTTCACCCAGAGTAGAGTACATTTGTCCAAGCCATGAGACTCCCACTTCTCAAAAAGTATGCCATGAGAGACAGTGTCAAAGGCCTTGCTGAAGTTGAGGTAGATAACATCCACAGCCTTTCCCTCATCCACTAGATGGGTCACCTGGTCATAGGAGATCAGGTTGGTCAAGCAGGACCTGCCCTTCGTAAACTCATGCTGACTGGGCCTGATCCCCTGTTTGTCCTGGACTTGCTATCTGAGTGCTCTCAAGATGAACTGTTCTATAATCCTCCCCAGTACCGAGGTCAGGCTGACAGGCCTGTAGTTCCCCAGATCCTCCCTCTGACCCTTCTTGTAAATGGATGTCACATTGGCAAGCCTCCAGTCATCTGGGACCTCCCCTGTTGACCAGGATTGCTGATAGATGATGGAGAGTGGCTTGGCAAGCACCTCCGCCAGTTCCCTCAGTACTCTTGGATGGATTCCATCTGGTCCTATGGATCTGTGAGTGTCCAGACGGCGTAGTAGGTCACTATTTCCTTCTGGATTAAGGGGGGATATATGCTGCTCTTCATCCTCACCTTCCAGTTCAGGGGGCATAGTACCCTGAGGATAACTGGTTTCCTTATTAAAGACTGAGGTAAAGAAGGCATTAAGTACCTCAGCCTCTTCCTCATCTGTGGTGGCAACGTTCCCTTCTGTATCCATTAAAGGATAGATATTCTTCTTGGGTGTCTTTTTACTGTTAACATATTTGTAAAAACATTTTTTGTTGTCCCTTACAATAGTAGCCAAGATTAAGTTCTAGCTGAGCTTTTGGCTTTCTAATTTCCTCTCTGCATGGTCTAACAAGATCCCTGTACACCTCCTGAGTTGCCTGCCACTTCTTCCAGAGATGATAAACTCCCCTTTTATTCTGGACTCCTAGCAAAAGCTCCCTGTCCAGCCAGGCTGGTCATCTTCCTCAGCAATTTGACTTGCAGCACATGGGAATAGCCTGGTTCTGAGCCATTAAGATTTCCTTCTTAAAGGAAAACCCTTCTTAAAGGGGTCCTGGACCCCTTTACCCTTCACAACTATCTCCCAAGGGACTGTCTCAAACAGATATGGTAGAACTCTTTCATAGTCTAGCTCAGTAATCAGAGATACAGAGCAAAATCACCACAGTATTGTAGGAAAAGAATAACTACGGAGAAATTGTGCTGGCTTATTTTTGTAAGGCAGATAAAAAAGCTGGCAAGAGACACACCCAGTAATCATCATACTACTGAGAATAAAAAATGTCCCTGTATTTTCATCTGTCAATTCAGATAATAATATCCAAGATAGAAAACAAAATACAAAAAAGAAGTCTAAATGCTACCCCTTTCCACTAAGCCATGCTAATACATTAATTTCAGTGCCTTAAGAACTGTTTCAGGGCAGTGAAAAGGTTATACATGAAATCAGCTTACTCTCTAGCAAACCTACTTCTAACTGATCAGTTTTCCTCTCCATAACCCACTGTTTTTCACTGGACAGCAGGAGCAGCACAACCACTGCTGATGGCAGGATTCAAAATTATTTTTAACATTTACTGAAAAACGTCAAAAGAAGATACTTTAAAAATGCAGAAGTCTGATTATCACAAAGTTCTATATTTCTTCTAAAGTAACAGAAAATACTTTCCTGAAGAGCTCATTCATTTGTAAAAAATTGTTTGTGCAAATAAAAATATTACTATTAATTGCATGATCTTTTTATGAAAGATCACTGCAACTGCAAAATTACAAGTGTTGAAATTACAAAAAGCCATGTAAGGTTTCTAATAATCTACTTCAGTAATTTTTTATTCAATTAATCATAACTCAAGTGTCTGTGAGAAAGAAAAAGGGAAGTAAAAAAGGAAAAAGAAGCAGTCATGGGCTGATATATAGTGTATTCAGAATTACAAAATAAATGTTCTTTTTTAAAAGCAAAACATTTAAAATCTGGTTTTAGATACGTGAATCCAAATTCTATACTTCATATAGCATCAACTCTTCAAAGACCCATACAGAATCCAAACAAACCAATACAAGTGTTCACCAAAGCCACAACCAAGAAAGAAATTCTTACAAAATAAAAACCAGATGAATGCTATTTTATCTGTATGTGAACAGTTTGGTAGAGAGGCTATCACAGATGTGAAGTATACTTAATGTTTTTATACCAGTTGATATTACTAAAACAAAAATGCATAGGCAAAAATCAAAGCTTCATTAAAGAATTAATATATTATGTTGCTGATTTTCAATTACCATTTACTAAAAAGAAAACAAAGAACCACACAAGCTTATAAGATTTACAACATATGCATAATATTACACTGAAAAAAGAACCCCTATGATAAGCAGCCTGGAAGGTAGGCTCTTTTATTGGGCTGATAATCCACAAACAATACTTTAAAGTGATTAAACATTTCTTTATTTCTCATCCTTAACTTCTTAGCCACTGGCCAATTTTAGATTTATTTTATAAGAGTCTCAAAGATAATGAAGTTCCTTTAAGGTTCACAGGCAATCCCAGTTCATCCTCCCAGTAGGGAAAGGTGAGCAAAGTTCAGCAGTGGCTGGCAGACCAACTTGCAGGCATGACCAGGCCAGCAGTTCAGCAGGTCTTCAGCCTGACGGTATCCTCACCCTCTTCTGCTTCTTGGCCAATTTCCTGGCTTTCCTGGGAGATGTGTAGTAAGGATATAGGGAGTGGGACAAGAAATCAACAAAGCAGTAAAAGAAAGGCAGACTTATGAAGTCCTTATGAGTCTTATGAAAATCAGGTTTCATGGGACCTTGCGCTTGTGTAATTTCTTGTGGGTTTTCTTCTCTAAAGTACTAAAGAAATCGCAGTCCTGTGGCTGTCTTTAGCACATCACACAGATCCCCAATGCTCTTCATTTAACCAGTCCTGGCTTCAGACCAGACCCTGCTCTTAGTTCCTCTCATGGAAGCTCTTCCCCGTAGCAGCACTTTCACATCCATGCTTAAAACCTTGCACCCACCTGTCACTTATAGGGTGGCCCTGATGCCAGCCAGAAGATCTGCCCATTTCTTCCCCAGCTTCTCCATGATGCTACACAACAAACCTGCTAGATTACAAAACACACCCCCAAATCCCATGGGAAAAGCCACAAGGAAGCCATATTCAAGAGCCACACAAGGGTTCTGCATGGGACATGCACAGGACATAGAAAGGCCATTTGGTCTCTGGCAGGGGGAGGGTGGAGGGATTTTGCCCATTCCCTGAGAAAAGCTGTGCTAGCTCTTGTGAAAACTCTTGTGCCAGGTTTCCTAAACTCACTTTCAATCATCTCCAAACTAACTGTAATAATAAACTAACTGTATTGTGAAAGCGAGTAGTCCAGACAGCCTGCTGCTTTGGATTACACAAGAAACTGAAAAGGCTTTAAAATTTCAAACACCTGGAGCCGACACAGTTTTACAGTGGTGTAGCAAGGATCAGTAGGTGTCCCACCTTTGGGTGCCAGGTGCTGATGCCAGGGCAGTGGAGGAGGTATGAAATGCAGTTAAAACTCATACAAGGGAAGATACTCTGTCTGTCTGTTGTAACCTCATCAACTGCAGGTCTAATATAAGAGTTTCTATAAAAACATCCAAACATCATACTACCTAAAAGTTTAGCTCCTTCCCAGTGTACAGAATCCACCTACTTGGCAATTACTTTTTTGATAAATGATGCTCTTGCTTGGCTTTACTCCAGGACTGACTTCTAAATTTTGCAACCTGCCTATTGAACTTGGCTGGGTTCTGACAAGACCATCAAATAAGGACAAACTATGACAGAAAGCAAAAGATTAAGCACAGGAGTAACATGCAAGAGCACTTGTCAAATATAGAAATGCAGATCTATTAGCAGCAATTCCTTGAAAGGGCATTTGCCCATCCACCTAATAGTTCCAAGAAGTTAAAAATATAGCCAGAAAACAAGGTTAAATAGTGCCCTTTCCATCCCAGAAGCATATGCAGGATTACAATCCTGGGTTTTGTCTTAATCTATAAATTCTCTCAGTGTGGACAAACAAAGAATCCTGCATGAGAAACTCTCACGATGCTTATTAATGCCAAAACCACTGACTAAATTGTGTGGAAACTTAGAAATAAACAAACAATTTAAAGCTTTTGGAAGTTTCTGTACTTCATCTAAAGAAATGCATCCACACTGATAAAGGCAGGCAATTTAAAACACCTCAGTTGTTTATGTGGAAACTACTATATAACTATTGATTTAGAATACTTTTTTCACGCTATCTACAGTCCCATAAATATGATCCGGCTAGGAAACAATTATTTTATTTTATTATTTTATTCCCTCAAGCTTCATAAAGTTGTATGTTAGAGGAGAACAATTTTCAGTTGCTCATAATAAAAAATGCCTTTTTAACACCAAAGTTGACCTAAGACAGCTGCCCAGAATCCAAACTGACAAGTTTCTGGCCTTGGGGTATGGACTTTTTTGTTGGCGGTGCATTTTGTTTGTTTGTTTGTTTTTACTATATAACTCAATAGATATCGTAACAAAAACAAACAAACAAACAAAAAGAGAAGAAAAATAAAACCAAAGAAGAAAATTCTTCCAGCAAGAACAGAATCAAAACTACCAACATGAGGAAAAGAGACAGAAGAGTAATAAAGTCATTTTGCCTGAATAAAGATTTGGATAAGAGCACTATTTAGGAAACAGTCTACTTATTCAGCATGTTTGTTCTCTTACACATTTCTCTGGGTGTATTTTTTCCCCAGGCACAATCAAGTGTACAAAATTTTAAACACTTATCTTCACTTCTGAGCTCATCAAAAAGTTGAAAAGCCATTAATCAACTGAGCCGTTCTGAATTTAAAAGAGTGCAAGCATGACAAGAGTATGGTATACAGCTTACAATGAGAAAAAAAAGAGTTACTTAAACAGAACAGTACAAAAAAAAGGGGGTGTGTGTGGAAATTTATGTAACAAAATTGCTTCTAAATAGAATATGAGCATGTCCTCCAGAGATGTCCATAATGCCTCAGTGCCACCTCAGCTCATTCCCAAGTAAGCCTTAGACAGTAACAAACACACAGATTAAATATTAAGGATAGACCTCCAGTTTATTCTAAATAAATGTAAATACACAAAATTGAATACAGCTTTGTGTCACTGCCAGGATTATAGCAGAGCTACAGAGATTTAAATCAAATGCCTCTGAACTGTTTTTTCTTCATTAAAAGTATTGTTTCTTCTACATTCCTGGAGCAAGTGAAAATCATTGGGACCTAGCTAGTTATGCTAGAAGCAGATCAGTGAGACCTGCTAAGTCAAAGGATCTTTGAGACTAATATTTTCTATTTCTTACTCCTGTACTTTTTCAAATTCCCAAGGATTTGCAATCCTGGGATCCCCAGGAAGAAAATCCCACTTAGGAAAGATACAGTTAAACTCAGAAAGAATGCTGTTGATAATATCCTTCTCTTTCACTAATTTCCACCTCAGAGATTTTGGATGTCACAGCTCAAAAGCATAGCCTCAGTTGCTCTCCAGGGCTTCCACAATGCCATGCTCTGCTAGCCTATTCATTGCTCAGGAAATGCCAGCATGCTCGTATCTGTGGGGTACTTCTAGGAGCTATTCTAGAGCAAGCAGTTAGTGAAAATGGAAACAGAAGCATGCAACATAATGACTACTGTTAAAAATAATCTAAGTACTACTTTAAACAAAAAAGGTCATCTCCCACACGTAGAGAGGATTATCAATTCATTACTTCTACCCTTACTCCCCTTACCATATCAAAGCAGAAATGTCAGCTTAATTTTTTTTTATTTTTTTTTTTGTTGCTCTACATAGAAAGAAACAAGTAGAAGGGCACTTAGAAATACTTTTCACTTCCAGGTATTTGTAGCACTTTTCATAGGATACACATACAAGTTAAACCTTTGCACAAGCTTCAGCTAATTTGGCCAAAAGTCATAGAAGACTGTGAATTGCCTTAATAACAAGCTGCATCAATCAGGCAGTAGTCTTTTAATGACATGTTTTGTATTTATTGAAAAGATAATGTTATTCTAAATCTTAGTAGGTCCCTGGAAGTCACAAACTGCACCTGAGCTGCCATACCATCCCATCACTCTCTCAATGACTTCTGATCTGTGTTACATGCACAACAACAATAACAACATCCGCAATTTATTATCAAACTTAGAAACAAAAAACCAGAACCAAATGTTGGCAGTTCCCTGGCAGATTTTCTGGTGCACCTTCGAACTCCTCAAAATACTAACACAACAGGAAAAGTGAAGCAGTCATGAAGCACAACTGACAGGCAGACCACCAGCACAGCAAGTAACTTCTCTGTTTCACTGAACAGGCTTCCACATCAGAAACCATCACTGCAGCCGGTCTTCTGGGTCACCTCACTGGAGCAAGCCACCCACATGCAGCACATGGCTATAGGGACCACACTACCTTTCCCACCCTACTTCAACTTTGTTCCAGTTCTAAAGAGCTGTAAAGGTCTGGCAAATTAATGGATTTCACACAGCTTTCAAAAGCAGGAAAAAGATAAAGTGTATCAGTACCTGTTCTATCCTCTTATAGAAGCTACTTTACTGGAGATTGTAGTTTTTCAGCTCTGACTCAAAACTTAGCCTCTTCTTCAGCAAAAAAGTTGAGGGAGGAAGGGAAGGAGAAACAGTATGTACAACCTGCTAGACCATTAAATACTTGCAAGCAAATCACATCCAAGGAATCAGATAATTCAATGAAGTGCTGTACAATAATATTCTGAATTCTGAGTAGCACTGAAGCCACACCACCAGTTCTACACGATTGCAACTATACTATCTGCAACCAAAACCTCACCACTTAATGGAGTCAGGCTTGATGCATAATTATTGTCTTGGTCCTGTGAGAGTACGGGTTGTGATTGCTCAACAGGCAGCACTGCCTGCTTTGCATGCTGAAGGTATTACAGTGATGGGTAAAATGTGTAAATGTTGGTATATGATAAAGAACATCATGATATTCAGGATGATTACAGAGACAGCAATAGTCTACAGAAATAATGTTAATCAGTCTTCAATTACTAACAAGCATTTGCCACAACACCAGTTTTTAAGAGCATGGGAAACAAGATTTGGAGAGAAACGACAATGAGAATCCTCAGGGCTACAATGGTACTACTTGAACCTCCTGTGGAGAAGCAAGGAGAGATATTCTCAAATAGCTCATGGCATCTTACAATCATAGTATCTACTTCATCTTTCCAGCAAAAAAATTTGTGTACAGACACCTAGCACCTTCTTTTGATAGCCAGCTGTGGCTGCCAAAGACACCTCAGCTAGAAATGACACTCTCCTTGGAAGAAAAATCTGACAATTAGGACCTAAAAAACTCTTTGTTGATCTATATTAACTCCCAAACCCTATAAATCATTTCCAAAGATATTCCCTAGCAGTGTTTCAGTTAATCCAGCATTATCGCAGTTTCTCCTAACACTCAGAATTAGTTTTTCCAACATCTTTAACTCCCAAGCATTGTTCTGTTTTACCACTTTCAAAAAAAATTAACTAACTGCCTTCCCACACTGGACATTATTTCATTGAGGGTACTTGCACAGACATTTTTCTCTTAATCTTTTTACCCAGCACCTGTACTGCGCTCCCTTTGCCACTGACTGTGCATCTATCTGATACTTACAATTTAAGTTGATTTTTCTACAGATTTTACTTTCCCTGTATATTTTAAGGAGGAAAGGCAACTAGCACAACTTGTGGTAATGTCTGGAGTTACATAAAAGATAGCCGCATTGGTACCGGGTGCACTTGTGAGAAGCATTCCACTCAATTGCAAAGGAATAAAAAAATCACTACAAAGCATGTCCATATGCAATTACACTATGATCACCTGTGAGACAGGTGAAACTGACTCACCAATAACTTCTGATATTCATTTGCAAGGATCGAACACACTAATGTTAATTCCTAACCTTTAATATATTTTAATGAAACTTTAAATATCAACCTAAAACAGTTGACCACCAAAAGAGTCATGGAATGCTGCTTCAAGGGCAAAAGTAAAATGGAAAGCAATTTACCGCATCACCAAATGGTTGCTCTCATGGAAAAAAACAATATCAGAAAACTACATTTCGTGACCAACAAAACAAAAGAAGAAAATCTGCTTATATCAGTTTCAAGGATGAAGTCATCCTGGATTGTGGAAAGCAAAGCCATGTCAAAATCCCTCAGAAAGAGGTTATACAAGTTGAGGATTGCTCCCTACAGTATAGAATCATAGAACCGTTTAGGTTGGAAAAGACCTTTAAGATCATCGAGTCCAACCATCAACCCAACACCACCATGCCCACTAAATGATATCCTGAAGTGCCATATGTATAAGTTTTTTTAACACCTCCAGGGATGGTCACTCCATCACTTCCCTGGGCAGCCTGTTACAATACCCGACAACCCTTTCAGTAATGAAACTTTTCCTAATATCCAATCTAAACCTCTCCTAGCACAACTTGAGGCCATTTCCTCTCATCCTATCACTAGTTACTTGATAGAAGAGACCAGTATCCACGTTACTACAACATTCTTACAGGTGGTTGTACAGAGCAATAAGGTCTCCCAAAGACCTTCTTGAAGACCCTTGCACCACTGAGTATTCACCGCCCCAAAAATGTATCTTCCCTCAGTTCCTGTGAGACTACTCCACAGTCTAGTAGACCTCAGCGTTGAGATGTTTTTTCCAATGCTTAGTTCTCCTTTCTGTATCTCACCCCATCATTCACAGTTAAGTCCTCCTTACCATACACAGCTTTGTTTCCTCCTGTTTCTGCCAGGGCTTTTCAGTTAGGAGGTACAATTATTCCCCTCTATTAACAAAAGAGGGCTAACATTTCAGTCCTCTCCAATTATTAAGAATCACTCCTACCCTTTGAACATCCTTGTGTTATTTATTTCAAGACAAGCAACACACATTGTAAGAGACACACAACTAAGGCAGAGATCAAAAGTCTGTAAGTTCTTTCAAAGCAAAGAGCTTTAATGGCAAGTTAAGCTCCAACACTGGAAACTTGCTATTAAGATTCTAACATCACCCTTAACTCAGTCCCTGTATTCCTTGCAGTTTCTCTTCAATAGGTCAAAAATTGGCAGACTGAAATCTTTTTCTCACAAGAGACATTAAAAACCACTAACTCTGGACTTCTGTCATGTCTCAATTCAAAGAGTTGAACAAAACAAAAATTTTTTTTTGTTTTATTATTTTTTTATTGATGTAGGAAAAAAAATGTAATTTTCACAGGGTAGACTAATAACCCAATTCCTGCTCAAAATTACTGTAATTCTTTTCTTGATGGCATAAGGTTTACCAAGTAAAATGGAGAAAGTTTGCTTCTGCTATCCAGGAATACATTTGTCCCTAATTAATCGATAAAACCACACAAACCCTCATGTAAAGCAGTGCATAATCACAGCAGCAACAACAGGGTAACTTCCTTTGCTAGCTGAACACTACAGAAGTGCCATGTACTTGATACGCAGATAAAAAGAGAAACTGTCCAAGCCTTTCACAACAAGGTCTTCTATTTCTGTAACTCACTGAGTATCTTTATTAGTGTGGTAGAAGAAAATCAGAAGCAGACTTATTCATGTACATACAGACACATCCCAACAATATATTCAGCAATTAATAAAAAAAAATGTAAAATTGAGAAAAAAATATTTTTTTACTGTAAATTCACTAGGGCTCAGAAAATGGAAAGACTTTCCCCGACTCTGGATTATCAGAGCTATGCAGAACAGTAACAACTCACTGCCAAGTCTTTAGCATGAAGAGACAAAGATTTATTTAGATGTTGTGGGCTGCTGGTTCCAAACCGTAGACTGTGAAGCTGTTTCTATCACAATGGTGAAGCATCTGCCAATTTTTAAGCTCTAAGGTTTTCCCATTAACTCAGTCCATGATTGTCCTATAATTCCCAAGAGATAAAGGGGGTTTTGTTCTGAAACATATGTTTCTAGATTAAATGCACACCCAGACATGAACTCACTCAACTTTCTCCCCATGTGTCTTCCACAGGTTCATCAGATCCCTTGCAAAGGCATTTTTTCTAACCTCGGTCCATTGCTGATAAAATTCTACTATTACATCATTGCTTTTTCTTGGGGATTATGTCACATGTCCTGGGAACTCATGAATGGGCCTACATTTAGAAGCAGAAGAATTAGCCTCCTCAGGACAAAGAAGAACAAGTGGAAAACATGATGATGTAACTCACAAGCCAGATACAGATGGGAGGGAAGAGAAAAAAGAGGAAGATTAAATCCTCACCACATACAATTCAAAGGCATTTAAAATACAAAGTACCCACAGCAAAACTAGAAGAGATACACACCAGCTGCAAAATAAAATGTGTACATGAGATTACCTTCCAGACCTTATCACAAGTGCTGTGCAGATGCAGATGGAGCTGACACATGACAATGCTATGCCCTACAAGAAGGAATTCAATTTTCACATGCTACACTAGGGACAGGAAAAAGAAAATTATAACTAGCGCACAGGAAGGTTTCATCTGAGGTACCTGGGGCTGAGACTGAAGAATTTGAGATCATAAAGGTAATCCTGGAAATAGAAATAAAAGCACTGCTACCATCCTGAGTCCCCAGACAAAAACTAGCAGCAATACCACCACCATCTCATAAAATGCGAATTGACATTGGTTTATTTTCACTCCATGTTTGCTTCTGACACTCAAATGCCTCCTTACAAGTGGAAGTGTCAAAAATCTCATCAGTTCTCTGTGTCAGTGCTTGGTAAGCTACAGTCAGCAAGAACAGATCTGGAAGCAACTAAAAGAGAATTCAGAAACCACTGCCTGTGGGGAAAGAGTATCACAGCTGATGAGCAACAGAACAAAAGACTAAACTTCTAAGGCTTTAGTCTCTCCTCAGCAGCAAATGGCTTCCAGATTTGCACCCCTGAAGCCTAACATGTTGATCCATACATTTTCTCTTTAGACAGGATTGTGGCCAGAAGATTTGCTCTTTGGATAATAAAAGTATGCTTGAGATCTTCAGGGGGATTCCTTCCTCTTAGTAAAAAAAAATTCGAATTTCATGAATATTGTTCTTAAACAGCTGTGGTCGTGAGATCTTAGGGTGTCTTCAAAAGATCCAGTTAATAAACAAGTGCACAAGAATAAAAAGACTTCAGAAATTGTAAAGTCTGAATATATAATATTCAGGTACAACAGCAGGTGCTTTTTGTACTGTGTGCTAAGTCCTTGTTATGTGTTTGGCATTGGCTTGGTTACAGCAAGTATGAGATAACTCGCTAACATGCTGTGTCATCAAAATGCACCAGATGGATGTTCCAATTACACAAAGTCTCTTCCCTTCCTCGCTCTTCTCCAAACAGGATGTAACTTTTAAAGAGCAATGACAGGCACCAGCATGGCAAATCCTCTGTGTAATCACTGCTCCAATTACTTTAGTCAAAACTAATGGTAAAATTTGGTCTTGATCTTGAAACCATTCACAAAGCTGTACTGCCACCGTGCTTGCAAGGGTTTGGGAAGGGCTAGTTTGACCAGGGTGAACACAGAATGATATACAACTGAAAAGTCTCAGGCAAGTTTGTTTTTTTCCTAAATAACCCACTCCTGCCACCGACCTCAGGCAAGCTCCCCTGACACTGCCTTAACAGGTGACCGATACTTTTTTGCATTTTCAACATCCCAGTTTGTCTTCTTAGGGGAAAAAGAAAATTAACTAGACTCCTCCCTTTCCCATATTCTCCCCCTTACACACACGTCACCTGTAGACTGCTGCCACTGGACAGACCGACCACAAGAGTGGTACAAGGCCTCTTCCTCATCGGCTGGCACCAGTGCAAAACGGGTGGGCTTCCAGTGAAGCTGCAGTGACAGACTGCTGCCTCACACTGAACAACTCTCCTCTGCAAGCAGAGTCTTCCTTCCTAAAACCCAACAGCATTTCAGCTGGGTCTCCCATGGTGTTGAAACTAAATATGAATAATTGTAGGTGACTTCACAGTATGCCACTTCATACTTAGATTTGATGACTTTGTATTTGCAAACGTAACTTCTCTCCCTAGCATGAACCCTCACAGGTGCCAGGTGAAGACCAACGAAATCCACCCAAAAACTTCATTGGATTCTTCTCAGAGGCACTAAAGGAGTGAGTTTTATCTGGATTATCAGGTATGCCCACTATTCACTATCACACTATATCTGAAAAGCCAACACAAAAAAGATGCCACCAAGGTTTGAACACTACTATGCTGTAATAACTGTATGAGATACTGCGAAAGGCCATGAAGCCACAGGTTCCTGTCATACATTGGAGAGAGAAAGTCTTCAACAGGCAGAGTAAATAAAGTGATGGTAGATGTGCACCTAGTTGGAGGAGGTCAGTCTTTAAGGGGTGTGTGTCTGATTTTTTGACACACTGAGCATTAATAACCATGACACAGAATATAATAAAAATGGAAGAATAACAGCTGTTCTGTGTACTGTTATTAAGACTTTGCAGTTCATAAGATGACTAAACTTTCAGACTGACTTAAAATGTGTTTTAACTGACTGAAAAAATATTTTCCTCATCCTTACATCACAAGAAGCCCTGAATTATTCAACCCTGCCCTGTGAATTCCCTCCCTGTAATTTCACCTTTGGTTTCAGGTGTAAGACACCTACAAAAGTATAGTACATATCCCTCAGTGTTTCCAATGTCCGATGGCCCTAAAGTCACTGTTCTACACACTCTGCCATTTGAAAACACAAGGCTCTTGGACAGGCAGCTGAAAAGTCTTCCTTTTCCACATAAACAAAGTAGTTTCTAAATAAAAAAGGAATTCTTACCTTACTGCTGTTTGTGCTGTTCTGTTATTCAGAGTGTGTCTAGTGTATGTATATAAACCTGCACTGCCGCACCTGTGGATGCCACTGCTTACAAGACCATAACACAGAGTTTAACACTGCATATCAAAACTGAGTTATGAACTGCTCAGGTTTCAACACAGTGATATACTGGAAGAAAAAAAAAAAAATCTTTGGACCTCTACCTAAGAAGTCATTGTCTTCATGGATAAATATGCTGAAGAAAAAGTATCTTCAATAAAATATGAATCTGCATACCAGAAACGTGACATATAAAAATTGCCTTTGCTCCATACAAAAAAGGCTGTTCATTGCAGTTTTAATTCCTAGAGAATCACCAAAAGGCAGTAATTTTGGAGTAGAGAACTTATTACTTTTTTGAAAATTGACTACACAAATATTAACTGTATAAAAGCTAGGACTGTGCTTTTAATATTTACTTTCCATGCAACTGCATTTCCACACTGCCATTCAGTTCAAAATGCTTCTACTGGCTATCAGGGGGTAATTTATACTGAGGGAGTCTGACAGAGAACCAGATCTCCTCTAGGAAATATTTTGTTATTCCTGGTCAATGACAGCTAACAACTGGATCCCAGTGATACAGGCACTCTCCTAACCAGTGCAGCAGAAGACATCAGGTGATGCTCCATGTCACCTGTGATAACCAACATAACACAAAGAGTTACTTGATACACTACTGAGACTACTTTGTATCTAAAATAAGCAGTGATACATGCAGCTAGCTTATAGGCATCCTAACCAATTTATTCTTTGATTCTCCTTCCAGCTTACTTATTTGGCTTTCCTTGAGACAAAAATGTTGTTCAAGAAGCTGGGCTATCTAGGCTTCAAACCCAAAAATAATCAAGTCAGTAGCTAACTAGAAATACCAGGGTTTTTTAATAAAGTAGTTAGATTTTAATCCAGAACATGTTTCGATGTATTGCATATCAAAGCATTAAATTTGTGTAACTCCTAAAATATAGATGTGTTGATTACCTTGCATTACCTAATTTGCATACAAAAGCAGCTTGACCTAAGCTGAAATAAAGACATTCAGTCTTCACAGTTCTCTTAGGTAAAGAAATAAAAGGATATGTGAGAGTGTGTTAAGTCCCTAACTTGACTTTAACTGCAAGTAAAACTGCTGATTCCAAAAAGTGTGGCCCAAAGGGTACCGCACTCAAAATACAACCAATTAAAACTAATGGACTTGGGCAAGACTTTAAGTTAGGGCTAAGCAATCAGTCTAATAATCATAAGGCTGTAGTTCAAAGTCTAAAGCCTGGATGTTGAAGCTAATGCAGAGCCAATGTTATCAGGTATGGCACTTTCCCTCTGTCCAATGCCCAACTCCTTGCCAAGGAGGCATCGAACTCAAATGTCTTTACCATGCTCCTCACAGCCCTAGCATGGTCCTATATGAAGAAGCTTTCAAGGACTTTGGGATTTTCTCATTGTTATGAAATAAAATTAAGCATGCCAAAATCTGAATGATGTCATGGCAATCTCATAAGTGGATTGCACTAATCATTTATCAGCAAAGGAAGATAATTCTTGTGTGAGAACAGAACCCTGAGTTCATCCCTATTTATCACTCTGAGACAAAAGGTACAATAGCTGTGGACATCAGAAATACATGTGAAGTTCTTGGAAAGGGTATGTAAAATATCCGCTGAAACTGCAACGGAATTACAAAGCTACAGACTGGTTTTACACCGACTCTTTTATTTAACACAATTTTCTGTCAGCTCACCACAAAGTTACTGGGGGAGATTTTCTTCATTAGGTAAAAGGTAACTGCACAGTGTACAACGAGTAGGAATGCTGCTTAATAAATCTTCAATTTAAAAAAAATAGTACTCTAATTTTTAAACTGTTGCAACATAATTTAACACAAAAACAATGTACCTGAAATGTTCAGATATTACTTTTCTCATTTTAATAATCTTAAAAATCCAATTTAAAAATAAAAAAATAAAAAAATTTATCAGATCACTGGATAAGCTAATAACCCCCATATTTCAGCCCTTTCCTGGGTGGAATGGCTACAGTAAGACAGACTTAAAAACCAGCACCCATCAGGAGGTAATCACCATTTCCCTCACACAGTAGACACTCTTTATGCCAACACTCCCATCGCCCCAGTGGCTGCGGCAGAGCAAGCAGCTCTCTCCATGGTGGCTTGGCCAGCAGAGGAGGAGGGCAGGTCAGAGGAAGGCTTGCCTCCAGCAGCCATGCCCCATCCCGCTGGGGCAGTAAGCAAAACCTTCTGCACGGTCTTGTGTTTGAAACCCATGAAAGGCGAATCACTTTGGCTTCAGAGCTTCATGCTTAAGTTAAGCCAAGAGGTACAAACATGGCATGTGCAGCTCTCACCTTAGTCACCCAATTTGAGCAGAGCTAAGATCAGATGGCATTTAGGGATCCTTTCCAACTCAAGTTACTCTGTGATCATAAAAAAGCTCATGTGAGAAAGCTGTTAAGAAAAGATAAGAAAAAAGTCCTCAGCTCCCCACACACATCACACAGAATGTACCAATTTCCTCTTCTAACAGTGGAGGCAGTACCCACCCTCCCAAGATTCACCTCAGACATCTAACACAGAGAAAACTACTGGGTTTGTCTGTTCTTTGCACTTGAGAGTGTCAGTTAAAGCATCCTGCTGACCTTAGCCTGGCGAAGACCTAGAGCAAGAGCTTTTATCCAGCACCTCCTCACCCTGCTCTGGCAGGACCCTTTTTAAATATTATTCTCAGTTGTTCTTTTACATATGTTTTTCTAATTTAAATTTATTTAGTCTACAGAAGAGTTATATTTAAAATTTCCAAAGCACCAAGATTTCAAACATGATCAAAGTCCCATCAGAAGAGACACTATATAAATACATGGTAACAGGAACACTGTCAGCAAGAATTGCAACTCATATATCAGAGTAAATAAATAAATGAACCCACAAATAAAACCTAAGCATATGTTAGGAATCAGATCAATATAGGGCACCAAACCTGTGTCTCCTAGTTATTGAACCTGTACCTCAACCACACATATACAGAAAGGCAGTCCTTCCCCTGATACACAACCCCAGCGTGGAGAAAATAAAGCAACAGTGAGTTAATGTAGGGTCGTTTCTCAGTCGATCTTGGTAGCAGATGGGCAAGTTTTGTAGACGCCATAGCTCTGCTGTCTTGGTGTTTTCTTGATCTGTTCTCATCTTAGAGTTGAAAGCTTGAATATCAAATTCAGCAGGGATGTTCTTGATGCACAAAAAGGGTGCCATGGAGGTTCAGAAGAGTTTAATTAGTTGAAAAAAGAAACTACCATTAAAAGGATTCAGCCCAAATTCCAAAGATGTGCTGCTCATCTGTCACATTTACCCACAGACTTTTAATGAAGTCTCTCACTCCTTACACTCACATTTTCTTGAGATGGATAACAAGGCAGTCATCTTCTTATGAAGAGTATTCTTTATTGAAGTGCTTGTTAAAAAGAAAGAAGTAAGTAATGCTTAATCACTGGCTTATGAGCAAGATTTGACAGACCAAACAATCCAAGAACATCTTGGACAGCATGGGGAGAAGGTACATGTCTAAGGAAAAAAAAAATAAAATTTAAACACTCTAAATTTTTTAAACATTCTGAAATAATTGGTTATACATTGCAGAACGTCTCCTCCTCCTTTCAGTAGGCAATGGGAAAAACAGAAGCTCCCAGCGTGGTCTACCTCACCTAGACTACTTATTGTTTTAAATACTTCTAATCCATTTCCTTCAGTACTTTCCTTGATGATGCACAAAACCCCACTGCTTATCGACAAACAGCTGTTTATACAGGCTTATTGGATGATGGAAACTTCTCCCAGTAAGTATTTGCAATTAGACAGAACACAGCACGGCAAACACCTTGTAGGACATGATCCTCTAAGGACAACATGACAGACCAGCCCTATTGGCTCTGGGATGGGTTGACCCTGGCTGGGTGCCAGCTGCCCACCAAAGCCGATCTATCACTCCCCCTCCTCAGCTGGACAGGGGGGAGAAAATATAACAACAGGCTCGTGGGTCAAGATAAGGACAGTTTAATAAGCGAAAGCAGAGGTCGCACGCGAAAACAAAGAGAAACCAATGATGTTATTCTCTACTTCCCATCATCAGGTGATGTCTGGCCACTTCCCGGGAAGCAGGGCTCCAGCACCCATAGTGGTTTCTCCGGAAGACAGAAAATGACCCCCCCTTCCGTCTCCCTTTACTTAGCTTTTATATCTGAGCTGACGTCATATGGTATGGAGTATCTGTTTGGTTAGTTCAGGTCAGCTGTCCTGGTTACGTCCCCTCCCAAGATCTTGCCCAGCCTCAGCCTCCTGTTGAGGGGGGCAAAAAATGTTGGGGACACAGCCTTGATGCTGTGCCAGCACTGCTCAGCAGTAGCCAGAACACCGGTGTGTTATCAACACCTTTCTAGCTACCAATGCAGAGCACAGCACTATGAGTGCTGATATGGGGAGAATTAATTCCATCTCAGCCAGACCCAATACAGGCTCCTTAGAAACAGATCTGCACTCCCATTCCCACTCCTCCTCCCCTGTCAAGATGGACCTTCTCCAGCAGAAAGGGTCTTAGTGGAAAAACACCATCCTACAGTCATACACTATCCTCAGCTAAGTCCTCTGCCATCCATAGTTGTCATGTACCCATTATGCTACTTCTGTACTTACTTCTTCAGAATTAGAACAAGTATTATCATAATTATTTGCCTGCATATGTGAAAGCAGCAAATAAAGAGTTTCCCTAGGTCCATTCAGTAAAGCAACAAACATACAGCTTTTTTCTAAGAACACAGCCTCATGGAGGGGAAACAGAAAAATACTATCACACTGCTCTCAGCAGCTGGCTTATCAAATCAATCAATACTATGAAGCAAAAACAATCAATCTGTTTTTCAGAAACCTTTCACCCCTATACAACATGTATTACATGCAGTCTATTAGAAATAAATAAGCAGAGGGTTGTTTGCTAGATCTCTCATTAAGCAGGAATCTTCCCCTTCTGTGAAATGAGAAAAACACATTTAAAAATGCATTACTGGAACATAAAGGCTTCACTGAAACCTACAGTAATAGGATTTTGTTCAAAGTTAAGCTTCAATTAATCAAGCTGCACTGCCTATGGACAACATGTATTAAACTATCTGAAACACCTCTAATTTTTTTTTTTTTTTTTTTTTTGCATAAGAGAAAAAGTCTGGTCCTTCTAATTCATAATCGCATATAAATCTGGAACAGCTACAAACAATAGCAGACAATTCATGTGCTGAGGGAAAAAATGCTGAATCTGGTCTGAAGTATCTAGGCCATGAGATGCAAGTTAAAAGTTTTAGCCCTCTGTTTGATATTTTTTCCTTCATTTTGTCTATTTGATGACTCTGAAGTTTCTTGGGTTTTTTGTTTTTTTTTTAGTTTTGGATACTAACCCTGAACTCACATACATGCAGTAACACCACAGAACCAATGTACTGTGTATTTTCCCAGCCACCTTTTCTGGACTTACTGTTTGTTTTTCCTGCTTTTGTTTGCCATAAACACTACTGCACACTAAGACAACCTAAAGCCTAAAAACAAAACCACCACAAGTGACTACCCACGTTGGCCTGTTAAAAACACAAAATAAGCAGCTGAACAGGAGACTCAATTTCTTTGCAACCATGTCTTTCATGTCATCTCTAATGCTGGCTGTTACCTACATTTCAAAGATCCATGTAAGCCTCATATTTCAGGCTTTTTAAGTTTAAAAATGTAAGCATTGCATATGACTGTGGCTTAAAGTGGTATCAAAGAAGTCAGAAGCCAATTCCTGGTCCAGTTAAAAACTATTCAAATCTCATATGCAAAGAATTCAGGTTTCTGGTTAGTGCTGCTTATTAGACAGAGATGGCACAAACATTAGCTTCAAAATTAGTAGTCCCTGATTTCAAAGCACTATGGAGCCTTTTCATCCACATAGAGCAAAAAAGATGTTCAGGCTTATCTCCAAAAATCCATGCTTAGTTTCCCTGCCCCACAAAAATATGGGCACAGTGGACTACACCAAGGTTTTCACCTCTGGCATCCACCATGCCACCAAATTCAGCATCACAGAATTTCTTCCAAAGCATTACTTCCTATGGTTTAAACACATAAAGACAGTTTTAACAAATAAAAAATTTGGAATGCATTTCCACTCTTCCCAACATGTAAGAATTGAAGACTTATAAACAAATGACTGAGAATTAAATTATTAACTTAAGAAATTGTGAAAAGGATTTTATATTAAGGAACCAAAAAGAGTCATACTAAAAAGCTTTGGTGTCTCTCCCTCCTCTCCAACACACCAAACCTATCTTTTCTACCTACCTAGATGTACCAAATCACCTTCCCACCATTTTTACGTTTTATAACCAAAGGGTTAATCTGTGAATACCTTTATTGTAATAGCTTTCCAAAAGGCTGGCCTTGCATCTGTTGGAAGACAGCATAGCAGCCAGAAAACTTTCTATTTTAAGTGAAGACAACACATTAATGTAAGATAAAAGTATCGCTTCAAGCTACAACTAGAAATGTCCAAGAAAACTTATACCAATGAATTGTATGATTCATACTACACAGCCAACCTTGAACTGCCATTACTTTGTAGAAATCAGTTTGGCCTAAAAGCTTATAGATCTCTCAATCTCAGATTGCATCTTCCAAGGAAGGTAAGCTGTCTTTCACTCGGGTTTACATTTCACTCACTAGACATCCACAACATCCGTCCCAAGGTGCATTAGAATGCTAAAATTTCTGCTCTTGCAGAGTTTCCTGTGGTCTTCCATTATTATTTGCTGGACAGTTAATTTTTCAGTATAAATACACACAAACGCACAGAATTCAACGGCAACCGTTCTCCTTCACTCCCAAAACTCCCAAACGGTGTTTCTGGGCAATCTACACCCCCCACCCCGCACACCCCCAATCAGAGCAAAAGGTAAACATGTACCTCACTTTTGGTTATCTGCATCCCACTAAAACATAGCACCTAGAGAATAAGCACATTCTATGTCACTGTCAGTGTTTGGGAAGATCAGGTATCATGTGCTTCTTCCAGCCATGGGCTGCAAAGGCAGGTGCAGGCAGTCCAGATTTTAACAGCAATGCAGCAGAACCTGGAGTACTGTGACTGGAATATTTTCAGGGCAAGTTGTTTGGGACCCCATGGGCCACAGTAGCTGAGCAGATGCAAAACTGTAGCCACCTGGGTGTACTCTCATCAGCTGGTGTAACATGATGCATGCCAAAAGACAAGAAAAATGCTACATGCCCGATCTGCCCTACACCCGCATGAGCTCACTCTTAATATATGCAGAGTCAGGCAAACATCTCTGCCTTCTAGTTCCTCAGCAGCTCTGAAAACAGCCAGATCTGCAACGCGCTCTCTAAAGCAAACTGCAATTCTACAGCCCCCCCCAAAAAACGACAACAGGGGAAAGCAAAAGATGTGGTAGTTTTCCAGCCTAGGTCCACGATCTCTTAAAATCTTCTCTTAAAAGGCAGATTTATCGATGATGGCAATAAAACAAGTCTTGGTAAATTGCTCCTCTTAACACTGATCTTTCCAGAAAGCAGATGCAGCACATAAAGCTGCGCTGACCGCAACTGCGATTTAGGCATCTGTCGTATCAAACTGCTTTTCCAGGAAAAAAGACGAGGGCGCCTTCCCTTTCCCGAAACCAGTACCTGATGGTAGCAGATGTCACCTGCCCCCCAGCCCAGGGATGGAGAGCAGAACCGGCGCCTCGCTGCACCCTGCGGGGAGGATGGGAAGATCCAGGCCCCGTTGGGTTCCCTCCTGCAAACCGGGACGCGGCCAGAGAGCCCGGCAGCACCTCCTGCAGGACAGGGCTTTGCTCCCCGTCCTGCTGCGGCAGCGACCGCTCACCCGATCGGCGACTGCAGAATCTCCACATCCACCCCCCCATCTCTCCTTTCCCTTTCCACCACAGAAAAGATGCGGGGTGGCAAAAAAACCCAAACCCGGCAAACCAGCGCATATGCACAGCTCTGCGGAGCGTTACATCCCATCGACACTAAATAAAATCATTAAACAGGTAAAATAAGCGAAAGCACGCCCTCGCCCGCTGGAGCCCGGGTGCTCCCGCAGGTGCCGACGCCGCTGCCCGCGGCCCGGGGCAGGTGCGGAGCCGCCCCGCTCGCTCGGGGGTGGGCGCACACC
>JANZLQ010000079.1:43059017-43071187 GCA_026212715.1 Elanus axillaris
TCAGGTCAGCTGCCCCGGCTATGCCCCTTCCCAGGTCCCTGTGAAAATTAACTCTATCCCAGCTGAACCCAGGACACTGGGCTGTGTGTCTTCTAGCAGTGCCAATAGTTTCACCTCCATTTTGTCTTTCCACTACAGCACAGTTTCTTACTGTGTTGCAGGAGAGGGACATGAACAAGTTTAAAGTGTAATTCAGAGAAGGCAGCAGCGTGCGGTTTGCAGGGCTGAAAGACATGTAGGACTTGGCAGGGTCAGTGCCCATTCCATCTGTTGGTGAGGTAGGCGAAGCCCCTTACCAAAGACACTTGCAGGGAGCATGGACAGTAGGAATGCTTGCTCTACAGAATGTGGAAAACCCCTGAACAACTCTATCATTAATCAGGTGACTGTATTTTTTTTTACTTGATGGGGATTTTTTTGTCACTTCAGCACCAAGCCAAATGGTACCATCACTGGTGGGCTGGTTCCTGGAGTAAAGTACTACAAGCGCTGCACGTGATGCCATAGAAAGCATTCATGGCATCAGCCCAGCTGTCTGGCAAAACCAGGCTAGAGTTAGGCTCAGCTCCAATTTTTTAATCCATAGCCTCCTGCCTGCAATTTTAGTTTTTAAATTAATAACTCGGCACTGGTATCCTTTGTGATAGCCTTGCTTTTGGATTTCAGCAAGTGGGAAGAAGCTGAGACACTTCCACTGGTAGTCCCAAGGAGTCCAAGAGAGAGTGAAAGGAGATACTCCCAGTGAAGGATCCCCAGAGGCACAAGCTCCCTCCTGCTAGTGATCTGAGGCATCCAGCAGATCACTTGCATGTGGGGGCTTTCAGAATGCTCCACTAGTCTTATTTTTTCAAGGTGAAGCTCGTGACAGACATCAGATGTGAACTTTTACCATTTCTTCTTTGAAGTGCATGAATCGCACAGTGGTAGCTATCCCATGCAAAAAGGGTATCACACCATATCACACCTATTGTTTAAGCACTTTGCAGCTATTTACATCTTAGGCCTCCCCACACTGCCTGGCAGGACTGGAAGTGCTCCTTTAAACACTGTTTGAAAGAGAGGTGCCAGCAAAACTGACCTTTTTTTCTTCTTTCATTTTAAAGTGGCCACTGTCTGTGATCCCTTTTCAAGTGTCAGTCTTGTGATAACTTGTAATACTCAGGCCTTGCTGATCGGAGAAATGTAATGTAAGTCTGAAGGAGTCAGTGTCTTCTCCAAAGCTCAGTGAACACATAAAACCAAAAATCCAAGCCAGCCTAACTTAATCCAAATCAGTGAGGAAATCGTCCAGGTGGGGGCCTGCATTCAGACCACAGGAGCAAATGTAAGATTAAAAAAGTCAACAGTTTTTACTGAAATACAAAGCAATTGAAAGATACGAGTTAGCAGACCCAACACAAGGGAAGCTGTTATAGAAGTCAGGGATATTTGTGGGGTTTAATGATGAGTTGGATAATAAAGCCTTGTGGAAAATTGAAATAGTCTTAATGTTCTCTGAGAAGTCAGAAGGAACAGACTAAATGAAAAAAAAATGGTCTGTCTAGACTTGTGTTTATGCTAATATTTGCATTCATTCAAATTATAAGAGCTATTAACCTATCTGAAGTTTGTTACAACACATTTTTTAAGGTGATGGTGAAATATAGAGATAAATCAATTTCTAAATGTTAAGTGTGTTACCCTGTACATTGAAAATGGACTATCGTCCTTGTCAAAGTAAATTAGCCCAGGATGAGCCCTGTTTGTTTAGATCAAATTCAGATATGACTGTTATGTTCAAGATAGAAGGATGCTTTTATACCCTCCATTCAGAAAAGCTTCACTTAATGTGGGAAATAGGCATAAACACTAGCCACCAAATGGTAAATGGCAGCAACAAATGAGAAGTAAAGTCCAATAGATTTGAAGGATGATGTATTTCATGTAGTTTCTCTCCACTGACACTTCTTTTCTTGCAAAGCAAGATTGCTGGGTCAGGTTTAAGGATGACTGTCATTTGGAGAGGTGAAAAGAGTGGGTGGAACAAGTGAGTGAAAGGTGTCAGTGGATGGCTAGTTGAGAAATGTTCTGGCATTAGCATATGAACCAAGTTAAGGTGAAAGGCACCCATATGGCTTTTGCTAAAGAAATGGGAACTTTGATTACTTTGGTGAGGAAATTCCATCCGTGCTCAAAATATGTACATAAGTATACAAATGTATGTTCACATATCAACATTTTTTCACAAGGAAGATGGGGGAAAGAGAAGATTCTAGATCTACATTTTTTCCCTCTTAGGAGAGTTACAGAAGACAGACATGCTTTCAAACTAGAACAGACAATTTTAAAGTATTGACACCACAGTTCCTTTAGAAAAATTTTAGTCTTGCTGTAAAGGTGTAGCCAGCTATTACAGGTATGTGTGCTCTCTTTGTTTTCCTTTAGCTTAATTTTAGCTGAAGGTAGTCTGCGATTTCAGACCTCTCTTCCGATTTTTTCGTTGTCATGGTTTCACAACATGTCACCATAAGAATAATTTGAAGAGTGAAGAAGGAAGCACTTTTTTTTAGATTGACTTCTATTAAAAGGAAGACTGTTCTTATTAATTTATAGTATTATTTCTTTATATTGATCTACATTGAAAGTATGCTTCATACATAATTAACACATAGCAAGACTCTGCTATTTATAAACTGTTTGCATCTTAACTGTTACAATGTAACTAATTACATGAAAAGGGAAACCTGTTTGAAATCAGAACTTCTGGTGTCCAGACCTTCCTGAGTAAAGGCTGCTGTGAAAACAGTATGTGCAGAAATGAATTTCACTAGCAGTTTCTGAAGCAAACTGGTAGGTAGGAGTTTAAACAGTTAACCTATTAAAAGTTTTTTCTATATGCAATATGATCACACAAGAAGTATCAATATTAAGACTGAATACTGTGGTTTGTATGTAATATATCACAAAAATGCCATGGATTCTTTGCTGCAGTTACAACATTGGAGTGTTAGTAAAAATTATGCCTGCTACTCATTAATCTAAGCACTTCCCATCTACTGTTTTGTGGAATTTAGAAACTGAAATCACAAAAACTATATATACATGTATATATGTTCTTGTATTATTGGAAAACATAGGAATATACTCAAACTGGAATAAAAAATTTCCACACAGACTGAATTTATCTCCTTTGAGTGCATGACCAATGAACTACGGAGGCTAAGAGCCAGACCAGAGAGCTGGCATCCCAGATGCCTCCTCTACAGAATGTTTGTGCAACAGTGCATTAATCAATCTGCATTTTGTTAAATATAGGCACACTGAGTATTCCTTGGGTTTTCGGTCCCTAGTATGACCTGTGGTGTGCTGAGCAATGCAGAGCACTGCCACTGAAAAGGAATTTTGTGCTGAATGTTAGAAAGGCTATATAAAATGTGATGTATATCATTAAGTGCTCTGTGTAAAAGGCCTTGGGTTTTTCAAAGCAGGGTCAAAATTAATGGTTATTTTTCTCAGCTTCAGTCTTTAGCTTGGCTGTGTTAATAACCTATGTATAAAGCATGAGCAGTATTGCCTTATTTCATAGGAAAACTGAGAAAACTATAAAATAATGGAATTAAAGCAATAATAGCTAGGTTATTTGTCCTGAAACAAAATACCAAATCCTACACATCAAATATCAATATCAAAATCCCATTCATCCCAATATGAAATAAATAGACTGTAGACTTCCTGAGGATGAGATGCCAGCCATGGCAATGTTGACTGTCAAAACACTGTTAAGTGCTGGCACTCTGATGATCAACAACTGTAAGACTGAAGAACTTGGTTTCTTTTCTCTCCATTACCTTTGGTCATTAATAATCTGCTTTACTATAACTAACAAGCCCTTTCACAACATGTGACATGACATAAACTCTTCAGAATGAAAGTCACAGCAGCCAGGTGCTAAACACAAAAGCACAGATGAAACCCTCTCCTCCTACAGATTCATCATAATGCAAACAACAGTAACAAATCACTCCCGTTTTATGCCACAGCATACTGCTTAGCACATTTAACTACCACATACCACATTCAAACACAATTACCTTCTTTGTCTGAGTAGGGACATACTCCTACTATTGAACCTTTGGCTCTACAGAAGAAAAAGGCAAAAACCATATTCACTGGTCCAGAAAATAACAAAGGGAGATAAAAAGAAGCATAACAGAATCTTGCAAATTAGTTAACATACAGGGACATGTAAGGAAGACTCCACTTCACTGACCTAGCCAGACTCCCAGAACACTCAGGGTAAAGTAGCTTTTATCCTTCACAAAAGGACAGATCAGGCTGGAGATCTTCTGACAAGCAGGTCTGTTGGCCCATTCCCTGTAGTGGAAAAGCAGGTTTCTCATGCTGTGTGATTACTCTCCTTTGGGGTAGCGAGTCCCTCTTACATTCAGTGTGACATAAAGACCTAAATAATTTAGTAGGCTTCTCCTCATCCCCTCCTTTGCCCTCCAGGTTTAAGGGAAAACATGCTTTATATTTCTGCTTGCCTTATGGAAACCTCTGCTTAGAGATGGATGGAGATACGTACCTTCCTTTCTCTCTCCTGAATGTCCAGTGTCATCAACATGTTGTTCAGTGCTCCTTTCTACTAGCTCCCCCAGGTGATCTGACAGTTTCACCCATGTGCTGATAAATTTGCAGTGATTAGTACTGTTAGTGATAGCAAAGAACTGACATTTCCCCAGTTCATTCTCCAGTTCCTCAATATGACTCAGTGCAGCCAGCTTTGCCCTGCTGTGTATGAATAAGCATTTTAAGTCTGCATTCCTGTTTTTCACAGGTGGTGGCATTCACTTCATTAAAGCAAGCTTGTTCTCTTTCTCACACAAGATTTGGGCTGTTATAATTGAAGACCTACTGCTGACTGAGAAAACCCCAAGTCTTGTAAGACAGAAAGGAAATTGGTCTATTTATATCTCATGTTGTTGCCTCTCCATCTCCATTCTAGATCCTTAAGAAACTACTTTGCACTTCTGCCACCCACTCTTCTCTCCAATTCCTCAATTAGAGCAGTAGTTGCAGTTTTCTCTGTAAGATGGTGCAATCACAGATGGAGCAGCTGGAAGCATATTTCAATTTCTGCATTACTTCAAGTCAAGCACTGCTAAACTGCATAGGCTGTGTTTGCTGGGACTGTAGGAACCAATACATCTATTCCTTTTTGAAAGCTTTTACGTTTCCAGTCAAACTGAAAAGGCTTCAGAAAGTACAGAATAAACCTGTCATGGGATAGGATAAACTACACTGAAGCAAGGTTTTCAACTTCCCTGAAAAGAGGCAAACTTTTTTGTGCAAGCCTCTGCTCCCTTAAGGGTATCTGGTCAAGGACCTTTTCAATACTGAAGGGGCTAATAAGGGGGAAGCCATAAACAAGAACACACAGAGGCACAAACCCAAAAGATGAACAAAGGCAAGAAGCAGACCTCATCAGTCACACTAATTGATGGGTTATTAAAAAAACGCAGGCAAACTGGAAAGTTGGAACTGGTGGGGATGCAAACCTGAGGGTCCGGCATGCCCAGGGGGTTCGGTAGAGCTGTGCAGACTGAAGAAGGAAATGTGCAGGAGTGCAGACATGGAGGAAAAAAGCAGGGGTAGGCAGCAAGGGGTGAAAAAGGGGCCAGTCACCTGCAAAATGGGGCCAGACAGCGCATTGTAGACAGCAGTTATGCACGGAGAGGATGTTTCCTATTTCCCTGTTCCTCAGAAAACACCATACTGCCCTTCAGTAGTGAAGCCACCCCAACAAGGAAAGAAATTAAGGTCAACAGATTATCTGTGGCTACAAAATTTTCATGGCCCACTGATTGTTTGCAGCTCTGATAAATCTCCCTGGCTAAAAACACAGTCACCTGCCATACAGCTAAACACGCATACACACATATGCTAATCTGAAGTGACACTATACAACTGGGATGCCTTGAAGTTTTACTTTGCTTTTATGCCTGTACATGTTTAATTAAAGCTATATGCTTTTAACTGTAGGCTGGATAATGATAATAAATGGCTGGACTGATATTTCTCTTCCTGCCTTCTATTTGACTCCACTTGGTACTCACTGATTGCCATGGAAACCATTAAGTGCACCTTTGATGAGGTCACTTTTTCCAATCAGATGGAGGTGCCAGGCAGATTAATAATTCTGTTTAAACAAGCAAGCTTATATGGAGAAAGCAAGCAAGACCTTTGAAACCCCACAGGTTCTGCAGCTAAAAACCTTTATTAACCCACCTTGGCTTTTGAGCTGTAAGCCATCAGGAAATGTTACTTTAGCAAAAGGAATACTGATACTACATGGTATGTCAGAGTTCAGAATATATGCAAGAAAAATAAAAAAATCTGTCCCACAGGAAAATAGAAAACTTCCCTTGCAAATGCTCCACTTCAAATATTGAAACATGCTTGCCCACAAAAGGCTGTCTTCTTCCCCTAGACACTGCCTTCCTAGCTTGTCAACATGTCTGCATATCAGTTACATCTCGTGTAGGTAATGGCAAGACTGAATGAAAAAACTGCTTGTCATGCTTTTTTTCATGCTGTGTTCTAGCAGCTTACCCCTCTCTACTGAGATATTTCTTGACATAACATTTTTACTTCCTTTCTTTTTTTACTTCTTTACCAGATACCGCAGAAAGTTCTTAAAGGTGTTCAGTTACAAAGGAAGCAGTAAATCCATGGCTTGCTTTTCAAAGGTGTAGCAACCCCAAACAGACTGCAGGGTCACAGCCAGATGCTCCATACCTATGAAAAAACAGATAATGCCACCACTGCCTTCTGGCAACCAGCAAAGGAGTTCTAGAAGTCTTTATATTCTTTTTTAGTAGCTGGATAATATTTATATTTATTGGAACTGGAAAACAGTGGAAGATTTGAAGCCCCATACCAGGAACAAATAAATATTACAAAGTGCAAGCAGAAAAGAATGACCATGCAGACATATCATATTTTTCATTTCTTTTCATATGTGTTGTTAGCTCATTACTTTGCATATGTATCTGATGAACAAGATACCACAATGACAAGACAATCCAAGAAACATTTAAGTAAGCTTGAGAATTATTGGACCTACGATTCCAGTTATGCACTGTAAAACATCTAAAATACACAACTATTTGAAAAATTTTTATATATGCTGCTACACTGAACATTTCTAATATAGCCATTGCTTAGATAAACAAGTCCAAGCACAAATTCTGTAATGATTTAGTATTATTTTATATTAATATTTAATAATTTAATAAATTATTAGATGTTTTATTTAAATTGTATGAACCTCAGAATTATTTGGGTAACAGCCTGGAATGAAAGCTCTTGAGAGAGCTATTGATTGCCTTGATATACAAGGACTTGAAGCAAATTTCCTGCAGCATTAACTCAAGTCTATGAAAGATACCTTCACATATAAGTCAGTTTTGATAAATAAGGAACCATTTTTGATAAAAGAAAGCACAAAACTACACATGAAGTAGAGTGCTATTTGAGGAGCTTAACTGCAGATCTAAAACCTCAACACTGTGGATCCAGGTGTTAATGCATATGTATTTGCATAATTAGAAAGTTTACAAAAAACAATATATCTTTTCATCCAGTTCAGATTAGGGGTCACCTGAGGATTCTTCTTCAGGTAGTCTCATAAAATTTATACAGCAAAATTTATGTTCTAAAGGCAATCAACTCGAATCAAAGTACCATGCTTCTGTATCATATCTATATTTAATATCAATCAAGAAAAGTATATTTTTTGAACGTAAGAGGGCAGTTACCTGCTTTTAAGATCTATAAAATGTTCTCCCTTCCATTACAACAGCACAGAAATTGTATGGACCCTGGAAAGACTGGCATAAGCTATTCCAGTTGATTTCTGATTTTAAAAAAGGCAAGCATGCCACTGAACGTCATGCTGAAACTTAAAGAAGTTACAGAAACATGAGCATCATTCAGCTGTCCAAGTTCTGCAACTCTAGACAGTACAGCAAGCTGTCCATTGCCAGAAAGAAATTTCTTATATGGAAGAGCTGCTGTTCATCTCCATCCTTCTACAAACTAAGCTTGAACAAAAGATGTAGGAATGCATTTGAAGAAGTCTGAACTGTTGATGTTTAAACAGACCAAAAATAAGTATGCTGCCATCACCTAAATTCACAAGAGAAGACACAGTTCCTGTTAAAAGAAGCTTATCACTGAAAAGATATTAGTAATTAGGAAGAGTATCTGTTGGTAAACAATGAAACTGAAGTCCAGGGTAAATATGGTGTCACAGAAAACAAAGAGTTTTTTAGGAGATGAAAAGTTTATTTAAAAACTGCCAACATTTAACAAAAAATGATTTTACACTATTTTCCATTTTCTACAGAAATACAATAACTTACAGCTGTGCTTAGTCCAGCAGTCACTAATGACTGTCACTAATACATACAAAAACAAGTCTGCTGATAAATAAGTGAAAAAAAAAAAAACCATTTACCAACCACCACCACTAAAATTGTACCTATAAATTTTGGAAGACATCTGCATAGAGTAGTTAGGACTGTAGGGGTGTTTGTTTTTTGTTTGGTTTTTTTTTTGTATTACTAGGATATGTAAAAATTTAATTAACATGCAATACAAAATATTTAACATAAACAAGGTAACATTCAGTGTGTACAACTCAAAAGCAGTGCTAGGATGCCCTCCTATGTTTCTAACTAGACATCGGAAAACTGAACTTTTTATATGGCAGAATTTCAACTTCCCTTCACAGCAAAACTAGATTAATAACCATGAAAATCTATATTTGGCTAGGTTACACTGAAGATGGATTAAAGGTGTGGAGAAAATGATCTAGTACTAGATAACAACAAATAAGTGTAGAACATCTCAAATCAAAATTAAGTAGATGCTTTTTAAAAAGGAAATCAGCTATTACCTAGTTATAAGCATTTGTGAGATGACAGGGTGACAAACCTGCAGTTTATTGTTGCACCATAAATGTATACAGCATGCCTGGAGAATTGCAACACTTAAACCATTCACTATTTATTAAGACTTTCTCCCCTCAGTATTGCATCAATTATCACATGGTACTTAAAAGCCTACCATCTGTCTCTACATATCTTGCATAAAACTCAAGCATTGACCTATATGCTATTGATATGCAATACTTCCCAAACTAATATATTGTATGAAAGTTTTTTTGACTAGAAAAGGGGGAAAAAAGCAGAGTGGGGAGATGGGGAGGGAAGGGAGAGGAAGACGGGAAGGGAAAAGGGTGGGGGAAGAGAGGAAAAAAGGAAGCTTTCTTAGCTATGGATACCTCATTGTACTCCTATTACCCTCTAGCTGCCCTTTTAAACCTGTAATATTCTAAACCTTAACAGTTTCTCCTCAGTCACAGTGCTAATGAATAGACACTACCCTAACTGCTTTTTTCCTTGAAGCTGTAAGTACGACCATTTGCGAAAGACAAAGAAGTCACAATCCATCACACTACATACGTCAAAGCTACCATGTAGTGGCTGATACCCTCTCCACAGCATGGCTTGATCCTGTCAGTGAAGTCAGTGGGAATTTTGTCACTCCTTTCAACAAATGTAAAAATCAAGCACTCAGATCGGAAACAAAGTAACGACTGGATCTGGCAAATTATTTCTGTACAAGGACCCTGGAGGGTTTATTACTTGCTCATACTAAGCTTTCTGAATCAATGAAGCCCCAAATGAAGTAAATCAAGATTGTACATATCTAGTCAGGGCTTCCTTACATATTCTTTCTGCCTTCTGTCCTAGCAGCTAGTAAGAGAAAATGAACAAAAAAACCCCAAACCTGCACGAGCAGAAAATGTCCTTGCTTTTTTAAGTTTTGCATTTAAGATGAACAATATTTTCAGTAATGGCCTGTGATTGCAGGTGTTCATTTTAGAACAGCTAGAATGAATCACATTGTCTAGGAGAGAGAAAAGGTGCTAGCCTTTTCCAATAAAATTGAGCCCTTTAAGGAGAGCTCTCAAATCCAATAATTCAAAATCAGAAGGCATTCAAAATTATGAGTAACTTTGAATATAATTTTTAAATGCAATTCATTTTTATAAAAAGTACAAGAGAAAAATATTGAAAATAAAGTACCCAAAAGACTACTTGGTTTTTGTATTCAAGTATCAATTTCAGTTGCTAGTTTGTGTACGACATACTTTCCCCAGTCTCCTCTGATGTTGAAGCACTTCATACAAAATATGCCTGTCCGTTCCTTCTGGGAAGACCCCTGAAAGGTATCCCCCAGGTAGGACACTGGCTGAGCACTTCCCAGTTCTCCCAGCTTGCAAGACCTTACCAACTCTTTCACTGTCTCGAACACTCTGTACAAGCACCTGGAATAAACACCACCACTAATAATTTGGTTTGTGTATGCACACATTTGCACAAGTATCATGAAAGTAGGGCAGACTAAACCAGAGAGGGGAAGCAAGAGATCTCACTGCTTTCAGCAAAACTCCTGACATTGGCAATGATCCTGCTAGATTCAGACTTAGGACTCTTCCATGGTAGAGTTCTGTTCAGAGATCACCAGTGTTATATAAAAATAGCTGTATGTGGGAGATTTTTTGCCTTTTTCACAGGACATTACATAACTATAGTTCTGCTATCAATCCATCCACCCACGTATATATGCACACTTATTACAGGAGCATAAATACAGATAATTTATTCACAGATAAGCTACTGATGAAAAAAAAAACCAATCCCCTTCTGAAAAGAATTCATCCTATGAAAAAGTAAGACCAGTGAAAAACAAACATCGTGCTTTACACTGACTATCCTGTAAAACACTGGTCACTTATCAGATTACTTTCCAGTGTCTTAATGTCCTATCATAATTTTATTATTTCTGCTACAAAATTTACCATTTATCTAATTTATCTGCATTGGAAATCTACATAAAATTTACAATGGTCACAACTGTGTATCTCAGAATTTTTCACAGAAAAAATATTGCAAAATGTTTGAAACCGACTGTATTTCCTCCTAATAAGAAAGATGTGAGAATTAAGTATTTTTTCATGTATCATGCTAAAATAAAAATTTTGCCCTACACAGAATACTGCTTTAATGGATGTAACTGTGTTACAAAATAAGTGTTTAATGGCTAATTTGAATACTGTAGTGGTGTCACTACATTGGATCTTAATGCTACTTAAAATGATTTAAGACAGGTATTTCTATTATATGAAATTAAAGATGACATTCCCAAGCACACTTTTCAAGATGGCTACCCAGTTTTAAATGTAGCCACTTCAAAAAAAAGGAAGACTGGAACAAAAGGGAATGAACACAGTAGGTATAAATATATTTTGTCTTGTAAAAACAAGTGCTGGTACCTTGTATCATTTATGTGATTTTTCAGTAACAGGTAATAATACTCTGTTACTGAAAAAACCATTCATCTATTCATTCTATGCAGCCATTCAGGAAATCTTACTGTATTAATAACATACCACTATCATACCTTTATTTGCAATGAACATACAGGAATACCTTATCCAAGAAAAGTTCTGTTTCACCATAATTATATTCTGTTCAGAAAGTGTCCTGCAAAGAAAATATGCACCTCACTGTGAGTTCTCCCCACCTCCATCTATACAGTAGGATTAACAGCGTGTTCCACGTGGTGCAGGTAAAGATGCTTAAAAAACTAGACTTCAGTTAAAAGTTCTGGTCTTCAGAATAGTTACATTGTACACAGCTGCCTGCCAGCTATGAACTACTAAAAGCTTTTGCAATTCTAGTACTCAGACTCCTAACAAAAGTTTTTTTAAAAAGTAAATCTAAGATACAAAATGCATCAACACAGATACTGTAAAAAGCTTCTCTATCATTACAACTGTCCTGGTTTCAGCTGGGTTGGAGTTAATTGTCTTCCCAGTAGCTGGTACAGTGCTGTGTTTTGGGTTCAGTATGAGATGAATGTTGATAACACTCTGATGTTTTCAGTTGCTGCTAAGTCAAGGATTTTTCAGCTTCTCATGCCCAGCCAGCAAGAAGGCTGGAGGGGCACAAGAAATTAGGATGGGACACAGCCATGGCAGCTGATCCAAACTGGCCAAAGGGATATTCCACACCATGTGATGTCATGTCCAGTATATAAACTGGGGGGAGTTGGCT
>JANZLQ010000079.1:43071204-43100735 GCA_026212715.1 Elanus axillaris
GGGGGGGGCAGATTGCTGCTTGGGAACTAAATGGGCATCGGTCAGCGGGTGGTGAGCAATTCATTGCGCATCACTTGTTTTGCATATTCCAATCCTTTTATTAGCATTGTCATTTTATTATTGTTATCATTATTAGTTTCTTTCCTTACTGTTCTATTAAACTGTTCCTATCTTAATCCATGAGTTTTACTTTTTTTTTTCCTTCCCGATTCTCTCCCCCATCCCACTGGGTGGCGAGGAGGGATTCAGCGGCTGCCTGGTGCTTTGCTACCGGCTGGGGTTAAACCACGACAACATAGGTCTTTGTGAGATACTACTGAATATCCTACTGAACAGTACTATGATACCCAGAGAAGAAACCCAGAAACTGTCTGAAGCTTCCTGCAAAACTGCAACAGCAATTTAAGATACAGAATAGCAATATGATGCAGATGAGATGGTAAGGTCTAATGTGAATCATTAGGAACAGCATTAGCTTGTGGGTAGATATAAAATGCTATGCTAGACCAAAAAAAATTAAAAGCCAGTTATTACATGTTTCATATTTATGGGCCTTTCTTAAAATCAATAATTATAAACTGTAAAAATGCACCCTAATTCACTACAATAGACTACGCCCTGAGAAATAACATTACACACTAAGTAAAAGCCACTAGAAAGTGTCAGGTCTATAATTCAAAAGCATAAACTGTCTACAAGGAATTTCTTGGAAGCACTTATTTCCTCCATTTTTCAGCAATACATTGCTTCTTCAGAGGAAAAGACTAATGAAAGTTTATGCTAATTCTAGTTTTCCCAACTTTAACTACAAGATTTTTTTTTTCTTTTCTCCTTTAAACTCTCCGGGGGAAACTAGGTGGCTTCATAGATAAAGCTCTTGAGTTTCACCTCTGAAAGAGGATGTAGGCCTAGCATGAGGTTCTGAAAAAACTGAGCCTGATGAACTCCACTTTAGGACATCAATCAGAGCACTTTTTGGGAGGTAGTCAGAGTTATCTAAACATGAAAAGAGGCCACCTCACCAATGCTTTGCTACATTCTTCTTTGCTGGTTGGAAGAACAGAGAAGAGGTTGGGAAGGAAACACACCTCAGCACATAGGGAAAAAAAAAAGAAGGAAAATTATCAGGGACACTGAACTTCCTTTGAAACTAAATTGAATGTTAAGTGCATTTAAGAATAGGTGGGTTACCCTCTTTCCTTTATATCTGACATTAATAAAACAGTAAGATCTAATTGTAAAGACCTCTCATGACCAAATGAGCACAGGACAAACATGCATTTAAAAGCCACATCTACACTTCACTTCACTGCTTTTTCCAAAATTGCTCTAGAAGATACAGCTCAGGAGTTGTGGGTTTTTTTCCTCATGCTCTAAGTGCGACATTTCACTTCCTATTAAATTAAAAAAACTAAGGAACATTCTTCCCTCACAGGAGGCAAAACAAAACTAAGCAACTAACCTTGTCCAAAAATTCAATCAAGTCTCTGAAGAATCACCACTTAAATTATTCTCTGGTAGTCACATTTTGTGCATTCTATTATGTTATTCTGAAAAAGTATGCTTGTTAATCCCAGCTATGCAGACAACCCTTTCCAAACCCCTTTGTTTTGGTCATCAATATTATACAGTACTGTTTTAAAAATTCATTAATTATCTACTTCAGAAAAAACTCACTCCTGTTCATAAAGTCTAGCTATACATTCTAATTAAGCAGCACTAACACAAAACTGGAAATGCCAGAAATTTTGATTGTAAGACTGAATCTAAGCTTTCTCACTATATTACCAGTTCACTGTCTTAGAACAAGTTCTATATAAGGTAATTAATCAAACAGTACAAACTGACAATTTACTTTTCCCCCTATTTAAATGACAAAAGGATTTGATTGTGTAAAGAATATGTAAGTAGTCAATAAAACACTTAATATGCCAGCATGAGTAGATTAAGGAATATTAATCAGAGCAGCTGATTAATAGCAATGCATTCTAATACCAACTTTATACAAGTTTTTTGTACATTGTAGCTATCATTAAAGCTGCATGTGTTGCTCCAGTGACTGTAACACATGATAAACCAAATGCCAATGAAATAAGTTAATGTATTTAGCAGCAGAGAATTCAACCCCTTAAAAATGTGATTCCTTCTATTCTAATTTCTGTAGTTTCAAATTACTTTTGTTCCTCAAAATCCTTTGTTTCTAGCACAAAGAAATTTCTACAGAGACTAATCCAGTGAACAAAAAGAATGTGTATTAATTCAAATGACACATACAATAGCAGAAGATAAAATCAGTAAAGATGCTGAACTTTATATGAAGACTTTACAGATGTACAAAGTTTGATCTTATATTTGAAGGAACTTCAGAGTGAGTGCCTTGTATCCTGCACGTTCTGTTGGACATTTTCTCCACAAGAATGTTCACTGACTATATTGTAATACTCTGAAAGACAAAGCAACTGAAATACATAATCTAAAATAGCTGTACTTGGTAACATTTATGCACGTTAACTACCAATGGCCTCAAGCCACTTTTCTTTTCTTCAAGCGGTGCCCACATGGGCCTCTGCAGTGATACTGAATGGTTAGACAGGTATGTTCCAAAGATCATAGTGCCAGAACATCACACAGCTGTGAGCTTAATGCAATTTGTTGGAAGCATTTCTTCAATTATTTCATGTAAGAGGCTTCAGGACATTGACAGCTTCAAGTAATTTAGTTATGTATTTTCTTCTTTCATGTAATTTATATTGTTACCATGAAAAAATTAAAGCTCCATTTAGACAGCTTATTGTCTGCATTTCTTTCAAAGCAGAAGCTATGACTTGTTTCAATTTCACTTTTATTGTGTAGTCTTTAAAAACCCACACTTAAGAGTCATACTACAGCCATCAGTGTTTTGTAAAATAAAAACATCAGCATCATCTCTAATCAGAGCTCTCAGAATATTTTCCAAGTATGAAAATACTATGCAACTCTGTTAAGCTACATAGGACCAAATCTTGTCTTCCTACAAGCATGCATAACTTGTGCCGACATGAATAGGAACTGCACGCCTGTATATGAGGGAAGCTGTTTGATCTTAAGTAGTTACAATGGAAAGACTGTCAAATTCAATAGCACAGTACTTCCATGATATAGCTCTAAGAAAGCCAACTAAGACTTCAGATTATATATAGTCTGGAAGAAGTAGATAATGGGTTTCAAGCCAGATTCTAACAAATTTTTTTGCTCTAAAAAAACTCAGTCATTCCAGTGCAAGAAGAGAGCACATCTTCCCTTCCACAGTTCAAGAAATACTTCTTATCATGCTCCCACTTCCCAGTCTGCTCCTGCTGCTAATATTTTCCTCATGAACAGGTAATTTTTGCCAAGGTAAACAGAACACACAACTACATTACTAAGTAATCCAGGACCAAGAACATAATCCTAACACATTGCCAGCTGACTTCATACTTTCCAGGTTCATACTAGTCATTAGTGGGATACTGTTAATCAAGCTGACCCAGGCTTCTACACATGCTTTAATGTATCTTTCATAGTCAAAAACCATCAAGTCCTCTGGGATGGGTAAAAGTTCTTGCTCAAGTTAAGAACTTAAGTTCAGACTCTGGTTTGTACCTGAACCTACCCATTTGTCAGTGGTCCATAGAGACAAAATCTTATGACTAAATTCTCAAGCCATTCCCACACCTACTTCACACATTGATTACGTTCTTTTGCAACTACAACCATCAACCAAGACAACATCCCTGAGCATCTCAAAACAAACAGGCATGTAATTCATCCCCAGCTATACAGAGGATGCCCACTGAGACAAAGCTTTGCCCTGGAGATGGTAAAGCCTAGGTCAGTCTTATCTAGGTACTGTAAACAGAAGAGCATACACTTAGAAATGTCTGTTAGCTACTCTATGCCTGAAATCAGTTACGAACATACTCTCTAAGACTAGAGGTCATCTATTTTCTTTTGAAATACAAGAGTAACCACCATCCATAAAATTATTTATAACTGTTGGAATTCTGCATGTTTCAAGTGCCTTTTTTCCTTCCAAATTATAGCTTTGAGCAGGCTACCTGGTTTTAGTTCCTCCCTCATTGTTGCTCTCTCTGCCCAACAGAAACAGCAGCTTGAATCTTATCACAGTCAGGAGGCACTATGGGCAGGAGAAACATAAAGCAATCTTGGCAAAGACTCTTAGTTTGAAAATCTAATCCCCTCAGTGAATAGTCTGGAACACAGGCGATGTTGCCATTGTACAAACTTCTACACTTGTACAATGTTTCTCCCCTGGGTCTTTGGACCTGCACAATTCCATTAGTGTAAAAAATCCCTTATATAGACAAGTTCTAAGGAAATCACAAAATAAACCATTCATGCTTAATTTCACTGGAGTAGAAATGTGTTTCAAATTCCCTTAAAATTTACAGTTAACATAAACAGAGATGTATGGTTGGAGAAGTGCTTTTAAGGAAGAGTAAAATGAAAAAAACCTCAAAGACTGAAGCTCTGCAAAAGAACAAAAGTGAAGAGATAGCTCCCTCCTGCTGCCTTTTTTATGAATTGTATAGTCGCAATGGCCAGTCAGAAGAGTTACTTTTTACTCCCATCATCTAGTGGACTTGTGTTGTCTTGGTTAAGTACAAGTTACCAATGTGCGGTTTAGCAGGCTGAGATTCTGCAGTATACATAATACATTCAGAAATGTGTAGAAAGTGCCATTAATTCTGGATTGTTGAGATATAATATATAAATACAAAGTAGGAAATGAAGGTAAAGTAGTCTGTTCTAAGAAAAGTATTTCCAAACATAGCATTGACTGTAAGTGTGAATATGTGTTTGAACTATTTAGTGTCACATTTTCCTCCGTCTGCTTTTCACGATTTCAAATTCACAGACATTCCCATCAAATTCATGTGACAACTAATAAGCAAGCAAAAAAATCCAGTTACAACACTAGAATAGTTACAATAGTAAAAGGTGTTGGAAAACAGTGTTGGAGCCTTGAGAAAGAAACACTGCGGTCTGGTGTTCTACCAAAGGTTGCTAATACAAAAGTAACAGAACTCATCAAATATAGTCTGAATCCAGTAAGGTATAGCAAGATGCCACTATTGTAAAAAAGGAGCAACCTGGAAACAGGTTTAGCTGATACTGACAGATCTTCCTATTCTTTTTCCAGACACGCTGTCTCAAAAGCATTTGAGACTTTTTTACTTTTTTTTTTTTAAGCCAAATGATTCAGAGTCCACCTTAATAGAGAAGTTAGAAAATAAGAAAATGGCATGGTAGGAAGCTGACAAAGTGATTTCTTAAAAAGATTAAAGAACAAACTGCATTTGCTTAATGCAAAGGTACACCAGTTCTTTAATAAATAGAGACTTCTACTCTGAATATGAACTTAGGACTGACCATTAAAAGGGTGAGAAACACACGGTTAGCTAACACTTGCAAACAAGACATGCATTTGTGTCTAGAAAGAGAATATTGCACTAAAAGAAGAACCCTGAAGGCTTTGAACTCTTCCTTCACTGACCTAAAAAAGTAACTAACCATTTCCTATAAGCAGTAGCAAACCTGGCTTCATCTGCATCCCTACAAGTTGATAATACTTTATCAATGAACCGGTACTCCACTTCTGGACCAAAACAGTCTTGCATAGGAGCACGCTTCAGGCGTTTTGTTTCTTGGGTATAACCTTGTTTGCTGCTGCATTCATTCAAACCATCAACATCCATAGCTTGTGCCACAGGACTTGTTGCAGGACTGTGGTGGGAATTATTCATAGTTTCATCACTGCTGTCCACAGATGATACCACTGCACTCAGAAGAGGAATTTTGTTGCTTAGGTGGTGCTGAAGGTAGAACACATACCTTCTTCGGAGGAAAAGGAAAGAAGAAAGTAAAGAAAAGAAAAGAAAAGTAAAGAAAAGTAAAGAAAAGAAAGAAAAGTAAAGAAAAGAAAAGAAAAGAAAAAAAAAAGTCATGCACTGAAAATAATCTGCTGTTGCTGCTGAACTGCTTCATTTCATTTGCCATGCCACCAGATTCCCCCACAAACAGACAGAAAATCTGCTGTCACTGCTCACACTCTACAAAAAGGGGCTCAGTGTTACTTTGGCAAATCTGCAGGCATGTACACCCAGCTGGTATGTACATATGTATGTACACATCAGAGGTTTTCTGCAGCTGATCCATGTTCTGCCTATCTCTTGCTTTTTAAACATTTTAAGTGTGAAGAGGATGACACTATCTTGTGTCTCTTGCACAAACTATAGGGACAAGTGGAGCTTAGATCAACAAGATACTTAAGCCAAATCAAATATTCCACTCAATAGGTCTGATTATGTTCTTGAATGTTTTCCAAAGGCTTAACACATGGTAGCTTAGAAATTTTTTATTGAGTGGTAACTTTTAAAATCAGAACAATTTCTCTGGATACATCAGGGAAAGAACAATCCACAAATAAGAAGGATGCTCTTTGACCAAGTTTTCTTACCTATGACACCACAAGGTTTCATGCCCTGGGTAACTGTCAATCAGTTCAGTGCAGAGCTCCAATTCTTCCTCTAAATGGTGGGGGAGATCCACGCTCTGCTCCTCTGCACAGGCAGCTTCTGCCCCTGCACTCTCCGCCTCCTTTTGAAGGCTAGCGTTTTGCTCATTTACGATTTGATTTTGTACCAGTACATTACCGTCAGTGACAGTTCTGCCTATCAAGGACTTGAGTAAGAACTGGCGGTAATGAAATCCACTATGGTCTGAGACATGCATGGATACCCAGTATTTAGTGGATGAAAGCTCATCAAGGAGAACCTGAAACAAAAAGCAGAAACAGTTATGAACCCATATAAAGGAGGAATTTACCACCACTGTTTCTGTATTAAGGTAATCCTCTCCTCTGGGGATTTCAGCCACTGTGGAAATGGTTTAATAATGCACACCGAAAAATGAAATAATCACTGAGCATTTTCCACTGTGTGCAGGCATTCCTGCACAAAAAAAATTATACTTCTTCCAAACTCTGAAAAGGTACGTCTCTCAGAAACCTTCCCACAGGGTAAGGGGAAAAAAAGTCCAAACCACTTATTATGAGAAATAAGCAGTGGTTTAAGAATCTCAAAATGATTAGGAATAAAGACTATTTAGAGGAGGCAGGGGTAGAGGGTACACCAAACTACGTGGATATTCATTAGATGTATTTTAAGTTTTGCTTAGTGCATTATGGGTGTCAGAGGGTGGGTGAGTTGCTTAAAAAAAAAAAAAAGAAGAGGATTTAAAGTAATTTACACTTTCATTTTCCAGGAAAGAGTGTCAACCACTAACATTATGTTCCAGGTCCTAGAGCCTGTGGAATATAAAACTATTGGTCCATAGTGCAGTTGCTTGGCTTGGTAATTAGTGAACTCCCAGAAAATCTTTCACAATAACTGCAGTAAATACTTAACACTGGTAACTGCAGCTGTATTTCTAACACTGCTGGCACCTACGAATTTTCTCTGAATTCTGAATGTTTTTAAACCTTGAAAATTTATTTCTGGGTAGACAGTTGAGTTTGGCTACTGGGCAAAGCTTTTTTTACTTTACTTTCTCTGTTAGAACTAATGGCTGTATTTCTTTAAAAGCTTTAACCTCTTTCCTCACATTGCTCCTCCTCTGGAGTTTAAACTCTCCAAAGAGATCAAAACTACCTTTTTCATTTACTTCTAAAGACTTTGAATATAACCTTACTGATATATTCTTGCTTTTCATATCTTTTTCTAAGTTGCCTATGTTACTTAACAGGACCAGCTGATGCAAAGCAACTTTCATAGGTCGGTCTTTCTTGTCCTGCAGCATAAGAGGCACAGACTCCCACAAAGGAAACTATGGAAATGTGCTAGTTATACACCTTTTTTTGTGGTGTGTCTCTTCTAAAAGATATTAGAGCAAATACAAATAATGTAAGCATTTGATGTAGATACCCAAGATACTCAACACACATTTTTAGGTCTTGACGAGAGATGCCAGCATCGTCTTCCTTCTACATATCAGCAAACTGAAGGGCACTATTAAATAACAGCCCCTCCTCAATTCTTAAGGGGGCTAAAACTCCCCACCTCCAGTTCTGTACTTTAAACCACAAGATCAGCTTCTCTCTTCTCAGTAGAACTGAGCTTACTATTTTAAATTTCTGAACATTAAAATTTAAAAGCCTATTAAAAACAACACAAGGCTCAAGGGTGACATAAAAAATATCAGACCAGTATTTATTCAGCTGGAACTAATACTACACACATTATGTCCAACTTATATCTCAGAATAATCTGATTCATCTACCTGACATGTTTATAAGCTACGATGTTACATGGGAATGTTGTAATTATGCTTTTTAACTCCCTGCAGAAAGCAAACAGAATGATTCCTAGCATCACTCCTTACCTGAACTAGAAAACCTCTTTTAGAAAAGCAAGACAGAAGATTGCCATTAAACCTCCTGAGATCTATAAAAAACAAAGCATCTCCCCTAGGAATCTCAGAGTAACAGTGGAAGATGCTTCAAGCAACTGGAGTAAAACAAAAGGTCAGGTAACATCTGAATTCCAACAGAGGTTCTTTCTCACCAAGCCAGTTTTCTCCATTTCCACGCTGAATAACACAAGCACTTTGCCATTCTTCTGTGAAGCAAAGACAAAATGATATGAAAACACCCCCCTCCCCACTCTTGGCAACCTCTCACAAAGGGTCCTCTTTTACCTTCACCGGTGAGCTGAGTACCACGAAACTGGCATCCTGCTCCAGAATAGGATGTATGCACTCAGTGAGTGACCTCTGCCTCGACTTCTGGGTCTGTACTCCCTCTTACACCCTCCCTGACCCTGTGCTAGCTTTTTTAAAGTGCCTGCCCACCATAAACTGCAGCCCAAAATTTCCTCCCTGGTCAGGGACACTGGGGAAATAGAAAGGAACTGTATCTGGGGAAAAAAATTCTAAGGCTAAGCAGATAAATATGGCAATGTCCATTCACATAAAACACAGGTACCTTTGGAGGTCCAGTCACCTAAGAAAAAGCCAAGGCCTTACTGGGGATGTCTACAGGAAGAATTATTTCATGTCTTATGAACATCTTTCTGTATTCCGGACATCGAACAATAGAGGTGTTGCCTCATGACAATCACCCCACCACTTGTTTCTTTGCTTGTTTTTTATTGTAGGGCCTGATCAGTCACTCTCCATCCTCTAATTATGAAGTTGAGTATTCCTATCTAAAGAAAACAAAAACTTTGTCCATCCTTGCTGAACTACATCCTATTTTTGTACCAGCACGATTTCTCTGAAGCACCATGATGGGTATGAATTACTCTTACTCTGGTTCTCTAACTAATTATGCACCCACTTATTAGTAGGTGTCTGGACCCCACGTTTTCCCCCCCATTACCTAATTGTACTGTCATGTAAGAAAGCTGAAGTAAAGCTTTCTTGTCTTTTTCTGAGGCAAGTACTCCAATACCAGAAAGATTAGATTGGTTTGAACAAGCTCTTTTTTACAAATCCTTAGTTGACATTAATGAACACTATTCAAACACTATAAACTTGCTAATGTGGTTCCAATTCTGCAGGAAAAACAAATTGAGATTTCTATATTCAAACAAGATAATGTTTTTCACTGTCTCTTGTAAGAAAGAAGAAACATCTATATTCTGTGAGAAAATCTTCCTACACAGCCAAAACTTTTTCCTCTAGTATTTTCTATTTTTTTCCCAGAGTTTGAACTGAGATCCAGTCTGCAGAAGCAATAGGATTACCAAAACAAAGGAAAAAACCCCAAACGCTACCACACTACTCCCTCAAATCCTCCAAAGGCCAGTTTCATAAATGATAAACTTGTTTTGAGAAATATGATTTCAATATGACATACACATGTTTCTGGCCTCTGATTTATGTTTCTGGCCTCTGATTCCTTGTACACCATAATAAAAACTGCCTCAAACTACAGGCAAAGTTTGTACTATAGCAGAAATGTGTCCCTAAATTATACAGGGTACTCTAACTTGAGGCACCCTTGCAAGAACTAAATGGCTGGAGAATCACAGTGACTGTTTTATCTGCTAATTTTTGCAGCAAAGTTCCAGTCTTACATCAGTGAAGTTTATCATTCTTTTCAGATAATCAAACACACAAATGGCTGAAGGTACAAAATGAGACATCCAGCAAGAAAACAACCTGTATATTTTTGTGAAAATCTCTAAAGTCTGCTTTTTCCCTGTCCTTCTTCATATTTGCTTTTTTCCTCATATCACATCTTGTGAATAATCACTTTCTAATTCTGCCTCTAAAGTTACCTAGACACAGATCTTATGATTCTTCATATCTTTCATGTTCCACGTTTTTTCCTCATTTTCCTGTATCCCAAATGCCTTTTGCTAGGCCATTTGAAGAGATGCATTGGTGATGTCATGAAAAAAGCCTGGAGTCAACATGGAGATTTCCCATAAACATACTGCTCAAGAAACAGCAGCACCAGTGAAATTTTGGCAGAGGTAACAAAAGCCAGTTGGACAAAAATAGAGAAAACGATCAGTTGCTTAGTAATCAGCCTAAAAAGAAGACCTATAGGGGAACTGGGATGGTGGGGAAGGCAAATGGACTTGGCAGTGAATGAACAAATTTAAAACACTTCCTTCACAGGCATGCTTGTGACTTGTCACGCAAAGCATTGATAACCACCAATGAACAAACCCACCAGAACAATTTCAGCTCTGAGAAGATATTTCTATCACAATGCAATTCTTTGTTTATTTAAATCAGTAACGAGCAGCAAGTGCAAACAGCACTCGGGGTGTTATCCTCATCTTCAAACTACTGTTAACTAAAGCATAAAATAACAGTGCTAACATTTAATTAACAGTGCTAACTTTTCCCCCCTTGTTAATACAGCTATTAATGACTTACATGAAAGTCCCTGTTTCCTATTAATATAGACCTCTGACTCTAACTTCTAAACTCCAATCTATCCCACTCCTGTAATTCTTCTGAGTTTTCCATAACTATCTTTTCATACAAACTTGCTAGGCAGATGAGTCTGTCTCTCTCATGGAGTGTGGAGCATACTTGCTATTTCCTACCAATCTGATACAGCTATTTTTAGAGTTTCTCAGGTGACAATTAACAGGAAACATCAGTAAGCAACATCCATTGCTAGCAGTAGCTGGCCCATAAGACATAAAAATAATAGCTATGCCGACTCAACAACCTCCACTAAATTCCTCCCTCATTCCCCTATGTATTTATAGGATGACAAAATGCAGCAGTTGCTGTTAAAAGTGTGAGTGATTTGTCACTGTATCAGCCTAATATTCACAAGGAATTCACATAACAGCTTAGAAACCACAGTATTACAAAACTGCCTATATAATTTTAGACAGTGTCACAATACCAAATTCAACTTGCTGCAGGTCTTGATGTTTTAGATACTACCTTGTCTTCTGAAATATTCGCCACTGCATAAGATGTCCCTGCTGGAGCTGAAATAGCTTGACCAACGCCCAGTTAAATGCTGTCAAAAGATGCTGTTGGAGTTGAAGAAACTAGTTACAAGCACTACTATGTTTTCTCTGAAATTCCTGCTGTCTTATATTCCGAAACCACAGATAAGCTGAATAAGGGCATCAAAACAAGACACCACATTGTATTATCAAAATAGTATCTCTCATGTATTATCTTTTTCTCTATTAGGAATTTCCATATTAGTGCTAGAAGAATTATTTTCAGTTGCCCCTTCTTTATTTCAGCTCACACAGTCCCATCTATCCTCCTGCCACAACTTCATTAATACTAAGTACCAACAGACAAACAGAACTTTGTATATGGGCAAGAAAAAATCTGTTCTTTCTGCTGAGCAGAACCTGCCTACACTGGCAAAAAAATGCAAAACATACTCATTGCAAAATTTTGCCTTTTTTTTAAAGCATTCTTAGCTACCTGTGCTAACTTAATATGATACTCTCTATCCATGTCATAGGCTCTGCTTGTCAAACCAGTATTTTTATTTTTTTGTTTTAGACAAGGAAATTTAAGACTTTATTCATTATTGTGTTATACCTTGACAGTCAGCTTTCCCAAATGCTGTAAAACCCAGATGCGATGGGACCAGGCATTGTAGTTGCTTGGATATCTCCCAGCAGCTTCAGAGCAGACTTTCATTTCCTCCTGCACTAGTCGATGAATTCTCTCCACAGGTGCTGCTCCCAAGTTTCCTTTAGTCACAAGACTGGGCAAGCAGTTTTCCTGAATTAGTTGTTGCAGCACCCATCGTCTGGTTAAACGATGTACAGTGTTAATGTTGAGAGAGCAATTTTAAGAGAAAAAAATGTTTTTTCATTTATATAAATCAATGAAACCTTTCTGTTATTTCAATTATCTGAACTACACTCTAACTAGATGATCAGTAAGTAGTAAACATAACCATCTGAACTCTTCCCATACTAAAAAGCTATGACTGTATGATCACACTCCAAAATAATTTAAATTATTTTGTTTGTTTGCACAGTGTAAGTGGTCATGGGTACTTACAGCATACTAAAAGAAAACTGAAGGAAAAAACAAATTCATGAAAAAAAATGCAAGAACTGTCTGCATGAGATTTCTAATAAGCTCCTCTTTCAGACTTGTATAGCACTAAAATAAAGTATCCAAAATGAGACAGAAAAAAGTGATGCAGTAAAAAAAAATTAACTGTGCTTTGTGAGTATTTTTTACATTTGTCAGTACTGCACACAGTAAGCCAAATTAAGTTTCTGTTCATCGCCAGCAGAAATAAAGTGCAAAAGACTTATGCCTTCAAGGTCTGTAAATATAACCAAAACAAATGTTTCTAATGCAAGTTATACATATTTCATTTGAAGTGACTGAGATAAGCACAGATTCCTACATGGCTTTTAAATTTTACTTTTAGTAGTATTTTAGTAGTATTTTTAGATGAGTATTTTGAGAGGTGTCCTCAAAGCTGCAGAAAACGTGCATCTGCAGAGCCTACACAAAAGGGTCCTACAAAAAGGGATCACAAATATGTAGAATTCCACGCCGCTGCATGTGTCAAAAGAACTGCAACAGGCCCATGTAGAATGCTCTGGAAAGCTGGACATCCTCCAGTCTGCAACACAGAGGTCTTTCTCTTTTGTACTGCCTCACATTAGTTCCAAAATCAATTAATTGCTACTTTTCAGGTGTCACTCATGGTTAAAAGAAATGAATAAATAAAATAAAATAAAAAAATCTTTAAAAGGGAAATCTGTTTTGCAATTCATATATAAAATTGCATATACACATAAGAAAATAAAAAATAGATATGCCAACCACTGTTTAAAAAAATTTATTCCATCTGCTTTTTCTCTCATTTGAAAACATTTAGAATATTCTTTTTCACTAGTATTTTTTATTGACACTGTCTTTTTCTCTTAGTTATTTTAAAAAGAGATTTAAACTATTGGAAGACAATATGAAAGATCATTTATAAGTATGCAATTTTTAACCTGACTGCATTTCTCAGCAGAAATCGTAAGCAGTAGATTGAAGCCAGCGTTCATACACTGCCTTCCTATGTAACATTTAACTAAAGATGTACAGCCAAATAAACCAAGCTCCTTAACTGTTGTGTAACTTTATGAAATATAGTAATTTTGAAGACTTAATATTTGCTTTTTAAAAATGTCTTTGATCCAAACATCACCATCTAGTACTTTTTCACTTCAATCAGCAGATTTGTAATAAACTGGAAATTCTAAAAATGTCTAGGAATGAAAGCTAAATGAGTAGAGAGTCATTCCTTTAACAAAAGATAAGTATTATTTCATTAACTTCTGAGTAAAACCATAAAAAGACAAATTAATTTGATCCTAAAATAATTTCAGTTTCTTAAAATGAGGATTTTTTTATAAAATAATGAATTCTGATAGATTTTATATACAGGAGCTTATGAAAAAATACAGATTTTATAGTCTCTGTGGCTACAACAAAATAAAAAAATTATAACCCCCCAAAACATATAGCAAAAGGCCATATGGCAAAGTGTATGACAGGTATTTTGATATCTTTAGTGAGTGTATCTGCAATGTGTAAGAAAAAAAATATTTGGATATTGTTTTACTAATTGCCCCATTCTATCTTTTTGCACTTCTGTCTGAAATTTGGTATCATGGGGGAACAGAAAACACAAGATTAATCACTCTGCTGATGCAGAAAGAAAACTTTTTTGCAGAACTTATTTTCTGACATGTATTAATCACAGTCAGCAAATCCAAATCCAAGCCAAACATTTGTACAATCATCCTCAAATACACTTTTCTGTTTTAGGCAAATACAAGAAAGAACAACAAATCATAACACTATTAAAATTCTGCTAATTTAAGATTGCATAGACTTTATAGATAGAATTTATTATTTCTAACATGTAAATAAATATTAAGAACCTACCATTCTGACTAATTTAATAAAAATGTATTGCTCATCATAATCATATGGATGGCACCAGGTTCAGCACTAGTTACATGCAAAAAAATCATAGTTTTCAAGGGTTAGCTACCATATAGGAAAGGCTAAACCATGACAAACTGCAAGATTTTCTTCCCGTTATTTCTACATACTGTTTTGCTTCAAAGCAAGCCATCAAGCAGCATGAGTAGCATGGAGATGATGAAAAGCAGTTGAAGAATAACAAAATTAAAAACCGACTTTTCAGAAATTCATCAGTGTTGTTGCTATATCAATGCTACTAAGAAAGAAATTAACAGAAATTAATTAGCTGCTTATAAGTTAAGAAATGCCTAGGAATATTCCACACATTACATTCCAGGTTAACTTTGAGAATTTTAAGGTCATGCACTTGCAAAGAAGAGTTTATCAACAACTCCTTCTTCCAAAAATTCATATATTACCAGTACAACTGAAGCTTTACTTATGTTTTTGATAGTATGAGTCCCCTAATGGGCTATCAGCTTTACAGTTGTCCTAATGCTGGACACGTGAAAATGCAAGCATTGTGAACTGCTTTCTAATGTGTTACATTCAAATCTCTTTAAGGTTGTCTATAAAAGGATGAGTTATCCTGTGAAAAATACATAATGAAGAAAATCACACACATACCAAGATTTTATATTTTTTTTTAACCAAATTTGAGCAATGGATTTATACTTCACTTGGCTGTGCTACAGGCATTTTATGTACACTCAGTGATGACTGAGATGGTTAACTTTGTGCATCTGAGTAATTCTGGAGTTATTTTTTCCAAAACTGTGCTCTGTTTTTTTTTAATATTTAGCAGTGGTGACTTAATGACATTGCTTAAGTTAGAAATGATACAAAAAAATTCACAAAACCAAGAAGACCAATATTGGAATGGAAAAGAACCCAACTTTGGTAATAAAGATTAGCTTTTACAAATTCTTGCCTTTCTGAAATGCCTGTAGACAAGTAATAACATAGTAAGTTGGAGGAGGGAAAAAGGAAGAAACCCACAATGCTCAAATACTTACAATTGATGTAATCTGAATTCTCAGGCTGAGAACTTTAAGTGCTGCAAGACATGATAAACCTTTAGGAAAATTTAACCCACCTCCAAATTTTATTAAAAAATATGCAGAAAAAAAGGTGCATATGATTTTAGTTCTAAGTATAAAAGATAGGCAGGTATCTTCAAAAGCCAAAGCACAGTATTTTACAACGATTGGCTCAAAGAATCTGCTGTATTTCTAGATGTCCTCCTTCACCTATGGCTCTCCTTAACCAAGCACAGGAAAAATAAACCCTAGGAAAAACGTTTAAGTTTGGGGAGGCAACAGAAGGCAAGGGAAACAAACCTATGAATCCATGTTTCTGGACTCTTTGGAAACTTGGTTAATGCGAGTTTTCCAAGATGCAAATCTTTAAGTGGATTTAAAGTGCCAGACAGTATTAATTCTTTCCTACAAAAGATAAAATACAGTTGTATGAATAAAAGAAGTAATCTGAAAACAGAACACAAATCCCAGTAACAAATAGCATGGCATTTCCTTTGTATCGTAATAGAAATTCACTGTCAAAGTACAGAAGTTTAAAAAGCCTTTGGTGGATTAACCCATTCCACTCTGCTATATATATGTGCACCCTATTCAACCAAGCCCAATACAATAAATCCAGATCAAAGAACTTTATCTTAACCTGAACACATACAACCCATCAATTCCCAAACCTACCCAAAAATCAATGAGTCAACTATATTTGAGTGTGGCTCTCCAACATATTTTCTGTTACTAATCAGAAAGCCAAGGAGCTTTGGCTATACGAAATGCCTGCTGAGAATAATGTTGCTTTTATCTGCACACTCCTAAAAGCACCTTAATTAACACAAGCAGCATTTTTTGTTGTTTTTTTTTTTATTTGATAAAAGGGCTGCCAATGGGGTTACATATATGACTAAACATTCCTTCTTGAAATTAAGCCCTTAGATCATTCTGTACATCTGGAAAATACAGTTACTCTTCCAGAAAACCTTACCCTCCTCACTTACTTTTAGTTTTTAAATATAGCTGAAGATACAGTATCAAGGATCCCTAAATGTAGAAGGAAGCAGGAAATTTTCTGTGTGTGTAGAATGTTTCTCAAACAACAAGGTCTGAAATCGATGAATTTACTTATGTGTAAAACAGCTTTAAAAAAATAAAAGAATTTGTCCTAACAAAATTTAATGTTCATCCAGCGTAACCCTTCCCAGAGTACCACCAACACAGACGGAGAAAAGTGAAAGTCTGTATTTAACTTTCTTGCCTTTTTTTGCACAGAATTCCCTGCCCCACACCCTATTCTTCTTTCTAACTTTATAACTCACTGTCTGTCCTGAACATGTTTGTAGACATCACCCCATCACCAGTTACTCCCAGGACCTTAGTCTCCATATCTTATTCTCCAATCTAGTAGACAGTGGCTTTAAAGTAAAGATACAGTAAGTTCCAAAGGTACCATTTGTAGACAGGAAACATGCCTTTCCCAGAACCTCCAGAAGTCACATTTAAAAACTGAGTCCAAGAAGTAGATAGAAACAATTTTGGCATGTGTTTGGTGTTTTGGTGTGGGTTTTTTTGTTTTGAGTTGTGGGGATTTTTTTGTTTGGTTGTTTTTTGGGGGGTTGTGGTTTTGGTTTTTTTTATAACTTATGGTTCATCATAATGATATGCATGGCACCAGGTTCAGCAAGAGGAGCACTAGTAGGTGAAGAGCAGATGATGAACTTTCTGACCAAAAAAAAAGGGTGTGGTGGGAAGGGGACAGGGAGGAAAAACACTCTGAAAAAAGCTGCTATCCAGTAAGAAGGTGAAACTTCTCTGCAGTCTAACACAGAAAACATAATGTTGTTTTAAAGTTACTGCCTGACTCTCACAAAAAAGTTGACATATTCCTTTAGTGTGAGCACCTACTGTTATCTTCTGTCTGTTTTGGAAGTTTTCAGTAGGAAACTGACTCCACCTGGTACATTGGCTTTGTGTTGCTTTAACTGAACTGTATACCCACAGTCAGAAGCTAATGGTGGCAACATTAACAGTGAGCAGCAACGTATTATTTCAAATTCAAGAAAAATGGTGAGATGTATACATCTAGGCACTAACCTAGACCCTTCTTTTGCTACTGAACCAACAGTCGAATAAATCCTTACGGAAATTTTGCTCCCGATACCATCTGCAAAGATCAGAAATGCAGCTACTAGAACATTCACTTTTATGTGAATCAAGTTCCAGCATGTTTCAGATTGGATGCTTTTAGCAGGTGCTCAACAGGAAATCTAGGTATACCATCCAGCAGCGGCAGACTGAGCAGACTGTTTGGTGCCAGTGCATTGACTTTCGCAAAGTAGACAAGATTCAGGGAATGTCAACACTAGAACAGGTGGAAATAATTGCCCCATTACTGCAGTGCAAAAGGTGACATTTTGGTAAAAATCACTCACTACATGGACAATGAAAAAGCAGCCTAGATCAGTCTAACGCTCAAAACAAATGCTCGTACATATGTAACAAAGATTTAGATTACCAGGCCACCTACCTCCAAAAACCTAAACTCTCGGTGAAGAAATTGCTCTTTCTGTATTCAAGCATTAACTGTAAAATAAATTTACTCTCTCACAAAGTTGAGGAACATTACAGACAAGATTCACTGCTGTGGTAGAAAAGCAGTTTTTAGCTTCATGATTTTTCAGATGACAGACATGGCCATTGACAACTAAGGGACTTCAATCACAAGTATGACTAAAGTATCATACACTCCCAAATAAACCTCTTTCAACCTCTTTCAGCAAACATCCAAGTTGGATATATAATTTCTAGCTCACTTTTTTGCCATGTGGATCATAGATAACTTTTCAGCCTTCAGAACTCTAGCTCCCATAAAAAATAATTTGAAATTATTTTGACTTGCCTTATGTTTTTGCTGACACCTTTGAAGTCATTGATATCTGATAGGAAAACATTTGACTTTTCAGAGCGTCCTATTACCTAATGTCTTTTGACTTTTGATCAATTGTACCTGCCAGCAAGTATATCAGCAAAACCAAAAGCACCTATGACAATTCCTTTATAATCACTTACATAAACATTTTGGTAATTTTAACTTGGAACATTTTTCAACTACTAAAACCACAGGATAACTGAAACTGTGACTAACAACTGGAGATGTCTGGTTGCCCATTCAGTATAACAGGGATTTCCCTCTGAGTTCTAAGAAGCAACATATATCTCCTTTCTTTAGTATGCCTTACTACACAACACAGTTCTCATGGTTTAGGTTATAGTCCCTGCCCTTCTGTAGCTTCCAGTCACTTCTAATTAAAATAAATAAATAAAAGACAAACCTATGCAGGCATATTGCAATTGTTTAGAAGAGCTCCAAAGTCAAGATATATTACCTATCTCTTCTTAGCAGTTAAGACATTTGAAGTTTTGTGTTCTCCTGTGTTTCATTAACCAGATACAACCTTCTATGGTTGTCAGCTGAGCTGAAATACTCATTAGCCTTCCACACCACCACTCCAGTCCTCTTGCTCTGTCAAGCCCTGTCTCCTTTCCAAGGAAGAGATTTCCTTTTCCCACTCTCGAACAATTCTCTGTATCTCCAAATTCACTGTTTTTGAGGCAACCACTATCTCTGAAGCTCTCAAAACAGAATCCAACATAGGAAAGAGGGATTATCCCAGCCTAAAATGAAAGGGTCATTAAATTCTACAGGAAACACTCTTATGTGCAGGGCTGCTATTCAGTAAGTAACTATTATACTTTTTATTTTTTAGGCTACTTGGAGTCTGTGACACTTTCCCACCTTAAAATAAAGCAGTGAATTTGCATGTGGAGAAAGTAAGATGAATCTGGCCCAGCAAACATCCTCTGAGCAAGATGAAAACAATCATCCCACGGCAGATCCATCAAGTTCTGCAAGCCAAGTGCAAGTCCCACACAATTAGTTCCCAGCTTATAATAGCTCAGAATAAGGATTTACCTTCAGCATCTGTGCAGGACAGTCTGTCCTCTACTCTGTGACTGTATATGCCATAAGTCTGCCTAGCTTGACCTGTAATTTACTGAAGTAGGAATTTCACAGAATAGAAAAGAAACTGAAATGTCGGGCCAGTTCAGTTCCTACCCTTCAAAAGAACGAACTCCCAGCAGCAGCCTAAAACAACGCAGGGTCAGATTCACCAACGTAGTCCCTTGGCTAGAGCAGTCTCAGTGGTAAACTCCAAAGCTACTGACTGGCTGATATAACGGCTTCTCTCTGAATGCTAAATGAAGCTTCAAAGACAGACCGCCAATCAGGTCAAGAATTTGGGGAGCAACACCACCTTATGCAGTAATTTGTATACTTTGGTAAACCATAAATGTCATAAAAGCAAAACCAATCCTCAGCCATATTCCTAAACATTTTTAATTCCATTTACAACTTTGAACTACTCCTCTCATGTACATAAGAGCAAACTTCCAGCTGTCAGGCAGAAAAAAGCCAGGCTGGTAAGAATGGATACATTTGCATTAAAAAAAAAAATCCACAAAACCTAAAACAAAAACCTGAAATCAGGTTTAAGTACCACAAGACTACATTACTGTAGTAGCTCTAGTACTTATACATGCCTCCTAATTCCATTTCATCACTTGAAAGCTACTCAAGCCTTACATTTTCACGACAGTAAGCCCTTTGTTATCACTTTCATCTACCTTCCTTAGACCTGAGATGCTAGAAAGATACAGATCACAGCAGAATCCTTCAGAACTACACCAGCAGTGAAAGAAAAAAAAAAAAAAGCTGAATTTGGTATATTTAGGGCTGAACAGCTACCCGCAGCCATTATCTTTCCAGGTAATTTTTTTTAATTTTTCCTACTGCAGTAATACATCTTAACTGCAAAGTCCTATTTTTAATGACCGCCCTCCTAGACCCTAACATGTAGTTTTCTGCCAGCCCTCCACCCCTTCTAAAACTATTTCTTTAAGACTGTCTCCAGTCTTACTTACGCAGCAGAAAGAGAATATTCCCCCCCCTCTGAGATTTACACAAAAATTATCAGATTACAAGGTTCTAAAGAACTGTTGCTTCTGGGCTCCATTAAGAGCAAGGAGGTAAATTCCTGCTTCTCCTCCATAATGCCTCCTGGTCAGGTGCTGCAGCATGACCAACGGTGAAGACAACAGATAATCCCAACAGGTACAAGAAAGAAGCAGGGTGGGGGAGAATGTATCTGGAATAAAGCATGGCCGCTTTCATCCCCCTCTCTTGCAATGTATCTATTGAGGGTTATTCAGCTTTGATGAGCTGCAGTGGTAATGGCAGCAAATTGAACTGTTACCTCAAAAGGACTCACATATAACATTCAAAGGGGGGTAAAATGAAAACAGCGAAGACAGCTGACATCAGCTGGGCACTACGTGATTCAGCAAAAAGGATATGCCCATCTAAATGTTACAGACGGCCTTCTTTAACTGACAGAAGGGGAGTGACAGTTCAACAGAACTTCTATCCCCCCAAAATGTGAGCCAAACACGTGCCTCTACATGCAGCAGTGTAATCTTCAGCGTGCACTACCAATTAAAAAAAAAAAAAAAGGCAGTCTAAAACTATCTGCAAGGCATACAGGATAGATGAGATTTTTAACATTCCTTCAGCACTCCTTAGCTGAAAACCTCTTGCTGTCACATTAATTACCACTTAAAACAAAGCTTACAGCTGACTCAAATGTAAGGCCCAGGTCTTTCTGATGTCATTTGCTGAGCGCAACATACCTTACATTCCAAGCAGTGGTGAAGTCAGGGTTCAGCAGCAACAGGGTACATGTGATATCTATCAGTTCTAAAATGATTGAACAAGAGACACAAAAATTAGTAATGATTCACACACAGCAGCGTTCTCCCTGCACTCCCTGTCCTTCCTCAAAGTCTCTCCTCCACAGGCTCTACAGAGGGATCTGGACAGGTTGGATCGATGGGCCGAGGCCAATTGTATGAGGTTCAACAAGGCCAAGTAACAGGTTCTGCACTTTGGTCACATGTGGCAGTACATGTGTGTGTGTCCCCACCCCCATCATTTGACAGGGGTATAAATGGGGTCCTGCCGGAGGACACATGGGCAGCCCTCCTGGGAGGAGCAGGTCTGCAGTCGGGGACTCCCCCTCAGGTCAGTGCACCGCCCAAGGTAACTCCGGAAGGAGAGAGCCCTCAGCTTGCAGGTGAGCAGTATGCACGTTTTGAGTAATCACTTTAAATCTCAAGGATTCTTAAGTTGCCTGCGTAGTACTAATTCCTCTTACACCATCGTGCCTGTGGTTTTGTAAATGTTACTGGACTTCTAGTAACTTTTACTGAAGAATAAATCTAAGTTTTAACTCCTGTTGGATTTGGTTATTTGTGCATCCGTAACACCAAAACAACCCCATGCACTGCTACAGGGTTGGGGAAGAGTGGCTGGAAAGCTGCCCGCCAGAAACCTGCAGCAGTTGGTCAACAGCTGGCTGAATATGAGCCAGTAGTGTGCCCAGGTGGCAAGGAGGCCAACAGCATCCTGGCTCGTATCAGAAATAGTGTGGCCAGCAGGACAAGGAAAGCGATTTTTCCCCTGTACTTGGCACTGGTGAGGCCGCACCTTGAATACTGTGTTCAGTTTGGGCTTCTCCCTACAGGAAAGACACTGAAGCTTTGGAGCATGTCCAAAGAAGGGCAACAAAGCTGATGAAGGGTCTAGAGCACAAGTCTTATGAGGAGCAGCTGAGAGAACTGGGGTTGTTTAGCCTGGAGAAAAGGAGGCTGAGGGGAGACCTTATCGCTCTTTACAACTACCTGAAAGGAGGTTGTAATGAGGTGGGTGTTTGTCTGTTCTCCCAAGTAACAAGCAATAGGATGAGAAGAAACGGCCTCAAGTTGTGCCATGGGAGGTTTAGGTTGGATATTAGGAAAAATCTTTTCACTGAAAATGATGTCAAGCATTGGAATAAGCTGCCCAGGGAAGTGGCTGAGTGATCATATCTGGAGGTATTTTAAAAGACAAGCAGATGTGATGCTTAGGGACATGGTTTAGTGGTAGACTTGGCAGTGTTAAGTCTGCAGTTGGACTCAATGATTTTAAGGGTCTTTTCCAACCTAAATGATTCTATGGTTCCATGATAAATAAAAAATGTGCATTAAGAATCACATAAGATACTATTCTCCAAATGGGTAACTTACCATCTTTGTTCAGCCATTGTTTTCTTTGTCTGTAGAGGACAAGTTTATTGTGGACATATGGCAAAAGAAACTTGACACACCAGCTCTCCACACCAAGCTTGTTTTCTACCAGGACGATAGGGCTCCGGTTATACCTGGCTTCAGGGCAGGGTATTAATCCAATTTCATCTCTTAAAAAACAGAAAGATATAATTAAACTTATTTCCAGTAGATGCCAATTATTCTTCTCAAAAGAGTAGACCAGCAATGCTTCCCACCCAGTTAGTCCATCACCTTTTTCCCTGTTTTTACCAAACAAAATCTGTACTCATTATCCTCAACTCACCTTCCTGACTGATTCTTGCCAGAGTGCAGATAGGGTAAAATGCATTTTTAGAAAGCCATCCTCTGCAAAAACTTATGCAGTGTATGAACTTGGCGAATGAATGATTCAAACATGTTTTAAGGCTTGAATAAAGATTTAAGTTGAGCAAAAAATGTCAGTGTATTTTACCTCTGCACAATTTATTTAGATTATATAAAAGCCAGTTGTGGTTTTGAGTTGAGAGCCACTACAAAATTTTCTATTAGCTCCCCAGTGCTGTAGTGATAGAAAGCCAGAAATATTTTAAGACTTGCTGAAGACTCTGGAAGTAATAGCAATGATTAGATGAGCCAGAACGAGTTCAAAAGCAAGATTCCTTTTGGTGATCCTGACTCTTCTCATCCTTAAGATAAAAGGAAAAGCTTTATTAGATTTTTTCCAAAGATCCTAAATGAGGAAGGCCTCTTTATTTGTATTTTTAGATTATCGCCTAAGCATTTTCACTCAGCTGAATTACACAAGTACCCCTGGCTTTGTGCTGGTGATGTGATGGAGCTGTAACAACTACTACTACAAGTGAAACAAAACACGTTAACCAGTACAGGCACCTGACCTACCCAAATGTACCCAAGTGTGCCCTGCAGCAGCCCGACCAGGTGCTTTGGAACCAAAGGTCAGGCAAAAGAAAAAACACAGACAGCAATGTGCATATCACCACATGTACATTTCCACATGTCCCATTTTCCCTCCTCCTATGCAAGGCAGTCTGCTGAACAGGGCGAAGATTTGAGAAAAAAGTGCCAGTCTGATTAAACAGCAACTTTGTGTGAGAGACTTTAATCAAGGCTTTAAAAAAACCCCAAAAAACAGTGATGGCCACAAAAATTCATACCAGCAAACAAAGCAGAAGAGACTCAGCTGTTCAGTTTGAAAGGGCCATATCATATTTTAATTTTTTCCTCAGCTTTCTCTAGTGTGTAGGGATGTTGAAAGAGCAGCTTTAATGGATTCTTAAAAACAAACACAGCTTGTCAAGCATTTGCACTTGTTTGGACAGAAAGCAAAATTATTTTATATTTCCATTAAGCATAATTTCTCCACCAACTCCTGTTTAGTGGAAAATTTTGTTGCTGAGGTCGGACATCCTCAGATCTCAGGCAGAAAAAAAAATAAATCTCGAGATCTTAGATGGAAAGCAAATTCTCCACCTTAAATTTTCTCTCAATACGAGGTCTACAGATACACTCCAAGTGTCAGCCCCACAACCCCAATTCAATTATCTTAAACTAATTTTGTTACTGGACAATCTGAGTGTACCGATTTAGTTCTGTGTCCTCACTGGATTAATACGAAAGTAATCAAGAGTGAAGCTATGTCCTTGTTTAAGAATATATTTGCTTGTTCAGAAAGCAGGTTTAATCTTCCATACATCACAAGCCACAAAAAGCACAAGTAACTCAAGGTAAGATATTTACAAATCACTTGGCTCTGTCTTGAAACACACACCCAGGTCCCTTACAGATCCCTGGTCATCTGAGAGAGGAAAACAGGAGTTTTCCTACCCCGTGAACTGCAAGCAATGGGTATCAAAGCAAGATCCTCATCTTTGCTGCTCCACTCAACTCAAATTAAGCTCTTCAAGAAGCTCATCAGATTATACCTAAAATGACATCCCAGTCTGCTTCTTTCAACACAGTACCTTATAGCCTGAAGCTAGTGTTGGCTCCTTTCTTTTATGAATGTTAAACTCAGTCCTTGGCCAAATTTTGCCTGGCCTTGCATATAGGGACATATAGGTTCCCACCTGCAATGAAGATGCAGTCACCCACAGCTCTGCTAATTAACTCAGTGAATTACCACAAGAATTTACCAGCTGTTGCTTACAAACAGTACCAAAGGTAAACGGCAAGGAGAGAAAGAAAAAAACCCCAAACCTCAAACTTTACATCCACACCTTCACTTCTTACCAAATACAAAAGTTGAGGTAAGGTGAGGTAAGTTACACAACACTGCTTTAAACATATCAAAATGACACACAGGTAGGTTTTTTTGCACAGAGCTGGCAAGTCAGCCTGAAACACCCCAACTCCAGAACACAAAATTGGCAGAGGACTAGACCACTGCATAGTGAAATTCACCACGATACAGCACAGCACAAAAAATAGTTTATCTGTTAACTACTCAGTTTTTGCTAAGATGAGAACCAAGACTTGTCATTTGGTAGAAATGTTGTCTCCAACACCATACTATTGTTTCTGATGATCTGTGTGGTTCAAAAGCTCCTGAAAAGGAAAGAATTCACAACACAAAATACCAGGAGGGCAGATTTATCCAAGATGGGGTCCCTATCTCACAGCCAAAACAATTCATGCAAAACACCATCTATTTCTATTCGTGAAGGTCCCTCAATCTGCAGAAGTAACGGGGCAGGTGTGTCAGCCCAAGGGAGACAATGCTTTGCTCCATCGTGTACCCAAAGAAAGCTTCTGCAGCAAGACTCGTAAGCAGGCACCACTGAATTAGTGCTCGTAAAACAAAGTGACTGAAGTACTCTTCATCTTGTGCAAACCGCCCCTGGCCACAGGACAGAAGATGTGCCTGTTCACATGACAGTATTGCCCAAACTCATTGCAGGACAGAGGATGCTTACATTTAGGTCAAGTGAGAGGTGCAAGCTGCTCACAGTCCTGAAGGAGACACCAATTGAAGGCTGCTGTTTGTCAATATTTTGTACTACCAGAAGCACCATCTACTATGAAAGTAAGATTTAATATCTCTCCTTATCCCAGTTTTCTCGTATTGTCCCTTGAACTTTAGGAGTTATTTGGTGCTTTTACATTTATTTTCCTCAAAGCAAGGACCACCAAGTTCCAAAAACTGCATGAATTATCTCTGTATTTATAGGATACCATGCTAGTTCACATTCCTAAAACACACCGTGGAAGCAGCCAGAACTTAGTGGAAGATTTTAGCTGGGTTGTCATGAAGTCTGCAGCCCTTACTGAGCTCCTTCAGCCTGTGCTGGGACTGAAGAAGATGTGCAACATGAGACCTGGGAGACTGTGGAGCTTCATGACCCAGACCTGGTCCACAGTGCAAACCTCAGCCATGGCAGAACAGTATGGAGAAGCCGCTGCAGGACCTGCTTCAAGAGCCCCAGTCTGTTGACTCAGCCATTCAATGGCCCTCCCCAGATAAACCCTAGTCAACCTACTTTAAACTTCTAAAACCGTGATGATACAAAAAAGTTCCTTCTTTCACGTAATCGCAATACCACAGTACTGCTAGGGAAGGAGGCATTTCTTGTGATGCTACCGTGATGAGTCTTCAGCTTTGGGTAGCCCATGTGAAGATTCCTTCTCTCATTTTTTTCTGGAAGATCATCTTTCAAATAACCCAATCTCTCCCCACAGAATTAGACAAGAGGATATTAAATAACAGCTGGGAGGTCTGAATGAGGCACAATCAGTGGATACAATGCAACTATGATTCTCCTGACAATAAAGACTGGTCCTAAGTAGTTGAGTAAAGCTTTTAATACTGGAAGACAATCCAGAGCATGGGCACTTGAAAAGTGTATATTCTGCTGCACTAACAAAGTTCTGCACCGATGACCCCTCTCACCAAGTATTACAAACAAATTATTTTTACTTACTAATGGTATATTTAGAAGTATCAATGCCACAAAAAGGTATTAATCTAACAAAAAGAAGATTGGGAAGAAAAATTTCATACTGGACTACAGTAAAGACTTAAGGAAATATGTTTCTTTCTAAATCCCCTGCAGAGATATTTGCCATTGCACCAAGAAAAACCTTGATTCAGAGTTTCTTATCTAACAAAATAAAGTGTAGTGTTTTTACTACATTAAGACTGTGATGAATTGAGACAAAAAATTATCTGAGCTACAGTGACATAAATGATTCTTGGCAAACCATAAATGGTATCCTCAGATTTTGTACACAAATGCTAGACTACCATCTGAGAGTTCATCCTTCCAATTACACCCATCAAATTCTTGTACTTTTCTAACAAGTGAGTCTATTTCTGTTTGACTTCACATGCAAAATAACAGCAAAGTTAAAAAAGAAACTATATGTTGATCTGCTCACTGTTGGTGATCCGTTCAGTTCCCAGCAGGATAGATCAAGTACATGACCTTATCATGACCTATGCTTGTAAGACTGAGTAAAAATATCTTCCAGTAAATTTCATAGCCTTACAAAATTGAAAACAAGCATGCCAACTACACAGTTATCTGACTGAAGAGAGTGCAGCTATCAGGAAGACAAGGCAAAAAGAATTTTATGTTGTATATTTAGCTAGAAGTGAGTTCGTTTTAAAAGGATGCAGTCTTGCTGCAAATTTAATTTAAAGCAAAGCAAGAGAAACAACAATCCAACATTCTACTTAATCTAAAACTGTATTTTTACATGCTTTTTAGTGTTGACAAGAGACAACACCCCCTTTAAAACCTATGAAACCGTGAACCTACCAGAACAAGACACCCATTCTGACAGATGCAAAGGGGGAAAGTAAACAGTCAAAGACAAGGGACAACAAATGCTGGAAGAGAGATGAGTAGAGGATGAAAGTATGAGATGTGAAGAGGAACATCATTCATATGGCAGATCCCTTATTTTCAGTGGAGCCAGGCAGATGCCATATAGAATATTTCAAACCTGGATCTGTGACACAAACAGGCTGCTCAATTCAAGAGGATAACATCTGTCAGGGACTGCAGCTGCTTACAACCATCTTGACCACCAGCAAGAAGACAAGATGTCTCCAAGTTACACGAAAATGTCTGGCCAGCACGGCTGCAACCTGGTGCTCTAGAAGCAGAGAAGCATCGTAGCAAAGGGCCTACAGTCTACGCTGGCCGTGCACAATCCCATTTCAAGTACTGCAGATCAGGAATCTAGCAGACCGAACTGCTGCTTTTTCTATTTTAGGGTGTAAACTAGCAGTAGCTTATGCTTTCTCACTCAAAGCATGACACAGCGCATCAGTCTCAAAGCACACAACTCTTGTAGCCAGCCTACTTTCATCTCTGAGACTACATCTGATATAAAATTGCAACAGCAGCATATTCTTCAAAAACACAAGCTCAAAGTTTGCTACCAATAAACAATTCTGGCAAAGGAGTAGGAACTAAAAAGAATCAGAGCATTCATTCACAAATACTGGCTGTTTACAGCACATTATGCCTCGCAACCTAAAAATGAAGCTTCGTGGCAAAATGCAGTTCTTTTTTAGACAGCATCCATATGCTGTATTTTAAAACCTGGCAACCCACCCAAGTTGCTTACTACATCTATAGAAACATGAGGGCATTCATTCTAATCCCCTCTTTTAAACAAAGGGATAAATTAAGTACCTGTAAAATTTTCCTATGTAGTTGTTTAGCATACCATTTTCTGGAACAGATTAATAGGCCACCACCTTAGAGACTGCAGCGTTTACGACCGACACAAATACACCATTCTCATGTTATGAAGTTGTTATCCATTATGTGCTACTTCATTTGCCATAACCAATATGGAGTTCACACAAATACACAGAATGATGCTTCCCTGAACAGTTTGTGTCTTAAAATAACAAAGGCTGGGGAAGGAAACAGAAATACAGGAGGTACCTAAATCAGCGTCTGAGAGCTGGCCAGCAGTGGAACTGAAAATAAAACACAGGCCACCTGACCCCCGGATTTTTAGACAAACACGATTCTCGAACAACAGCAATAACCCCAGCTCGTATTTACAGAGTCGTCCTGTTTGTCTTCTTCAAAACAATACACAATGAGAAGCACGGGCATCTCTACAAACAGGTACAGAGTGACACTGGCGTTCATCGAACTGCACAGTTTGTACGAGGGTGCAATTCAGTGGGCTTCAACGCTGAGCTCTGCTTCCACCAGCGCTACCGCTCTGCCTCGGACACAGCCAGACCCGGCGGCCTGCAGCGGGGCTGGGCACGCCTGGCCCACCCGCAGGCAAAGGTCAGTCCCACCTCTACCACGCTACGAGCTCAACATCGCCAAACCTCAATTTCAAGTACAGCTCACTTAAGAACCTGCCTTTTAAATAAATAAATAAAAAATAATAAAAAGATGTTCATCACTTCCAGGTTTCACAGTCCTTGCCGGTTCCCACAACTAAGTACTTCTCACTGAGGGGGCAGGTTTTGCCGCCGGGCTGACGAAGCTGCCGCGGGGTCCCCGGGCAGCAGCCCCCCTCCCCCGCCGCGGTCGGCGGCCCCACGGGCGTCCAGGAGTCACTCAACCCCCCGGAGAGTAGGGACGCGGCGTTATGCAGAAGGAGACGAGGCAGCAGGAGAGCACGGCAGATCTGCGGCACCCGCGCCCTGCGGGGGTGCCAGCGAAGCCGTCGGGCGCCGGTTCTCCCGCCGGCGGGCTGGCGCTCCCTCGCCTCCGGGCCGGCCGGGCGGGACCGGCTGGTCCCCGCGGCCCTCACGGCCTCACCTCGGGCCCGGCACCCGGCCCTGGCAGGCACCGCTGCGCGCCG
>JANZLQ010000079.1:43103481-43115710 GCA_026212715.1 Elanus axillaris
GTTGGACAAAAGGTATCGGCCTGGTGTTAAGGCCTCGGTCGAGCCTGAACCAAACCGTGGGTTGTCCACTACGTGGCTTCTCTGTACGAGCCATCCCTCCACATTGGGGTTGTTTGGGGTTTTTTTGTTTAAGTTTTAGTATTGGTTACAAGGAAAAATCAGTCATAACAATGCAAAGTTCTGTTCTGAAAGTACTGAAAATTGTTACCAAACTACTAATGTGCTTACAAGTTGCAAAAGTAGTTATTTAGAACAGTGCAATTAACTGACGATATACTGTGTATGACTTCATGCCTGCCTGTTGAAGAAGACTGAATATTAAATTGCTATTCTTATTTAAATAACATAATAAAATTTATTTCAATTGTATAGCTTAGGTACTTAGACACATTGTCAGAGCTTGTAAGGCAGGCATTGGTATTAATACTGCACATGCTAGTGTGCAGTAGCTTTCGGGAGTGATTATTGAGTTGTCAGCCAAGCATACTTGCTGTAATTTTGGGGTATTTATAATAAGTTATTTCAGAAAATATTCTTTAGTTACATTTCACATAGGGCATAAGAATAAACTGTAGAAAATACACCGTAATTAAATAATCTAAGAATTATGTATCTGTTACCCACAGAAAAGAAATTTCCCATTCCTATTACTTTTGAGAATGCTTTCTTGTTTTCTAGGGAAGGACAGAAGTTAGTCTCAAGAGTATTTCCTTACATGTAAGGGCATTGATTTTATATATAATAGCATTAATTTTCATTTAGGATAGGGATGGTAGAGAATGGAATTCTGTGACCCCTTGATTTCCTTTTGGTATATGTTTTACATATTTTAACTAATGCTTCTTCACAGCAGTCTTGCGATACAAACAAGTAAGTTAATCAGTGATGGGAGCTTAATTCTTGGCTGATTTAAGGCAAAAAGCCTTGTATCCATGTGAAAACTGAAAGGATAAGGAACAAATTCCTTACTGATGTCAGTGTGTGCGTAATGGACTAGTGGATAAGGATTGCAAAAGCAAAGTAAAAAAAATCAACTGTTTACAATGATCTAGTATGTAATTGAATGGATTTTCTTATTCATAAAATATTTTTCTCCCACTTAACTTCATAATAGATATTGTAGAATATGCCACACGGAATCTGGAAGATGGACTTTGATACCTAAGAAAGGAGAAATGCACTCTGTCTATATTGATGTAATGGAGAAAATATTTGAGCATTGTTTGGAGACATAAAATGAGGTCATGGTGGAGCAGAATGCTTCGGGAATACAAAATAATTTGTGCTACTTCATCAGTTCTGCCATCTAACACCTCCAGATTTCTGTTTACTGTAATTACTAACGATAGTGCTTGGTTCTGTAGGAGGATATAGTTGTTTAACACTTACTCTCAGTGAAGGGAGAGGAGGAAGGAGGTGATAATCTGTATTAATGGAAACACTACAAATTGGAAAATCAGATGTTTTAATAAGCTTGCTAATATATTCTTAATTTTATATTTGTGTATAATATTTATATGTACACAGGCTGTGTTACCATTCAATTTTGAGGACTATGTTTTTGGAAGTTCTAAACTATTTTATGATTAAAGTGATATGCACATTCTTTGTGTGATAAGTTATATCTCTTATGTGTTGTAAATCAAAGGTATATAATCTTGTGTATGTGTTTTTTAAAATGCAACTAATTAAAAGATTTTTTCTGAGGTCCATTTATCTTAGTATTTTAAAATTATGTTTTCAATTTCAAGTCATCTTCATTTTATTTTTTGTTCTAGGTTTCTGCAATGTACTCCGCTAGTGTAACTCTGCTATTATTATAAACTTTGGTAAAAACACTATTACGTGGAATGGGTTTGTTACTTGTTACAAACAGAAGTAGGTACCAATAGATTGGCAAATGCCCATACCTTATAGGTCTGGTGTTGTGATAACTGCCCTGACCAGCTTGGAAGTGAGTCTGTGTGTTGCTGAGTTAAGTGCAGTCCACAGTAGCTCTGAAAGTATGTCTGTTTCATGAGTTTTCAGACTATTTCAGAAAATCTGCGTACATTCACAAATCATAAAAGTAAATTTAAAACCTTGTTAGGTAATAGAAAAACTAGGTAAAATTTCATTTAGTAAAGGCTTAATCTTTTATCTTGGTCTAGTATAAAAAAATCCCTAAGATACTGTTTCTGTCTTTTACATTGAAAAAGTGAACACAAAGCCCTTCATATATTAGCATATATTAATATATAGCATATTAGCACATTAGTACAGTATTTAAGTATAAAGCTAGAAAAATAATACAAGGAATCCTGTAATGGCTTGTACAGAGATTGAATGACTGCCTCTTTTTTTGCTGTATTGAGAATGACAAAAGTTAGCATCATCACTACGATTGCAGATTCTTCAGTTAGTTATATTCAGGTTGTTTCATTTTAATAAAATGAAAACAAACAATTTGGGGGGAAAAGAAGTTAACAGAAGTTTGAAATGTATTGGTGTGTAATCCATTCTTTTCTTTATGAATGTTAACTGTTTTTCTTAAAAGCTCAAGAATTAAAGAATATCAACATCCATTTGGTACTTCACTGTAACTACTAGGAAGCATAATTGGGTAGCTGAATTCAGCCATCCATAAAGGCTGATGGATGTGCTGAAACCACACAACAGCTTAAAACTGTCCCCTTGGCAGTTGTAAATGGAGCAAACCGTATATTAACATAGTTAAAGTACGTCCATGTGTTTTTAAAGTAGTATTCACTTCTGAAAAGTAAGCATTCAATAATAAATGATAGCATTCTGTTCTAGAGATCTTGTAATGGAGTGTTATTATAGCTTTAGCCCAGCAGTTTTAAGGGGAAAGTAAATTTTTGCTACTTTTAATGCCAATTACAACTGCAGTGGGTGGTATGTGGCATGCTGAGAAGCGTAGTCCGGGCAGGAGCCTCCTTGGATCCCGCAGGGAGAGTCCCTCACTGTGCTTTGTAACAGGGACTTGCCAGATCTAGGGACTTAAGTTGAGTTGGTCAAATGTAACTGGTCTTGTACAAAAACTTGCTTTCCGTATAGGATAAAGTGAAGTACATCTATTTGCAGATTTAGACCAGTGATTTTTTTGTTGTTGTTTGGGGTTGTTGGTTTATTGCGGGTTTTTTTTTTGCCCCAGAGTCTCTGCTGGTCTCCCTGTTACTCTGCCGGATTTTCTTGACCCTCTTTTTCTTTAGCTCTTTGCTTTGAAATGGCTGCCAGACCTAAATCCACATACAGGCCTTCTCCTTAGCTGTAATTTTGCAACAACCCACCACATCACATTTAAATTGATCTTCATGCCCTCTGCTCACAGAGGTACTTGCACTGTAATGGCAGAACGGCAACATCGTCTGAATTCCTTTGCTATTACCCCTCACTTACATTACAGCTGGAACTGAAAATAGTTCAGAGGCTTCTTGAAGCAGAGCCCGTAACTCAGTTCTAACCTGACTTTTCTCTGGGGCAGTGTGACTACCCCCCATCATATAAACCCAGACAGTAGTTCTAGTCTTAGCCTTTAGTTGCTGCCACTGATCTCAAGATGTGAGGCCAACTGACAGCAGCGTTTGTAACATCCTGGTGACTTGTGTTGGTTGCAAGTGTCAGTTTCTCTCATTGGCTTTTTACCATTCCTTTTCTTCTTGTGATGATAGTGTCTTAAGTGTCTTGGTTGAACGACAAATTGTCATAAGGCAGTGAATGATGGTAACAGCAACAACTAGTTTAACTGGTCTTATCCTGAATTTGTGTATTAACTCTTTGTAGTCTGAATCCTTGCCTTATCCACAAAGCCTAGTGTTAGCCTATCCCAGTGCTAGTGAATATGTGCTGTTAGTCCAAATTGGTACTGGCTGTCTACCTACCTACTTTCTCAAATTTCTTCCTCACCCTAGGGTGTTTTTTCCAGTCTCAATCCTGCTTAATGGTAAACAGGTGGGAGGAAGTAGACACTCAGAGAACTGGATAGATAAGGAGTCTCACTCTTATGTTTCAAAGGAAACACCTTTTTGTTCAATCTCTCAAATTCAGATACTTTGCCCTGCTTAATCTACCCCTTAAATCTTATCTCTTAAATCTTTCTTGGCTCATACAAGTACTTGTGGTTTCTTACAGTTCTTGTGCTGAGATAATTCTATATTCAAAACTTTCTAGCTAATAAGAATCATATTTAGCATTCACTGAAATTACATGTCCATGGAGGTAAACAATGCTCCTTAGTTAATAACCAGTCTCATCTCACATATTCTGTAACACAGTTCAAAATGAAAATCCAAGGTTGAATGTGTACTACAAGTATGTAAGTTGTCACTCTCTCTTCACTAGGAGACTAGAAGTGGTTGTAATGGTAGGCTCCAATAAAGTGAAAAGATCTGAAATTTGCTGGCAAAGCTTCTGTAAATGTGTGCAAAAATGAACTGCCACTTCCAATATAAATCTTATAGTTTGTTTTGCATGCATGTAAAATAAGGTAAGTGAATTTGAGGAGTTACGTATGTGAAATGTGCATTCTCTTGGTAGCTCTACATATTTTGAAACCTTTCAACCTGTAGTTCCTCAAGCAATGAGCAAAATACTAAGAAAACTGACTTGTTTCCAATTCATTCACACCATATATAAAGTAATTTTCAAATTCTTGTTTAGCTATTAGAATGGCGAATTACTAGCACTTTTTTTTTTTTTTTGTGCAAGTATAACAACCTTATTAGCTCATCACTCATTAAACAGATAAGAAATCAAGCCTGGCTGTCAAGTTAAATAAAGAGCTGCAATTAAAAAGTAATGTTGCTTGGGTTTGGGTTGTTTGGTTTGGGGTTTTTTTTTTCAGATAGGAAGCATCTTGCTTCACAATACATCTGTACTTCTTTTACATAGAGTTTAAAATTGTGCTGTACTCTGAATCCAAACTTTTAAGAAGTCACAGATATATATGATTAGTTTCTTTAATACACAGTTGAAATGTTCCCAGAAGGAAATACAAGTAAATTGGCTAGCTAAGGTCGCGTGTCACATGTATATAAAAATTATACATTCAGGGGACAGTGCAGCCTAGTGTATTATCCTCAAACGTTATGGAGAAGCATTAAGTATACAGCTTAGCTTTCATCTTTCTGTTTCTTAGCATTGTCTGGCATTGCATCCGGGACTTGTATCCTTGTTTGAACAACAGTGTTTCGTGTCATAGGCAGTTATCCTGGCAAGGAAAAATACCTGTACTCTGCATGTAAAATTCAGTTATTACTGCTTTTTAATGACAATTTGGCCAAATGGTATGTAGACAACTACTTTTATTAACTTACAATGTCAGGTTTCACTACATGACCAGGAGCCTTGCTTGATAAAACATTTCTAAAATATTAGATATTACAACAGAGAACTTCTTTGCCTTTCTGAACATAATGTGCTGCTTTATTTTATTCTAATCGTTTTCTATTCCTATCCTTATTTTAATGTCTGAATGCTCTTAGAGTTACCTAGGGAGCCCTGCTGCTAAGAAGGCGGCAAGCTCTGTGTTTCTTGATTGAAATATCTCCTGTAGATGAGTTCTGCTCAGTTAATAATTTCAGACCAGAACAGTTTTCCAGAAGCCCTTGCTGATGCCCAAGGCCTGCAGATGTTGAAAGCAATGTTAAGCCTATGTTTTCTGGCTTTAGTAAAATGAAAATTCTGTAAGAATATTCTTAGTCATCACATTCCAAATATAAACAACGGAGATGTGGAAAGGCTGAGCAGTAACACAAAACTTAATGCAAACTCATGCTTTAGAGATCAAGATTGTGATTAAAGACTAGAGCTGTTGTAGATTAGGACACTTGGAATATACCTGTCAGTTTCTCTTCTCTTTTTTTTTTTTTCCTCCTGTTGTACTTAAAAAAGAGGGAATACATGCTAGAGCCCTGTCCCTGAAACATGACAAGGTGGTTGCAATGCTGTGTTGGCCAAGGTCATGCTGCTGATTAAGCTGGGATTCTGCAGGTGATTAATGTCTCTGAAGTGTGTGCTGGGAAGCTGTGGTGCTATTTTTATCTTAGAAGTATGGCTGATGAACCACTTACCCTCCTCCAGCAGTTAAAAGTATAGCCATGATGAGATCAACTCTTCTCTGAAATTGTTTACCAGTTCTACCTCTTCCATGGAGTTTCCAAAAGCTGAGTTACTTCGGTCTCCCCAAAGATGAGACAATCAGGTTTTTGCCTACATAGCTAAAAATCAGGACATAGGAGTAACTCTACTGGTTCAGACCAAGTGATTGTCTGGCTCCAAGTATCTGTCACTGATCAGAGGCCACAGATGGATACTCAGGGAGAACTAAAAGGAGCTTGTGCCTAAGATACTCTCTTCTGTCTTATTCCCCTCTTCTTCAAGTCCAGGGAAGTCAAAAGACTGTCGTCTGTTTTGTTAGTAACCGTCAGATCCCGTTAAGAAACCCTAGAGTCTTCTCTTAACTTGTATAAATTTTTTGTCATCTCCAGCTGGATGAGGCTGTAGTCTCTCATTTTTCTTTTGTAGGAGGTTTAGTAGTCCAGTATCAGATGGGAGGTACAACTAAGGCTATACGAGCTGTTGTCAGTTACTGGATTCTGCCAGTCTTTAGCTGCACATATTTTTTGAAATGTGCAGTTTTGCATCATCCTCCATTCCTGGCTTTTCCTCCCCTTTTGCTACATCAGTGTGTGTACCTATGTGTATAAATTTTGATGGGCAAACAGTCCTTCTTTGCCTAAGGGATTAGGAAAGTTGTCTCGCATCCTTCCCACTGTGAAAAGGTCTTGCAGTGTTTTGGGGCTTTTGTCAAAGCTGTTTAAAAAAGAAAAAAAGGAATGGAACATTAATTAGCAGTTTGATAGTTTTTACCTGTCTGGGGGGGAAAGGGGTGACATCGAATTATATGTTATTGATATCTGCTAGAACAGTTGCAATGTCAGAAAATGCACAGAATTAAAGATGAGGCTCCTCATGCAGCCGAGTTCTTCAGTCCTACCTTTGTTAAATACACTTTTTGAAAATACAAATAGCTGTACTCTTATTTTCAAAAGAATGTTGTATAAGAGAAGTTCAGGTTCTCTTGTATGCAGAAGACATGAATTAGATGAAACGGGAAGAATAAGTTGTCTCACTGTGATTTTTTATGCTAGTGCTCAGGAGTTTCTGAATTATGTATGTCATTACACTAAAAGTAGCTGACTCTTGTGACGTATCAGTCAGCAATAAAGTTATGTAAGTTTGGAGAAGAGAGCATTTAAGATGAGTATTTTCGAGCATGGGTTTTTAAGTACAAGTGGCTGATGTGACTGCCCGAGGTTAAGTATTCAGATGATGAGAGCTACTGCTCACTTTCAATAGAAAAGCTGTACTCTTAACAGGGAGAAATTAGGTGATTAAATGAAAAAAGTGAGTGGGGATTTTTATTTGCTTTTATTAGGGGAGTTGACACAAAGCTTTTTGTGGCACTTTTTTAACACTTCTTACTTAGAATAATAAAGACTTTTGGGACTCAGCCCTCTGCTTTTGCATTCTCTTTGTAGGTTTGGGCATATATTCAGTGGCAATGATATACACAGCCTCTGCTCACACATCATGTGTTCTAGACCTTGACCATCTTGGTGACCTCCCCCGATTCCCCAGTATGTCAGTGTCTTTCTTTTTCTGGGGAGTGCAAGACTGGACACAGTGTACTCCAGATGTGGTCTTTAAAGTGCAGAGTATTTTATTTGATTTGGCTTCTTGAACTGTTCTAATAAAATGTCCCAAATAATTCCAATTTTTAAGTGGAATTTGACCTCCACTGCAGTTACCGAACAGATTGAGAGGGGTGTGTGTGTACCATCTATGCTGAATAAAAGATCTCTTTAATACCAAGGCTTCAGCTTGTGAATCTACAGCTCTCAGAAGTCAGATAATGCTGTTCAGATTAAATGCTCAAGCATGGAGGAAAACTATGTTACATATAAACTAAATACATGTGGATCAGGAACTTGCTTTTCAGTGAGTACAAATAAAGCTTGTTTCAGGATTTTTTTAAAGTCCTCCCTCACTCGCCCCTCCTGGCTATGGTTACACCTCCAAACATTTCAAAATATACTGACTTGATAGAAGTGAACAATATTATTTACAGGTGATGTATCCAAGCCTCAATTAGTTCAATCAAGTAGATAATATAAAAACACCTATAAGCAGAGGGCTACTGAGAATAACAGCTGTCACCTCTGAAGCCTTCAGATCCTGCAATAGTAAGTCTTGGTTCTCGTAACTTAAAATGCCACATTGCATTATGCAGATATAAACATGGATTGCTAGAAACAGGGAGATGATATCAAGATTGCAGGTTACTTTGAATTGGGGACTTGTTAGTTGTTCCATACTGTAAGTGGTGAATTTACATTTTTAGTGAAGTTGATAGCAAAATACATGTGGACCCATAGGATCATGAATGGATGAAGTCTCACCTTTCTTTTAAAGGCTGGGAAGCAAATAGAGGGATTCTTGGAATATGTCTGCGTGTTTGGTATCTGCAGTTGCTGTTTCAGTTTGGATCTTTTTCAGTTATGCATTTGTAGTGCTGTTGATGACTCAAATTCCAAATACCTCTTGTTAAGATAAAGTAGCTTTGAGGTGGTGAATAGGAAAGGGTGGTTGTTAATCTGGAGAATGTTTAAAGGATATTACTAGGGAAGAACTCCACTAGGTGCATGTTAATGTAGGTAAAGAGGAGTTATGATAGTTCTGGCAATATGCTATAGCTACATACGTCTCAGCTAGTTTTGTTGCTGTTTAGTTCACTGTTAGTGACTAGGAAACAGGTTTGACCTTATGTATTCTTTAATGCACAAGATCCTGTTTGTCAGCAGGTGTTTTGTTTGCTCTGAAGGGGAGGCATAAATCTTGTCATCTCTCAAGTGCAATGAAATGTAACTGCAAACATCATCTGAGCAGAAGGTGGTAGCAGAGAGAGCAGGGCAATAGTGTTAAAAATAACATTAGTTTTTAACCTTGGTCCTGAAACTGGGGAATGGTTCATTCTGGCTTTCCAAAAATGCAAGTTATACCTTTTTTTTCCCTTCTCCTTGCCTTACCTTGGCACCAAGAGGCTAATCCCAAAGACTAGGATATAAATGAGATTCCTTTGGATTCAAGGAATTTATGCTGATTTTATTTGATACAAGGAAATACAGGGAGGTAAGTAATTGGGCCTTCTCCTTTGGTATAACTCAGAAATTTAAGTGCACATGTCTGTGAGACCTGCTTGTAACTTTGGTTAGTGAAACATGCATCTTCATGGCCTTTAGGCTTGGTTTGTTCGGCAAACATAACATTTAAATGTGCACTTTCCATTGAGAAGGTTAAATGCAAATTCACTTTCATTAAACCAAGTGGCTTTTCCTCTTTATATAAAAGACTAGATATAGATTCAGTCTGTGTATAAATCATGTGATGTGTACAGAAAACAAATAAGGTTTTTCAAATATAGCAGACATGGTTGTACATTTTCTGGGTCAGATCTGCTGGCACATAGGAATGCCATTAAGGCAAAATGAGGAATAAGTCTACATTGCTCTACACTGGCTAGGGAGACCTCTCTATTCATATGATATAGTATGGAGAGAAATAAAATGCAATTGTGCTAAACAATTAGTTGAGCAAAGGTATATGTGTAGGACTCCTTCTCCAAGAAGCTGTAGTTGGTTGTGCTGTAGTTTCCAAGACAACAACGCCCTAAGAGTATCTCCTGGTTTTTTTTGTTCTGAGTTACTCAGTGATCTCCTAAACTGAGTGAATTAAGGGTCAGAAGCTGGTATAGTTCATTAGACACATTTTTAATAATAATACCAAACTACTTCAGAAGACTGAGTCTAAAGTAATACAAGTTTTGATTCTGTATCAGCTGTGTATTTTGCAGTTCTTGCTAGGAATCTTTAAATAAACTAGCTATCATTTTTATTCAGTTGCCTACAAAGGTATATTATGTGATGATGTTTTTATTTTTAGAAACATTCTTATAGCTGAAGTATTTTAACACAAGAAATGTCAGGCTTGGACAATTTCTGAAGCGTTTTCTAAAAAAAAAAGTGAAAAGCACTTAGAATAGAATCAGGGAGAACAGATTACAGTTTTACATCAGCTGTGGGGGGTATTTTATAACCCTTCCTTCAACTTCTCTTCAGAAAACCAACTCCATTTACACTCACGTGGATGCAAACTTGAAATGACTTACATGTGAGAACAGAGCCTGACCTGTCTCTTATATTGTAGTAGTATGACTTAATGTGTTTGGGTTTGCTTGTGTTGATCTAAATGTTACAGCAGTCACAGTACAGTCTGAAGAAAAAAGTGAAAAATGAAAAGGCTTTTACGGTAAAAAGCAGTTGCACTTCACATATTTTATTTTAATATCCTGAGTTTGGCTGCGGCTGCTGGAAGATGATTTGATGTAAAGACAAGAACAATTAGATCATCACTTCTAAACCTCCAGGAGCTGCCCTCGGACACTAGGGGGTGCAACGAAACCTTATTAGTGATGCCCTTAGAGACGTGACCTACTTCGGCTTGAAGCTCTGGTTGTAGATAGATGGATTTCACTATGTGGCTGTGCTAAGAAAATGCCGTGGCTAGAATACACTCCTCTTAATGAGAATGTTCTCTAGAATACTACCTGCTGGTTTACAATACGGGATAATGTTTCAATCCTAGTCTTAAAAAACAAAGAGAAAAATAAGCAATATTTTGCATATAGCCCAGAGCCTCCCCTGTATTGAAATAGTTTGTTGCATATTTTTCTGCACCAAATAGCTTTGATTGTAGGCTTATTTACTGATGGATGAAGTGGTGATGAAGAGGGTATTTGAAATAGTGCTTTCCCTATGTGTTTAGGAACTGTATGTTTTTAGGTAATACTCAACAGTGCCTGAAACACAGGTGAGTTTTCAATTAACAGCGATGAATGCGGTACTGAGTAGGCCTGACTCTGCCACTGTTCCCAGGTGCTCTTCACTTGAAGTAACTGAATTTGGTGTGTAATATTGAGCTGGGTCTTTGAGAAGGAGAAGCACCGTGGGTAAAAAGCCATGCATAGTTGTGGAGGAGTGGCCCAGAACATTGCACTCACAGCAGCCACACTACTGTGAGAAGAGTGCAATGAATGACAAAGGGGTGGGCTATAGCATGCATTTTAGGGGCTGTTGTGGTACCGCTGCATGTTCTAGAGCCTTCCACCGGAAAATTTAGTTCTTGCAGAAAGTAGCATAGTCGCCATTGCGCTATGGCAAAAATAAACTCCCCATGCTTTCTTGACTACAGAAACTTTTATTTTTGAGCTTATGGCCTGACAGTTAGCTGCTCACTGCTATTCACAGGATCACAGACTGGTTGAGGTTGGAAGGGACCTCTGGAGGTCAGTTGGTCCAACCTCCCTGTTCAGCCAGGGCCACCTACAGCCAGTTAGTTGTCCAGGACCATGTCCAGATGGCTTTTGAGTATCTCCAAGGAAGGAGACTCCACAACCTCCCTGGGCAACCTGTGCCAGTGCTCAGACACTTTCACAGTGAAAAGCGTTTCCTTGTGCTCAGAGGGAACCTCCTGTGTTTCAGTTTGTGCCCACTGCCTCTCGCCCTGCCACTGGGCGCTGCTGAAAAGAGCCTGGCTCTGCCCTCTTTGCACCCTCCCTTTGGGTATTTATATAAATTGATGGGATCCACCCCCGAGCCTTCTCTTCTCCAGACTTAATAGTCCCAGCTCTCTTGGCCTTTCCCATAGGCAAGATGCTCCAGTTCCTTCATCATCTCTGTGGCCCATTCCTGGACTCTCTCCAGTGTGTCTCACTTGCCCTGTGGAGACCAGAAATGGACCCAGCATTCCAGGAGTAGCCTCACCAGTGCTGAGGGGAGGGGAAGAATCACCTCCCTCTAGCTGCTGGCAGCACTCCTCCTAATGCAGCCCAGGATGCTGTTGGCTTTTTTTCTTGCCACAAGGGCACATTGCTGGCTTGTGGTCAATTCAGTATCCACCAGGACACACCACACACCCCGCCACCACCCTGGTCCTTTTTTGTGAAGCTGCTTTCTAGCTGGGCAGCCCCCAGCATGTACTGGTGCATGTAAGTGTGTGAGTTCTCATCTGCTTTCTTGCAGACTTGGATCATCATACATTGTCGTGGTTTAGGGCCGGCGAGCAACTAACACCACGCAGCCGCTCACCCCTTCCCCCCCCCAAGTGGGAT
>JANZLQ010000079.1:43115810-43126384 GCA_026212715.1 Elanus axillaris
AAGCTGAAAAATCCTTGACTTAGTCTAAACACCACCCAGCAGCAACCAAAACATCAGAGTGTTATCAACATTCTTCTAGTACTGAACTCAAAACACCAGCTACTAGGAAGACACTTAACTCTATCCCAGCTGAAACCAGGACATACATCAAGCTCATCTTTCTCAGCCCTTTATCATTATGGAAGATAGGGAAGTTACATTGAAGAGTTCCAGAAGTCCATGCTTAATGAAAGAAAACATCCAATGTGGTATTTCTGACAGCATAATGAGGTTTTCTCTCTGTGTGCATTATAGAACTCTGAACTGGGCCCCTGAAATTATGGTTTGTAGCATGATGAACTGAAACAGCCCCTTCAATCCAAAGTCTGAAGGACTTCATGTTCAGAATTTTCCCTTGATCAATCCAGATCTTTAACCTCTGACTTAAAGCCATGCTGAAAATATGCATAGCATTATATGATGCAAATATGATTAAAATTTAATCTGTGTGTTTTAAGGTAAAAGTTTTCTATATATATCAAATGGGAAGAGGGATTGTTGTAAAGCAAAGAAATATTTAAATAATAAGTAGGGTAATGTAGCTGAAGACAGTACTTCTTAATTTGTTTTGCTGATTTTTGTACCATTTTTAGCTGTGGCAGAAGGAGCAACATTTTGTGACAAATATATATTATTAAGTGTTCAGCAACAACCTTCCCTGAATGCAGGAAGTAACGTGCACCTGTCACATCCTAATTTCTCAGGACAATGACTCAGGTTTGCTGATTCCCAGGTCAAGATTAAGGTGAAATGACACCAGGGATCCTTTAACTTACAAAACTCAATATTTATTCGCTCACAAGAATTGGCATGCTCACCACAAAAAATGGTATGCTCACAACAAAAACTGGAATGAAACTATGTCAGTAAACTGTGTAATATGTGCTAACCATGCATCACAAAACATATACTACAGGTCTGGCTTATGTGGGGATCAGTTCAGGGAAGCCAATAAGGAGATCTCTCCTGTTGAGTCAGGAGGTTCAGAGTGGACCCCCTTGCTTTCTAGACTCCTCCTCATAGAGGAGCCCAGGGGCAGCTGGATCCACTCCTAGTACCAGACTTGGTCAGTGGTTTTATGTCTAAAGGGATGAGGTGTGGGGATTACGGGAAAAAAGAGAAAGACAGAAACATGTCACTGGCCCTGGGTCCAGCATTGGTCCCACCAGCCAAGGGGTCTGGTTCCAGTGGGCCTGCGCATGTGGGGCTTCAGTCTGTGTCCTTTTATCATCCTTGCCCCTCCTTTGGGCAGGCAATCAAACTCAGGCTAATTAGGTGTCACGTGTGGTTTGTGAACCTTTGGGGTTGGGGGTTGTTTGGGGAGTAACTTCCCCTTCCCTGCATGGTGAGCTGCCCTGTTGAGCACACCAGAACAGGGAGCTGGACCCTCCAGCACACCCTCCCCCTCCTTGTGGTGATGGGCACCAATCGGCTTCTTTTCACCTGGGGTTTGTTAAGCAGAGTTAGTCCCTTAGCAGAGCTTGCTCCACCACCATGTTTGAGCCATTAACTCTTTCAGTCCCTCACAATTACTAACTTTGACAGCTTTGGGTAATTCTGCAGCTTTCTCTCTTGATTGTCATGACTGTAAAAATTGGCAGAGAGTCCCTGAGAGCTATTCGATCAACTGGACTTAAGGTATATTGCATTTTATATGACGTCTCCTCTAGAGTCTGTGAGACAACATCTTTCAGTTTTGAGCCCCTAGCTTAACAAAGGTGTTGATGAACCTGAATACAGCAAGAGCCACCAAGATGGTCAGGGGCTGGAGCAGACTGGGAGGAGGGGATGAGGGAGATGGGTTTGTTCAGCTTGGAGGAGAGGTGGCTTTTGGGGACTGAATGGCAGCCTTCCAATGCCGAGAAGGAGGTTACTGAGAAGACAAACCCAGACTCTTTGCTGAGATGCACAGCAGGAGACAGTGATCAAAAACTAAACCAGGGAAGCTTCTAACAGGATAAAAAGAAAAAGGGTCACTATGTGGGACAATAAAGTGGCAGAACAGGTTTCCCAGAGAGGTTGTGGTATCTTCATCTCAGGATGTTTTAAAAACCTAACTAAACAAAGTCTAGAGCATTCTGATCTGAATTCAGTATTGACCCTGCTTTAAGCAGGAGGCTGGACTTCTGACATCCCTTCCAACCTGAGTGATTATATGTTCTCTGTGATGGGAAGTGAAAACTTTATACAGACAGAAGTATTTCACTTTCTCATGCTCTTCTCCCTGTGGGCAAAAATTGGAGTGGTCAAAGAAGGTATTATGAAAGTTTTAAAAGACATTAAAAGTTTGTTGCATAAGTCTGTGTACTAGATTCCTCTGCATCTAATAAACTTCAAGTTTGATATTAAAGCTGCATGTGATTTATAAAGGAGGTGTCAGAAGGTTTAAGATTTCTCAGAAATTTGGATGTGTGCTATAACTGGCATAGTCTTACTTTTTTACTTTTGCTAGTACTCTGTGTTTGCTTCCACTACACTAGTAGAATTTAATTTTCAGCCCCTTTTTTAAATCTCCTTTCAGAATTTCAAGGGTAGGAGCTGAACTGAGGAGTTGAATCATTTCATATCACAGTTAAACACCAAATCAGTTCAAGATTCATTTGACACTTATATTTAGACCACTGTCATAAATTTGAGGGATGTATAGCTGATGTGAGTATTGATCGTTACGTCTTAAAATTATTATGACATTGATAGAGTGTTTTCAAATGCCATACAAGTAGTTTCACTGAAGTCAACAGAGGTACAAAGATTTATCTTAGCTAAGGATGTGCGGACATAAATAAAACTTGTTCTCATTTGGCTGCTGTCAAAATTTCATGTTCTTATTAATTAGAAGATAGTCAGTCTTGAATGTTCTGATCATTAGAACACTTCAGAAAAATGTAGAAAATGTTACAAACCCCATGAATGGTCACTGTGTTTACCTAAATGGATACCCTTGAGTCTGGATTATGCATGGCCCCATCCATCTGTAAAAGCCAGCAAGAACATAAAAAATACCCTATGTATGAAATATTTCCTTCCATTGCTTGTGTACCTAGCAAAAAAAAGAGTAACATTTCATTTTAAACATCTTCTTAGTATTAATTTGTTTGGGATTTCTTATAGTTAAATTAAACACAGTGTTAGTCATATCTGGTAAATTTGTGCATGGCATATGTCCTTTCCATGGTATTTACTGTGTTTTAGAACTAGTTCAGTTATTAAAACAATTTGTTACTGGAACTAAAAATAAAACAACAGTGGAACAATGGAACACTTTTTGCTTCATCCTTACTTATTTTCATAGTTCTTTTGCAGTTTCTGTGGATAAGCAAAACTGACAGTGGTTGAACTGTTATTTTTCATAGATCAATGGGAGGTTGTGATAAGATATGTAAAGAACTTCTGTTGATAACTTCTTGGAGACTAAACAAAGCATTTACAAAAAAAACTTGCAAAGATTGCTCTACAACATCTTGATGTTGAAGAAAAGTCTTGGTAAATTAGCTTGGAGAGGTACTAAACTATTATATACCTCCAGGTGCTTCTCAAGAAGAAATTACCATCTCAGGAAACCAAAGAGTCTTAACTGTCATGTATTTGCTATGGGCACACCTGGAAAATAAACTCTTACTTACAGGATATTGTTGTATGTTCCTTTTTTCTTTTTATTTGGAGATGGATCTAGAAAGGGGAGAAAACAGGACAAAACAAAAATTCTGTAGGTCTTGGAAGCAAAGCTACAACTAGACTCAGACAGATTTTAGGTTTCTCAGAGTCTGTTTTGGGGCTCTATGTAATAAGCCTTTCTTATTTTCATAGATAGCTCTTGTTGGATTACAATTGCATTAGATTCATATCCTGTCAAAGACTGTATCTGCAAGGCTTTATCCTGTTTTTCACATCATTTTGTTAGGTTTTAAGCTGGTTAAAGTCTACTTTGCAAACAGTACAGAAAAAAAGAAAGTGTGTAAAGGTGAGTCTGCGTAGTGCCTATTGTGTATGTCAAGTACCAGGGATGGGAAAATCATGTGCATTGCTCTTTTTCCTATCCCTCCTTTTCTTCCTTCACAAACACAGATGCAATATCCTAATCCTGTTGGAGCATCCTAGTAACAGAACTACCACCCATAATTCATAGTGATGTGTCAAACACACCAGGAGAGATAGCTGAAGTTTCTGTTCTTGTAAAATATTCTCACACAAAATGATGAATGCCCACTTGAGAGACAGATCTTACATAGTCTTTGGTCAGCAGTGACATAGAGCAGCAGGAAGAAAGATCATAACTAATCAGGTACACCTGAAAGTTACTACCTGCCTAACTCTTACATAGGCATTTGATTTCAATGGGAGTTAGGTACAAAAGGCCAAGGTATGTGAAGGTTTTTAGTACTTGCCTTGTTTTTCTTCCTTTAAAATCAATAGATCTCAAATAAAGGCTTCAACGGGATGAGTTGTAGGTCATGACAAGTGCTTCTGAAACTCTTAAATGTTAATTTCAGCAATTCATAGCTGAAGAGTCATAGCTGCAGAAAATAGTATATTTAAGAGAATGATTGCTCTTTTAATGATAGTGTCGGTTTAGCCATGGTGATCTGAAGACAGACAGGAGACAAAGTATATATAGAGATCATGTCTCTAATTAGACTAGGTAATTTAACAGAAAAAATACACAAACTTTTTAAGCATGTGAGCACTTCCTTGAGATAATTTTAATAATAGAAGATTTAGAAGAGCAGATGTTAACTGTTAGAGGATTACATAACATATTTAGGGGGGAAAGAAAGTTTTCAGATAATGAAGTCGAACAAAGAAGTAGCAGATTCCTGGCTATAATAATTTAGAACAGCACTTGGAATGTGTTTCCATCATCTGTTTAAGCCTATTGATGACTGTGCTACTTTTGGGGCAGGTATTCCTTGTTCATGGGACTGCAGGTTTAGATACTCTGTTTTGTCATGAAGATGGTGAAATTAAGTTGCTAATTGCATTAATCAACTAGATAGATTTCAGTGAAAAAGGTTAAATCAAAAGAAAATTTCTGGAACATGGAGTGCCATGAGGGAGAGAACTGAAGTCTGTTATCCCTCTTGGAGCAAAAGAAATTTATACTTAGCATCTGTGAAACAGAGAAGTCATCAGAGGTTTGGGAAAGACTGTAAAAGATCATAAAATAAACATGTCTTGACTGAATGTTGTGTTTGGTTTCAGCAGAAGTGTGAATTTTTGTTTAACAGGCTCATCTTTTTTGTATATTTTCCTTAAAAATCAGGTTGAGAGGTAAAAATAGAGTGCTATGTCAGTTGCTAAACGTACTATGGTTGCAGATTTCCTACCAGTTACTTCATAGGTTTAATTTCTCTTTCACATATTTAGAGCTTAATCACATCAGAATATTCTTGCCAGAATTTCAATTTATTGATCTTTCAGTTACTGCTTTATTAATGACAGACAACGAAATCATTGGTGGTACAAGCTGACATGATAAATGAGAGTGTAATAGGTATAAAAATTAAGCAATGTTAAGGTTGATGAATTACAGTAACTATTATTTAAAGAGATTCGTTGCTACTGAATCTCCTGAAATATTTCACGTTTTAATCTAGTGCAAACAGTAAATTCTTTAGTTTCTTAACTCTGCTCTGGTCAACTATGCTGCTAGAGGGTCATTTACTATTGCTATGAGAATAGATTTATTGATTGTAATCACAAATACTATGTGTTACTTGTGATCACACTTGATTCAGTGAATCGGGTGTTTTCATTATACCAAAGCAGCTAGTTAACCCATGTCTCACAGTTTCTTTACTGTTTGATGACTCTCTGCAGCAGCCTAGCCTAAAAGGGGCAGAGCTGAAGGCAGGTTGAAGAGCAGAACTCAAGGGGTTGTAGTGAACGGGGCTACATCTGACTGGTGACCAGTCACCAGCAGTGTTCCTCAGGGTTCAATTCTAGGGCCAGTTCTGTTCAGCATATTTATGATGATCTGGATGCAGGAGTTGAATGCACCATTAGCAAGTTTGCTGGTGATACCAAATTGGGAGGTGCTGTTGACTCTCTTGAGGGACAAGAGGCCTTGCAGAGGGATCTGGATGGGTTGGAGCACTGGGTAATGATTAATGGGATGAAATTTAACAAGTCTACATGCCAGATGCTGCACCTAGGAAGGAGTAATGCCAGGCACAAGTATGAACAGGCAGAGGAGTGGCTGGAGAGCAGTCCTGCAGAAAGGGATCTGGGGGTGCTGGCTGGCAGCAGGCTCCATGTGAGTGAGCAGTGTGCCAGGAGGGCAAACCGCATCCTGGGGTGCATCAAACACAGCATGACCAGCCGGTCAAGAGAGGTGATTATCCCGCTGTATTTAGCGATGGTGCAGCCTCACGTTGAGTGCTGTGTGTAGTTCTGGGCCGCACAAAGTAAGAAGGATGTGAAGGTCCTTGAGTGTGTCCAGAGGAGGGCAACAAAGCCGGTGAATGGGCTGGAAGGCATGTCCTGTGAGGAGCAGCTGAGGATGCTGGGCTTGTCTAGTTTGGAGAAAAGGAGGCTGAGGGGCAATCTCATTGCTCTCTGCAGTATCCTGAGGAGGGGAAGTGGAGAGGGAGCTGCTGATCTCTCCCTGGGATCTGGTGACAGGATGCATGGGAATGGTTCAAAGCTGCACCAGGGGAGGTTTAGATTGGACATTAGAAAGCATTTCTTTACCAAGATGGTGGTCAAACACTGGAACTGGCTTCCTAGAGAGGTGGTCAAAGTCCCAACCCTGTCAGTGTTTAAGAGGCATTTGGACAATGCTCTTAATAACACGCTTTAAATTTTGGTCAGCCCTGAAGTGGTCAGGCAGTTGGACTAGATAATCATTGTAGGTCCCTTCCAACTGAAATATTCTATTCTGTTCTGTTCTGCTCTATTCTATTCTTTTCTATTCTAAGACCATTCAGCTGTCACTCAGTTTAATAGTCACAAAATTATAAAAATTCTTAAGGTAATCAAGGCAAGTAATTTAGTGAATGCTTTGTATTTCACGGCACACTTCAGGACCTTGCTATCTGTCCAGGAAATCTGTGAGGGGGTCTTTAACTTAGCAGCTACCTGAGACAAGGCCTATAGTATCTAAGAGTCTAATGAACTTCAGCAGGCAAATGGAAAAAGTTATCCTGTCCACACTGGCTAATCCTGAAAGGTTTCTTTTGCTGGTTAGTGCAAAACTCAGCCACCAGGCTACATCATGTTTTGGGTTTCTACTGCCTAGCTAGGATTTTTGCTCCTCTTTCACCTACTCAGGACATTGTACATCCTAGCTTGTAGCCTGGGATGTCTCACTTCACCCTTTAGATGTTGCATTTCCTTCCTCATTGCATCTGTGATGTCAGGCTTTTGTTGTTGCCCTTGCTTGTCTCTGAACACAAGGAGCTACTATTGTCTATGTCTGTTTCAGATGTGACATTTTAGGACTGAAGTGTGATATTTTCCATGGACATAGTCACTTCTGCCACTTCAACAATGTTTGAAACTGCTGTGCATAAGCTCACAGCAGTTAAAAACAATCCCAAGCTTATAAATAAATAAATAAACGTACCGGTAAATTCCAAGGAATAAACCTTTGCTAGGACTGCAGAAAAATAATATCAAAATAATTTAAACTGTCTGTTCTAATCAGTATTCAAGTTCATTGATCTTGTATTTGCTGGAGAATGTTTCCTGTTCTCATTGCTGCTTCAGTGCCTTGGCTGTATTCATTGGCTAATTGGTGGAATAAAGTTAGCCCATAATGGTAGTGTGCTAACTCTCCACAACAAATACTAACAGAGTTTTAAGAAGAGTATGTTACTTTCAGTCTACCTGCCTCTAAAACTACATCTTGGTGTATCTTTTTTCCAATAAACAGCCTTGGGACAATATGAATTTCCCCAACTTTAGATTTAAATTGAACTTAATCCCTTTGCTACTTGACAACCAGATTAAAGCAGCAATCCAGCCTTCTATTAGTTAAGTTTTACAACTTTTCCTTTTGTGAGTGACCTAACAGAAGCATCCTCCCTGCACCTGCAGGGACGTGATTTAAGAGATAGACCCAGGCTCTTCACAGCTCTGCATGGTGGGAGGATGAGAGGCAGTGGACACAAGTTGAAACAAAAAAGGGCTCAGGCTGGAATCAAGAAGAAACTTTTTCCCTGTGAGGACAGCACAGCAGTGGAGCCAGGACAAAGAGAAGCTGTGCCATCTCCATCACTGAAGGTTTTCAACCCCCAACAGGTTAAAGCCCTGACCAACCTGATCTGAGCTAAGAAGTGGCCTTGCTCTGGGCAGGAGGTTGGACTACAGACCTCCTGTGGCTCCTTCCAAACCAAATTTCCTAACCTTGTGACTGCTATGAAATCCCTGTGTTAGCAGAGCATCTTTCCTGAGACACCTTAGGCTTCATCCAGTAGCAAAATCTTGGGGTGTCTGCATCAGGCCCTACCTGAACCTGTAGCTATCTTTGTCCTTGCTCCTAGGTAAGAAAATTTTACATTTTAGTCAGGAAGAAGGACAGAATAGGGTAGCAAAGAAGACAGAGGACTTACTAGGCTTCCCATCACTTCTCTTCCATTTTGTTGTGATTAGGGCAATTCTAGTTGCAACTTTTTCTCTTAAAACTTTGGGGTAGTTAATTCGCTTGTGGCTACATTGCCAGGAAGCCTTAAGCCAGTCTTTCTCCTCCTTCTTTCCTACAAAGAGCTGGCAAACAGATTTACTCCATCCTGTGAATTCAGGGCTGGCTGAAGAGGAAACTTCTGGTCTACAGCATTTTGTCTTGGGGCTTTTTGTGTCTCTTTTTCCCTGTCCTGTAATGGGGATAAAGGCCCAACTTGATCTTTTAACTTTTCTGAAGCTAAAATTGCAGTTTGAGGATTTCTATGAGCTGTTCCCCTACTAGATGGGTAGAAGGAAATGTAAATGTGGACTTGTGCTGTGGAATACAGAATCAGAGGTCTTTTTGTCCTTTCCTCTATTTCCTAGGAAAATTTGTGGTCTTTGGCTCTCTGAGTGTTACCAAGTCTGGTGTTATTTGCAATATCCACTACATTTTACAGTTAATGCTTTGCTGCAGTTGCAGTTCCAGAGAGCAGTATGTGGCATTACATTATAATTTCTATTAAAGCTAGGAGAATGCTCCTTGTGCTTTTTCAGCCTTTCAGTTAGCATTCAAAACTGCTTTTGTCTGAACTGGAGTATTACAATCACATAACAATACTGGAAACACAATGCTGCATTTGAAATCCATTTAGGAGTGAAATGAGAGGGAAGGACACAGGATAAGCTACTATCTGGCAGTGATACCCAATTCCTGCATCATGGTTCCTTGAAGATAAGTCTTAATGGGTATTCTCATCTGCAAGAAAACTGCCAGGTCTTCTTGCTTTGATGAGGAGTCGTCTCCTAAAAAAGGGAAATCACACTTACATATTTTGCTTCTGTAGATTAACTGTTATAGAAGCATCTTTATGTAAACTCTTTTTATCCAGCAGTTTTTCGAGTGTTTTTGTCTCTGAGCAAACATTTTTTTTTGCTGTAGTAGCAATTCATTTCTCAAAGCCTCATCCAAGGGCATTAGAAGGTCACCACATATTCTCAGCACTATATCCTTTGGGATCTGATGTTTTTGTGAATGATTTAAGTTCTCAAGAGCACTTCTTTCTAGTCATTAATCATGTACTGGCCAGTCCTGTCCTCTGTAATTTGACCAACAAGGCATAAAATGATGATGATGATGATGATCTTAAAGTTCTTTTCCAACCTAAATGATTCTATGATTCTAAAATGGAAAGGCAACTGACAGCTGAAGTCACTTCCTGGAATCATACCTGTTGGGATACGCTTATGTTTAGCAACATAGTGGTGATGAATGGAGAATGCAAAGCTGGTAACAGGATACTTAATGAAAGTGAGAGAAACCCACAAATGGATTGTTCAGATCCATGTCTTCTATTCTACTGTACCTGTCCAGAAGTCAAAGTCTGCCACTGGCATTGAAAATCTGTGCAAAAGTAGTAGAATTAGAATTAGTAGAATTCAGTATCAGCCAGCAGATGCCATACAAATGTGATGGATAAAACCAAAGGCACAGCAGACCGTTCTTAGATGATGACTCTTGCTTCTCTAGAGGATCATGAGAGCATTACCATATATTCATGAGGAACAGACAGTACAAATTTTTTGCAGTTGTTCGTAGCAGCACAACTCAAATTCAGGGTTTCTTTGGCGTGTTGTAGTACATCCTGTTTTATGTTGGACATGTACAAGCCCAACCATCTTGTGATAACCATGTTAAGCGTCACACAGTCTAAAAAAGAAAAAGCTATCTTTCAGGTTGTGATATGTACCTAGGTGGTTTGCTGTACCAAATAAATCAGCATTTGCAGGGGTTGTCTCTGGTATGCATTGGCACTGGTAAGGTCCTCACAGACCTTGAGGCATTTCATAATAGGTTGTCCTGGTTTCAGCTGCGATAGAGTTAAGTGTCTTCCTAGTAGCTGGTACAGTGCTGTGTTTTGAGTTCAGTATGA
>JANZLQ010000079.1:43135916-43153079 GCA_026212715.1 Elanus axillaris
TTGTTTCATGGTGTATTTTGTGGTGTTTAACCTCATGAAGTTCAACAAGGAGAAGTACAAACTTCTGCACCTGGGGAGGCAAAACCCCATGCATCTGTACATGCTGTCCAGCTAGAAAGCAGCTTCACAGAAAAGATCCTGGACAGCTAACTAGCTGTAGGTGGCCCTGGCTGAGCAGGGAGGTTGGACCAGCTGACCTCCAAGGTCCCTTCTAACCTCAACCAGTCTGTGATTCTATGATTCTGTGTATACCTCCTTCCTAGGGTCTTCAGTGAAACAGAGCTCTAATGACTCAGATTTTGGTTTATAAACTGATTCTTACATTATGGAGATGTCTGTAACTGCCAATTAGAAATTTGAAGTGGTATCATAATATATTGTGAAATATATAAGACAAGTCTTCAAGTGAAAAGCATAGTGATATGAAATTTTAAATTAACAGAGTAGCAGAAAAAGGAACGTTGCAGCACAATAGCAAGTATACTGAATTGGCAGGTAAGGCTGCTTGCAAAAGCTTGCATGGATTAAGTGGCTGTAAACATGAAGTTATTGCATTACAGAAATAACCAAGGTCTGTTGATTTTTAAAACTTGGCATTGTTAAATAGCCTCTGTGGTTGTCTAAGATAGTTGAACTTCTGTTGGTTGTATGTAGGAAACATGCTGATCAGGATTATTCTCCATCTGCTTTTGTTCACAGTGGCTACTGTTGTGGCGCAAGTTTCTCTTGCAAGCTGCATCTTTTCCATCAGGGCAGAGCTATCTTAATTTTCGTATTTGTCTAAAAGCCAGTCTGTTTCTTTGCAAACATTACAATGTGCCAATTAATATAACAAGGGAATATGAGGCTGCTACATTTGATTCTACCTCATGAAAAATAGCTGCTGTACATGCTTGGATTTCTTTGCTCCTGCAGCCAGTCTCATCTTCCTCTTCTGTCCCCCATGCTGTCCTCTACCAGCAGACCTCTCTGCCCATCCCATCACTTCATATTCCTCCTTTATTCTACAAGTTTTCCTTCAGTCTAGCTGTTCCTTGCAATCTTATGACATCCTTGACCCATATATAAAGTAAAACCACATAGGTGTTCAAAATGCCTCGTAAATATGCCTGGTGAACACAGATGTGTGCTGTTTCCTCTGCCTCCCAGGAGCAGCGCAGCATATTCCTTTACCCAAAGTGACTAGCTCTCAGCTCCACATGGGAGACAGTCACACTTTCTGGGTCATGATCCCATGTCATGCCTCTATGTCACCATCCCTTTGGGGCACCTCAGCTCACAGTAGCAGGATAGGTTCTTGGGGTGCTGCAATACTGCCTGGGCTCATGGCTATCTCATGAACAAGGTGGGAGTTTTCTTTCTCCCTACTTTTTCCAACTGTCACCAAAACAAAAGTCATGCATGATGTATTCTTTTAAGATAACTTAAAACTGAAATATAGTGTTCTCCCAAAAAAGGGTTATTAGACAAACTTAAAATAATTGGCTGTAGTGCTCAATTAATTTTTTCCCTTGTGTTATTTGCTCTTTCTACCTAGTGTTCCACAGTTATTTGGATTAAGCTGGAGGGAAAAATCACAGCTGTTTTTTTATAGCTTATGGTATTTTTATTCCTAAAGGACTGTAAATTTAAGCTGCAAGGGCCCTTTACCATTTAATCATCCATTGCAGCATGAGGAGCAAACAGGAGGAATTAGAGGTCTGTGTGCAGTTGCAGGGCTACAGTCTTACTGCAATCATGGTGATGCACTAGGAGAGCTCACATGATGGAGTGCTGCAATGGATGGATACAGGCTCATTAGGAAAGACAGGCTGGGGAAGCGAGGAGATGGAGTTGCCCTTTGTATGAGAGAACAGCAGGAGCACGTGGAGCTCTGCCTTAGGATAGCATACACATATGGCTGATGTTGTAGCAGGTGCTACAGAGCACACACTCAGGAAAAAGAAGTAGATAAGGTTTCCTTCAGACAACTGGAAGAAGTTTCACTTTCACATGCCCTGGCCCTCAAAGGGGACATCAGCCACCCTAATATCTGCTAGAGGGTTAATGCAGTAGAGCACAGGCAATTCAGGAATTTTCTGGACTGCACTGGTGACAATTTCCTGACACAGGTGACTGAGGAACCAAAAAGAGGAGAAGCTCTGTTGCTCTTGATAATTCCACAGAAAAACTGGTTAGGAACGTGAATACTGGGAGAAGCCATGGCTGCAGTGACCATGATATGATGGAGTTCAGTGTGTACAAATACTCGATGGGGTGAATAAAACAGACAGAGCCAGACTCTGCTGGTGGTGCCTAGTGACACTGAAAGAAGCAGGGGGCAAACTGAAACATGGGAAATTCCACTTAGAAGAAAAAAAACTTTTTATTGTTTGGACAATTAAACACTGGAGCAAGTTTCTTAGGCAGGTGGTAGAGTCTCCATTCTTAGAGATATTAAAAAACCAACTGGACAACAGTCCTGATAAACTTTCTGTAGCTGACCCTGCTTGAGCAGGATTTTGGACTAGATGATCTCCAGAGCTGCCTGCCAACCTGTGTGATTCTGTGATGTGAATTTGTGATGAAAATGTATTCCAAAACAGACTTCACAGTAAGTTTTAGAAAAGCTTACTCATAGAGAAATGACAAGGAGAAATCCTAGCTGATGAACCAATTAAAAGTGGTGATTTATTTAAAATTATAGCAGCATCAGCTGCAAGACACTCTTGTGTAATGTAGTTGTTTGAAGAATGGTTCTTTGTAATAATCTGATTAAAAGAAATTCCAGGAAATTCATGTGTTACTACATGACACTTCCTGACTAAATTTGGCAGGAACTTTAGCACAGCATGATCCAATTAGTCCACTGTTTAATGAAAGGCACTAAGTTATACACTGTAAACTACACATTTTGAGCATTAAGCAGGTACAGAGCAGGGTATGGGAGAAGAGTGGAAGCTACCTTGCAAGCATACAGCTAGGAGTAGTCCAGGCTCCTTCACAGATTGCTACCAAAGATGGAGAAGATGGGAGGAGGAATGGAGCTTGAAGGGTGAGGGCATTTATTTCCAGTGCTCTTTCCTGGGAATCAGGAATGGATTTAAGGGTCTTGTGGAGTCTCACAGTTGCTGGCTGCTACTTAGCAAGGTCACCAAACCCTTTTCCACAGAGCTGGCAAACACATGGAATGTTTTTTTTAATTATCCCATCCCTCCAAAAAGTAGAGGAAAACTTATTTTCTCTTTGATATAGAACCCTTTTTTTAAAAGCATTAAATGAAATTACTGATTTGATCAAATTTTAATGTCTTTTGGTTTTTGGTGGTTTTATATAGGCACACAAAAAGCAGAAACAGAAGGCTGGATTAGCAAAACAGGGGAGGAGGAAGTTTCCACACCCTTTCTGTGTGCAGTAACCCAGTGGTGACAGGCTGAAGTTCATTCCTCAGTTTTTGAACCCAGTTTCTGGTCTTGAACAGAGACCTTCCCTCAGATAACGCTCACTGGTCACTGGAAATGAGGAGAGACCCCACATCCTAGGGTATAGTATCCCTTTACTCAGCGCTTGTTGAACCATATCCAGAGCACTGTGTCTACCTGTGGTGCCCTCCAGTACAGGACAGACATCAGTAAACTGGAGTGACTGCAGCACAGGTGGATGAAGATAGCCAGAGGCTGGAGATCTTGCCCTGTGAGGAGAAGCTATGGGACTGGAGCTGGTTTAGACAGGAGAGGGAAGAGCTTTGGGGGCACCCAACAGCAACGCTTGCACCCACAAGGAGGTAACCAAGTGAGATAAAATGGTCATAAATGGAAGCAGGTCACATTCAACTGGACACAACAACCAACCACAAAAATTCATCCAAGAGGACAGCCAAGCAATGTAATGAGTGCAGGGAGGTTGCATCATCTCCATCCTTGGAGGATTTTATACCCTGACTACATGAAGCTCTGAGCAACCCAGTCTGAGCTCAGAGTTTCCTTGCTTTGTCAGGGGTTTGGACCAGATACCTCCTGTGGTCCCTGCCAGCCTGAGTGATTCTGTGATCCTATGATTTGCATTTATCTCCACCATTCAGAATGTCATGTTTTCTCTACACAAAGTGAAAACTCTCCAGGACAGACTGAGAGATGCTCAGGCCCCACATACCTATGTCCCAGTGACAAAGGCACTCTTCCAGGAGGTGGAAGATGCCAGTTCAAATCAGACAGAAGGAGTTCTGAACTGAGATACCACATTTCCTAGGACAACACTGTAAAATCTAGTTTGGCAATCACTCAGCTAGGAAGATTAGTGGTGTCCACACTGCCTAGCTGGTTTTGCAATGACACCAAGTGTTTGGCCTGCAAATTCGTATTTATTTAAAGAATGATTTTGCGAAAAATAGGTTCACCTTTTCCTCATAACCACCATTTTCTGTGTAATGACTAAGATACTGGGCTATGCTGATTTTCTCTGGTGGGGTTTCCCAGCATGTGCTCCTCCCATTCAGCTTTGTAAAGATTCTTATCTCTGCTGAGACAGTCCAAGAAGCTCGGTCTAAAGAGCAACAAGATTGCACCACTTCTGCCTGTGGCTGATCAGCCAGAGCAACAAAAGGCAGAGACATGAAGAGAAAGGATTTTATGGGGTGAGAGATGGTCCCATACGTGAGGGGTAAATGTAATGCTAACGATCAACAAGGTGACTTTCCTTTCTTTTGTCTGTTAGGCACTGTGCAAATAGCAGCAGTACATGCTCCTGTTTACTCTCCCATCCAGTGTGCCAAAGCTAACCCGCAGGGGACGCTTCTACAGCCCTTTCAGCCCATGGCTTCACTGTTCTGTAGAGGGTGATTTGAGCGACACAGTAAGTGTCATATAACTTGAACTGATGGGCACCACCAATTCATATTATTATTAACAACCAGTTGCTTATCAGTTAGTGTGATGATTTCCAGGCCTTCAGCCAAGTTCACCTCAGTATAAAGGAGATCAATAGAAAGTTAATGAGGAGATGAAGGTTGCTGTGCTGACAGAGCCCAGCTCTCACTTTTCATACCACTAGGACTGGACAAAGAAGTAAGTGCCCCAGTGCTTGGAAAAAATGGAGCACTGATGAGCAGTAGACAGCTCAGAGTCAGTCTGGAGAAGCTGATGAAATTGTTTGTCATGATGAATTGCTATGTCATGGTGACAGCTGTCAAATCTAGGTGGGAACCCTGCTCTGGAGGTCTGCAGAAGACCAACTCTCATTGACCCACCTGTAACTGAGTATCTCATCACTTACTCTCGTTTGTTCCCTAGCTGGCTAGACAAATTGGTAGATCATAACCATGAATCTGTCTGTGATATTTGGCCTTGGGGGTGTTACTGGGGAAACAACACAAAAAGGCTGTTAAGGTACTACGGTGCCTGCCAGATGAGGCACAAAGTTTAGTGAGACTGACAGCATATGTCAGAAGAAGATCAAGTAAAAGTCAATGTCTAGAAACTGATAGAAATAGGGGATCTGTCAGCTTGTTTGTTATTGAACCCATTTTGTCATGATGCTAGAACTAAAAATGGAATACTCCTAACCAGATGAGAACACAACTCAAAGAAGAGAAATGCCCATATTCTGTAAGCCAGTCACAGGACTCCATCCACAACAGCACATTGTTGTGGCAACCTCATACCCAGTGTCATTAATTATTAGTCATTTTCCACCTTGGGCGTTGCCATCTACTGTAATCCCCACTCACTGCTTCTGTCTCTACATGGTTGCAAGAAAGTCACAGATCTGTCATTTTTTTGGCAGCTGAACCCTGTTTGTTTACCATGAAGTGCAACATTTGGTGCAAAGACCACTGCTTGCACATGTGATCATTTTTGCCTGGTGTGAGATGCCCAGTGTGCATACACAGACTGTTTGCAGACATCAATCAAACCAGCTAACAGTGCAAACCACAACCACAAGAAGGGATGTAATTTTGGCTTTTCTTTTTTTGTCTAAGTGAAAAACTTTAGAAGAAATAGCCTCATCTGCTTGCTAGCTCTAAAAACAGGAAGAAGAACCTCTGAAATTGCTTTTTCTTTTTTGGCTTTCCTTTTTTGTTTAGAGATGATTGGTGTGACTCAGTCATTCCTCTGCCAAGCAGGGAGAATTCGTAACATCCAACAGTTATCCCTAATAATTCCTGGGGAACAAATATTTTAACCTGAGGAATACATTTTTTGTCTTTGCAGATTTTCAAATTGGTAAGGCTTTTTGGTTGGAAAGTGAATCGGGAATGACAAAATGGTGCTCTCTGTTTCATGGAACTTAGCTTTTAAAGACCAAAATATACAGGGATTTTTCTGTACCTCTGAGGTTTAAGACATTTATGTTCATTATTTGGACCCTATACTCACTTAACTTGGGCTACATAACATTTCAGGTTTGGAAGCCTCACTCTCCTGACACCAACTGCAGGGTAAATCAGGAAGAACTAGACTGAAGTGTAAAATTGGGATACAAAACCCCAATCAGGCCTTAAATGTTTAAATAACATTAAAAATATAAACATCTGTGTCCATTAGCATGCTTTCTTCTTGCTAAGGAATGAAATGGATGACTCCGAACAATAAGCAACCACCCCTTTCATCTCTTTCCTTTCTTCTACCAACAATTTTCTTTCTCATAGCATTGCAATATGTGCCACTTTAGAGACTGTCAACAATGAGTGCTGCAAAATTCACAGATCAAAACAATTCAGTGTAAGAGGAAAACAAAAGGCCAGTTATGCCTGTGAAAAAAGGCAAATGTCAGGATCAAGTGCAGGAACACTGTAGAGCTGCCATTCAAGTTTTTCATCAGGTAAGTAACAAGTTATGACCTGTAATCAAAGTAAGTGATACATCACAGAGATCTTACTTTGTTGTATGCAATCTGTTGAAATGCTGGCATTTAACGTGAACAGGCTGGGGGGGAACCCTGTGGCAATACCTGCCTGTACAGCTTTACAAATATATTTATCTTGTGGTCTGTATATTTACGGTATGTGTCAAACTGAAAAACAGGGAGCAGCTGGAGCTGCCTCATTCGGAAGGTTTCTAAAAATGAAGCTGTACTTTTTGTGGTAATCAGCAATCTCCAGTGTGAGCGAGTATCCTGATCTCCTTTGCAGTTGCAGTCAGACAGAGTATTCTTCACTTTGATATGAATTTGTAAAACTTCAGTCATAGCCCCTTCAGGCAAAAGTGCCATATGTATGTCAGCTTTCTTGTTTTTGTGGTGGTGTTTTTTGTTTTTTTATTTTTTTTAATCTCATATGCTTACTATTTGATGCTGCAGCTGGAACTGCTGTTGTTGTGAACATGTCTTTCCTTTTTATATATATATCCTTGCTCTATGCAGCATGTTTCAAAAGAAGAGATGGTGCCAATGCTGGCAAAGAGAAAGCACTGACAAAGGCAGGAGGAGATACCCAGCTAAGAGATGGATTACTATATGACTTCAAGCCATACAAAATCCTAGCCTGGAAGCCTGGTGAGTGCAGTAACTTCCAGCTGTAGGAATCCAAAGCTCAAGGATACAATACTGACATGGTGTCTGGCAATTCTTTGCTCACCCAGGAGACAGAAAAGCTCCTGACACAGATGAACTAGTCCTGGAGGCCTCCCTTAAAGAGAGCAACCCTCCTCTGCAGAATTTCTGCACTGTTTTGAGCAGCTATTTTGCCCCTGACAGGAAGGTTTATTACCCTAGTGCCAGTCTTATGAAGCCACCCCTGGAAAGCTAGTTTACAGCAAGGTAGGGCACATACAGATCCACTTCACACAGTCCTACAAAATAGGGACTAATAGTTTTAAACAGAACTGAACTAATCTTCCTTTTTCTTCTGTCTCAATTCCTTTTTTTCCATTTTCCATCTCTGCACATCTCCTCATATTTGGCTTTCTCCTCTGTTTTCTTCCGAGTTCCGCAAAAGTACTGTCATCTGAGGGAGAAACTGACCGCAGGGCATTTATTTGTACACAAATAATATTTTGCCATGGCAACCCTAATTTTTTTCATTATGCAGTCCTCTGGACGGTGAAGTTGCTTTTGAACAGCTGGGCATTCCCCTGCTTCTTCTGCAGCTGGTATCTCAAAGAAATCTTAAAAACAGATTGTTACTGGCACAGAACCAATAAGGAACAGGGGCATCACCCATAGAAAAGGTTTTCTTCAATTGTTGATGGCTTTGGCGTTTGTTCATGCCTACAAGTAAGAGTTATTTAGAAATGAGCAGTCATGTTATTTTGCTATTATTAGGCCTAATTATGTTTGCTTTTACACCTATAGTGTAGCATCTGGTACAAATTAGCAGAGAATACTGTCCACAGTGTCTTGTTCTTTCTGGATTGTTACAAAATTTTTTACAAAATTTTCTCTTACCTGATTTATTCTGTAACATCCAAATATGACAATGGCATTTCAATATCATTTAAACCAAAGAATACTTTTCTAAAAATGTATAAATGCTAAAATGTATAGCAGAATACAGGTAGCCTATACTGGAAAGAACAGTTTGCTTTTGTCAATTACACAGTGCTCCAAGGATCATATGGTGGCACTCAGCTAACTAATTTAGCCCCTATCCTTACAACTCAGCTTTCCTTGCAGAAGAGAAGACCAGTTCCTGATTCCAGATGTGCGCTGAGCTACAGCCCTGTCCTGAGTCCAACTGCCATCCCAGATCTCTGGGCTGAGCAGGGTGTTGCCGGCATTTCAGCTCTTAGGTCTTTGATTTCTCAGCCCTAAACTTAACCCTAACCCTATCCTTCTGCAGAGCAGATGATAACCTTCCCCAGTTCAAAATGTATGATGACCTACCACTCAACCCTGAGCCTACCTTCATCTACCTCTCTGTGTAGAGCAGGATTTCAACATTACTCCAGCCCTGAGGATCCTTGCTTCCCAGGCTCTAACTCTAATGCTATGCTTCACTAGTGTGGATATCAAACCCACCCAGTTGGAAATGGGTGATGAAACCATCATTATCCTGAGCAGGACATTGCTGGAATTTTGTCTTCATAGGAAAAACTTGCAATTTACTAGTTAGAGTTACACTTTCAATCATTATGTAAATGTCTGGTCCAGCACATCTTGTTTCAGTGTACTTTAAATACCACTTTAAATGAAAAATGTACTTGTGTTGAAATTAATATTTAGACTATATTTTTGCAAGTAGACCCTATTCTAAATTGGTATACATTTAAACCCATATCTTCATGTACAGCAGCAGGGGTTGTTTTTTTCATCTAGATATAACTAACCTTCAGTAATTAAAGTACAGCTTTAACTGAAGTGTTTATTATTGTTCTCACTCAAGTGGCTGAAATGCTCAGTATAATACTTGAACCTTAAAGTAATTCTGTGGTTTTGTCCAGGAACGAAAACCTCTTTGAATACTAAGCCCAAAAGACAAAAATATCAAATATTAATATTTCCTTCTTCTTCTCTCCAAGTTCATTTCATAACTACTCATCTTTAGCAGAGCACCTGGGGAGCTCCACCACAGAAGGCCTCCACTTTGCCTTGTGAAGCCAGGTCTTCTTTTGTGACGGCTGCTGTCTCTTGCTGGCAAAGCACAGTGATGTAGTTTGGTTTTATGCGAGGAAACTCCTTTACATGTTGTCACTCACAGAGTCAGCTTTACTTAGTTGTGACTTCATGCCCAGCTTCAACTTTTCTGAGATTGGCCTCCTGGTCTTTTCCCTACTATAAGCAGCATGCACACTGCAGAATTGTTAAAAAAATTTTATTTAAAGATTGCTCAGTTCAGCCACTAACAAAATTTTTATCTGGAAGTACAGCAGTACTGATTTTACATATATACAGCAGATGCTGACTCCACATATAAAACAGACTAACCCCCTCCCATCTGTTGTTGTGGCTCTGTATGAGCACCCTCAGTACTGGCTAATCTTGCCAAGCTCAGCCGCAGCATGGTTACCTTTCCTGAGTCCCAGCAGATGAATTGGCACTGGACTGACTGCAATTTCCATTAATAAACTCAGGTGCCTTTTAAGATCAGTCACCAATCCTCAGCAAACCAGAAATATCAGAGAGCTCTATGGTCTCCACATGAGGTTTTCAGGGTATCAATCACCAGAAGCAACTTCAGCGCACGGAAGAGTAAATATCCTAAATCGAGTCACAGTATGCAGGGACAACATGCCAAACACATGTACTTTGTTAGTACTAAACCATACCAGGCTGTTCAGAGCAGAGCCTTCCAAAACGTTATACAGAACCAGTTCAACAGAACGTGAAAATATTTCCTCTTTGAGCCATCCTAAAAAGCACACAGATGTACCTTCTATGTTGACGTGCACATGCAGCTCATGCCAGAGATGGCAGTGGTAGGACCTTTCCCCACGGCTTCAGCTGGCAGTTGCAGTTTGCTGCTAACAGTGCAATGTGATAGCAATCAGAAAAAGCAAATAAAACTGCCAGGACCTTTTCCTGCTCATCCCATGGGTGCATTTCTTCTCTTGCCCCCGGCCCCCCGCAAAATGGCACATAAGCCATATGGGAGCAGAAATGGCCAGCACAGTCACTGGCTGCTAGTACTTTCCACCCAGCTTCCCTCTGGTTTTCTCTTAGGAATCAAATCCCTCAGAAAACTTTGAAAAAGGACAGGAATATGTATACTCCTTTTACTTGCTCTCACCATTACATGTCACCTTTTGGTTAGCAATGCAAAAGGGGAGTCCTTACTCACTTAACTGCATTTTGTACTGTAGTACTTTCACAGAGAAGAAGAAAGAACTTTCAACATTTTCTCCTTGATTTATGGCAGAGTTTAGCCCATAGGGTCTAACCAGGACTAAGTCACTGGGAACAACAGGAGCATTGTATGCACGGACTGCAATAACACCAGATACCAAAACTGAACCAAATATGACTAAATTGCTCTGTTAAGGTCACTCTGTGATGTAATGTAGTCATGTCCTCAGAAAGACAGATCTAAACTCTTATGTGAACTTGTACGTTGCTCTGTGAGGAGCCCAGTGAAAGCCAGTGGAAGTATTCCTACAGCATGACACACCTCCGGAGAATGGAGAAGACAGCAGCTGCAGAAACTGTCTCATAAGCAAGAGCAGAATCAGTTGATATTGTGAAGCACTGGAGACAATGGGCAAAGGACAGAAGAAATACGGATATACCAATGCAAATTTAATCTGATTAGATGACCTCAGCTCAAATTATTGGTATTTTTTGTACTGAAGATAAAAATAAAATAAAACAGATGCCAGGATTTCTGCCTAATTAGCCTTGTAAAGTGCCACACATGATTATAGTACCATTAAAGCATATAAGGCCTAAAATAATAACATTAACACATGTATATGAGGAGACTGAAATATGAACTGTGCTACAAGACCTCATTTCCTTGTCCAGCCCTGATGTCCTTTTCCAGCTGAGAACAGTACTGGTGTCCAATGTCTGAGAACAAGTGGAAAGTTTGGATGTGCCTGGGCATGCAATGAGATCTTTTTACAAAGTGTATTTTCCAGGATTTCAAAACAAACACTGGAGAGGAGAGTATCTGTAGCTAGCAGTGCAGAGAATTTGGAAAAGCTCATACTTTAATTATTGCTCTTCTGCTTCTCTAGTGTTGCAGTTAACCTGGAAATATGAAAGGAGTCAAATTAATGTAAGGCAAATTGTGGCCTGTGGATCAACTTTGTCCTTAAAGCAAGTTCACTTAATAACAGCATTTAACAAGAGATGTAATTGGCCTTCTGCCTTATCCTGGATCTCTGCATTCCCTGTCTTAAGAGGCAACAAGCACAAATGTGACTTACTCATTTCCTGGCTGGTTAGGAACGAACTAGGGGAAGTGCCTACAGAATTAAACTCTGCCATTTGTAGAAGGCTTTTTTACTCCTCAAAACCTCATATATAATGTTTAATGACATTTGTTTTCCCTTGTGAGCTAGCCTGGTTAACAAATGTGTGATTATGTTACTCCCTGACATGAAGAGGACAAAATAATTAATTTAGCAGCAGGAAAGGACAAGGTGAGATTTCAGGAAATGTGAGTTAATAAGGTGCAAACTGCTTCTACAAAGTCATTATTAAAGAAAACGGTTTGTTCTTTTCTACCCCTTCTACACATTTCTTGGAAGACAGTCTCCTGGGCCATTCCGAGGTTTTACATCGGTTTCAGGAATTTTTATGTCATTTTAATATTTACTGTCTCAAGACCCTTGCCTGGATTTTGACTTGGTTTGTCTGTCACAACTTGGCTTTCCTAGGTTTTCAGAAATTCCTTATCATCCTTCTCCAACTCCTATGAATTATTCTGCAAATCTAAATCACACTTCAAAAAGCATCTGCCCTAATCATTGCTCTCATTATTTTAAATGTTTTCCTAAATCTCTCTACAAACTCTGCATCTATTACATTTCCCTTTACCTTCCAAACTTTAACCTCTATTTATGTTTCTGCTCACTTTTTCCCTTTGCCCTTCAGAACATCTTATTGACACACATCTCTGCCATTACACACCTCTCCTGTTTCTTCCCTGGCTCCTGACAGGTTACAGCAACCTGTGATTGCCAGTTTAATAATCCATTTAACACACAGAGCTATAAACTTTGGTGGCTGAGGAGCCACTGCACGTGCACCTAAGCTGCACCTGCTAAGAGCTGCAACATGTTGAAGACCAGTAAGGAAAACAGCTGAGGGCATTAGCCACTTCAGCTGTTCTTAGCGAGTGCTTATATTGGTGAGTCACCGTTATCAGTTGGCTATTTGAGCCACCAGCTCTTCAAAAGTGGCGTGTACTGTATAATGCACTATATTCAATTCTGTATGTATATATTGTGTAAAAATGGGCATTTTTCAAAGTTGCCAGAGACATTTAGCTAATCAGCTGCCTTGGTATTGAAATTAATTTGTGTCAGGTACATATATCTTGCTTCAGAAAGTTTGGCTAAAAGACGTGCCCAGAGTTTGTTGCTCTTTGAAACAGGAATAAATCCATTTATTCTAAAAGATTAAAAGCCAGCTGTCAAAAATACTTCACAGCAGATATGTTCTGAAATAAGATCATTCAAGTCTCTGAGGATTTTAGCTAAGACAGTTTGGACTGGGAGAGAAACCTAAATCATAAGTGTGTATGGCTTTGACTAGATAAATCCTAGGTAAAGTCTTCTTACTGAGGAGGCACCAGAGTGCTTTTAAAATGAAAATCTGTATTTTAAATGTTATTGCATACCACAAGTCAGATCTGGCAAGTATGCTGTGCCTGCAGCCTGGATAGAGAGATAATGCAGAATTTCAGAATCTGCAATGTAACAAATGAAGTGATCCTGATTTCTTTGTTGTTTCTTATTGTTTGTGTTACCATAGCAATTAGGAACCAAAGTACCTCTATTAAACTGGGCTCTGTACAAACCCAGAAATAAAAGTAATTCTTGCCTCTCCTAAAAGTTTTCTGCCTATGAAAAGGGACAGTGGATAAAAGCAGCCAGCCAGCCAGTAAATATAATGAAACAATCCCGCATGACTTATGTTGGACACAGCACACCAGTTTCCATGTTGTTGTCTGTCTTTTACAGGTCTCACAGGAAAAAAAACCCAAACAACAAAACAAGAAGAAACCACCTTTAAGGAAGAACCTGAAGTAAATGAGGAAGAAACTGTGTGGATGATTATGGAGAGCTTCTTACATGTGAGAGGATCAAAGTGAGTAGAAGCTGATGTCAATGCTAAGGAAGAGCCAGCCAGGGAAATTGAGGTCGTGAAAGGCTTTGAAAGTGAAAGCAAGCAGCTTGTGTTTAACAGAATGGGAGAGGAGACATAATAGAGGGATGGGAAAAGAGACGTGTGATGGTCAAAGCTAGGGAACAGATCTTCTTTGTAGCCCTGGGAGTGGTTATGGCTGACAGATATAGTCTTAACTGACCAATTAAAGGAAACTTGCAGCAGTAGTGTTGGAACAAAGGAAGAGAAATTAAAACAGTTTTAGGAGAAGGCAAGTATTTCCTTTTGATTCTCCTACTTCAACTCTGGAGTTTCTGTGTACATCACTCAGTTATTTTGAATCTGTCACTGCATTATAATGAAACAACGGCAGGCAGTGTGTCAGGTATTGTTTGTTTCTTCTTCAGCAATAGGAGTCTGTTTTGGTCATCTCAAGAGAAATATGATTGTTACACAACTGGCAGCCATAACAGAGAGTAAAAATCCGAGAAGGCTAAAGCAACATGGTACTTCCATCAAAAAGAGCAAAAATCTTTAGCTGACAGTTTATTTTTTGGATTTGCCATATTTCTGAGCAAGCAACCATTTTACTGTAGTCCAACAGATGTGATTCTGAAGAAGATTCTGATGAGAACCCAGCTACTTCTGTTAGCCAGCTGGAAAAGGTTGTAGTGTGCTGCCTCTCTTTTTTTTTTTTTTTTTTTTTTTTAGATGTATAACCTCCTTGACTTTAACTTTGTCTGTTTGTGTGGGCTTTGTTCACACTGCAACAGAGATAGGAAGGCAGGGCAGATGAAGGCAGGGCAGGCAAACGCACAGCTGCAAAAGTTGGGCGAAGATGTTACACGGGCAAAATTTCAACTTTTGGGGAGGTAACTGCAAAAGCTGGCAGCAAACAGGCCTATCTTGATCTGGACTTCTTTTTCATAAAAATAATCTAATTCATAGAAGGCTGGAGGCATGGCACCATAAGGAGGTTTTGCATCCTACCAGGATCTTTTGTCTAGAATATCAGGAATAAATTAAACTAAGGAGTAGAGATGGAACCAGGTAGAAGCCGTAGGAAAGAGGGCACTCCCTGAAAACACAGATAAGTGTGCTTAATTGTACATGTATGAGAAACAGAACCCTGAAAGAAAAGGAAAGCTGACCTTATTTCTGAAGAAGCTGGTTCTGAAGCACTTAATATCTCTAACAAGCTGTGATATTCTGGACTCCATAAAAAAATGAATTATGGAAATGCTATGTTTTTAAACAGAGAATGCAAAAGAAAATAGAAGACCCACAGAGTTTATGAGCAGCTTGTAGCTGAAGGTCCAGTTTTGCATTTTGAGTTTACTTAAATCCCTGAGAAAAGACCAGCTCATGACTGGAGTGTGATACAGAACACGCTGCAAGAAACTACCCAAGGAGTCTGTGATGTATAAAAACAAACCTGAAAATATAAAACTTGTAGTAAAAGCAGGCCATAAAGTGAGTTAAAAATGAGCCAAGTCTTGGATCTCATCAGGGCAGCACATTCCTTGGAGGAGGAGATGGAGTGGGGAACCCTGGCAGTAGAGGAAGATTTTGTCAAGGAGATAATACAGCTTCCAACAGAGTTCAGAGCAGAGCTGAGGGACACCTCTCTTCTGGGATGTTTATAATCTTCAACCTTTCCTGGCGCAGAAAACTCAGAGATGGGCTGGTAGGCTCCATGTTCTGGAAACCACAGGTGAAACTGAAAAAAACAAACAAATGAGGCTACCTGAGCTGGTCAAGACCGCTAGTTTCATTAAAGACCTGTATGAAGCGAATGAATTTCTAGAAGGAGGAAGTTTTTCCACTACCTGAGAAGAAATGATCTGGAGGGAGCCAGTGACAGGTATTTTTGCCACCTATTTCCTTTGCCTGATGTATCCAGGGAGGCCTGGCATGTGTCCTTAGGAAAAGCAGAGAATATGTCTGTGGACATTGAGAAACTGTTTCTGTACACACAAGTTCCCCAGGCTGCATGTGGGAAGTGATTCACTGGAAAACATAACAACTTCCCGATTCTATTATAGGTGCTAAAGTTTGCATACGTGTTGTTTTTCATCCACCTGGGATGCTGGTAGAGGAGTATGACTGAAGGTTTAGAAAGCACTTGACACTGCCCTGCATGACATCCTTGTCTCTAAATTGGAGACATGGATTTGATGGATGGATCACTCGGTGGATAAGGAATTGGCTGGACGGTCGCACTCAAAGAGCTGCAGTCAACGGCTTGATGTCCGAGTGGAGATCAGTGACAAGTGGCATTCCTCAGGGGCCAGTATTGGGACCAGAGCTGTTTAACATCTTTGTTGGTGACAAAGTTTGGATTGAGTGCACCCTCAGCAAGTTTGCCAATGTTACCCAGCTGTGTGGTGCAGTCAACATGCTGGAGAGAAGGGATGCCATCCAGAGGGACCTTGACAGGCTTGAGAGGTGGGCTTGTGCGAACCTCATAAAGTTCAACAAGGCCAAGTGCAAGGTCCTGCAGATGGGTCAGGGCAATCCCAAGCACAGATACAGGCTGGGCAGAGAATGCATTGGGAGCCGCCCGGAGGAGAAGGACTTGGGAGTGTTGGTTGAAGAGAACCTCAATATGATCTGGCAATGTGCGCTTGCAGCCCAGAAAGCCAACCGTATCCTGGGCTGCATCAAAAGAAGCGTGACCAGCAGGTCGAGGGAGGTGATTCTCTCCCTCTACTCCCTACTCTCATCAAGATCCCACCTGGAGTACTGCATTCAGCTCTGCGGCACCCAAAATAAGGACATGGACCTGTTGGAACGAGTCCAGAGGAAGGCCATGAAGATGATCGGAGGGCTGGAGCACCCAGAGCTGGCTGTGCTTTGGGCAGGGCTTGGAGTGGAGACCTCCGGTGGTCCCGTCCAGACTTATCCTGTAATGCTACTAACTACTGCCCACGGAGCAGCCCCGCAGTTCCCGCACCTTTCATACCTAAAAGAGCGAGGGTACCCTGCCGCGGCCCTCCGCTATGGCAGGTTTTGTGGCAGTCGAGGACGGCAGGGCAGGCTGTAGCGGCACCGAAGCCCTGGCGGGGTGGGAGCCACTTCGTCTTCTTGCAGACGTGTGTGAGTGGGCATCCCACCAGCCTCCCCAGATACCTGACGGGGGAGCGCATCATCAGAGGGAGCCTTCCTCTTCTAGCGGTACCCAGCGCCGGGCGCAAGGCGTTGGGCACAAGCTGAAACGCAGGAAAAGCCACTTAAACTTTAGCAAGCACGTTTTTACTGTGAGGGGGTTGATGCGCTCCAGCGGGTTGCCCGCAGAGGCGGCGGCCCGCCCTCCCTCGAGGGCACTCCAGCCACAGCGGCCGGGGCCGGCCGCGCTCCGACACGGGGCTGGGACGGGCCTCCCACCCGGGGTGCCGGCGGGCCCTCCCCGCCCCTGCCCTGCCCTGCCCTGCCCTCCCGCGGCCGCGGCTCGCCTCCCTGCGGCCCGCCGGGGTG
>JANZLQ010000079.1:43153179-43185806 GCA_026212715.1 Elanus axillaris
GGGTAAGCCCCGCTCTTGGGGGGGGGGGGGGTGTCTCGTACAGCTCCCCTGGGCTTTGGGGTGTGACTGTGAACATCTGGAGGGCATGCACCCAGCTGGAGCTATATGGTACCGGGTACCCAGCAAAGCCACCCCAAAACAGCTCCCAGCCCTGCCAGGCTGCGATGCTGCGAGTGCTCGGGCTGTGACTGACTCCCCGCTGAGCCCAGGGCCATCGTGCCCATCGCAAAGCCCACAAACTCCTGGGGAACAAGTTAGCCTGAAAGAAATCTCAGAAGCAGCTTTTAGCCTAACAGAAGCATCTTCTGCATTAAAATGTCATTCTCACATCCCCATTTTCTGCCCAAACTTGTCTTAGGTACTCCCAAAACAGTCTTTAAGCCACCAGGCACTCAGAACTGAGAGTCTTGCTTTTGAGTCACAGGCTGGCATCCATCCTGCGTAGGAAAGCTATGAGGAGCTCGGGGCTGCCTCTTCCTGCCCGGAGCGTGCAGAGCCCTGTCCTGCCCATGGGATGTTGGCTGCCATGTGTCACCCCTTGTAGCAGGATGACAAAGGGACATCCCTGCCATGGGGGGAACAGAGCCAAAAGGGCTTTATGCCAAAGCCCTCCGGGAGATGCTGCCCCACAGATACAGGACGGGGCAAGCGTGCCAGGGCCTGCAGGAAGGGAGATGAGGGCATCTCCCCCAAAGCACCCACCCTTCCCACCGTTGGGTCTACACCAGCTCCAGCCACGGGCTGTGGCTCTGCAGGGTCCCACGCTGCTTTTGCGGCCAGGGCTAGGCACGCTGTCCTGCAGACCAGGGTCCAGTAAGGGGCATGCGGCTGGAGTGGGGTGACAGCTCTGTCCCCACGCACCCACTGGCGAGCACCGGCAAGTCAGCCAGCACCACGGCAGCTGTTTGTGCTCTTTACTGCCATGGTGCTCCCCTGACACACACTGGGAGTTAGAGGCCACTGTGCAAATTCAGTGGCACTGACCTTAATCTGCTTTGCGTTTCTTTTCTTCCTGGATTTCTTTACAGGGTTTAATCTGCACCCAGTGAGATGTCTTAATGCAGCTGCTGGATCACACTGAGCTGCCAGCATTCAGCAAGCTTTCCAATTAACAGCCTGTTTCATTCCCACCTGAGGAATTAGGAACAATGAATTCATCAGCCTTTATTCCTGCTCCTCCGTGGCTGGCACCCCTGCCTGTGCCCAGGGCCTGCAGAACACCTCTGGGGGGGGGGGGGCTGCATTGCCCCCAGGCTCACGCAGGATGCTCTGGTCCCCACGAGGCACCTTCAACCGGATCAGCCCTGGCAGCAGCATGCAAGGGAGAGCCCTCACCCCCCAGGCAATGCATTGTCACAGAGACAGGTCCCAGAGCTGATCCCGGTGACGAAAATAAGCCAGAATCACCTGTTTCGATGAGAAATGCAATGGTTGTGGCTCTGATCCTCTCTCCAGAAGTAGCACACACAGTCTGGTGTGCTGGGAGCAAGGCGAGGGCAGGGAAAAGCTGGATGAGTTAATTGCTCATTATAGTTTTGATCCCCCCACTCTTTCACCCCCAGAGCTTGGGGCTGTGCACTGCAGCGGCTTTCTGCTCCCCATCCCAGAGCACATCTCAAACCCGCCAGGCAGGGAAGGGGCTCGGGACGCACACTTGCCTTGCAGGAGGTGATGCCTGAGAAACCCCTTGCCAAGGCGCCGGCTGCATGCGATCACCCTGCAATCCTGTCCCCCTGTGTCCCCTCATGTCCCTGAGCCCAGGGCCAGGCACAGCCCACGCCACCGGCTGACGTGCTGCCAGGCTGCAGCCCATCAGGGCTGGCAGCTGGTTTCACCCAGGCCCATCTCAGGCCTCTCCCAAGCCATTACAGTGTGACGACAGCAATCTTTCCTCTCTGCGCACTGATCAGCTCATCTCTGTAGCCTTTTCTATTATAAGTGGGGAAAATAAAGAGAGACCTGTGTGCTCCCTTCCCAGCCCAACCCGCCTGCAGATTCAGGGCTCCCCTTTAAAGTCAACCTCGCTGCCAGCTAATATCATGCATGTAATGGATTTGGGCAATTTTCTCATTTAGGAGTTTTGATTATATTATTTCAGCAGCTGCTTGTTCTGGGCAGCTTTTGGCTACATTTCCCTGGGCTGCCATGAAGATGGCAACACAACTTTGTCCTGTTGATCCAAACAGACAATGATCAGAACAATTCCTACCGGAACTAAAGGACCATTAGAAGGGAGAACACAGGATAATTGGTGCCAGGCGTGAGCGCCTTGGCCTCAGAGCATCGTGTCCTCCCCATGAAGAGGCAGCTGAGCTTATGTGGACATACCAGCCTCAAGCCAGAGCATGGTGCAGCCTTCCTTCTCCAGACACACTGGGGCTGGGAGATCCCCTGAGCCTCCTGTCCTGGCAGTAGGCAGGGGAGCAGGCAGCAGCCTGCAGCTCCCCAGGGGCTGCTTGCTGGGGCCCCTGGCCTCCCAGACCCACGGGTTAGTGGTGTGACCCACAGCATCATGGCAATTGCACCCGAGAGGAGGCAGGGAAATGCCAGTGGCAGCATGCAGGCAGGGACAGGACAGCAGGAGAGAGCAGGCTGGCGCAGGAGTACCAGAGCACAGTCCAGACTAACTCCAAGGTATTTGCACTTTCCCATTGTTATTGCAATAAAAGGAAAAAAGAACATTTCTGGGAGCATAGGAGGAATGGAGGGGGCAGGGAGAGGAGACAAGGGATAACATCCAAAGCCCAGACAGTTTGTGTGTCCCTGCAAGAATCTGTCCCATTCAAGGATCATCCTGGCACAGGGTGTCCCCACCATCACCGTCACACCAGCTCCACTCCCAGAGCTGCAAAGTCTTCTCCAGGCTGCAGCTATTCTATCATGCTTTAGTATCATCCTCGTCATCTGTGTCTTCCTTCAAGAACTCTTCCTTGTGGGCTTCATACTTGGCATCATCTTCCACTGGGGAGAGGGGATGCAGGGCTGCAGCAGGAGGGGGTGGCCCTGACCCGCCGAGGGGAGGCAAAACCCCCCAGCTGCAAACACAGCCAGCAATCCCACCCCATGCCGGGACTGGGAGCACAGACACCATCCCACCCCACAGCAGCAAAGGCAGAACAGAGAGCTGGCTCGAAACATTATGTTGAGCCCACGAATGCAAACAAGCACTAGTCTGCCCCACAGACCAGCGCTCCCTCTGTCCCTGGGGTGAAGCAGCCCTGTTGAGGGTATCAGGTGCCACTAAAGCCACCATGGGACCCATGGGACCATCCCCAGTGCAGCCCCCAGCCCATACACTCGCCCTGGCCCCACAGCACTCACAGGTGATGTGCTGCCCACTCAGGTAGACTGGTCCAGCTCCACACTTGAGCATGAAGGTGACCGGAGGGACCAGCTCCAGACCTTTAAGGCTGATCTGCGAAGAGTTGGAGGTCAGAGAGCTCTGAGCCCAGTCTGGGGTGAAATTATCACCCCACAGCTGGGGACTGCATGCTCAGCTGCCCTTACCATGGGGAGCACCGAGGTCCGCAGTGCCGCAATGGGCACCGGCTTGTGGTCTCCGTAGGTGTTTTTCGAATCAACAGCCACCACATGCAGCTCGTCCCTGGCCTCAGTCCCCAGGCAGATCTGCAGAGCCAAGCAGAGACCCTGTGGCAGGGAGCCCAGTTATCAGCCAGCCCTGCTGCTGAGGCATAGGCTTGCTCCGACAGGCTCTTCGGTAAGCCTCAGATCTCACTGTTTTCAGCAGGACCAGGTGCTCCAATAAGTCATCATCCTCCTTCACCACACAGGTCCGGGTGCCCGTGTTCAGCTGGCAGCCTGCAGGAACACAGCATCATCTGCACACACGTGAGCTGCTCAAGCTGTGCAAGCCTCAAAAGCAAAGGGGAGGCTTTCCTGGGTGCACACTCCATGGGAAAGGGAGAAACACCCTTTGTGCACACCCACTGCAGGTGCCTGCAGGGCAGAGCCACTGTCCCCCCAACCATTCCTGCCTGCAGGTCCCACCAAGGCAGCCCAAGGCGTGCAGCTCCATACCCCACAGGGCAGCAATGGGCCTCTCCTCTGACAGTGACCTGGAGAAGGGAGAAGAGGTGCTCATCCTCCACAGCAGATCCAACGGCAGCAGCAGGAACCAGCTCCTGTGAGACAAACACCAGAGAAAACAGCATTCGGCTGCTCTGGAGTAGAAATACATGGAAGAAATGTGACTTTGGAGCACTGAGAGCAATTTCTCTGCTCCCAAAAGCCCAGAGCTGGGACAGCAGCTCACACCAGGACAGCAGCTAGCATTCCTTTGGCAAGGACAGTATTGCTAGGTAAAGTATAAAAACACCTAGCTGCTTGTGCATCCCTAGGGAAAGCAAAAGCCAGTTAAATGCCTTTACAGGCAGCTGTAAGGGGACAAGCAGCCTCCCTACAGCAGGGGAGCACAGTAAGCAGAGGCAGCTCGGGGCCATCAGTGCACCCCCCCTAGACAAAGCAGTTTTGGCAAGCCAGAGCAGCTAAAGCCTCCGAGAAGCATTTACTACAGAGAGAGCACTTGGAGGCCTCCAAATGCCATGCTAGCACCAAGGACTTGGTCAGCATCAGTGTTTAATCCAGCAGCACAACCCAGCACAGGGACTGGGGTGTCAGAGGGAGCTGCCCCATGCCCCACACGCAGCAGCAGCCCTGGGGGACCACAGGACACATCCCTCCCCACGCTGCCCAGTAGCCCACACCCAGTAAGAGAGAGCAGCACCAAGAGAACAACAAGTATCAGCACCGGCTGCTAATAAAGAAAAGGGGGATACTGAGGGAGGTGCAGTTTGGGAATGTAGCACAGGTGCTTTGGGGGGGGGGGGCAGGTGGCACCAATGCACCCACCACACCCTCATCACTGCACACCCCCAGGAGGACCTACAGCAAACAATTAAGCCTGAAGGCAAAAGCAGCTCCACTTGAGCAAACTTTATCATAGATTCATAGAATACCAGGTTGGAAGGGACTTCAAGGATCCTTCAAGGTCCAAGCTTTCTTGGCAAAAGCACAGTCTAGACAAGATGACCCAGCAGCTTGATTGGAGACGAGGATGCCAGCCCTGTGAGCGGGACGTGCAGAGACACAGGGTCCCCCATTCCCTGGGACAGCCCCCTTCACCCCTGCCTGGGATTTGGGAAGTTCCTCATTAACACCGTGGCTCTTGGGGGCTAACGAACAACTCCTGGGCTGGCGTTGGACTGTGTCCCCTCAGCAGGTCACTGAGGGTACCCTGGGGAGGATGAGGCCATGGGGGGGCCTGGGGGCACACAGGACCTGCTTGTGCTTGGAGTCATCTGCAGGGATCAGACACCAGCCCTGCAAGAGCCACGAAACCAACATCTGAAGCTCTAAAGTGGAAACAGTCAGCAAGAGCTTAATTTTTCTCTTTATTTAGCGATTTCACCCTTGCTGGGTATTAAAAGCAAAATGCACCAAGGGAGGATCCCAGCAGGGGAAACCCCCAGCACCCTGGTCCCTGGGGCTGCAGCCAGACCCCACAGACTCCGTGTGGGAGCTGGGACTTCCCCAGCACCAGGAGGTGGCACTGGGTGCTTCTGCACAGGCTCCGGGGCAGGGACACAGTGGCCAGCCGGGGCAGCTCGGGGGGGCTGCGGGTACATGGGGTACCTCAGTGCTTTGGGCATCATCCCGACACAGGGCCCTCTGCCTCTCCCAAGCAATTGTTCACTGCTTGTGAACTCCCAAATTCATACTGGTAAAAAACTCCTGAATTATGGTGGTGCCTACTTTCTGGTACATCCCCAGGCTGGCAAACCCCCAGGGGGCACAAATCTCCCCCCTGGGGCACAGGGCTGGTGGGTGCTGTGCCAAGCCCTGGGGAGGGATGGCCCTGCCTGCCACGGACCCCTGGCAACACCAGGCTCTGCCTGTCCTTTTGGGGTGCAGGGAGATGTGGCAGGGCCGGGGGCTGGCACCATGGCATGCCCAGAACCCAGCTTTTCTCTGCCTGCCCACTCAGCTGGTCCCTGTGAGCCACAGCCCCAGGAGGGGGATGCACCCCTGAGCCTCGGGCAGCCCCTCGGGAAGAGCACATGGAAGCAGCATCCCTCTGCTCGGCACAGATTCGAAGGCATCACAGAGTTTCGAAGGTTTATTTTGCACGGAGGGTGAGGAGAGACAAAACAGTACAAAAACTTTACAGTCACCGTGACATATTTACAACCAACATTATCCCCAAAGTCACTGCATGGCAGTGTGGTGTGGGCATGGCCTCAAACACGAACGCCCGTCTGTAGACACGCCCCGAGCTCTGCTCGCACCGCAGCATGCACGGAGGAGCCACTGCAGCATCTCAGGGCTGGACTGGCCCTGCTGCCGCCTCCCACCACGCTGGCAGCGCAAAAGGGTTTAAAGCAAGAGCTTAACTTCCCTGCCCTCACCCCATTGCCCCACGTACCCAGAGCAGCATGCAGGGACCTCAGGATGAAAACTGCCCTTCTACAATGCTCTCCCCACCTGATCCCACTGCTGCTGCTCCTCCAGCTTCAGCCATCCGCCCTCCCATCCCCAAATGGCACAGAAACGTGGACATCTGCCCCAAACGGAGAGGGAGAAACAGGAAGAGATTTGACAAGAGTATAATTCACTTTTTTTGCCCAGACCCCCGTCCTTGGAGCTCCCCTTGCTCCCTTGTGCTTTTTCTTTGCTAAAGGTATCACTGCGGCTCCCGGAATCTCACCCAGCAGCAGCTGGGACAAGGATGGAGCAGAGATCCTGGAAAGGGCTCATGCCTGCAGGAGGCTCTTCTCCCCTTCCCAAGTGGCTGTCCAAAACCCAGCCAAACCTGGGACAATAGGGTTCTTTGAGAGAGCAGAGTCGCCAGCCACCACATCCTTCCACCAGCTGTGCCAGGAGGCACCCCTGGGTGGGAGCTGGTCCCCTGTCCACACAGCAAGCACAGGCACGTCCCCGAGGCTGCGCTGCCTCTTGGCCAGCAGCGTGGGAGCTTTTCCCTAGCTGGTTCCAGCTCTCCAGCACCAACAGCATGGAGAAGCCGGCTCCTTGGGCCCTGCTGTGACTGCGAGCGCTCCCAAGGGATAGCCCCTCTCCTCTCCAGGTCAGTGCATGCACCAGAGGGTCCTTCCAGCACCATCGCTCCCAGCGCCGCTTCTCCGTCCCCTTCGCAACACCCGGCCCTGCAAGAAGAGGGTGGGAGGTGACGCAGCATCACCCACCGGGCTCAAACCTTGCAGCTGCATAGCGACGGGGACGGGGACCCAAAGCCACTGCCCAGGAGAAAGGGCAGCAGTGGGCACAGAAGGGGATCCACGACTGGAGCCTGGCAAAAAGCACCATGCATAAGGTCTGGAGCTCCAGCAGCACGTAAGCCAACGCGGCAGAAGCAGCCGCCCCAATGGGGGTTAAGCATCCCAGGGCAGGCAGGGAGGTGTCAGCAGATGGCCGGGATGATGCCAGGCTCACATGCCCAAAAGCAGGCAGCTGCCTTCGGGCTGGCCAAAGGCTGCGCTCCCCCAGGGAAGGCAGTGGCCAAAGCGGGCAGAGGAGAGGCTGCAAGGGATGATCGCCCCGACCCCGCTGCAGCGCTGGCCGAGGGGAAGCACACTCACTCTCTTCCCGGCTTTCGTCTGCTCCCAGTCAGATGGAAGGACCCGCTGGCGTTTCTTTGCTGGCAAACCTTAAACAGGAGAGCACAGTGCATGAAGAGCCCAGACCTTTCCCACTATTTACCGTCCTGTGTTCCTAGCATGGATGAATCCTTCCTCAGAACATGAGAGTTCAGAAAACACTTTCTAGCACTTCTTTCTGCACATCTCTGCCGATGGCAGTGCTGCCTGTGTGTGCTGGCAGGAACTTCTCCTGCCTTTAGGCATCAGAAGGGGTTTCGGACTAGAGAAAGCCAGTTAAAATCCACAGTGACCAGAATAATTCAAATTTTGTCATACTAATAAAAAATCTCAGGGGGCGGAAAACCCACCCTGTAGTTTGCAGAAGGAGGTATAAACCAACATAAGGGTGCAGGGAGCAGGCTGGCAGGGCAGAGCCACAGCATGGGCATCCCTGCCAGCCCTCTGCCCTGGCATGGGGCTGCCGGCTACGGGAAGCCCATTTCCCATCCACAGGGCTGACAGCAGTGAGGGATAGAGGGTGACAGAATAAAATTCCTTCCCAGATTTACACTCTGTCAGTGGTCAAAATGATGTGCAGAACCCAGGCTGGTGACAACGGTCCCCGGCTGCCTCACTGGGCAGGGGGAGTCCCCTCTGTGGTTTCCGTCTTTAACATCAGAAAGTGGGAGTGGGGGGAGGAGGGGAATCCCAGGCTTTGGGATGCATTCCTGTTCGGCTGGCTTGCTTCCCTACTCACCACCAGCATTTTCTTTACCCAGGAACAGCAGAGCCCACCCTGGCAGGCTGGAGTGTTCCCCAGGAAGAGACAAGGCAGGACTGGGCTGGCACCCCAGTTCTGCAGCCCAGTGGAGGGGCCAAGGTTTTAGGGGAACCTAAAGGCAGAGGGCAGTGGTTCCCACCCACGCACCCCAGCACCTCTCCGACGCACCCCGGGGTCTGCCTGCCCTCCGGCTCCATACTGTGCCATCAGACCACAGCCCCACCATCGACAGCCCCCTGGTCGCACCCCAAGGGGCTGGTCCCCCGGAGCCCCCCCGAGCGAGCACCTGCGGGTACCTACTCGTCAAGCTGCGAGCACAGCGTGGTCTGGGTGCCCTGAGGCTGGGACTCGCCCAGGGGCCGCTGCCGCTGGCCACTGCCCTGGGACAGGCTGATCTCCTCTGTCCGGCTGCTGCAGCGGCTGCTGCTGCCACTGGCCCGAGCCTCAGCGACCTCCCCGGGGTGTCCGGGGGCTGCCGCCTTGCTGTCCTCCGAGGGCCCCCCCTGAGGGCTGAAGGCACAGGGGCAGCGCTGCAGGTCCTGCGAGACGGCGTGGAGCCGGCGGTCTGCGCGGCGCGGGCAGCACAGCAGCTTGCGGAAGGCACTCCTGAAGTCGGGGCTGCGGCAGTAGATGATGGGGTTGAAGGCTGAGTTGACATAGCCCAGCCAGTTGAGGAAAAGGAAGAGCTGATCCGGCACCAGCGGCCGGCAGAAGACCTTGATGATGTTGGCCACAAAGAAGGGCAGCCAGCAGAGCGTGAAGGTGCCCATGATGATGCCCAGGGTCTTGAGCGCCTTGTGCTCCTTGATAGCCAGCAGACGGGAGGGCCGTCTCCGCCGGCTGCTCCTAGAGCTGGGGCTGGGGGGTTCCTGCAGGAACCTCACCTTGTCCTTGCCGATGATCTGGACGTGCCGCGTGGCCACAGCGAAGACGCGGACGTAGACGAAGATCATAACGAGCAGGGGCACGTAGAAGGAGATGGTGGAAGAGATGATGGCGTAGGTCACGTTGGTGACAAAGTCGCAGCAGCGCGGGTCATCGTAGCAGCGCACCGCCTGCTCGTCCGCCCCATCCCGCCACCAGTGGTTCATGATGGGCAGGAAGGAGATGAAGGCAGAGATGGCCCACACCAGGCACACCACGGCCCGCGCCCTGCCTTTGGTCACCAGCGCTTCGTACTGCAGCGGCGACGTGATGGCGAGGTAGCGATCCACGGCGATGGCGCACAGCGTCTCGATGCTGGCCGTGACGCACAGCACATCCAGCGAGGTCCACAGCTCGCATGCCATCGTTCCGTAGGGCCAGTGGCCGCTCAGCAGGATGGTGGCCCCCGGCGGCACCACCAGCAAGCCCATGATGAGGTCGGCGCAAGCCAGCGAGGTGACGAAAACGTTGGTCATGGTCTGCAGCCGCGGCGTCTTGGCGATGGCCACGATCACCAGCAAGTTGCCGGACACGATGACCAGCACGGTGAGGCTCAGGGCAGCCCCCACCACCCACTGCCGGCTCAGGCTGGCGGCCCCGCTGCAGTTGCCGCCGCCGCCCCCCAGCGCTGCCGCCCCCCAGGCGCTGCCGTGACCCCGCGCCGGGCGCCGCCGCCGGGGAGCCGCGCTGCTCCGCTTTGCCGGGGAGACAGCCGCCCGCGGGTCCCTGCCGGGCGCGGTTTCTGCCGCTGGGTGCCAGTCCCCTTGGCAGCCGACCTGCAGGGGCTGCGGGGGGGCGTGCGTGCGTCCGTCCGTCCGACCGTCCGTCCCCCGCCCCCAGGCACGGGTCTCGCCGCAGGTTCCTGCTGGGTGCCTCAGAAACTGCCTTCCTTTTCTTTCACTTTTTGCTGGGAGAAGGTGACTTTTGTCAAACCAGCTGTAGGTAACCTACCCTCTTCCTAGGAGAAGCACTTCTGTCAAATTCCTCCTAAGCTGTACTGTTGTTTGTTTCTAAATGTATTTTGGGCTATACTGTAGGGGCGTATGCATTTTCAGGGCAGGAGGCAATCTTTGTGAAGAGTATCTTTACAACGTGCTCGGTGAAGACTTTTCTCCGCTTTGTGGTACCTACAGATCAACAGGGAAAACAGCCTATTAGTTTTTTGTAAGTTGTATTAGACTTTACAAAGACTGGCTGCCATTGAAAGAGGGAACAAAATCCATTCACTGTACCGTTTCCATGCAACTGTAACTCTTACTTGGTAAGTTTTTAGTGCAGGCTCCCATTTTTGACAGAATCAGTGTCAACAAACCAAAGACTAAACAAGAATAAATACAATACAGTTATAACTGGGTAATAAAATAATATAGTTTTGGTTACGTTTGGCCACAACGTCATGCATAAAGTGAAAGTTGTGCTCACACAGTAAAAGAGACTATGAGCTTTCAAAGTTTTTAAGCTCTAAAAGAGGTTCTGTGAGTACAGACAGAAATAGACACCCCTCACTACGCCTCATCACTGCTCCATTCAAAGGTGGCTGGTCCAGTTTTGTCATTCCACTTGTTATTTTGTTGATAATGAAGCTTTTTTTTTTTCTTTTTTTTCCTCCCTGATTGATACCCAGTTCTCACATATGCAAAGTCAGTCACCTGAACTGTTAATTTTTAGATTAATCATTAGGGTTTGAGAATGTATAAAGAATGCTAACTTAGAAAAGGCTGTGAGCATGTCATGATTAAAATAATTGCTTTTTCTCCTCTTCTTTTTTTTATTTAAATATACATAGATTGTCCTGCATTTTTTTAAGATACTGGTGGAAATTTAGTAACCATCTCTACTTTCCCAGCCATGCCTCTTAACATCATGCCCTCTTAAGCCACCTGTCTTGGAAGCAGCGCTTCCTCCTTGTGATTAACGGGGAGCCACATGGTAGTGGTATTGATTCACATCCAAGGGACTGTGAGATGCTGGGAGTAATACCTGCAGAAATGGATGTGATCACATTGTGCACATCCATGCCACCACAGTGCTTCAAGAAACTGGGAAATTTGATCAGAGATTTGGATCAGCAGCAGCCTACTTCTTTTTTGGCCCACAGAACACTATTTTTGTTGTTGTAGTTTGATTTTTCTATGTGACCATAAGCATACCAGTGGCTACACAGCTTCTGTCATTGCAGATCTTGTTTTTCAGAGATACATAACTAAACTCTCATACTCTGGGAGAATATGTGGTGTACCAGCTCTCTTAACACGCATAGTTCTGTCAGCATTTCTATTATAAACCCTTTTTCTGCAGTCTGTAATTTAATCACTGTAAGTCATTCCATGCGAACATTTGGCACACAAGGTATTAGAGTCCTCAGAAATACATTCATAGAATCATCACTAAATCTAGCTGAAAATAGTTGATCCAAATCTATGTAGCAGGTGTGGAAAACCAGTCTTCCTTAGACGCTCTTTTAGTCTTTTGTCTAGTAAAACCATGTTCCTTTTCACAGCACTGGTCTTTGCAGGTCAGTGTATGTACATGTGGTAATTTACTGGGAGAGTAGGGGAGGTTAAGGACGGGAGTGGTGGCTTAGCTTTGAATTGTTCCACTTCTTGCATTGCTTCAAAATTGTTTTATTATTTTAAAATATTATTTGTAATACAGAGTTACATGCAGCAAATGTCTTACAGGGATTATCTGACTTGCAGTGCAAGTTCTTTCATCTTATAAATCTCTCAGTAGTGTGGTGTTGTGCCAAACTGTCAAGATGATTTAAATATAACTAAAATCCTGCCCAGAAATTTCCACTCCATACTTGAAAGTTTTTTTGCCTGATTGCTGAGGAAGCCAATATCTTCTGAAGGGCCAGGCACAGAAAGGAAGTGTGGGGCTAAATTTTGCTTTTGTTTACAGCTATGCATTCCCACTTAAACCAATAGGTTTCTTAGGTTTAACTGCTTTTTTAAATGTCTCTGGCTTCTCTTGAGTATTCTGGTAGTTCTGGAATAAGAGATTTTTTTGTGTGTTCAATTTTAGAATTTTTATAATTAAAAAGATTTTGATATCTTTTTTTAGCTAAAGTTTTGATACCTGTACTTGACTGGCATTTTAGGGCCCATTTTACTCAAGTGCAAAAGGAAAATCAAACCAGAGTAGTCAATGCTGAAATGGATAGCTGTTTCACTCTTCACTGCTTTACTCAAGACTGGCAAACCAGGCCCTAACGAAGTGGGTGTTTGTAGGATACCAGCTATGCAAGAAATAAATCAGTCGTTTTCCCGTACATCTGTGCAGTGGACCTGTGCTCCCATAAACTTCTGCTTCACTGAAACCCTCTGTAAGCCTCAAGCTCTCTCACATGGCTCTGAATTCAGGAATAGGACCTTCAAGTATAAACATCAAGGTGCTCTTTTTAACTGTCAGCTTTTTGAGTCAGTCCTCTGCTAACTCAGTGTTTGCATTTTAGAACTAGGATGATTTTTAGCAGACAAACACTGTGCAAAGAAAAATGTAAAATACAGAAACAGCTGAGGATGTAAATTTCTTGTGAGCTTACCTATGGCTGTGAGGCACAGCCAGCTGAGGTTATGGCCCAGGCTGGGTAAATACAGCATCATGCTTGAAGCGGCATGTTTCCTAATGTGCCAGTTCTGTTGTCAGTGTAAGCTGGGAAAGCCCATGCTAATGTGATGTGCTTTATGAAGTGGGTTTTTGTAGGATACCCGCTACACAGGAAACATAGCAATATTGTTGCTCAGGAAAAGGGCATCATCACGTCATCCTGGTTCTGAAATCTGATGAGAAGCAGATGAATTTGTGTGTGGTCAATGGACCAGTGATAAGATCTGCAAGCTTTAAGAGATTTGCTAGTACACATGAACCAAGGTGTCAATGGTCCATTTTAACTCAGAGGTGTAGGCATGCCCCCATAAATATTTTTGCATTCAAGATGCCTCAGAACAGATAATTTTAAAAAAATTCAGGTACAGAATGTAAGACAAAGATCAAATTCCTTGACCCAACTAATGCATGAGAAATTCGGAAAGCAGATCTATATTCATCACTACTGTGGTATTTAGAGATAGTTGAGGAGCTTGAATACCATGTTGCTTACCACTAACACCCACAGGTATATTTAGCATGACTGTATGTCCAGTTAAGTTGGGGCATAAAACTTTGCAGTTCTGTAGTGAACAGTTTCCACAGGAATTTACTTCTGTGTCAGCAGTGTATGTGTTGCAAGGGAAGGACCTGGTTAATTCTAATACATAGTGTCAAACTTTGTATGATAGGATTTCATCAAATAACCTTGAGAATTTGTTTAACCAAATGGTGCATTTATTTCAGAGGACACGTACTTTGTAAGTGTAAAACAAACTTTAAAACAAAGGAAGATGCTGTATATAGTAGGCAGTAATCCTGAGTAGTGTAACAAATAAAGCCATGTAGACCCACTTGAAATGGCAGTGGGAAACACAGCCTTATGTCAGTTGCAGCCATTCTGCAGGGTTGCATTTTGGCATTTTTAGCTTTCCTCCCAGCCCTGTCCAGCACAGAGCCAGCCATAACCTGACTATAAGAACATCCTGCTCATAGCATTATTATAGATAAATTTCATTAGACACAATAAATATGGCATGTCTTTTCTGTGACTGTGGACAACATTTACATTTTTTGCCAAGAATATCTGTACAGCATTTTGTGTGCCTGTGTCTATGGGCACATTTTGTTCTTAATCTCCCTTCATTTTAACAAAGACCAGTTTAATAGAGCTACAAATAATGTGCATTAGGGCTGTCAGCTCAAATTTGCACTAAGGGAGTTTGCTGTGTCGTATCTGCTTGCCTGGATTTAAGCATTAGATAAGAAATTTGTCTTACTACCCCTGCAAGCTACAGGGAAGAGAAGTTATTTATATTAGCAATCTGCTCTAAAAAGCAAGTGATCATTGTTAAATGTGCCCATGCACTGCCAATTGCAGTGGACTTGGAGCTATTTTAGTAGCAGTGGCAATGGGGTTTGTACAGTTGTCTCCTTATCACCTTTGCTCTTCTGTGGAGTGTTGTCAAGCAACTTCCCATGTCAGTCTTCTATAATGAGCTATGTGGCACTGAACTGCTAAAGCTGTAACTGGTAGTTGATAGTTGATACAGCTGTATGCATCTGGCTCTTGTATGATCATTGGCAGCTTTAAATGCATATTTTCCTGTGTGTTGCTTTCCTTCTAAAATTCTGCAAGTGTGTATTACTTCATATGTCATATCTGCTAGGATGTATTTTAATTGCATGCATTTCAGAGTTCTTTAATAATGTTTTCTCATTCTGCAGTATTGTGAGGGAGACTCATCCTTAAAAAAAAATAGATTTCATCCAGAAGAGTCATGTAATAAATTACAATATATCTAAAAATAGTCTTCTCCTTAAAACATGCCTACTTTTTGCTGCATTAGTCCAAGACTTTCTGTGATACACTCAAGGTCAGGTAACAGGTTATGGTGAGGAGGTAAGCAAGCAACATCACTAACAACAGTGTCAGGAGACTGAAGTCTGTCTTTTGGGACATACTTATCATATAGCTACACTTTTAAACGGTTTTAAGATGGATGATAATTTCAAGAGACAGGCCATCAGATAAGTCAGGCATGAGAGCAGCAGTGTAAGGAATCTCAAATCTAAACATGGCCTGCATACCATTTAAATAGATTGTATTTACAGCTGTGCCATAATGACTTAAAAATGACCTCTTCTGACCTAAGCTCTCTCATCTTGAATGCTACATCATTTAGTTGTAATATGCAGAGTATGAAACAGGTAATCACTGGTGATCCTAAATTTTGTTGCACAGCAAGCACAGTTCATATCTGATGTGTGCTGTGTTGTGCTCAGTTACAAACCTACTGGCAGATAAATTGGCACATCTGTAGTCTCAGGTTTTTTCCCATCTAATTGCAGGACTTCCCTGTAATAGGAAAGTAAGCAATTTGAAAATGTAAAAAAGGTGTAACATTGCTGGCTTTGTACAACCCTAAGATGAGACAAGTGGTCTCACATGTTTCTGATAATTGTGTAATTGGGAGCAAAGTAGAGGATAATTCAGGGAGGCTTGCACTGGCTTGCACGTACCTGCAGCAGAACCAGGCCAGCATACCACAATGCTCTCGTGCTGGCAATGTTTTCAGCTGACAAGTCCACCCTGCCATGAGAGCGTATTGGTTTGGGTCTCCCAAACCTGTAGTCTGGGCATCTCTGCACCAAATGCCATTTGATGGAATGGAGAAGCCATTAGAACTGGCACATGGTGTATATTTTGCCTTGATCTGATAATTAAAATGTTTGTCTTCCTGGCCAAAATAATTGCATTTGGAGTGACAGCTGTCCTTCCTAGTCTCCACCAGGGGGGAAAAAAGGGTGACTCTCACATACTTCTGGTACACGTAAGATTTTCGTGCTCTTCTTATTTCTCCTTCACCTCTGGTACCATTTCTTCTGTACACTCCACTTTGGCTACTCAGCCACTACTCTTGTGTTAGCAGCTCATTTATTCTTGCCATTTTCTTGTTCAGTCTGTCACCAGGAACTTAATAGTACCATGTATGAGTAGCGTTCAGCCTTGCTCCAGCCTCTCCCTTTTCTTGCTGATACCAGTAGGAAATCTGACATTTTTGCTTGCTCAGGTATAACTTCCGTCTTAGGCTTCTAGGCAATAGCATTTTTATTGAACTATGCCCAAATTACAGTTATTAGCATACTCTTTGCTCATCTTCAGAGGCAAAAAAAGGCGGCCAAGAGCACTTTATGTTCATGGAAGGGCCTCAGCAGCAGCTGCCTGTGCGTGACACTTTTGATAAGTCTCGGCTTTCCATTTGCAGCAGGAGAACAAACGAATCCTAAATTGTTATCGGTGAGTCACTGCATGAGGGATGAGTTTCAAAGCATTCCTCTCCTCCACAGGACAGTAACGTTCTCAGAAGTGTATTTCCACATACAGCTGTTAGTGATTCAGTGCTTAGAAAGTCAACAAGCTATTTTAGTGTATTTTACACTGGGCCATGGAGGCTGGCCCAAGAGAGGGATGATGGCTGTTATGAAATTCATTTTTACCAAATATACCTGCAACTCCTGACAATAGAATGGACTATGTTTTGCATAGATAATTTACCACTAGAATCTGAAAAAAAAATTTAAAAGCTGTAGGAGGGCAAAAGAGTGTTTGAGAGTGGTGGTGGAGGCCAAATCACCTCAGTCAGACAAGTAACTTGCATGTAACCCAGAAAAAAACTGATTCCCTCCAAGTAACAAGGTTTGTTAGTCATTAGTGGGGTGAAGCAATTTGTATGATTCCCTACCATTGATACAGCACTGTAAACCACACTTACTAAAAATTATATTGGAGCTTCACATTTCAAAATGCTGCATGTTTACATAAAAAACTATCTGGGAATCTGTGTAGCAGCCACTCAATATGAGCCTTCAGCTTAATTGGGACATAACCTGGGCTAGCTTTAATTTATGATGCAAGTGTGCATGTTGGTTACACAGCCTACCCAGAGAGACTATGGTCACAGCACTGCAGCTTGCACATGTATGCAAGGTGACTATATACCCAGAGTCTGCTGGAAAGGCTGCAGGGTTCTGGGCATGTCTCAGTGGAAAGCTGGAGAGTGAGGCCTGAAATCACAGCTGCTGTGGCTGGCTATGATGCAGATGGGTAGGGCTGAGGATCTAGCTTTGTACTGTTATCTTCTCCATTAATAGGAAGCTGAATAATACATTTTCAGCTTCTGTTATAAACAGGACGAATACTGACCTTGCAAATATTGTGAGTTTGCTAAAATACAAGTACAAACATGCAAAATCACTTTCTGAAAACAGATAGAAATTTTTTCAGTTTTCTGAAAAAAAATGAAAGACTTAAATGAATCGAATTAGAGTTTCTTTTTAGGAATTTCAGGGTGCATGCATGGTGTGAGTTTTTGTATCAGTAAAACTGCTGACAGGCACTACTTTGTGTCATTGCTCTTATTACGCTACATATATAAGCATCTTGAAAATGAAGGGGAGAGCCAATCATTTGTCAGTTTATTATTTTGGAGGGAAGGAATAGTATTTCCAGCACTGTCAATTTTCAGTATAAATTTTGGTAAAGATCTAATGTGCGTCAAGACCCGTAGTGAGGAAAAATAAGCTTGTGCTTCTGCTTCATGGTGACCACAGACACTTCAGAAGCATTTCTGCTAAGAAAAAAGACTTGTTCACCTTGCAAATGGTACAGACTGTTCAGAGTTGTAATAGAATCAGCCTGAAAAATGCCCTAATAGTCTTACTACATAGGATGCTATCATGTGGAAATCTTTGAAAGCTTATTGAAAAAATAAGCCCAAACCAGTTACAATTAGTTGTCTTGTGTTCCCCCCCTTTTTTTTGTAGTTCTCCCATTATATTACCTTCTGAGATTTTTCATCCCAGCCACCATGTGCAAGAGCAGTACAGACAAGGCTGTAATTAGTCGACTGATTAAACTCATCAAACAGGGTTAAACCTCCTACTGTTACATCTGAAGAAAATATGCTTTTAAAAAAGGAGATCTTTTCCTTTAATCTTTCAGTTTTTACTGCCTTAATATTACTTTGTGGCAGTAATGCTACAGAAGGCCAGATAAAAAGCCAGCATAGGCATACATGTAACTTCATACAATGCTTTTATTGCTTAGAAGCCTTTATATTATTTGAACATACTTTATTACCCCCATTTGAAAGAGTAAGTACCTTTTGGCCCATCCTTCCCTGTGGTTCTAGGCAGCCAGAAATTCAAGTCTGATTATTCGATAATCAAGCCAAAGATTCCTACAATTTTACAGAACAATATAGTGCCCATCACTTTATAAATGCTCTTTGATTAACAGTGTTTCTTATACACTATATGGCTGTTCCTCCAACACATTTTCTTTTGGCAAATGTGGCTCAAGATCAGTATATTAGACAACTCTAGTAGTCTGAGTAATTGTGTTGGTGTAATTTGAAGGTTGTTTTAAATAGATGTATTCTCTGATAAAGTATGAGCTACAAGTTACTAAGACTTTGCTCTGTTCTGAAAACCTTGCACGTCCTAGTATGAAAATATCCATGAATCATGGTAATTAGATTTCCATTTGAAATATCAGCCAAAGTCTTTTAGGAAACAGAGTCTTCAGTTTTCAAGTAGCGAACAATTAAAATACTTAAAGGGTCTCTGTTGTGACTTGATGAGTTTCCTCAGATTTGCTGGGCCACAAACTGTATTTCTTATTAAAAATGCAGGAAGAGCTACAGAAATGGAAGGGCAGATTACAGCTGTTGTATACAAAACCATAGTGAGATGCAAAGTTATCAAAGGAAGTTATTCTCCATCTTTCCGATTCTCTTTTTTTTTTTTGGTGTTACATCTTAACAGTCAATTACTACTGTAAGACTTGTGCCTTGTCTAGCACTCACGGTTGAATAAAGGTTGAAGCAGGCTTCTGTGTGACAGTGGTGTCTAGGGAAATGCTATTCTATTCAGCTTTGGAGCAGATCCATTTGTGGCAAAAAGTCATGCCTGGAGGGTAAGGAAGCCAGACAGTCCTACCTGCTCTCTGAATAAGCAGAAGAGTTCCCTTTTTTCTGATAATAACATTAAAGATCATGTTTTCATGCACTGTATCTAAGAGCAAAGTTTAGATTAACTATGTAAACGCTTTCCTTCAGTAAAGCTGTAAGTGCTCCACAAAGCACTTTTACTTGTGGTAGAAATCCTCAGCTGATGTATAGATGGGTAGATTAAGCTGTCCAATGTCACTCCCTGGTTCATTTGTAGATCTTGCAATGAAAATGTGTCTCCTTTCATAGACATGTTTTAAGTTTGCTGAACCATGTTTCTTCCAGCCTGGAACATAGTTTTGTGCTTTTCAGTAACTATCATGAACATGACTTAAGAAGCTGGCTGAAGAAGGCTGGTGTCAGCAGGTGGGATAAGTACTCTGTCTGGAATAGGGAACTGAGAAATATAGAAAGGATGCAAACATCATTTTAATGGCTATCTCTTCATTCCAGGGTTAGCTGATGAGGTTGGCGCATGGCTATGAGAATCCAGGCTAGCCTCATATAATCTTAGGTAGCTGTAAGACAAAGTCACTTCTGAGTTAAAGAGTGTTGGGTGTTAAGGACTTCATCTAGAAAACCTAAATGGAGGGAAATGCAATAGGAAAAAGACAACAGGAAAACCTGTTTTATTTTCCTTTAAAGAAAGGGGCATGTCCCCTCTCATAAAGTCAGAACTAATGAGTTTAACCAATGTGTTATGTATTTAAAAATCTTTCTGAGGCAACAGTGATGATAATGATGATTATTGGTTTTATTTCTATTGATATTTGCAAGACTATATTCTTTGAGATGTAGCTGCTCTGGGAAGGCAAGGCAACTCATGTCGCTGGTGGGGAAGGCAACATCAGTTGCAGCCAAGGTGGGTGATCCAGAAATGGGGCTGTCCTGTGGCATGGCTGCTTTCTCACTGCATGTGTGCTGCAGGTCGACAGTAGAAATGCCCAAAGGTGTACTTAAAAACTGTTTTCAAAGGGGAAAAAAATAATTTGTCTCTTTTGCCTCTTTCATGCTTAAAGGCACCTTAGCTGAGATCAGTTTAGAAATACGAAGTCTAGGCTTCTGTTGCTGGAGAGCTAACTGTAAACTTAGCTGCTGAGGCTGTAGCGTTATAAGCAATAAGCTGAAGAACAAGGAAAGAGGACTTCCAGCCTTAATTTTAAGCATTTTCAATACTTTTAGCACCTATTTATATTTCACATACCTAGGAGTTCTGTTTGGGGTTTTTTGTTTGTTTGACTTTCTATAGCTGTAAGATTCTCATAGAAAACCTGATGAAGTGTGGGCTGGGTGAGCAGAGGTGAGGTGAGGGTTGAAAACTGGCTGAATGTTTTGGCCCAGAACTGAGGGTGGTGGTCGCTGTAACAAAGTCCGGTTGGAGCCCAGTCAGTAGTGGTGTACCCTAGGGGTCAGTACTGGGTCCGATCCTGTTCAACATCCTTATTAATGGCCTGGATGATGGGCTGGAGGATACCCTCAGCAAGTTTAATGATGATACTGAGAGGAGTAACCGATGCATGGGAGGGTCATGCTGGCCTCCAGAGGTACCTCAGCAGGTTGGAGAAATGGGCTGATAGGAACGTCATGAAGTTCAACAAGAAGTGCAAAGTCCTGCACCCAGGGAAGAACAACCCTGTGCCAGAACATATGCTGGAAGCTGCCTATTTAGAAAGCAGCATGGCAGAAAAGGACATGGTGGATACCAAGCTGAACATGAGCCAGCAATGTGCCCTTGTGGTGAAGGCAGCTAATGGCGTCCTGGGCTGCATTAGGAGGAGTGTTGCCAGCAGGTCAAGGGAGGTGATCATTCCCTTCTGTTCAGCACTAGTGAAACCCTCTCTGGGGTTCTGTATCCAGTTCTGGCATCCCCAGTACAAGAGAGAGATGGACATACTGGAAAGAGCCCAATGAAGGCTCATGAAGATGATGAAGAGACTGGAGCATCTCTCCTGTGAGGTCTCCTGGCTGCAAAAGGCGGGACTGTTCAGCCTGGAGAAAAGAAGGTTTGAGTGGGATCTTGTATAAATAAATATGAATACCTGAAGGGAGGGTGCAAAGAGGGCAGAGCCAGGCTCTTTTCAGTGGTGTCCAGTGACAAGACCAGAGGCAACAGGCACAAACTGAAACACAGGAGGTTCCCTCTGAACATCAAGAAACACTTTTTCATTGTGAGGGTGGCTGGGAGGTGGTGGAGTCTCCATCCTTGGAGCTATTCAAAAGCCATCTGTACATGGTCCTGGGCAACTGGCTCTAGGTGGCTCTTCTTGAGCAAAAGGTTTGGACCAGATGACCTCCAGAGGTTCCTTCCAACCTCAATCAGTCTGTGATTCTGTGGTATCTTCATATTTTTGACTGAAAGCTAAGAAAAGCCCTACTGCAGTGGTCTTTCAGAGAGATCTCTACCCACAGTGAAGAACATGAGAATTTCTGGTACTTTTTAAGGTAAGAATCAAACAAAATAGTCACATGTATGTATACATGTCTGAGTCCATTATGTGTATGTATAGATGAAATCTCTTCACCTTCATTCAAGAGGAGAAATGGGAGTTTGTTGTAGGTCCCCTGTTAGATAAAGGATCTCTTAATTATTGTTAACAGGATATGGAGAACTTGTTCCTTTCTGGTATTTTTGGGGCTTGATTATCATGTAGCTAAGGTTTTCTAGTGCTTATGGCTGCAAGACTTTGTAGGAAACAGATAAGCTAAGGCGTAGCACACTCTGATGCATTTTGCAAAAGGGTCTGTTCCTACTTTTTTAGAAGTTTCCATTTGAAGACTGTCTTTGGTGTATGCTGTGTCACACATAGTTGTTATCCTGAAGAAACTGTAGTAAAATAGTTCTGCTTCATCTAATCACTCTTGGCAGATCATTCTGCAAATGAATGTTGTTGACTGAAAGTACTGTCTCACAGCTGTTTAGCCAAAGTGAGTTCAGTTCATTTAAGGCCATACAACAGAGTTGACAGTAATTGGCATCACTGTTTAGTGGAGTCAGCAGGGAGGTGGACAAATGAATGGATAAGGACTCTGAGTTGCTCTCAGCTCATCAGAATAGGTTCAGGCAATTGATGAAAGAGATGTAGAGGTCTGCACTGTCTGCCTTGCATCTGTTTGGGCAATAGAGGCCTTAATTCCCGCAAGCTATGTATTCCTAAGCTGACCTGCAGTTCATTATCAGTATTTATTACTTTTGTCTGCTTTTAGCAAATCCCTTCTTCTCTCCTTCCCCCATGTGCCAGGTGCCTAGTGTACAGAGAAGTGTATTCCCTGCCTTAAACATGTACACACCTGCGGCAAGCAGTCACAGAAATTTACAAGCTTTAAGTAGGGGCTGGAACCAGAAGACACATTTCCATGTGTCACGCCATGCTTTAACAATCTTACTGAGACCTTTTTCATCCCAGGAAAATCATGAGTACCCAAGCATCAGGTGATAGCCAATTTTGTCCTGTATGATTATGGCAGAACAACAGTGAGAATCTGTAGCAGAACTGTGATAATGCTGTTGATTTTATATCTTGCCTCTACTCTACAGTAATTTTCTGTTATAGAGCCCTACAGTTTGGTGCCATCCTTAAGAGCTCAGCAGAAAATTTACTCAATACAGGCAGCAGGAAAATGAGCTTTTAGTATGGCTCAGGCTTTCAGCCATAGCTTAAGCAGCAGTATACTCCCATAGATGTGAACAAATTTGGAGCCTTCCCAGTAATCAGAAGATCAATGATGCCCAAGTATAAACTAATTTGTGATTGTTTAAATTCCTAAGTTCTCATAAAGGATAGTAAATGCTGCCTAGAGTGCTAGAGTACATACACATACACGTATGAAAACTGCAAATACAGGCATCCTGGTACCTGGATTTTAAAAGTGTGTTCAATACAGCAACAATAAATATGTTTAAGAAAACTGGATTTACTTGATTTTTTTCCCTTAGAGATGTGCCTTGGACACATGATAACATCCAGGGCACAAACAATGATAAAATCTGTCAGTGTGCAGAATAAAGTCTGCTTACAGGTCCCTGTCAGTTCACTGGTATGCTTAGCATCTGCATCTGCAGTTGCATATTCAGCTTCACAGTGCTTACTGTCAGCAAACCAGTTATTAACATCTTCATATATATCCTGGAAAGCTTACATGTAGCTATATGAATTCTTCATTTTAAGCTGTTGCTTATAGCATTTCAAGTAGGGTGACTTGTAACATTTTAAATATGCATACATATAGCTAGGCAATGCTAACCTAAGCTGTTGCTTTGTGTAAGATTAGTTGAAATTTAGTAAGAAGCTGGAGGAGTTCAAACACATGAATCTTTACTCGTTCCTATATGGTCATTGCTTTGCATTTTAATTCTTAGAAGGCCTTTTGCAGAGGGATTTCTTTGTGGCCAAGAATATTCTTGTGTGCTTAAGTGGAAACATGAGAGGATTTATACCAATACCAGATTGTTCTCTAAATATAGCCACTTCCAGTGCTTATTTTAAACTAAGTGTCAAACTGGAGAGTTATTAGGGCAGTAACTGTAGTTTGTTTGAAAAAGAAGAGAGAACTTTGCACAGTTAAGTTGTCATACATGGAAATAAGATGAGTGGTATGTGTAGTTTAGACCACAACATACAGGTAAAAAGCAAAGAGCTGTAAGCAATGTTTGTTTTTATATGAAAAAGCACTCATGAATTTGGAGTAGACTTCACAGCTGGTGGGTGTTGAAGCCAAAAATAGAGTTACATGATCAATCACCCCTTACTAGCAGAGGACTCCAATAATTTTTTCCTGTGCTGGGTCAGCTAGATCTTTTTCTGTTAGTGAGCCTTTCCAGAGTTGCTTAGCTTTTGTGCTGTTTCTTTTTGATGGCCCATTTTGTGTTTTCTGTTAGTTATGCATCTAGAAGGGAATTTCACTGCTATACCTTTAGTCAACCTGCAAGTTAGTCCACTATTCTTAAGAGAAACAAATAACTTAGCTGCTTACTGCAAGACTGCATGTGGCACCCACTTTTCGGTTTAGGCATCTCTGCTACTCAAGAGAGAAAGTGAGAGATAAAGGAGAAGCTCCAATTGAAGCCAAGAGCAGTAGAAGTTTCAATATTAGTCCATAGCTTGAAAATATTCAAATGATTCTGTGAAAAGAGAAAAAAAATACTTAATCTTTGAAACTTGCTGTAAAATGGAATTGTTGCCTGCTGGACATCTGCACTAGCTAAACCTCCCTCTTGAGGCCTTTTCTAATTTGGTGATTGTACTATCCTGTTGTGTATAGCATGTGTATGACCTGTATTGTACTGCAGGAAACTCCCTGAGAGGGAAGGGTGGCAGTCTGAAGGATCCTTACAATAATGCATCGCTCTAGCATGATAGAAGAAGGCAGCCTGTAAGATCCTTTGGAGAGAGCTGTTTGCAGGCTGTACCTGTACAGTGGGTCTGCATATTTTACTGGTGACTCTACTGGCATGTTGATGAGGAGGATGCATGATGTGCAGGGGAAATCTGCTGCAGGATTTCTGTCAGTGCTCCTGAAGGCTACAAGAAATACAGCCCTGCAAGGACATGGATGAGTCTAGAGTGACAGAAGTTGTCTGAAGTCATGAAGGCACTAGATGGTTAGACCACAGTAAATCTGTTGAGAGAGGGATATTGAAGGAGTCCAGGTCAAATAGGAATTGATACACACCATGGAATTTTTATCCTTAACCTGGAGTCATGGCTCTGCTTTTCAACCTCTTTAGCCCTTCTAACATTTCATGGAGGTGAATTGTCAAACAACAAACCTTAAAATTCTCCCAGAAAGCTAACAGAATTATAAAAATTAGGAAATACTGAGCCCCCTTATCCCAACTGCTTCTGCTGCCCACCATCTGTAGCTGATAACAACAGCTTCATGTCAGCAACATGTCTGCAAGCACCCATAACCAAAGAGCAATAAGCTGTGCGGGAGGATGGACCTGGTATGTGACAACTTCAGTAAGCATCAGCAACAAGCAAGATTGGTTGTTCACCTTCAGACTGTTATTCTGGAGGTGAGTACATTAACTTATTCCCTGGTCAAATTTAAATCAAACTGATTACAAAGGTATTACTCCAAATAATTGACTTTGCTGTTATCTTCAGTGATGACATGTTTTTAGTTTTCAACTACCATTAATTAAATTAATTGATTTTGAAATACCAACTATGATGAAGTACGCTGTACTAATTGCATTATCCTCCTATCCCACCAACTTATTCCACAAATCATATTTAATATCATAGAATTGTAGAATGCTTTGGGTTGGAAGTAATCTTCAAAGATCATCTAGTTCCACCTCCCCTGCCACGAGCCGGGACATCTTTCACTAAATCAGGTTGCTCAAAGCCCCGTCCAATCTGACCTTGAACACTTCTAGGGATGGAGCATTCACAGCTTCTCTGGGCAATCTGTTCCAGTGTCTCACCATCCTCATCATAAAAAGTTTCTTCCTTATGTCCAATCTAAATCTACCCTCTTTCAGTTTAAAACCACTGCTCCTTGTCCTGTCACTGGAGGCCCTGGTATAAAGTCTCTCTCCATCTTTCTTGTAAGACCCTTTTATATATTGAAAGGCTGCTATAAGGTTTCCCTGGAGCCTTCTCTTCTCCAGGCTGAACAACCCCAACTCTTTCAGCCTTTCCTCATAGGAGAGGTGTTCCAGCCCTCTCTGATAATTTTCAAGACCCTCCTCTGGACTCATTCCAACTTACTCCATGTCTTTCTTGTGCTGGGGGCCCCAGAGCTGAACACAGTACTCCAGGTGGGGTCTTACCAGAGTGGAGAAGGGCAGAATCATGTCCCTCAACCTGCTGGCCATGCTTCTTTTGATGCAGCCCAGGATATGGTTTGCTTTTTGGGCTGTGAGCACACATTTCTGGCTACAGGTCCATCTTTTCATCCACCAATACCCCCAAGTCCTTCTCTGCAGGGCTGCTCTCAATCCATTCATCCCCCAGTCTGTACTGATAACCGGGGGTTGCCCCAACCCCAATGCAGGACCTTGCACTTGGCCTTGTTGAACTTCAGGAGGTTTGCATAGGCCCACATCTCAAGCCTGTCAAGGTCCCTCTGGATGGCATCCCTTCCCTCAAGTGAATCAATGGCACCACTCAGCTTGGTGTCATCTGCAAACTTGCTGAAGGTGTACCTAATCCAACTGTCTATGTCATTGATGAACACATTAAATAGTATTGATCCCAGTATGAACACTTGAGGGATACCACTTATTACTCGTTTCCATTTGGACACTGAAATGTTGACTGTAACTCTTTGGATGTGGGCATCCAGCCAATTCCTTATCCATTGAGTCATCCATCCATCCAATCCATATCCCTCCTATCAAAGATTGTTATCATTATCTGAGAATTTTCTCAGGTTAACAAATGGCTGTTAGTTTTGAATATCATAATTAATATTTGACTCATCTTGACCAGGCTCTGAATTTTATTGAACCTCATTTTTATATTCAGCTGTGCTACCATGTTTCTTTCATAGCTGGCATAGAAATATACTACAACAGGCCTGTCTGATGAGTAGAATTTGGTTGCAGTGGAATTTGCTTTCTGTTTGTTTACATACTTCATTATTAGGATTATGTCTGTTTGCATGATCTGTTGCCCAGGTTTCCATATGTTGTAATTCTATGTCAACACTTGTACTGGCACACAGTATGACCATATACAAACTAAAGCAAAGTTTCAGCTCTCCTGGAGCAGAAAGTATACTTTTCCTTTTCAATTAACGTTTATTAAAAGGCCACCCTGAGGCTGAGTTCTAGCACCTAACACTGAGCTGTTGTGGAAGGACATTCAAAAAGATGAGATGTGATTTTATTTGGCAATTGAAGCCATGGTGCTACAATGGGAATCTCCTTCATCATTGCTTCTGCAGAATAAATGATAATGTTAACCAGACACTGTCAAAGTGTGCCCAGTTTGGTTTATCTCACATTTGTTTTGATATAACCAGGAACTCCCACAAGGGTAAGCATCTTGAAAAAGTGGCCCACAGTTGCTTTTCAATAAGAAAGACCTACTAAACTATTTCATTGTCGCATCAAATGTCTATGTACACTTCTTCCTGGAAAAGAAAGGATATAAATTGCAGAGGGAAAATGTGCCCAGAAGGCAATTTTGATGTTAGGGATTTTGGATGTCCTGGAGAGTAAGCAAATGAGTAAAGAAGGTAATGAGCCTTGTAGAAGACAGTGCATTTATGCAGTGTGTAGGCCACACCAGCAATAGCAAGCCTGTGCACGGTGTTCTGTAGGTCAGTGCTTGATGGGGAGTGTCGTCATCAGTTTTAACCATGAAAATTAGTCAGTAGGGAATGCACGTCTGTGTCAGATCCTGCACCGGAGGACTCCTTTCCTGTCCCAGTAAGGTTGTCAGCTGCTTCTTGTGACATTTCCTCCATGCCAAAGAGCAAATGTTAAGTGCAGCAGGTTTTGGTAGCTGCCAGCCTGTCACTGACCTGCCCATCTGCAGGCCTCTACCATGTAGTTATTTTTCATTGTCTGGCAGGCAGCCACAGCTTTTGCTTAATATAAAAGAGATAATTTAGCTTGTGCTTATAATTTCTATCCAATGGTCCACTGGCAATCCCTCAGGCCATGATTAAACAAACTTTTCTGTTGATACCATTTTCTTTCCACTTTCATATCTGATGCAGAATTTACTCTCTCATATGCTACTGAATTACCTATGGAGGGAGATACAAAGAGGTAACTACAGGTTTATTCTCTCATGGAATAGCTGAGCAGAGGTTGAGCTACCCAGTTAGACCTGTTTTCAGTAAGGCTCTGTGGGTTTAGTTTTCTCCTGACTGGGCTGCGTGTGGCACAGAGATGTAGAGGAGGAAAGCAGGTTTAAAATTCGTTATATGCTTCCACTGCTGGAATCAGTCTATATTCTCCTGAAACAGCTTGGTTCATGGGTCTGGGAACAGCTGGGAAACAGAGCCATTTTCCTCCCCAGAGGGTTGCAAGGACAACCACGGGCATTTCTTGAGGCCAGTTTCCTGACTATTAATACTCCTATACTTTGCTTCAAGAGTCGGAAGCATAACAAAGAAACAATTCCTTTATTTGCAAAATATAAAAAGAAATTGCAGGCTTTGATTTCTTTTTTAAAGCAGATTTTTAAAAAGCCAGCATGGATAAAAAAACCCTGTGGAAAAGAAAATAAAATAGAACACTTTTTTTTAAAAGCAAGGAAATAACCACATATATGAATATCCCTGCTTGGTTGCTTTCTTTGTGTTGCATGCTGTATCCCTTGCTCTCTAAAGCATAGTGTGCTTTTTTGCTTCTTAAAAATATACAGAAAATCTAGTTACTTATTTGCACGATGGATTTTATTGATCCCCCCTTATTTAGCATTTTTCTTTTTTAAATGAAAAAATAAAATCTGTATAGCAAAGTTCTGCTTTGCAGTGATCTTGTGAAATTACATTTTCTTGAATTTTGAATGTGAAGATTTTCAGCCTTAGATGGTTGTCGTATACTAGGTCAGCTTGGATCAGCTTCTTAGTACTGTTAGAAACCAGAGTTTTCAAGACTCATGTGTGAGACCTTATGTTTTCCTCCCTCAGAGCATTGCAGTTATAGGAATACTGGCTCAAAACTTTGGGTTATTTCAGTATCATGCATTGAAAAGTTGTCTCTTTTTTTTCCAAGTTCCCAACAGTCATAAGCATTTCCCTTGTTTTCCAAGATAAAACTTGGCAAGAAGCTACTCTTGTGGCCTAGTTTACTCTCAGCTTTTGAGGTGTGGAGGAGGAGCAGCAGCTCTGGGAGTTTCACCCTCTCTGTGCTGTGGAAATGGGTCTTTCTCCTGCTCCACAGTAAAAGGAGAGGCTGGGGACCATGTCAGAAAGTTGCACTGATTAACATGTGTCATGGCAAATATCTCTTTTGTGTGAGTTGTGGAGCAGCTGTCAATGCTATTTGAGTTTATAGCTTGGAGCAGAGGCTGGAAAAGACAATCCTACACCTTCATATTTAAGAGATGGGCAGCATATGTGGTTTTGGAGCTAGTCCAGTAACTTGTTAACATTTAATGTGGAGTTAGTTGCCTCTATAATCCCAGAGATGCCCACTGATACTTGTTGGGCAAGTGCAACTGCAAATTTCTTCTGTAAACAACAAGCTTTCTCTGCAGGCAGCACAAGTTTCTGATTCTGCAGGGTAAGAGGCAAAACTAGTGGGATCAGCTGCCGGAACAATTTGAGACTTGAAAAATCCATCTCTTGACACCAGAAATGAAGTGGTGAGTCACTGCCAGTGGCCAGCCAGACGTGGCAGGACTCCAGCCGATGCTCCCGAGTGGGGAGGGTGGCATGTGGGAATGCTCCTGTGCGCCCGGCACGAGCTCCTGGCTCTGGTTTCCCCCCAAAGGCTGCATGTTTGCAGAAAATACTTTTCTGTTAGAGAATTCACTGTTCCTGGGGAAACTGTAAACACACAGAAAATGTGTTGGGACCAGTGCTCAACGTGTTCGTTGACACTGTATGAACTTTGGTAACACCTTCAAGCGGTCCAGCATTTGCCATGTCTCAAATAACTTCTGAACTGTACTTTGTGGCAAATAATACACTACTAAAAGGCTTTCTCAGAAAAACTGGGCAAGGACTGTTTTTAGAAAGACCACACAAAGCTTGGCAGATAGAGCAAAATTATTTGTGCAGGGTTTATTTTCTGCATAGTTTCTTTCTATTTAAAATAAGTACAAGGCACGTGCTGCTCAGTCAGGCCCATCTGTTGTCACAGTTGATAACCACAACCAGCTCAGGCAGTCCTCCATGCTGAAAAATGGCAGCAGGGACTGGCCGGGAAGAGGGGGGAGGATCTCAATGTGCTTGTTTTACACTTAGCTCTTCTGTAAGTGCTCATCTATGACCACTGTTGGGTACTAACAGCCAGCTGGGAGGACACGGGGTTGGATCTGCTGGGGCCTTTTGGGGTCCTTTGATTACATGCTGAACAATAAATCAGGGCACACATTTGCAAGGGAACTGCTCCCTGTGGTAGTGTTAAGTGCCTGGTGAGATTTGGCAGCCCAAGTGCACTAAGGTAAGTTAACTGAAGTGGTGTTTTACGGATTTCCCTAAACTTCATTAATTTCCATGTGATCACCTAGGATATTTAGGATGCAAAGTAAGTAGAATGAGGCCTAACAGCCTTAATAATCCATTAGGGAGGAAAAAAAGTAAATCTAATGAGTGCCCAAAACTCTATTACTTTGGAAAGTTTTGACAAGCTTTTACTTATTTTGGCAGTGAAATGGGAGTCAGTGAGGATATCCTGAAGGAAACAGTGTCGTGAACTGGCAGGGTCAGATTGACAGATTTTTTCCAATGACCAGTTTATATCTCAAGTGCTATTTCTGTCTTGATAAATATGTCTTAAAGCTCAACCAGGGTATGCTAAATGCCCTTGCAAGTAAATGCCTGGGGATAATACTGGATATTCACTGGAATGACGTTGCAATAAGTACTAAAATTTGCCAGAACTTTCACTAGCTTTTGACTTCCGAAGTTATCTGGGAAAAAATTGAAACATTTGGGGCCTGTATTTAGAATAAAGCCTAAGTATCTGCAATGACAAGTGTTGCTGGGCAGCAGGGGAGCCTGTGAAGGGGCAGCCTGAAGGAATTAATTTGTTGACCATTGCCTCGTGAGGGTAAGCAGAGAGGCCACCACAATGTTACAGACACATGAAGACTGGATGGGGCCAGACAGATGGCAGAGCCCTGTGCATATTCTGGGTGACATCCAATGGCCTGAATGAATTCAGATGTATAACGTGGTTCACTGACTTGGACTCAGTCACGAAGAAGAGTTTGACTGGCTGTTTTAATTAAAACACAAAGCCCAGGAAAGCTAAACTATATCAAAACACTATTGATTACAGACAGCAATTAGATACCTTGTAGAAAGCAAAATACTGGTCCCTAAATCTCCTAAATGCCTAAACATTCATAGCATTCATTGGCATCCATTTCTTCCTGTGTCCTTAGACTGGAGTTTGTACAAGGAGATGTCTTTTGCCTTTGATAACAAGTGATCTTTACAAATATAATTCTGGGTAGTTCAAATGTCTTGCTTGGAGCTGAAGCTCCACAACTGACTCTCCTTCTAGTGGTACTAGAGACCCTAGCTACTGGGGCAGAGGGGAGGGAACTACAGGGCATCCAGCCCCTCCCCACAGAAGCCCAGAGTATCCTGTAAAGTACTTTGGGATCTTCTGAATTTTGAGACCAACAGTAAATTTATCAATGTGCAATTTTCTGTAATCCCTGTAAAAACCGGAAAGTCATTCTGGGGTTAATAAGTACATGCAAGTGTCTAGGAAATAAACAGAACAAGCTTTCATTCCTGCCTTTTGATTTGTAGCATTTTGTATTTTAAAAATTATCCACTCAACAAAAAGGGATAGAGAGTAACAATTGAAGAAGAAAAAACAAAACTCAGAGTAGTCTTGATGGGTTGAATTCCAGGCTTCCTGGGCTGTGAAATTAACCTCTTGTTTAATTTTGCCAGTTTTAACAGTTTCTGTTTAGGGGTACTCAGCCAGGAGTCTCATTCAATGTTTGTCGAAAGGAGCTCCCTTGCAGGAGTAGTGTTACGACCAGAGCTCCTGTGCTCAGCTTCTGATGGATGGACTCTACCATATGTATTATTTGAAGTGTACTTTCTGCATAAAGGGAAGAGACAGGAAGCTGGATGCATTATACTTGAATGAAAAATTGTTTGCCAAATATCTCTGAACATAGGGTATTCAATACCTAATGAATATGACAGTACAACAGGTTATACTTAAAGCTTAGATGGCAAATGTAGATTTCAGGATTAAATGTACAACTACTTTCCATTCCCCTAAAATGTGTGTGAGATGTTCTAATGTTCTAGAGATTACAGTTATCTAACTTGGGGCTATTTTGATAAACCCTTGAAAAACCACATTGTCCAGTTTTGTGGATTTTGGCGGTCTGTGTGTACACACTCGCACACGTCCTCAGTTGCTACCAGCTGCCTGCCAGGCAGGAATGATGTACAGGACAGCAAGCCTAGAAGCATCCCTGGTAAATTGAAGCTGCCAGTGTTGATCTTTGAAGTGGCCAACTGCCGGATGCAGTTTTGTAGAGTTTCAGGAAACATTAGCCATGGTCCTGGTGGCTGTGATGTTCAACATGAATAGATGTGTTCCTTGGCTGCAGGTTTTATGGTTGTAGATGCTGAATCTTCACCACTGCATGTTTCTGGTCCAGGATGAAGCTTGCTGGGACAGAAGATGAGTCACTGTGGCTGCTTTCTTGCTTAGAGTGGATTACTTGAGGGTGGCCATTGAGTAAACACAGCAGCAGCTAAGGAGCTGCCACAGCAGCAGCCGGTAGTAAACTATTTACTAGACAGTGACCTCTAACAGCTTGTGGAAACTGATGGTGTGACTAGGCTGACTCCCTCAGGTGACCTTCTACCATGTTACTGCTAGTACACGTCAGGATCTGACTAGCTCACCTGTAAGCACTTTCTGTAGCCAGCTCTTTCAGGACATAGATATAAATATGTATGATTTGTCTGTTAGCAGCTCTATTTGTATCTTGTGACATGAGATCCCTGATGTCCTGGTTTCAGCTGGGATAAAGTTAAGTGTCTTCCTAGTAGCTGGTACAGTGCTGTGTTTTGAGTTCAGTATGA
>JANZLQ010000079.1:43185906-43215556 GCA_026212715.1 Elanus axillaris
CCATTTGTATATTCCAATCCTTTTACTATTACTGTTGTCATTTTATTAGTGTTGTTATCATTATAATTACTTTCTTCATTTCTGTTCTATTAAACCATTCTTCTCTCAACCCATGAGTTTTACTATTTTTCCCGATTTTCTCCCCCATCCCGCTGGGGGGGGGGAGGTGTGAGCGGCTGCGTGGTGTTTAGCTGCTCGCTGGCGTTAAACCACGACACCTGATCAGCCCACCATGACCCTGCCAGTTGTCCTAGCAATCCTGGGAGAAAAAAAAGGATAAAACCACCAAGCTTACAGAAAGCAGGAAACTTAACTCACAGGAGTTCAAATTCTGAAGCCAGTGAAACCAAATAAATATTCCAAGTATTTTTTCAGTCTGTGTAGGACCTAGGGCCCAGGTGAGTATCAGAGTAAGTGTAATTTATAAACAATATGAAAAAGCCAAGAACATTTATAACTTTCCTTAGAGGGACAAGGCTTATGGGCAGAGGTTACATTTTATTAGTTGATCTGATATAGCTGGGAGAGACAGACAAGCATTTAGGCAGATGTGCTGATTTTCAGGGTAATGCAGTAGTAGGCTAAGTGATTTGGCAGATGCAGAGAGAGCAGATCCATGCAGTAGAAAAGTTTTGCATTTATAATCTTTCACTGAGTGCATCCCTGTGGTTTGCAGATGCACTCCAGAAGGCTACTAGTTGAGGTTTTTTTTCTTTCCCCAAGGGCAGTGTTGCAGTCTGGCCTAGGACTGCTCTGCGCACCGTGTCCCTGCTCCCTCGTGCACCTAAGCCAAGCCTTGCTGGGCACACTTTTGTTCCTGCTTGCCCCAGCTCCGAGGCTTGCTTGTCCCCTCCCTCCCAGGGCCACTGCTTGCTGTGACCACAGTCTTCCCACTTCCTTGGCTGAGTGCAGGTTTGCTTCAGAATTTTGCTTATACGATGAGCAACATGGGCTTTCAGTTTAACCCCTTTGGAGCATACCAAGGAAGTTTCTCAACCAAGAAGTCTTTGCTTTTGATGCACAAAAGCATGATCTTCCAGGTTAATGGAAATGTGACATGAGGCAACCAAATCAAGGGGTTGCTTGGGCTGGAATATCTCTTTCTTCTCAAACTCTTACTCTCCATGGCTGTGCTTGTCATTCTGATCCAAGGAGAACTGTGGCCGCAGAACCCCCCTCTCTTAAAACACAAGAAGTTCCCTGTCTTACAGTCTGGCTCACCAACTTCCATGTGTTGGTTTCCCTGTGGGGTGTGGGCCAACTGTTTGGATTGGGTTGCAAATCTGATGGATTTTTCTTCAAAGAAGTGCCAGAGCTGTGTAGACTGTGGATGGGTAGGTTTGCCTTGGGCCAGCTGAGATGTGCTCAGCACAAATACAAAGCTGAGCTCATAGTATGTTACAAGCATACTCCACCACATCACACCATGTTCATCTGCAGAAGTAAATGGAAGGAGCAATGAACAAAATAAATAGAAAACATAATGCAAGGGAATACTCCAAGAGTGAAATTTCATATTCTTTTGCTGAAGGAGGACAGCCCAGTGTTGCGCTCTGCCAGGACAAGCAGCTGTGCTGGAAGAGCTATCACAGTGCTTTTGCCTGTGTGCTTGATCCTGGTGGGAACATGATAAAGCTAGTAATGAAAGAGATGAGCACTGTGAACAAATGGATGCCTGATGATTTCTACTTTATCTAGTTTTTATCTTTAATATTCCCTGTGCACTGGGGACAATGGAAATTGATTTAGGATGCCAAAGAATAAAGAAGAGGCTTTTCTGAATTATTTCTGATTCAGAAATTCACAACAGAGAATCTTGTGTCTCCAAATCTTACCTATGCCCTGCTCAAGTATACCAGCTAATAGAAATCACAGAGATGGCTTTTTGAAAGAGCTATTGCAAGGAAAACCAGAGATAAGAGAGAAGAACCTGGCAGCCTTTGTGTCAGCAGATAAAAAGTTGTCAAAATTATGTAATGAATAGCACAAAAAGGAGAACCGAGTAGTCTGAACAACATCTCACTGGGACTGATGGGTCGGCTGGAAGAAACAGAAAGAAAACTTGCAAAGTGTATAAAAATCTGTGAGGTCATTGTGAAAGAAAACAAACCCACATGCTTGTGTTTGGAACAAACAGAAGATCTGGGGTAATTGGTGCCTGATGTTAGGATCTTGGGACTTCAAGAGGGAGAGCAAGGAAAGGACCTGTTTTTTGCCAAAAAGCTCTTACAAGTTCAAGCATCCCCAGCGCAGTGGAGCAACTTCTCTAAATCAGAAACAGAAAACAGCAGCGCAAGCTGGACCTTTGCAAGACTTCTACAGGCATGCTGACGGCTCGAGGCTGGAAGGCTTTGCCAGCGTGCTAGTAGCTGTGACCAGATGCCACAGTCACAGGGTGTTTCAGGGCTATTTGTATCACTTTTATGGTTTTTTACAAGCTTGCTACCATCTGTATTTCTGAACTTTCTCAGGGAGCCCTCTGGCCCAGTCTGGTGGCCATGGCAAACAAAGGGTCAAATGATAAAACTCAGTCCCTGGAGGGAGACTCTGTCAAGTAAGGTGGGCTGGAGAGAAAGCTGCCAGGGAAGCTCCTGTTGTCAGGGCTGTCCATCCAGCAGAAGGAAGGTGTGTGACTGCCTGGGTGTGTGACTGCCTGTGTGTTCATTGCCTGAGGCTGTGCTTTTCTACAGAATGCTTTTGTTTTCAATAAATATTACTCAGCTTTGGGAAAGTTGCCTGGAAACCCCATTGTTCCCCCTGAAGAAGCTGAGTAACACAAGGGCAGATTTAGTGGGGTCCTCAGGTGCCCTCCCTGCCTGGGTAGTGAGGGGGGTTTGGGCAGCTGGCAGCTGCCAGGCAGGACCACAGGCTTTTGCTGCAGAAAGGTGACAGCTTTAGGCTTGAGGTGCCCCTGTAGACATGCAAGAGGAGGAAGAGCCTTGACGGCAGCAGTGCATGTCGATCACTGCAGACAACAAGCATGGAGCACCTCTTGCTTCTCCATCGCTCAGCTATTTTCACAGAGCTGCTTTTAAGAAACCACAGAAGATACAAGGAGGTTTGAAGACCAAAAAGTTTTTTCCTATCATGACAATGCTAATTGATCCTAGTGTGTACCATGCAGTTCTTCTGTGATGACCCTAATGGCTCACCAGAAATAAAGTCATCTGCACCTTGATGGGAATGAAAATGCCAGTTACAGCCTGTGGGCTCAAGTAGCTTTAATCATGGAACCACCCTGGATGTTTTTGGACTGAGCCTCTACCTTCCTTAACGTGGGCCAGGCTTTGTTGCTCAGCCCCGTGTGCATTGTGCATGCATCTGTCTGTCCAGGGGAGAACCTGCTGCCCCAAGTCTCCCGGGCGCCACAGGGAAGTGTTTAAACACCAGCTCTCGCAAGGGTGGACCACTGTTGCTGCACTTTGCCATCTGCCAGATGAGGCTGGTGAGGGGGACATGGGGCAGATCCCCCAGGGGCCTGGGTAATGGACAGACCTCCTCAAGGCCAGCAGTGGTGGCAAGAGGCGATTCTTTCTCCAGCTGCCTGGGAGGTACTGCTGCTACCGAGAGACCTTGCTTGCACAAGAGGTCTTGGTGGCCCTTGATGGCTCTTGATGCACGTCAGATTTGGGGACATTGTGGCCAAGGCTGCCCAGAGGGGACCTGCCCTGTGGCAGGCAGGCGAGGGCAGCAAGGGGAGGCCTGCAGCCAGCTGGGAGCTGCACCACGGCATCTGGGACAGGGACCTGAGGCTTGGGCTCAGTGCCCTCTACCATGATGCTGCCTGGCTTTTAAGGCTACATGGAGCAAAACTTGCTTCAAAGACCTCTGGCTCTGATAACAGCCCTCTGCTTGTAGGTCGAAAGATTAAAGTATTCCAAACTACATTTGTTTGACTTCTCATTAAAAATTGCCTCTATAGTTGTGGTTCAAGCTGATTTTCTAATCCCAGCACAATATTGTGGGCGCAGCTGAAATATTTGTGCAGGCTTTTGTGTGTTTGATTGGTTGGGGGCTATCTTTTACTTTCTTCACGGAATTGTAGGGCAAAACTTTTCCCTCCAATTCAAAAGTCACTTGCTCATGCAATATTTTTGCTTTCCGAAGACACTGCCTAAAAAAATGTGAAAAAAAACCATCTCACCCTCCAACTCTTCCTCATCCCTCCAAAAAGCCTTACCAAAATGCATGGTGACCGTTCCTGCTTAGAGGAAGAATTTTCTTCAGAAAACCTCAAATTTTCATAGGTAGAACAAATTTAACATTGATCCACACAGTTCTGATTTTCAAGAGAAATTGTTAGCAAAAAATGTCCACTTTAGTTGAAAAGTTTGCTTTCTACTGAAAAGAAATTGAATGAAATGTGGAGTGGTGAGTCTGAAGCTTTCCTATCCTGTGCCACAAGCCTTCTCCTAGGTTCACTGCAAATCTTGTATGAGGTAGCTGTTGAGTTTCTGTGTGCTTAATGCAGACTCTGAACCTTCATCTAGACCTTGTCTGTACACAGGGATAGCCTCCATGTGCAAACTTCATTTGCAGAACGATGTCTCACTGGCTGTATTGTTCGTATATTTTAACTAACTTTTCCTGGAGATGTAAGAAGGCTTAACATGTCCTAAAAAATGAACTGCTTAGCTGCCTTTTTTTTTTTTTTTTGGCAGTACAATATTTAAAAAAAACAAACCACCCTAAAGCCATGGCTGCAAATCCAGACACTGAGATTCCAGAAAAGGCATTAGTAGATTAATTTTTGTCCTAAGACCCCTGGTAATATTCTTTCCTGTTTCTGTATGGGAAGTACAGAGAAAATAGAAATACAACTGGCAACTTTTAAGACATTTCTCACAAATTTTCCTTATAAATGTGCCTAATCAAATGTAAATTCCCAAACTTTTTCTGCTTCATATTTCCTTAATACTGTTTCTCTTGGAGATTACTGCTTATATGCAGTTTTTCTTGTAAAGCTGCACTGTTGCTGAACTGAGTGAACAGCTGTGTCTGATACAAACCCTATGAAGGGTCTAGCATGTCTGTGGTTACCCTTCCAAATTTTTACAGAGGAAATGTATCACTGAAAAACTAACTGGTAATTAGTTATCCCAGTTGCTTTTTCTTCATTTTGTCAATGGAATTTGGTATAGTTTATTAGCTAGTGTCTGGCATTTTATCTTGGTATTATTTACAGAGAAAGCAATCGGTTTAGCTTCTGCACTCTTTTGGGGAAAAAGTAGTATTGCTGATCTCAAACCCCCCTTCCCCTAAGCCATTGATACAATTACTGCTGACTGATGTATTCATGCCTATGTGGTAAGTGAATAAAAAAATTAAATATAGTTTTGGAAAATTTGGGTGAATGACTCATAGAGTCACTGTATCACCAGCTGTAATTGAGAGAGACTCTGTATGGAAGTGCTTATTAGAGCAGCAAAATGAGAGACATGCATACAGACGAATTTTAAAGGTCTCATTTTGTGAGTCTTACTGCCACAATGCATAGTTGCATTGAGGAGGGATAGGTTTGAAACACTGGGTCCTAATCCCCCTTGGGCTCAATATTTTACTTGGACATGGAGGAATGTAAAATGAACACATGCTTGGTCCTGTACAGTTCAATTCAGCTGTCAAGGAGATGACTGAAGTTACATGGTAGGGAAAAAGTCATTATAGGAATGTGGGTAAAAATTTCATTACTTTCCAGCCTGAGCAGTAAGTGAGTGGTGAGGGCAAATACATCTGAGCGTCCCCTTTCTCCCATTTCTTCTCCTGGCTGTAGGTGTTTGCCTTCACCAGGGAACTGCTATCTGTTAGTATTCAGAAAGTAGTTAGCGGTCCCTGGCTTTTGTTGTCTGTGAAGAAGCTTGTATGGTATCTTCACCATAATGGCAAAAAACAATGCCATTCCCTAAAGATGGAAAGCAAGTGCAGCTTTCCTGTATTTGCACAGACCCTTACACTGCTTAGGGCTGTACCTACCCCCTGAGCAAGTAATTGCCAGAAACTATATGCTTGTTTTTCTGTCATCAGGCTTCTCCTAGCATTTTGTCACTATGTCTCTTTCACTTTCCTGTGGTTCTGAGGAGCACCCCTCTCTCGATAACTTCTGAATGACTGCTATAAATTAAGTGCTGTTGGCATTTGGAGGAGGAGGATTTTGAGCAAAAAAATGGTGTGGCATGTTGTATTTTTAATGAGAGATTTCAGGCTACAGCACTGTGCATTCATCAAATTCTCCATAGACTGCTAAATATCCTTCTGTTTACTCCCACAAACAAGTGTGGAAAGTTGTCTGCTTCTTTACTCCAAGGAACCCTCTCTTTGCATTGATTTGCTCTCACAATTGCTCTGTGTCAGTTCTTGAGGTCTGCATTGTGAGATGTTCCTTTCTGCAGCAATAGCACATGTTGTTGCTGTTACTGAAATACAGTTTAGTATAAAGGCCATTTAGTCAATGCCAGCATTCATTTGAAAGAAGTTTAACATAAGCATTTTCTGTACTTGATACTGCAAAGTGCCAGGCTCCCTGATCCTGATTAGCAAAGCATTTAAACTTACACATAAAACTCTCTATCAGTGCTCCCATTTATTTTAGTGGAGCCAATCACACTTTAAACTTCCAGAACATATTAAAATGACTAGCAGATTGGGAGTGAGAACGCTCTGTTTCTGGAGACTCAACAAATAGGTCAAATTAATCTTATTAAAAAAGCAACCAAAAAAAACCCCAATTAAAAAGAGAGTTCATGATCTTTGCTGTTACATCAGTGGGGAATCGGACCAAATGAGAGCAAGTGTACAGCAAACAGAGGACACAGAGTCAAGTTTATAGTAATGCAATCATCCAAACTGGAAACTCTAAGAGGTTTTCTATTTCTTTTAAATGACTATTTTTGTAGGAAAACCTCAGTCTACTTGTAATTAAGTCTTAAAGCCAGGCAGTCATTTAAGCCTCATAGCTGGTAATTTGAGGTCTTCATGTGAACGTGTTTTCCTATGTCGACACTAATTTATTTCTGAAAAAAAAAAAAAATTAAGAAGGCTCAGTTTCCTCTGAGGTTTCTCATGAAGTGCAGAGAGAAGTAGGGCTGAAATCTACAATGAAATTGCCAGGTATGGATTCTGAATTGTAGGTTTCTTTGGAAAAAAAATGATCCAAATTCAGACTAGCCTAAACCCACAGATTATTCACCTGAACTAGATATTGCCACTTACATCAGTTAAAAACCAAATGTGTGAGAAGCATTCAACTTGTGATAGAGCCTTGGTGATTTCCCTCTATCCTCCATGCATGTGAAAAACCACACATAACTTGGACTAGAACATGCCAGCAAAAAAAGGCTGGGCATGCTAACTCCTGCAAACTCATGTGATACCTGTTTGCAAATGGATGTTTTATGCACTCACATTTTACAAAGTGGCAGATTAAGTATTTGGCAGGCGCATTAGGTGCCTATTTTAAAATATTTATTCCTGTGTTTATTTTTCTTTCATATGCTGCTGCAGTAACAAGTTACTCGTACTTAACCAGTGACTTTTTATATTGCTCCAAGAGACTAAAACCAGACACAGTAGATATAAAGAGAAATTACTGTAAGAGGCAAAAAAAATTCCATTCCCTAAAAAGGGAAAGAAAATGCAGCTTTTCTGTCTTTACACAGCCCCTTACACTGCTTAGGGCTGCATCTACCCCCTTAGTAAGTAGCAACCATTTATCTTACATCTGTTAAACAAAAATGTACAGTACAAATGGGTTGCTGTGCATAGTGTCTGCAGGTGGGAGAGGGATCCGATGCAGTGGGATGCTGTAACATGCACTGTCCAAGGAATCAGGTGTTGTCAGAGCTGCTGCCTGCTCCTGGCATCTTCCCAGCTGGTTATGGCGGAGGACTTTGGGAACCTCGTAGACAAGATATGTACCTGCTTTTTGGGGAGCCAGTGACTGACCATGCAGATGATTTTGTTCACATTGGAGAGAATACTTGTGCAAGGGCAACAGGGGAGATCCTAGGAGGCCGCCCCAGGGTGGCTTGGTAGAGCTGGAGGGTTCAGGCAGAATTTGGGAGGGGAAAGCGTGTCCAAGTTAAGCAAGTGCTTACGTATGTGTGGAAACTGAACGGGCTCTGCAGTCAAGTGAAATGAGGTTAAAGAAGAAAAAATGGGGGGCGGGGGGGCGTGGGGCTAAAGAGGATAGGTGTGATGTGCTGCTGGATGAAAGACTGACTTGGCACAGTCCCTGATAGCTCTTGCAACTTTTGCTTGCAGCCTAGCTGCTGAGAATTAGTAGAATGCATTTTGTCTGATGTACATTGCCACTAGGTTAGGAAGATCATTTTCCAGATCAGCTACAGGATGATGTTTCAGACATGGATGCGCTAGCTTGTTTTGTTGTTTTATTGTTCTGTTGGTTCATTTTGTTTTGTTTTTTAAATTTTCTTTGCCTGTTTCACTTGTTTCTGTCATTGCATTCCAGGTTTCTGTGACTCCCATATCCCATTTTACTCTCCTGATCTTGGTTTTGATGTGTGAGTAAAGTCTCTAGGACCAAGTTTCTGTTTTGCTGCAATTTTATTATTGATGCCTCGTTTTTCTCCATGTGGTTTCTTTGGCTTTTTTTTTTTTTTGCCTCCTTCTGCATTTTTAGCTTGTCATTGCATCCTTTCTTTTGTTTTTATAGAGTAGGTTATGTTTTAGGCCCTGTTCCTAAAATATCCGTAAGAGAGTAATTTTGAAATAATCCCATTGAGAGTGCTGGTATGTTTAAATATAGCTTTACATTTAGCAATTTTTTGAAACAGGAGATTTGTACATGCTAGTTTTACTACTTTGGAGTGTCTTTCTAGTTGTCATCTTTGAAACCAGAAATGCTTCAGAAGTTTTTGGCTGTGATGTCTTTTTTATGTATTGTTTTAAAGTCTAAAGTGTCAAAATGAAGTTAGAAAGTTCTGATCTATAAAACAACTAAATACTCCTGCAGCATATTCCTGCCTGTGTAAACCATCTTGTCAATCAAATTGTCTGTCCACAGCTATCAGTTCTGGAGGGCAATACTTACTTAATAATCTGCTTTACACTGATATAACATCTTTTTCTGAAGATTTGAAATTTTTTTTAAATAATCATTAAAAATGCCATGAGACACATGAAGTGATGTTTGTGTGGGTACAGCAGGATATCAAAAGGTTAAATGACTTGCTTAACGAATGAGTGGCAGTCTCAATCTCCTGACCTAGCCCCAGAACAACTAGTCCTTTATAAATAAGTACTTTCATCCAGGAATGCAAAAGCAAAGCCTCTGACATTTATTATTCTAATGTGTGTCTGTTCCCAGGACATTACATTTCTGTGGATACATCTTATGAGGGTGAGAAAGCGGTGCTCTCCAGCCCTGAGCTGTACTCTGAGGAGTGGAGCTGTGTCAGACTGATTTATCAGATAGCAACAACTTCAGAGACATCACCTGATCCTGCCAGGCTCAACCTGTACCTGAGGCAGGAAGGAGAGAGCTTTGATCGCTTGCTGTGGTCAGCCAAGGAGCCTTCAGACAGCTGGCTCATAGCTAGCTTAGATTTAACAAACAGCACAAAGAAGTACAAGGTAAGTCTGATTCTGGAAGATGCCACAGGCTTCTGGTATATGTGGACTGCTTTTCGGGCCCAGTTCTTGGCTTTCACCTCTCGGGCTGGCAGGGTGTGAGTCACTCAACCCCTCTGTCCCTAAAATCAGTGAGCTGAGCTATCCCGAGCCAGGCAGCCTGTGCTCTTCCCAGGGATCTCGTGGCATGGCCCACAGGAAGGGGAGGTCGGCTGAGCCATGCGGTGAGGGTACCACACCTCTCAGCAGCCCTGTGGGGCTGCTGGCATCCCATGGCAGATACGGGACCTCACAGACCTTGGGTCTGCAGCTGCCCTCCTTCCCCTCTGTCCTCTGTGTCCTTCTGGGAGGAGTTGGAAGGTGGGTATTTCTACCCAAACCCCACCACATCGCGTCCCTCAAGGATAATGTCCTGTATAGGCCACAGCTAAGGAAGCTGGGGTCCCCTACTCTTACATGAAGTGTGGGATTTTTTGGCCTTGCCTCATTGTCCTTCAGTGTGCCTTCTGTACTCGAGGAAGGGCACTGACTCCCTTCTTTAATGCATTCTGCCAAGCTCTTCCAGCAACAGCAACTCTCCTGATTGTAAGGGTGATGAGCCCCCCCACATATATTTAATTTGTTCTCCTGCTTATCCTGTTTGAATGTCCAGCGTGATAACGGAAATACTGAAACCCTAAAATTTACAGTTTTGTTTATATTCTACAGATTGTACTGGAAGGTGAAATGAGACAAGATAAATCTGCCAGTATAGCAGTTTTTGAAATTAAAATAACTCCTGGATATTGTATTGGTAAGTACTGTCTGCTCAGCTCCCATATTCTCTGCAGAAAAAAAAATGCCTTGTTGGCAGTTTTAAAACGGAGTTAAAGGTCTGGGTTTAGAAGAAAGACAATGGCTTGTTCCTTATTGAGAAATAGGCTGCCATATTCGATATAGATACTTTTTAAGCGAAGGTTGCGCACACTAATATGTGTTTTTATTCACCCATCTCTGTGATATATATAGCCATTTCACATAACAATAATTCATTCTAAAGCTATTTATTGTTCAAACAGGAACAAATGTTACATTTTCACAATCTAGATGGCTGCAAATATTAAACATAACAGCTGCAACATTATTTCTGCTGTCTGCCTGCTCGTGTTTCCTTACAGAGACATCTTCCAGGCTGCAGAGTCAAAACTCTGTTGATATTTACACATACTGCTATTTGCTCATGACATTTGCCAAAAACAGCTAATGAAGTTCAAAAATTTCAGTGGCTAGGAGGCTGGGAGACCTTTGCATTTCTAGGGAGTTCTAGTGGAGACCGACCAGATTGTCACAATACTTTGTGAAGGAAACAAAGCAGGCTCATTACCACTAAGAAATACTAGTCCTGCTTCACTTCTAGCCATCCTTGATTTATAAGTGGAAGTTCTGCTCTGACTCTTGAATACTACAAAGTGGTATGTTTTACATCAATTTTGTTTGATTCTAAATTACAGCAGCCATGAAAAGATAGATTGGACTGAACAGGATGGAGAGGAAAATTTTATCAGAAATTGATCAAAAATTGTGGCTAGGTTTGCTTCCATTTATTATAAACTCTTGATTGCTGTGTCTAGTTTTATAAATACAGGTGCTACCTGCACTGTAAAACAATGTCAGTGCTTAGCAACAGCCAAAATTATGGTTTCTGTAATTAAACGTGTGCACTCAGCTGTGATGTCTGCAATTGCAGAATGTGACTTTGAAGAAAACCATCTTTGTGGCTTTGTGAACCGCTGGAACCCCAATGTCAACTGGTTTGTTGGTGGAGGGAACATTCGCAATTCTCAGTCTATCCTGCCCAAAGACCACACACTTAACAGTGAACTGGGTAAGCAACAAATGTAGAACAGAACAACAGTGGAAAATTTGAGTCTGTGATCCACGTATGACTCTAATACTGCAAATTATGATGTGAGTTGTTTCTTTTCACCTGGCATTGGGTGCGGTAAGAATTACTTATGTGAAAAAAGAGAGTAGAAAAAGATGGGGGGAATTTTCAGGAGTTCATACAAAGTTTCCTGTAAGCTTTATAATAAGGTTGTTATGCTAGGCTTCAAAATTACTCAAAATAAGGATAAAATTTTGGATGGAGAGGGGGAAAATTGATCTTTCTGTGGATTCTAAAAGTATGGGCCACTATAAGTTTTAAAATCTTGTACTGCTGCTCTGTACATAGGGCAGGGATTTTCCTTGCAGTGGCTATTGGGAAAGTTGAGTAGGAAAGCTAAGGGATTGAAACATATTTGGAGAGTCTCAGGTTAAATTGCACAGTTCCGGACTTTTTTTTTGTTTCAGTCAAATGTGGTGCTGTTAATACAGTCCATTGGAGGCAGAATGCTGTAAAGACTTAAAGGATTTTCAGCACCTGCCATGTGTGAAATACTTGTCCTGGCCACCTTGTTGAGAGGAGAGCATTTTACATAGTAATAGAGGAGGGTTGGAGGATATCTTAGCCTTTGATGTAGTATTGCATGAAGTACCACAGCAGGTGATGGTCAGGAGATCTGGCTGCTGCAGCACAGTGTGTCTTAGACAACATGATGCTCACGGTGCATCATGAAAAGCAGGGTTGATCCTCTTTCCTTAACTCACACCGCTGTGTCTTTTTATTTATTTCACAATTGTGTGAGTTGAGTACAGAGTGTCAGTCCAGCCCTGCATCACCCCACGGCACCTAAATGCTGGTAAAATTTTGATGGAAGTTTAATTCACCACAACTTCAACAGAAGACAGTGGCTCTACCTATTAAATAAAGTACTGTATGTGATAGGAAACATCACCAAATGGGAGGGATCTGTTTTCTTGTAGCCACATTGTTTCTTTTTCACACCAAACCCTCACTGCTGACTATTGTCTGAGAAGACCCCAAGAAGCCAAAAGTCACAGAAGAGCCTTCTTTTTGCAAGAAGTGTGCTATGAAGGTGCATCAGCCAAGGAGATCTAATTAAGCAATGAAATGTGGTAAAACTACAGAGCAAAAATGAAGCCCAGAACTTCTCAGGCGAGTACCTCTGAAGAGTCACCAGTCCCCTGGCAGTGTGCAGGCTGGAGGAGACTACAGCCAAGCAAGCCCTTTCCCCCCCCTTCCACTGGAGTGAAGCAAGAAGTGACATCTCCAGGTTTGAGAACACTATTGCTAATTAGCGTAGTGGTGTAGATACAAACCTAACGGCACAGTTTGCAGTGTCCATGCTGAAGTACTCAGTCAGTTTGACACTTCATTCTCCTCTAAGTTTTCTGCTTGTGAAGAATCATTTTTTTCGTTCATTAGCTGATACTGTTTGATGCTGTGTTTCTCAGAGTGTAGAAGAAGAAAAACTAGACATGCACAGCATATCCACGCAGGTGGATGTGTCCCATTTAAATCGAGATAGCTCTCCCAAAATCAAAGTCTGAGAAGCTGTACCCTTTGGAAATCCTGAAGGTCATACTGGCTGTTGAGGGGGAGGGAGTCTATTAATCTGTAATGCATTTTTCTGTTTATTAACATCTCCCAAAAGTCTTTTTCAAGGATTTTACAAAAAATCAGTGTATTCAGTAAAGATAAACCATTTAGAAACCGAATCCTAGATAGACCAAGCAGAATTATACAAGCAGTGAAATGTGCAGAATAAAAACTATTTGCCAATTCATTTGATATACTAAATGAACTGCTGAGTAAAATGTGAGGAAACACATGGCTTGTTTACAGTCTTGTTCATTTATTTGGGTTGCCTCAGTAAAAGTTGCACTTGGAAAAAGACTAAATACTATACTGAGCTGTTGGGAGGCAGGGTATTCACTCAGTTGTAACACATTTTTCCGTTTATGGATGGCTCCCAAAATTCAGAGAGTTTATTACTTTCTTGAATATAAAGATCTTGAACGAAGACTGAGCTGAGACTGAGTGTTTTGCTGGTGGTATCTTAGCCAAACAACTTGGGCTGTACGTAGGAGGAAAGGAGAGAAAAAAATAATCTCTTAGAATTACTAAAATTTCCTAGGAATCAACCATTGTTGTCCAGGTTGTAGAGATACATGTCTAGTCCCTGCCCATCTCCTGATACTTCTTGTAAGTGGTGTTCTTTAAAGAGTGTCCTTATACCAAGTTTCTTTTATATTTTTAGGTCACTACATGTATGTGGACTCTGTTTATGTCAAACATTTTCAGGAAGTGGCCCAGCTAATCTCACCAAAGACCACGGCCCCAATGTCTGGCTGCTTATCTTTTTATTATCAACTTAAGCAGGAGAGTAGCATTGTTTTTACCATTTACTTGAGAGACACAAGTGGCTTTTATGAAGAGATCTGGAAAACAGACAGTGCACTGACCGTGGACTGGGCACTAGCAGAAGTTGACTTCAATGCGCCATATCCCATGGAGGTAAAGCAATAATTCCTGTACAGTCCAGCTATGACTTCAGGCTGCATCAGACAACAGTGCTGACTCAGGCCAAGTCAGGAACATGGCAGTGGCTGTCCAGTATCTGAAAGATGGTTAGAAAGATGCTGGTGATCTGTTGTTTCCTTTGTCCACTGTATAAGGGTCAAGGAGGTACCACTTTCCATACTGGTGCTTGATTTTCAGCAAAGATCAAGTCAGGTGATGAAGTGCTTGAACAGAATACCTTGAGAGGTTGCAGAGTCCTACAAATGGGAGGTCTTTCAGTTCCTACTAAATAATGTCGATGTTCTCTCAGTCCCATATTTCTGTGACTCAGTGGTCCATTTTTGAGGATGCTGAGTACCATAAAATAATGCATGTCTCTCCACTACAGAATAAAAATTTAAAAAAATATTCAAGCTCTATTCTCTACCTTGTACAATCCTGCAATTCAGTCTTCCTGTGCTTTCACGAGATAAGAGTCCAAACTTGGGTCCTAATAGTACAGTAGTCCTTAGATGTGAAAAACAGCTCTCTATGGTTACTGTAATTAATTTCAAGAGTATCAGAAAGAAATTGAATGCTTTATTCCCTAGTGTTTACTGGAAGAAATGCCAAATCTTAGAAGATTAGAATATACATTATATATAGATATATGTTTGTATTAAAAGGTACACACACACATACGTATAAAAATATGTGTGTGTGTATATATGGTATATATACATACATGCATATATACATTATATCTTTATCTGTAAAATATATATTCTTATATCTAATACATATATAAATATCTCAGAAGATTGAAATAAACAGTGTTTATATATTGTATATACACATATATACTTACATGTATACAAATACATATATTTTATACACATATATGTAATTTTTATACACACACACACACTTTCTACCTATATATGTACAATTCTAACACTAGGATTACAAATAAATCAGCTTTCATTCTACTTGCTTTAACTCCACATAAGTTATTTTTTTAATTCACTGTAAGCCTGCAGATTTTCAGGAATTATTAAGGGTAAAGCTGATTTTCATCAGATGTTACATAGTCCTTTTATACTCTGTAAAGTCATTGACCAAGTGATCCACTTGACTTGTCACACTTCAAATGGTATGGGAAGGGAGATTAGGTCTGATAAGGTCTCATAATACTGAATGATAAGTGAATTACTTTATTGAATAAAGTAACATGCAAGGGTAAAACCAGTCCTAGCACTACAGATGGAAATTAGTTAATGAGCTTGGCATTACTTTGGTTAGTTTTGTGAAAATATCCTCTCAGTTCTTAGTGGCATTCATAAAACCATCTGGAATGTTGGAAACTATACTGGAATAAATAGCAAAACTGAGGATGTCGTAGCACTGGATGAAGGCACGGGGTAACCCTGTGTTCAGCAGAGTATGCAGCTCCAATCCTTTCAGTTAAAAAAGAATATCCTAGAACTACAAGAGAGAGATGGGGATTATCAAAAGTATTGAGAAGGTCTGTTAATGAAATAACACTTTTCAGCCTCTAGAAAAAGTGACTGAAGTAGAATATGGTATAGGTTCATAAAAATCGTGAATGACACAGAAAATACTGACTGTTCCCTTTTTCTCATAGTTTATATTGCTGTTCCAAATTCTTAATTACCAGGTATCTGTTTTAAAATAAAACAAAGGGAGGATATTTTCCTACATCACATAACTGTAGGACTCACTTCCACAGCATACTATGGATACCATTATTCTGATCAGTTAAGAAACCTATTAGACAAATTAATGGGAAAGAAAGAATCCATGAGGAATGCAATGTGAGGGAGGACAAAGTCATAACTTGTCATTGTCTTCCTTTCTTTCTGCAGGTGACCTCTATTAGAAAGAGGACACGGGGCTAGATGGGCCTTTATTCTGTTCCAGGAGTTTTTATGTAATCCAACACAGTCATTATTTTAGAGATCACTTTATAGAAATAAGATTAAACCTTGCATGTAATTTCTTCTGTTGCTTCAAGAGGGCCTTCCTTTTAGTTTCATCTGGCTAAAGGAGATTGCTCAGGATTCTTTCACAGCTCTTCTAGTTTGGATCCCATCCCTAGGCAAGACATCACAGGCATTGCTTTCATTAAACAGGATCTCGCTCTGGAAGCATCTGTCCTTATATATTTGTTTTGTCCCTGGGGTTGCCTTGTGATTCAGACCTTTTCTCAAAGTTTTCCTGTAACTCAGAGCTTTGTTACTTAAGAAAAATTTTAAGACATTTCCTCAAGAGTTATGGACTGTCCTCCACTTACTTGAGGAAGTGATGTCCACTGGGAATGGCTAAGTACAAATGTTGTTTGATTTTTGTGGTAAGCAAAACATAGCAATAGTTTTTCTGATTCTTATCTTAACTAAATTCTTTAAAGGCTGTCTTCCCTGCCAGCTGATGCCAAGGCATGGGTTTCAGTGTCTGAGGATGTTTAGAGAAAACTGTAAAACTTAATGTTGTAACAGCAGCGTAATCCATACAGTTTAGTTTTAGCTCTTGATCCTGCTAGATTCTAGATACAGTAATAATTAGGCAGCTTTGGAGTTCTAGTCAGTACAGACTGATGACCCTGAATACTGGCTTTGTATGGTATCAACACAGTTGCCTTACTGCATCTTTAAAACTGATGCTTCATAAAGCAGCAGAAGAGCTATGTTCCCCTTGATTTTTCCTTGACCTTGTGTAGGCAAAGATCTGGTGCCAGGGTCAGGATCTGATTTATATCCCTAATAAGTGATATAATTTAATTTGTCCTAACACCTGCAGTGCTGACTGAGATGCCCTGGAGTCTGTCTGGGACATCCGATCAGAAATTTGTAATGTGAAGATGCGTACCAAAATTATTGTTGTGTATATGGTAGATGAATAACAAACAATTATTATTTCCAGGTAATATTTGAAGTTGCTTTCAATAGTGCCAAGGGAGGTTACATTGCCCTTGATGACATTTCTTTCTCTCCGGTTTACTGCAGCAACCAGACAGGTATGAGTTCTTACTGCTTTTTACCTTCCTTGTTTTGCCCCTTTGCTTTGCACCTCTGAACTGTCTGGCAGTACTTGCAGTATTTGGTAGTGATGTGCAGATGCTATCTTCTCATCTGACCACTGCAATTGGGCTCCTCTTTCTCCTGGCAACAAAACAGCAGATAAACACTAATGCCATTTGTTTTATCCAGAAACCAGTCCTTAATGCTTCCCCTCCAAAGACCTTGCCCCAGGGATCTGCAATGGGAGCACTGGACTGAATGCTTTATTTACATCACCCCAGCTTTTGAACAAGTTACCACTTGCAGGCCTGTCATAGAAAGAGAGGGGGATTTCCCCAGGTGTAATAGTATGAGGAAGAAAATGTCCTGGGCTTTTCATTATTGCTGATGTAGGGAATATCTTCTTCCATGCCACATGCCCTGAGGTGTTCTTCAGAGCCAAAACAGAAGCCTTGCCTTCCTGCCTTCACTCTTCCAGGAGGTATTATTCATCTCAGAGTGGCATGTCTGTCAGGATTTTATTAGGTTTTCACAGCAGCAGAAGTCAGCTGAATCCACGTGACCTCTGCTGTAGATGCACTTGGGACAAAGGATTTTATCATTTGTGAATGCAGCCTCTTAAAGTAGCTATGTACTGGTTGCTTGGGTTTTACTGTAGCACTAAGCAATAGTCAAAAGTAGATTAGTGGTTTCCCACTGAGTCCATCCATTCTTTTAGTCTCAAGTTTGAAGTTTTGGCTAATGTTTTGAAGTGATCAAGGAGAGAGTTTTTGCCCTTTTGTATCTGCTTGCAGTCTCTGCTAGCTTTACCTGCACTGCTCAAGTATCAATAGGAGGTAGATTCCAGATATGTTACTAACCCATGAGTCTTGGCTGAGTAAATCTAGTAGTTTCATTAACTCCTCAATGCTTGTTCTGGTTTTGCTTTGTTTTGCAACAAAAGTCCTGAGTTATATTTGCAGTATGCCATGGAATGGAGCTATGTGCTCATCTGTGGTTTCCATTTTAATTTTCAGATGGCTTATATATCTTGAGGAATGTGATAAATTTTATAGTATTTTCTGACCTAAGCGTGATTTGGTCATGCTATCTTGGGCCATGTTCAGATCTACTCTGACTGGTAAATTTGATAGGTTCAGCTAGAGCTTTGCCTACTAACTATGATTTTGAAGTTTCCGGTTTTTTTTTCTGTTTGAGAAATGAATGCCAATCATTTGCTTTGTATTTTGTTGAACTACAACAAAGCTGGTTAATCCTTCAGACTTATCTCCTATTTCCGTCTTCAACTGTTTTGAGTAGAGATGTTAAAAGGCAAGAGATCTTCATTCTTGTAGTCAGCCACAGCAGTGTATGTAACAGCATTAAGCTTTTTCCTTATTTTTCTGGAAGTTTTGGTCAACAAAGGTCTTTATGTTAGCCAAACTGAGGGAAAAGGTACCAGAGTATTAAACTTCCTCACCAAAGGATGAATCTTCAATGCTGCGTGGACCTGGTAGTGCTCCAATTGTGTTTGCTTTAGCTAAGAATTCAGCGGAGAGAGGCCAGTGCTGCCTCCTTTTTCTCTGTAGGCAGACAAGGAGACACGGGCAGTGCTTAGATCTGGCTTATTTGAGGCTGAGAAGGCCACAGGCATCTCTCCAATGCCAAGATTTTCCTTCTCCTGAAGCTGATCACCTGTGTCCTTGCCCTTGCTGGGAAGCCCCTCTTAGCCTCCATGCAGAAGGGTTGCGCATGCTGCCGTAGAGTGATGCTCACAGGTTCCTGACTCCTGACTTAGCCAAAAGTTGCATGATGGCTTTGGGTTGTGCCCCTCCTTCCCCCAGCACTTGGTACAAGTGACTGATGAGTCTTTTAAAGAAGTAGAAATGTTTTACTTAAAAGCACCCTTTCACCAGGGGGATGTTTTCAGACTAAAGCAAATCCTGACCCATGAATTCCACATCACAGGTCAAGAGGGAGCCATCAGCAGGGCTGTGGAGCATAGCTTAGCTTCTAATCAACTTCATTATAAATGGTTCAGCTTTCTTTTCTGCAGTGCTAAAATAAGTGAGGCATAGCTCCAGAGGTCAGTAGCCATGAGGTGGTACATGAAGCGAAAGCTACTTGACTTACACAGTTATGACATGTATACGCACACACATTATACATTACTACAAAAGGCTGTTTTTAAAAGTGCTCTTTAAAAGAATATTAAATGTTGATGTTAGAAGGTTATCGCCTTGGAAACTGAAATGAAAATGTGACACCTATGTGCACACACATGCACAATCATGCTCATTTTGTCCAAATATCTTTTGAATTAAGGAGGAGGGTGAAAACAAATAATCTGAATGTCTTTGTGCATTATATCCTGAAGGAGGAATCTTCTCTTAATATCTGTAGCTTATTTATATTTTATAGGGGCTGTGAAGGAGGTTTCCTCCCAGCTCTAGCAAAAAATGTAATAACACACACTTGCAACAGAAAATTGATAGTTTGATATCATTGTGACTTTGCACTATGTGTATGTAATATGCACATGCTTTTCTTCTGTAATGCAAAGAAAGAATGAAATAGAGTATTTTTCGGCATCCTTGTGCTTCAAATACCTATGCTTATTATACTGTGCTCTCCCTAACAGAACATATGCATCTGTCTTTTAGGAGCTCCTTTCAATCCTGCCGAGGCAGGCTGCAATTTTGAGGAAGATCTGTGTAACTTTTACCAGGATCACAAAGATGGCCCAGGATGGAGCAGAGTGAAAGTGAAGCGTAACGTGTATAGAGCAGGAGATCACACTACGGGGTTTGGTAAATCAAAATTCCTTTTCACTAGACAAGTCAAACTGAATATAAAGGTTAACCTGTTTTATCATTGTTCACTCTGTTAAATAATGTCATCAGCACACTGGATAGATTGCCTCACTGCAGCTGCTTGCCATTAAAAATCAGTGTACACTGTTCTGTCCTATCTGGGACTCTGGCTGTGCCTCCTCACATGTAAAGGGGGAAAGTCACCTATTGAATAGTCACTCAAGGCTGTAAATCAGAGTATCTTCACTATAATGATATGTAGTCACTGAAGGGAAGATTTCACAAAAATATGCAAGCAAATATAATAGTAGCTTAACACATTGCTTTTAATGTAGAGGAATGGTGGGCTCTTAACTCTTCCAGGATTAGGGTAGTTGGTATTTTTAAGGCGAAAATGTGAAATGGTGTGTAGTGAAGCCACATAGTGAAAGGCCTGATAATAAATTCTGAAACTCACATATCTCTGTATAGAGGATTCATGGTTCTTAATCATATGCGCAAAAGACTCACCTCTTTATACTTGGTGCAGGCAATAATAGGCCTTGTGCCCCATCCTTCATTCTTTGGTCTTGGAGTGGTACCAGGTTTCCAGTGAGGCGAGCAGGCGAGAGAATTTTTCACTGTAAATTTGAAAAGTGCTTATTTCTGGTAACTTAGCCATGTGCCAGTTTAGCTTGAAGTAGCTGGGATTCTTTTAGAAAAATTCTTGTTTCCTTTCAGACAGAGTGTGATAATCTGTTTCCTGCCAGTAGAAACGGTTTTTATAACCAAAGCCTGATGCAATAATGGAAGCTGCTTTAATAGCAAATCAGCTGTGCTAACTATGTACTAGAACTGCTCAATAATTGCACTGTCTTGCAGGTTATTACTTGTTGGCGAACACAAAGTTTACATCACAGCCTGGGTACCTTGGACGCCTGTATGGCCCGACCCTGCCAGGAAACTTGCAGTTTTGTCTGCGTTTTTACTATGCCTTATATGGGTTTTTCAAAATGAGTGGCACTCTTGCTGTTTATATCTTTGAGGAGAATCATGTTGTTCAAGAGAAAATCTGGTCTGTCTTGGACTCTCCAAAGGGAGTTTGGACTCAAGCTGAAATCTCCTTCAAAAAGCCTATGCCTTGCAAGGTAAGAGCCAGCTCCTCAAATCTGCCAAATTCTGGATGGAGATTTTCCTTGCCTTCTCCTCCCAAAGTTCTTTGTTACCTGTAATCTTAAGTGAGTTATACCCGCAAAGTGAAATAGAGTCCCCCAGGCAGTACAGTGGGGCATAGAGTATTTCTTCAGAGCCTGGCTCCCATGGGAGCCCTGATAAAGGGGTTTCATACCAGAAACAAGGCAGTGTTGCTCTGATGTCCTCAACTGTAGTCACACTATTTGTGGAGATTTTACCTGAGGAGCTCTAATGAGAGCTTGTTGTGTTTTGGTTTCTCAGCAGGCTCCACATTCACTTGATTTTGTTTGTTTGTTTCCTATGTGATTCTCATCACTGTACTCAGTTACAGATTTTAATTAATCTAAAAGTCAGTACTGGTAAGTTCTGGTCAAAATGGGGAGCTGATCCTATTTTCCTAAACTCAGCCACTGGGTTAAAATATGAAACCAGAAGTTGGTGTAATTCAGCGCAATGGACCTGAAGTATTTGCAATATCTGGTTGGATAGGTTACTTCATTATCTCAGCAAGTTAATAACAAAATATTTCACATCACCTCTTGAGTAAATCCTCAAGCTGCTGTTATTCCTCATCTCTACTCTTTTTACAAAGACTGACTTTTACACATATTTGCGTAGGTGCTACTTCTGCAGTTTTCCTGATTGCTGTAATGGGTTTTCACTATCTGTGGGACATCTAAAGGGGACCAGATGGATCGCTACCTGATGACACTGAGATAAAACCAGCTTTTTTTCAGAGTATGTTAGTACTATGAACATATGAATGAAAGCTTGTCTTGTAACTCAAGTATTTCTAAATTACAGACAAACATCATAAGCATTTTCCCCACTATGAAGTAATTTTTTAAATGGCAGTAGTTACTGAGTTCAACTTTTCTGGGAAAAAAAAAGTTATTTTCTTTTAAATAAATACTCTGTAAAAGAAAAAAAGTTCACCAAAACCAAAATTGCTTCACTGTGTTAAAAGGGAAATTTATGCTGAGAATTTCAGTCCTAATTGTTGGCTAGTGTTTTATCTCAGAGATCTGATACCTTAAAAAATCAATGAGATTTTTATGTACATTTTTAATGCATTAAACTTAATAGAATTTCTAATTCCCTTTCAACTGATATAGAAAAAACAATTTTATTACTGCCCAGCAAGTGCATGATAGAAAAATCTGTCATATTATCATCCCAAAATACTTGCAGAAAAGTATTTTTCTCTTCTTTTTTTAAATCATGAAGAGGTATGGGTTAAAAAGGCAAGCTTATAACATACTTTTGCCATCTCCTGTTTACGTATTTCTTTATTACTTCCAAAAAGGTTCAGTAGCTTGTGTAGCGTAATACACTGTATGAGTAGTGATGACAGCTGGGCATGACTATTAAAAATGGTTTACAGCCTTGTAGGTGGCAGAGTTTTTAGCATCTGACATTTACATGGAAAATCTTTTCCAATATGAATTTATGAGGAACAATTTTTGTGTTTTCCTAGAAATTAGTATATCTAAAACACTTGTGAAGAAGCTTGTCTAGGATGGAAATCTTTTCATGAATTGCAGCTTTCATGTCTGTAATTACCAGTCTGTCTGTAGGCAGTAACAGATGGGGAAAGCAGCACAGAGGAAAATAAAGAAGTCAGGGGAATATCCTCATTCCTTCTGAGCCCGAAGGTCTGCAGGAGGGAAGAAATCCTGTGTTCTGCAGCAGGAGGGTTTGTTGGCCTCTGGCAATTCTCAAAAACCTTCAGTAGGTCCTTCAGATCTTGTGATGAGAAAGCCTTCTTTCCCATGGAAACAAGTTGCAAAATTATTCTGCTGAGGAGGCATTTCTCAAATATCACAAAAAGTGACGTTTATTGAGCTTTGGAGAACTTGGCATTTGTTCAGCATATCATAAATCAAAAACCCCTTAGCCAAACAACAATGTATTTGGGGGTGAGGTGGGGTGTGAAGTTCGACCTTAGCCTTGTTTTAAACCTGTTCTCTCACACTGTCTTTTTTTCCTGGATTGGAAGATTAAATCAGGTTTAGAGTAGGGGTTAAGTTGCAGTTTTGCATATGTAGTAGATGCCACTGGTACATAATAAATCATGTGCAAGCTATAATGTGCTGAACTTTGTATAACAGTTTTATGGTTTTCACAATGGCTATGTATATATACTATCAGTTTATAAAGTTTTCTTAGACAAATAGTACATGGTAGACAATGGGTGAAGTCCTGAAGCATGTTATTATGGAGAAGTATATCAAGATATGTTTACAGCTGAGAAGGTAGCATACAAAAGACAAATGATACCAAAGTTTAAATGTGTGTCTGCTTGCCTTAAGGCAAGGGAGAAAAACTATTGTAGTTACCAGTAGTCTGCTTGTGATATTCACAGGCAGGCTTGAATGGAGTTGAACAGTGAACTTGATTCTGGCTTTTCCTTGCAATCTCATGCCCAACTCTTCAACCGTAATACTTTAAAAGGTCCTTTCATGCTTTATTCTATTTGTTTCTTCTTTTCCAAGCCAACAGAAGGAAATGAAGGAGCACTGTGTATAAAGCATTGTATAAACACTTAGGTTACTTATCTGTAAAGATGTGTCTGCCTAGGACCTAGTGAAAAGCTGACAAGGAACTCTCATTTTGGCATCCATCTTCACTGTAGGCCAGAGGTGGAGGTGCATCAGAGCATGTTTCACCTGACAGCAAAGAGTGGTGGGAACCAGCAAGTCAGGGATTACACTTCAGTCTCTGGAAGGAGAGACAGTATAAAGAAACCTGAGAGAAACAACCTCGCGGAAGCTTGATCTTTCTTGTCCTGTCTCCCCCAGCCTGCCCTTTTGTCTTTTGCCTCCTCACCGATACCCCCATTCCCTATAGTACTCCTCAGCTCTGGAGAGTCCAGTCTTTTTCCATCTAATCCTGTCCATGTCCCATCCTGTTTGCCCTGTGTCCTGGTTTCAACTGGGATAAAGTTAAGTGTCTTCCTAGTGGCTGGTACGGTTCTATGTTTTGAGTTCAGGAGGAGAAGAATGTTGATAACACTCTGATGTTTTCCGTTGTTGCTTAGTAGTGTTTAGCCTAGAGTCAAGGATTTTTCAGCTTCTCCTGCCCAGCCAGCGAGAAGGCTGGAGGGGCACAAGAAGTTGGGAGGGAACACAGCCAGGGCAGCTGACCCAAACTGGCCAAAGGGGTATTCCATATCATGGGATGTCATGTCTAGTAAATAAAGTGGCAGGAGCTGGGGTGGGGGATCGTCACTTGGGGACTAACTGGGTGTCAATTGGCAGGTGGTGAGCAATTGCACTGTGCACCATTTGTACATTCCAATCCTTTTATTATTACTTTTGATATTTTATTAGTGTTATCATTATCCTCATTAGTTTCTTCTTTTCTGTTCTATTAAACCATTCTTATCTCAACCCATAAGTTTTACTTCTTTTCCCGATTTTCTCCCCCATCCCACAGTGGGATGGGGGAGCAGTGAGCGAGCAGCTGTGTGGTGTTAGTTGCTGGCTGGGGTTAAACCACGACACCCTGCTTGTCTGAGTTCTTACAAATTTTAGGTTTTCAAAAACTAATGACTTGACAGAAAGCACATTTCTGACACAAAGACCAAACCCTGACACTTTTCATGTTCCTACTCCAAAGCCTAGGAGTGCCCAAGCTTTTCAAAGAATTTTTTTAATAGGGGCAAAATAAAACCTTTTTTCCTAGCCTTGTTCTTGGAAACGATAGAACTGTTTTGGCTTAAGTCTTCCAAAACAAGCCTGAAGCAAGGACTCTGCATGGAAAGTCTGAGCTGAAATCATTGCGTCTTGGCAATGTTATAAGCAAGTGAAAAACAGTCTTTTAATGGAGTGAGGTGTTCTCAAAGTAAGGTAGGGGGCTACCACCTTTCCTCTAATAGAAATGTGGTGGCTGATGTGCCCATCGTATTGTTTTCTGAGATGCATCATATCTAGTCTTGGATGATGAGAAGTTGTAGGCATGTACAGTAGTTTGGCTGATCAACTTCTTGCTTACTGGGTGTACTTGTAGATAGATAAGGTCAGCGCCTCTAGAAACAGTAAACAGTCTCCTGGCAGTTCCTTAATGGCTAGTAAAGTCAGTAATGCAGTTGTAATGCTGCTTTGGCCAGGGAGTCCTGAAGGTCATAACGATTTTGCAGCCAGAAAACAATTGTTCTGAAATACCTGATACTATGTTCTTCATCTTTCTTCTACTATGAATACTACTCCCAAGGCTTTGAAAACAATACAAAATCTGTCTGATGTGTTTTATTTTTGGTAACATATTTGTTTGCATCAGAACAATAAAAAGGCTCAGATTCTCATCTCTTGGTTTGCGTAATGGTTTTTGCAAGTTCTTTTTGAATTAGCTAACTGCAGTCTGGCATGGATTGTTGGCTTGAGTTCTATGAGCAGGAAACATGAGGCTGGCCAACAGGCTTTAATACGACACTTTGAAAATACCATGTTGAAAAGGTTAGGTGGGTATGATCCAGCTAAGCAAGTCATAAATGTTTATACATATATATATGTGTGTGTGTTTATGTGTACATACTGCAAATATGTATGCTATGTAATGCTAGCTAGAAGGCCGGAAATTTAAAATCCTGATTTCTCAAATTGTACTTGAGGCACTGTCTCTTTTAGATAGTGTAAGTACCTATGATCCTATACAAACACAGTATTGTTTTTATATTCTGTAGTGCCCAGGGAATAAATGTGAGAAGACAGAAATTAAAAAAAACTAACTTCCTAACATTTTTAAAAATAAATGAAACCCTTCATGCTTTGTTGTATAAGCTTCTTAAAGGGCAGCATAAAAATCTGAGTCTGAAATATGTGGATTCTTTTGATCTGATTGAATGTACCAAAACTGGTCTTGCAGGCCAATACGTGGCAGAAAAATGTCAGAGCTAACTGAAAGAAACATTCAAATATGGACATATGTAACCTGGAGATGATGACATGCACCATGGAGCAGTTATCTGCATTTTAATACTCTGTGTGTGTTTGTGTGTATATGTCACCGTAGAAAGATATTTCTTTTATGCAACTTCACAGCAAAGTTCAAGTGCTTAGATTAAAATGAAGGTTTGAGTGCAGTTGGGTCTACTTACATCCATTCTGTTCATTTCTGCTAGATTTGGTTCACCATTCTGAAGCTCAGGTTTTCAGAAGCAAACATCTGATGTTGTTTATCCATTCATGCAAGTTTTTGAAATGTTATCTAGCACTGTAGTGCTTGAATACTTCCCCAGGGTTCAAAAACAAATCCTCAGAAAGGTAGCTGGCATCATAACAGTCCACCCTACTTCCATCAGAGTAGTTGTGGAAGCATTTCTTGGTTTTTATTTCTTTCAATGTACTTGTCTTCCTCTCTGATGTTTTTTCCCCTCACTCTCCTTGAGTTCCTCTGTCTGTTTCCACCTGTCCTCTGACTAATTTTAGCTGCAGTTGTGAGAAAGCAGAATCAAATGACTGAGTTGCACTTCAATATTTACATGTTTTAAAAGAAGCAAAAGGGAGGACTCTCTTGGGGATGACTAAACACTGAAATCCTTTGCTACAGGATGCTCTGGAAGCTAATAGTATATATACATTTAAAAAGGGATTAGGCAAATTCATGGAAAATAGACCTCACGGTGACTGTAAACACAGTGGTACAGGTGTGACCTCCAGTTCAGCAAGTTCTTCAACCCTCTGGGGGCTGAACATAATATAATGGCACAAATAGCTTTATGGTTGATTTGTTTCTTGTATTGCTGTCCCTAAACATCCATTACCACCCCTCTGCCTTCCTAGGGCTTGGTAGGAGTGTCTTTGGACCTTTTTTCTCACATCATCACTGTGGTGATGCTCAAATTAAATTATTCTAGCATTTGTCTTTGCTGCTGAGAAACTTGTCCTCATCTTCTGCATCTTGCAAACCTCCTGCTTGTCCACTGAAGTCATAGGTAAATGACTAAAGCAATCTTGGATATATGATGAAGTCCTAGATTCCTTTGACCAAGTATAAAGGATACAGTTGTCCACTCAGATACCAAGTGGAGGAGAGAAGACATCCTAGTTCTCATCTCCTCCTCTGAAAAACCTTCACTTGTGTCAAATAAAGGAGATTTTTGGTACCATTCTGATACAACCCTTGATCGGTCTTCCCAAGATAAGGTGTGGAACCTAAAGAAGTTGGAATGGGCTGCAGTTTTGTAGTATGGCCCTTCTGTCCTTCCATCTCTGACCTCTGAAACAAGAAACTTCTTAGAGAACAGCCACTGCAAATGCCAATTTACAATAAGAAAGTTAGGGTCTGTAAATAGTAGGATTAGTGCTTGCAAAATGGGAACCCCACTGTCTTGTGATGTTTGATATACTGTTATGGAAACAACATAATGGAAACTAAACATTATTCAGGATAGAAAGTGTCACTTAAGTGGCCTGCATCTTCACAGTAGCTAAGCAAGAAGATATGTTGCATGAAATATTACATACCTCATTTTGGTATCTGTGATATTTAACAGACACTTCCTTTTTTTGTGCAGTTTTTGTTCTGGGTACTTAATATTATGATATTAAAATGCCACATCATCTGACAAGTCTCCTAAGTCTAAAGGCAAGAACCTTTCCCTCTTATAAAAAATGCCAAGGAAACTGTTTCACTGAAAAGAGGATAGAGCTGTAATAGCAGATTTCTGGAAATCTAGGAGGGCCCTGGGGACAGCTGAGGATATTAGTGTCCTGTATACATATCTGTACAGGCAGTATTCTCTACTAGACCATGCAATCCAGTGAGTACAGATGTAGCATTAACAGCCTGTGGCCCTAAGTTGTTCTGTTAGCTTTATGTTTCTCTTTCATTGTTTGCTTCAGCAACCCATTTACCCTTGGACAGGAGAGATTTTAAAAAATATTTGTTCAAATGTCACAAGCTTATTACCAATGTTATCCAATTATTTATGTAGAAGACTTAATAATCCATTATTTTTCCTGCAGAAGCTCATTGTATTTACATGGCAAGAAATGGAACTTGCCTGGTGAGTGCCATTTTAAATCAATTTATTTTAAATGACAGAAGCTTGCAGACATTCTAATTTGGGCTTAATAGCTTACTTGCATTCTTGATAAATGAGTTTCTGACTGTTTAAGCCAAAGAAAACCAAGCCATTTAAAATCTAGTTTAATTAAGCTAGATAAAAGTAATTTGGTCTACATTGGTAACATTTGTATTGAATAGCCCTGGGACAGTCAGAGTGGTTCTCCCATTCGCTGTGCTGGTGATGAGTCCTTGGCTTACCCACTTACATGGCTGTGTACCAGTGTAACCAACTGAAAAGTCAGGCTCCTGATTTTGTGAAAACATCTCAACTGCTTCTTTGTGTCATGTCACACTTTTGTTTCTTGTGCTGGAATTATTTTTGGATTTCATAATACTGAGTTTTGTGTCACTGTATGGAAGCTACAGCAGTTGCTTCTCAAAAAAACCCTACCTCAGAATCCACTATAACTGCCTTTCTCCTTTAAGAAATTGAACTTAAATATGTGTCTAAGCAACAGACTGAGTTTTGTGTCTAAACCTATTAAACTAGAATATTCACTAGGATGGAATCAGGTGAATTACTTTGCTGCAGAGGGATAGCTTGCTTTTAAGTCACCAGATCTGGCTGCTGTCACAGTTTTTCTTTTGTTTAGCTGGTCTGGCTCTCTACTTGAGCAAGAACTATACTTTCTGGGATAAACAAGTAGGAAAGAAAATACACAGAACCCACAGGTATCTGGGGGTATCTTCTCTCCTTGTCTCCTTTTCTCAGTCCAGCTCCCTCCAAACCTCCTCTTGCAAATTTCCCTATTAGTCCTTCCTTACACTGGAGCTACCCTAACTGCAAGTCCTATTCTTTTTTCTCCTCCAAAAGCAGGTAAGCTTTATATGCATACATTTTAACTCATTTGTAGAGATGCAGAGTGCTAAGGATGAGAAGTCCCTTCTACCTCACTCAGTGTCTGCAGCACAACCGAACAGCGTGTCCTGGGAGAAGTCAAACCCTGCTTGCTCTACCAGCTGTTCTCCTTTGGCGTTGCTCCTTACTGATATAATCCAGGATAAATACTAAGCACAGATTATTGATACTTTGATGCTGCAGGCCAGGAACATTGATTAAGCACCAGAAAAGAAACAACCCAGCTTCCAGAAATAGGGGCAATGGTTTGGAAGGAAACTAATGCCCTGGCAGTGTCCTGTGATTGGAACAAAAAGAGACAGCAGAGGAAAATATGTTTTATTTTTCAGTAACACAGGCAACAACTGCCTGCATTTGATAATGGTTTTAATTTAGCCTCCAAGATAGCATGCAAGTCCAGGAAGATTTGTTACCTAGTTTAAAACAATTCGTATGTTGTTCATCTGTCATGTTTTGTGAAGAAAGCGTGAGCTGAGCACAAAAATAGCCCTATTCTCTTCTCCTAGGCATGAGATAACTTCATAAAAATTGCTTTTGGAAGATGTCATGGTTTCAGCCCAGCCGGTAACAAAGGCCCACGCAGCTGCTCGTTCACTCCCCTGCCCCCCTCCAGTGGGATGGGAAAAAGCATCAGAAAGAGAAAAGAAAAAAAAAAAAACGGAACCTCGAGGGTTGAGATAAGGACAATTTACTGGGCCAACACAAAAAGAGAAGTTAGAACAGTAACGATACAATTAAAAGAATA
>JANZLQ010000079.1:43225854-43240797 GCA_026212715.1 Elanus axillaris
AGGGATACACCTCCCTCCCGCCCGCCCCAGCCCGGCACAAGTTGCTTGTGGGATAGCGGAGCCGCAACTCGGCCGCCTCCCCTCGCCCCGTACCGAGCCGCACGGCTCTTGGCGCCATGTTAATGACGTACTATCTTATTTCCACTAGGCAGCGACCTTCGGCACGAAACTGCTCTCTCGCCGCCTCCGGAGCGACAAAAAAACCCATCAAATATGGCTGTGCTGGCGGCTCCCCCGGCTGGCGCTGCGGCGGCGGGCACGGTTACCTGCTGGCGGCGGCGGCGGGGCGGCGGCGGCGAGGGCGGGCGGCGCGGCCGGGCTCCCCCTGCGCGGAGGGCTCGGGGCCGCCTCATGAGTTCGGCGCGGCGCCGGGGAGCGGGCGCGGAGAGCGGCTCCCTGCGCCACACACACACACACACACACACAGAGACCGCTCTCTCGCGCGCGCTCTCTCTGTCTCACACACACACACACACACAGAGACTCCCTCTGACTGACGTTTGTACTTGTTATGGAGGAAGGACTCCGTGAATCAAACTCGTTTCTGGGTCACTGCTGCCACAGGGGGGAGCTACTTTAATCCCCTGCCAAAACTGGAAGGCGAGGGAAGAGGGGGAAATAATGATAATAACGTAGCGCCGGGGTGGGGAGGGGAGGCGGGGGGGGCGGAAGAAACCTTTTATTGAAAAGCAGGTTTAGCTTCATCAGTAAGACCATAACATAATACTGTAATGCTTTTTTTCCCCCTCAAGTCTTGCTTGCATATGGGCAACACAGTGCGACACATTTGGGCTGAAAAGCAAGACAGAAATGTCGCATCACTAGAGAAAATTTATCAGTGGTCTGTAACAGACAGCAATTTCTTAACAAATTGTGAGAACAGATTTGCTTCCTTTGGCATAGCACACCCCCAAATTCTGTCACCAGGGCAATCATTCCACTGATGGAGCATCGAAGTTTCTTTCCAAGAAGCAGGCTTTCAGGACACACCAGATGCTGCAGGGGTATTATATTTTTTTAGTCCTTCCTCCTGTGGGATTCATGAAAAGCTGTGTCTTACCTTTACAGATTATTTTTGAGGCAATCCGTGGTGTGTCAATGAGAAGTGACACTGCTATTGATGATATTCTGTTCCAGGCAGGACCCTGTTTAGGTAAGTTTCAATCTAGCAATTCACAGTGCTTTTTGTAATGAGATAGGTGATACTTCTTCCCTTGAATCCTCACTGAATGAATCTGAATTTAGTATCGTGCTGCTTGGTTAATGCAGAATTTTTGTTCTAATAAGATGTGAGACCATGCTCAGAATCTGGACTAGTAAAGATGCTGTGGTGGACCCATTTAAATACAGCATGATAATTACTTTCTGTCTTATGCATTATTATGTATGATAAAAATACAAATACTTAAGAGTACTTCCCCCTTCTTTGTATTCTAGAAGTGGAAGAAATTCAATTCTCATCAGGCTATCCTGACAGCTTAAACGAAATCGAGTATTAAATACAGTCTGCTGAAAGGAATGAAGTACGCAGAAGATCTGTATGTGAGAAACTGCACAAACTGCCTGTTTTAAGTAAATACTGAACTGGTTTGAATATGCACCGATGTATAGAAGAACTCAGCACTCATGTTCCTCACCTTTGCAATGAAATTATTGACTCAGGGCTTCTTAGACTTTTTTTTTCTCTTTTGCATGAGGTATCAGTTATTATATAAAGGCTTCCCATTTTGCACAGATCAGTCATTTTAATGCTTTTTTTTTTTTTTAAACCTTTCTGGTATATAGTTAAAAAGAGGAAACTAAGGGTGCACAATTAAAATCCAATATTGTGTTATCTTAAATCTGCATTCAGTGAATGTTTTCTGTTGGGTACAGAATGGATTTTTGTTAAGGAAATTATAATTATTTTGAAATAATAAAGAAAATAGTATTAGCTACTAGTAATAGCCTACAGGTTAAGTGCAATTATTCATGACAAATCTCTCTGGGAAACTCTTAACACTCTGCTGGCAATTTTTTGTGGTTTCGTATTCGTTTACTATAACAAATATATTTGTCATCCTTGCCAATAACAAACTCACTTTTAGTGTTCCAGTATAATTCAGTGTAAGCTGCTGACATTTTGAACTGTATTAAATGAAACTCTTTGAAGCTGTATGTTTTTTGGCTTACAAGTCTTGGGGATTTTTTTAATTAATTTGTACACTCACAGGGAATGTACTTACACTTTACCCAACCACAGATGTTTTGCATTTATATTAATAGGAAACTGAATTCACACAACTTGTTAATTTTTAAGATTTTATGTGTTTATGTGTAAGGTTTTGTTTTGAAATTATAACTTCCTAATAAAACATAACTTTGAAAATCATCTTCTTGCTCTGCTCTAGACTTTATAGTTATTGGTGTAATAAGAAACAACTGAACCTAATATAATAGCCTGAATTCAGTATTTTGGATATGAAGACAATGAAAGGTGTGGGTCACATCACCTAAGATAGCTGACAAAAAGCAATCATCTGATCTGCTGCAAGAAGTTCCTGTATCGAGCCATAGAAATTATTCTTAATAGCTACCACATTCAAGATGTTGCTGCAAGATGCAAGCCCTGAAAAAGTGGAACAGCCTCTTCTCCTTTCAGAACAAAGTACACGTTTTTCCTAATGGCTTATAAGGATCAATAGCGCCTGAGACAATCTAGCCACTTGCATCTTCAGGAAGTTTTCATTTTGATGACACAAACAACTGAAGAGCTTGTTCAGTTAAATACATTCAGTACTAACATGTTTATTTGACCACACAGACTGAAGCAGTTTATTTAGAGACTGAGGAATAGCCAAAAGGAATTGACATCTTAACTGCCTATCCTAGCTACCTACAGTCCCCATTGGCAGCTAGTTCTGAACTCATCACTCTTCCTATTATTCTGATAATGAAAACAACCAGAAACAATGGACTGTTGCCTAAGAGTCAGTATCTGTAAAGCATATGCTTTGGTATCAACATTCAGATCAAATTATGAATAAGAACATCAGCAAAGTACTCTTTCACTCTCCACTGAGTGTTCTCTAAGGACCTCACCAGTGCAATGATTTTGTCCGTATCACTGAGGGTAGTATTTATCCATAGGGGATGTAGCACTGTCCTGACTGCAAACAAAGCCCAAGTTCTTCCTCGTAGGGTACAAGAGCACCTTTCCACCCATTTCTGCTGCAGGAATTAAAGAACAGGAGAATTTAAAAGGTGCTTTAAATTACTTCAGTGCCTGCTGAATATTGGTTTATAGAATAGGAAATTCACAAACTAGTGAAAGAATGGCTGCAAAACATCTGAAAACTAGGGAAGTTGCACTAAGACTTCTCCACTGGCAAACTTCAGTTTTATGGTGAGATAAAAACCATCCCATCAGCTCTGTCCAGATAGGAAGCTCCCTGTGCAACTAATATCTGCCCTGGATCCATTTTTATTTACTATTTGTTCCTTTCTCACTGCTGCAGTAGCTGTACTGGGACCACAACAGGGCAAAGAACAGTTCTGAAGCATGCTGTGCTATGCCTCTTTACTGTCTGAAAATTTCTTCAAAAGCTACTGGAGAGCCTACAAGTAATTGCTTTGGTCCCAGTTGTGGCACAGTCCATAAAATGGAAAAGAAACCTTCAAAAGCAGCTAAAACAGCCCAAACACTAACAGGCTGGTATTTGTTTGCTCTAAATATAGCTTTGTGCTGGAGTGGGACTGAACTTGTCCTGACATCAAAGGAAAAGCCCTTTTACTGCCCTTTTGTTTAATACTCTTTTTTATTCTTTAAATATTTTCCATTAGTTGACATTTTGTGATTATGCTTATTAATTTCCAAAAAGAAGGCCAAATTCAGATCTTAGATACACCAATGGAAAATCAGAATAACAACATAAAATAGCATTGTTATTCTAGCTTTATGCTAATGTAAATGAAACTGTATTCTGGCTGACTATTGTGTCACACCAAAATAAAACTAACAGAAATCCAACTTTACAGTCATGAAGCTTCACTAAAAGACCTGGCATTTTATCTACCTCAATCTGAACACAGCTCACAAGTGTGACTGCCCACACTCAAGAGACCCACCGCTCTGAAAGGACTGCTGTGCAAGGTAAAAGGCTGAAGAGAGCACACACTTTTCCTGCAACATAACAGATTCAAAAGGTTCCAATCCTCACAGTTTGCAAAACAGAAAACATCAGTCTCATCCTACCTCAAACAAAACACTAGGTGTCAGGTATCAAATTTACTTAATTTTAACATTTACTTTGGAAAAACATTTCAGTTTGGGATTTCAAGTTTCTTAGTTGCTTAAGTATGAATGAATAAACTTTCAATACTCCTTTACATTAGTCTGATCTGTATTAACCTTTCTATTTTCTTCCCATCCCTCCTCTTCTGTTTTCCTGTCCACCTCCTGCACCTTTCTGTTTTTCCCACCTGCATATGATTTTCTGAATATCAGCATTTTGGTCTCTTTCCCAGCTGCATACTGTGCTATGTCCCTTTGCTCACTGCCAAGTACTGTTACATTTTGCTGCTCTTATGTTCTGTATTAGCTTTTACATCCTCCCTCTCTTCTTTGAAGAACTCCTCCTGGTCCAAGCACTGCCTATTTTGCAGCCTTCACCGTCTCCTTTCTTCCAGCTCTTATCAGCATACATACTCACCAGATCCTGGAAAATACTCCCTGACAAATTCTGGGAAAAATGTATCTCTTCAGCCATTTGTAGTGGGAATATGTTGAAATGGTTTCTTAATCTACCGCCTCCTTCTCTTTTGGTTGGTTACTTAGTAAGTCTAACTCTATCCTTCTGGTCTGTAAGCTTGAGACATAACTGATTTAGGAGACTACAATTTTTAGTGATTAAATAAAACATTACCAATTAATAAATCAACTAATATTCTAATTAACTGATAGACACACCGGTGTTACTAATTTACAATTATACAGTTTTGCACTCTACTACACAGCCACTACAAAGCTATTCTCACAAATCATATGAATGACATACTTTCAATTCCATTATCCTTTCTCCTCCATACCACATAGTATCATAGAATCATTTAGGTTGGAAAAGACCTTTAAGGTCATCAAGTCCAACCATCAACCATGCCCACTAAACCATGTCCTGAAGTGCCTTGTCTACACACTTTTTTAATACCTCCAGGGATGGTGACTCAACCACTTCCCTGGGCAGCCTGCTCCAATACCTGACAATCTTTTCAGTAAAGAAATTCTTCCTACTTTCTGTGCTTCTTTATCATTCTACACCAAGTCTCCTGGACATGAATCTGGTGGAGAGTCCAGTGGGTTATCCAAAGCAGCTGTCTGATGTCCTGGTGGGCTTAGACATACTGGTCAGCTTCATTACTATCTGTGGGCATCTGCACTCAATACTGTTGGAGCAGAAGTCCCTTTCATTCTTTAATGGATCTTAATCTTTTAATCTTAATGGGTAAAACCCCCATTTTTTCCCCTATATCTGGAACAACCTTTTCACTGCCCTTGTAGTTCCCTTTACCTACCTAAATTACCCTCAAAGAAGCAACCTGCCTTAAATTACTTTTTTCATATTGGTCCCAATTCCACTAACATCCCCACCCAAAGATAGTGTTGTCTTTACCATGGCAGCCTCAGTCTTTGCAGGGTATTACAGATACAGCTGCTTTGGTACAAGTGGCCTTGCAAGCCTCCATGTGCCAAGTATCTGGTTCATATTGGAAAAACACTATTTCCCTTGTAAACTTTCTAGGACAAATCACTCTAATTATGTGTCATTTCCTTTACCTAGTTCCACTCAAGCACAAGCAGTTTATCTCTTTCAGCAGCCTTCATCAGCCCCCTGGTCCCTCTTAAAAGCTTAGGCTAGTTACTAGGCCTTGTGCTCCAGCAGGAACTCTTGGTCTGAGAGGAAGAACAAAGCATGTGGGAAAGGTAAGGCACCTGCAACACTGGTGACTGCCCTGCAGTCAAAGTGCCAAAATCTCACACACACGCATTCCTCTAGGATCATTTCTGAAAGACAGCTATCCTTCCTTATCCTGAAGTAACACATGCAGGAAATGTTTTTCCTGTTGCTCTGCTAAAAATTAAGAAAAAGTAAACAAACCCAGACAGGTGCTGGAATAAGAAGACAGAGTTCGCCCGCCCGGAACCCGAGCCCGTCCCCAGTACGGAAGGGGGATAGCTGGAAGGCGCCCACAACCGAAGCCCTGGCCGCCCAACTGCTCGGCAGTGCTGCCACCTCGTGGGAAAACCGCTCCCACCACTCTCCCGCGCCGCGTTATGCTGCCCAGCCGCCGGGGAAAGGCCGGTAGCGGGCGGTGACAGCCGAGGGACCGGGCCTGCAGCCCCGAGGCCTGCCCAAACCCCTCCCACCCCCCACCGGGCAGCGGCCTCCGGGAAGCACGCTAAAGGCAGTCCCCGGTGCCAGTCGCCCCTCTTTCGAGGGCAGAGCACCGGTGGGGAGCCACCTCCGGGGGCGCGGCGCAGGCATCGGCACCTTCCCCCCGCGCAGCGCCCGGCCCTTCACGGGCCGCGCCGCCCCACCGTGGGGCACAGCGGCCGGGAGTCGCCGCCCTCCCGCCGGGAGCTGCAGCCCGCAAGGCGGGAAGGGATTTCTTCCGCCAGCCGCGAGGGGCCAAAGCTGCGCCTCACGCCCCTCAGGCCGTGCGGCTGCCTCAGCACTGGGGAGCACGGCCACGGCCCGCCACCGACACCCTCGTCTGGAACCAAAAGCAACGCCACAACGTGGATTGCTTACTTCCTTTCTTCCTTCCCGGTCCCCCTCAGCCCCCCAGCTCGCCTCCGACCAATGGGCAACAGCACGACAGGCTGCAAGCCAATACAAAGCTTCATCGCGGTTTAGTCCCGCCCCCCCGCCAATGAGCGCGCTCCTCACGTGCCCGCCGTTTCCCTCCCTCCAATGAGAGCGAGGCGCGGGCACGTCCTGGCGGTCGGGAGTTGAGGGGGTAAGATGGCGGTGGCGAGGAAATGGAGCCTGGGTGCCTACCAGCTCGGCGACGGCGGCAGGCAGCGGGCGGTGAGGAGGTCTGCGGTGCCCCCCTCCTTCGTCGAGGGCTCTGTCGTCAGGGTCTTAATGGAGAACTTTCTGTGAGTGAGCGGTGGGCGCTTTCTCCTCCCAGGTAGCGGCGGCCGAGCGGCCATTGGCCGTGGACTCCCTGCTGCCTCAGAGGTCGGTGGCTAGTTTGGGCTGCTTCGGCTTCCTTCCCCCACGCAGTTCCGTTTCAAAGTAGTCGTGGGGCTCGGAGCTGGCGGTTCAGGAAGTCAGGAAGGCCAGACTTGGAGAAGCGGGCTGGCGAGGCAGGGACGCGCTCGCCGCTGCCGTTCTCCGCCGTGGAGCGAGGAGTCACGCTCGGTTAACGGGGGACCTTATTAAGGCTTTGGATACCGAGGCGGGTCGGGACTGGAAGACGGAGTGCGTGAAACGTTTTTTCCTTGGAAGGTGATGCCTTGCTCAGAGCGGGGAGGACCTGTAGGTTCTTGGTGCAGTGTCGCTTCCGCGGGCGTGCGTTCCCTAGTGGTCTTGTCGGCCCTTCGTCCCCCAAGATGGTTCCTCTTGTCCGTGTCAGCTTCTGCATGCTTTTTTTTTCTCCCAGTTAGATGATTGTCAAGCAGTGGAGGAGGGGAGGGTGCAGAAGATGTTCGTAGTGCAGCAGGGACTAGCCTTGGTGTTATCTTTCGCATGTGCTTTCTCCAGCTTCTCTGTATTGGGAATACTATTTTGTTTGCAGTTGCTAGTAGAAGTTTTCAGGCCATATTCTAGTGGCTGGTGTGCTGATAGCTCCGTGTCAGCTTTGAAAACAGTTCTGAGTAACGTAGTTCACAGGTCTCGCAGCAGATCACAAATGAAGCTTCAAACATAGTAGTTTAAGCCTCAGCATTAAGGGTTCCAATACCTTCTCTTCCAGAAGTAAACATATTATGTTCTTGTTTTACCATTAACTACTTTCTGTTTCTTCCTTGGTGTTAGTGTCTCTGTTCCCTTCTGTGTGTTTGGTACAGTGTGGGAACAGAACATCAAATGGTGAAGTTTGTTACAAATTTGGGATCTTGCTGATCATACCAACATTAATGGTTTATCTTGAATTTGCATGCTAGGGCTTGGTCTCTTTTTGTAGTTACTATTGCAGTAGGCATGCTGGATGCACATGATGAAAGATGTCTAATACAATTTTTTTTAAAAATCAGTGATGACAGGCTAACTCTTTAGGTTCTTGTAACTGAAGAAAGCTACTGCAGTGATGTATGATGATACGGGGTTCCACAGGATTCTTGCAGAGCTTAAGACCCAAGTGCATAGTACAGGTTGGATGAGTGGTATCTCCTGTGACTGTGGTGCAGCTGGAATTAAATGTAACAGACTTGACTGAATGCACTCAATTTTCTATCTTTTTTTTTTAAATATGTAAAATAGTATGATTTCCTAGTACAGTCAATAAAAATTGTCATTATGTGGTTGGATTTCATTCTTTATAATCATTTGTTGTGAAGAAAGTTGTTCTAAGTACTCTGGCTGGTAGGTATGTATTCCACAGTGTTCTAGTGTAGTGTTAGTTTTCACTCTGATATTTTACAAAACAGTATTTGAGGATTGAGTCTAGATTTGATAAAATTATCTGTCTCATTTAATATAACCATAAAGGTTTTTAAGCAAGTACATTTTTTTAAGGTGACATACTCTTTATAAGGTTCAAAAAATTATTGTGCGTTTCAGAACATATGACAGCTGTGAAGTACATCCAGGACCCAACCTGAACATGATTGTAGGTGCTAATGGAACAGGAAAGTCAAGCATTGTTTGTGCCATCTGCTTGGGACTGGCTGGAAAACCTTCTTTCATAGGGCGAGCTGATAAGGTAACCATGAACTTTTGTAATTTTCATGTTTAATCTGAATTTCATTTAAAGTTCTGTTCAGCAGAGGAGGGTGAAAAAAATGGTCTTCCTTGATTTATTTTATTTTTATAAAAAGCTGTTCAAATTGTAGAATAACCTGGTCCAGAGACGAAGGCTTTTACCAAAGGGGTTTTGTCTTACTTAACTACTTGTCTTGGCTGAATTATGAAATGGAAGCACATGAATTGTACTGGAGCCTGAGCAGACTAGAGCAGACTAGAGGTTATATTTGAAGTTATCTAAGCCTCTACAGTGGGGAAGGGAAATGCCAGCTGATGCATAATAACGTTTGATCAGAAATACGAACTAAAGGAGAAATAATAAACAAAAAGTCTGACTTAAATTTCCAAGTATATGGAACCTGTAGAAATAACATATATCCTTAAATGTGTCTGAGAATTTAACTAAAAGCATGGAGTCACTGATCTTTGATTTAAATGGAATTTCGATTGTTTTGGGTTGTTCTACTATTATTTTCATTTTTTTATCCCAAAAGGTCATGTGTTGACATTATAGTAGGAAGTTTGTATTGTCAAATTTTTAAGTTTTGCCCTTGCTTTCTTGGATATTCTGGTTGGATGGAATATATTTCAGTAAACCTTTGGAGCACTGAAACTGGATATCTAAATGTTTGTATGTATTCTCTGGTTGCAGCGCAGTCTTGGTCAGATATAAGTACGGAAACTGACTGCATGGCAGCACTGTGTGTTGTTATTTTTATTGGTTTTTCATGTTTATATATTTTTATACTATTAGAATTTGCAGTTCTGTTAGTACTGATATTTGGCAATGTCTTTCATCTGTATTGCATTTGTTCCCTGAATTAATGAGAAATTCTTCCTTTCTGTGGTTCTGTTGATCATACATTGGTTCAGTTGTGAAGGTTGAAATTGACCAGAAATTATTAACTTGTGGAGGAAGTTCTAATGCTGCTAGTTGATGAGGAAGATAATCTTCCTTTACTTTTAGTTAATACTTGTCCAAAATAAATTTTAGTTTTCAATTATGAGTTTTCATTAAATATCCAATTACAGCAACTCTTATACAAATAGATATTTTTGTAAGAGATTACATTTTAATACACTTAGTTTGCAATAATAACTTCTATAATTAATTTTGTAGGTTGGTCTCTTCGTAAAGCAGGGGTGTTTGAAAGGTGTAGTAGAAGTTGAACTGTAAGTAATAAAATGTATTTCCTTATGCACTTTTAATTAGGTTATTTCCTGACACAGTCATTCATAAAGTTGTGAAAAAAATCTGGCATACAGAGGTCTGTCTTTAAGCTGATGATTTACTTTTTTTTTACCCAGACTTCAAAATTTTAAGGTTAAGTAATTACCATGCAAGAAGTAAGCAGCGATGGCTGGTCTTTGTTTTGCTTTCTGAAGCATTTTACTTTGTTTTGATGTACAAAGAATATATAGGTAAAGGTTGATGTATATGGAATGTTTAGCGCTTGATTACATTTAAGGTTCACATGATTCTGATACAGTCAGTACAGCCATCATGACGTAGTGGTTGGAAATTATTTTTAAAGAATAATAAAAAAAAAGTCTTGAATTTTAAAATGAAACGTTCTGCCTTAACTGTCTTATACTGATACTGCTGGTATGAGGGGCTCCTACATTCTTACTGAAAACATCACATACTGAAACAAAAGAGGGGAAAAAAAAGTAGATCTGACTAATTCCAGCTAATGCAGTCTTCTAGGTAAGCTTTTGCAAAACAGAGCGACTGAAAGACTCTGTAAAATTCCATCAGTAACTTGTGGTTACAGGGCAATATTACTTGTTTCCTGTAACTATTTTTTTTTTTTGCCAACAAATGAGAGACTGTCCTAGTAGAGTTCTAAATGTGTGGGTTTTGTGGAGATCTTAACATGACGCTGCAGTAGTACAGGTGGCTTTGATAAGCCTTAACCTGATCTGTTGTCCTGAGCTAAATGTAACATAGAACTAATCAACTGATTCAGAGCCTGAGTTAATTTATATAACAGTTGGCCACCCTGACCAGGTTGTATAAAAAGACTGTGTTAAGGAAAAAAGATATCCTGGAACAGGTCTTCGGAAAAAATCCTATCCACTTTTGTTCTTATGCGAGTGATCAAGTAAGACATTCTTTGGAGACTGGCCAAGCAATGGGTCAGGAGGTAGGATGTCTTTCGGGTAGATGATGTGATTGTTTCAACATAGATACATCCCGATGCTGCTTGAAAGTCTGAAGAGACTTGCAGTATGTGAAGACTTAGCGTTTTTACTGTAGTGGTTACAATGTAATTCAGTCCTTTGTCTAATTGGTAGAAAATATTTAAATGCAATGTCTAGGGTGAGAGACCAGTGATGCACAAGATTGCTTTTTGACAGAAATTTTAAAATTTGAGTTCTATAAGCATGCACTCTCTTGGTTCAATTTGGCTGTTGGATTGTAACTAAAATCTAAAGTTATAGTACTAAGTCCTTGATTTGATAAAAGAAAGGAGCATGGCTTTGTAGGTCTTTTGAAGGAATTCTGGTATATTAAAATAAGGTAGTGGATACTTGTGCGGAAATAATCGTACAGTCTTCAAGAAGTAGGATCATATCTTGATGGCATTTATTGCAAACACTGGAAGCTTTTGAATTACTCACTTCTACTTTGACCTCTATTCTTAAGTCTCCTAAGGTCCAGGGAATCCAAACTGTTATGAGCCTTTATCCTCCATGTTGAACAATATGCTGACTGAACAGACACTAGACAATTTCTAAATCAAAATGGTGACCAAAATTTCAAGAGTTTATGACTATCTCATTGCTTACTTGTTATTGATGCATCTTAATCAGGCTAAATTTTTGAAGGTAAGTATTGAGCTAGAGAACTAAGTGGCCAACTGATGCATCTTTGCTGTTCTTTAAAAGCGGAACATGAAAACAAATAAGCATTTTTCATACTGTATGATACTATTTTTAATCCCAAACAGAATGTATATACGTATATGCACTATAGATGTAGTTCTGTACACTAATATTTTTTTACTTTAAAGGCATAGCGTTACTGTGCACCTCCTGCATACAGACTTTAAAACTTACTATAAATGTCATATAAAAAAGTACACTTTTATGTAAACTATTTTTATCTGTAACAACTTTTAAATGGTTCATACATAGAGTCATAGAATGGTTTGTGTTGGAAGGGACCTTAAAGATCATCTGGTTCCAGCCCCCACATTTAGCATGAGTACCTTATTTATATAAACAACTTCCTCGGAGTTAAGATTTGCAGATATTCTTGATGTTTTCCATGTGAGATTAATTCATCACTGAAGTACTGAACATTTTCTGAAGCATAAAATGTGAATGTGCTGCTACTGTGCAGTTAATTTATACTAAATATTTAGATATCTAAAAGTTTTAATACTGTAAGTCTAACATACTTTGAAACTTGGTAACCTTTGTATGTTCTCAAAAGTGTAAACACATCTTTTTATTAATCAGGGCTAAGACACCTGACAATATCATTATCACACGTGAGATTCAAGTGGTGAACAACACATCAACGTGGTTTATCAACAGAAAGCCAACAACCCTGAAAACAGTAGAAGAGCAGATTGCAGCCTTAAACATCCAGGTGGACAATTTGTGCCAGTTTCTTCCTCAGGTATGAAGGAATTTTTGAAAGACAGTGGGTACAAATGGAGTGCTGTGTTTTGAGAGGGTTTTGTGGTTTCTTAGCTTTTGTAGCACTTCAACAAATTAACGGGACAGCACAAAGAATGAGAGGGATGAGGTAGCCATACTGGTGTGATGCTGAAAGAAAGGAGGCACTGTGTGACAGTTTTGTACCTGCTATCAGCTGACACTGAAAGGAAAGCTGCTGATGTTCCCCATGTTGGTGTTTTGAGTAGCAGCACTAGCAGTGGTATCTCTCTGTCCTTCGGGTGCTGCTGTAGGGATGTTCTTAAGCAAAAAATCTGCAGGGAAATTTTTATAAGATCTTGAGATCTTATAGAAGGGGAACAGTTGTCTGGATTTCTTTCTCCAAAACCCAGAAAGCAGTCCTACTAAATGACTCTACAGTTGCAACAGAGATTGCACTGTATTGCACTGTTCTAACTGATGCTGTATTTCTGTAACTTTTTTTATTTTGTAGGACAGAGTTGGAGAATTTGCAAAACTGAGTAAGATTGAGTTGCTTGAAGCCACTGAAAAATCTGTCGGTCCTCCAGAAATTTACCAATTTCACTGTGAACTGAAAAACTTTAGGGAGAAGGAAAGAGAACTGGAGGTAAACATGCACCTTAGAGAGAGAGCAGTGACCATAGGGAAATTAGCATAATAAAATTTAATGTGAGATCTTAGAGAATTAGGTGGTGACACTTATTTACAAAGTGTACAGTAAGTTGATTTTACCCTTCACTCAGAATTCATTCACTTTGACACCCACGTGCTCATAAGCATGAGGACACATGAGCAAGTGCTCTGGATGCAGGGGACAAGAGATGCCTGTTGCCAAGTACTCATCACTTCTTTGGGATTCTTGACTGGTAACAACTTTTCTGGACAGATCTTTTAGAAGTCATCAGCTGTTATAGGGTGGTATTTTGCTTTAATCTTCCTGCCTTCAACTTCTGTAAATTGTGGACAAGTTGTTGCCTGCTACCTGTTTTTCCTAATTTGGAACATTAACAGACAAAGAGGAAAAGGGATAGTGTATGCAATAAGCTGCAACCTTGTTGCCATGCTGGTTTTGGGACGCAGGGTTTTTTCCTGACAGTTAGTTGTACTGTGATCTTACCAGAGCACAGGCTTTGTAATCTTTGCAGAAATAATGTGTTCCTTGCTCGGAATGGTGTCTTGGGAACAGTGTTCTGGGAACAGTGTCTGTCATTAGCCATACAGGCCATTCTTTTAATACTTTGTTCTGCTGTTTCTTCTTGTGCTTGTGTGTGCACATATATTTCCACTCACACATAGTACGTACACATGTCAACCTTAATGTTTTTGTTACAAATCTCTGCAAGATACTTCACAAGCATTTTTTTGCTCCTTGTGTTTATCAAAACCAGTTACGGTGGTTTAGAAGTGTGTAGGTTAATAGAGGCTTGAGCTGTAGGGAATAACTTCCTGAGAAAATGTGTTTTAAAAAATTCAAGTATTTTCTTCAGATTAAGATTGCCATTTAAATTAGATTTGTTTTCACAGAAAATATGCGATAAATGTGCTTGAAAAAGCTAGGCAACTATTCGTAGTTGGGTTATTCCCCTCTAATTACTACTGTACTAAAATGTCCTCCATAGTGTTAAATGTCTGCTTAATGTACAGTTGAGGTGTGGACTATTTCTGAAAAGTGTTTTCACAAAGTAGATAATGTAAACCATGAAAATTTATATTCTTACAGAACTTGGTCAGAGACAAAACTAACTCTTTAGAGAAAATGAGGCAGAGGGTCGAACGATACAAACAAGATGTTGAGAGATACCATGAGCGGAAGCGCCATCTAGACTTAATTGAGATGCTTGAGAGGAAAAGGCCTTGGGTGGTAAGTTTTTATTTTATTTTCAGTTTTTTTTTTCTTAATCAACCCATTTTTCCTAATCTTGCAATATTAGAAATACGTCAAAAATTTCTTTAAAAGAAGTTTGACCAGAGTAACTTGAACATCATTACGGTTGCTTGGTGCAAACAGGCCAGGTCTTGAAATACTGTTCTTGGCCTAACTTTGATCAGAGATTTGCTTGCCTGTGTAGCTCAACTGAAGAAGTTGCTTGAGGAGTAACTTAGATACTTCCCATTTAGGAAAGCCAGCAATCAAGTGCCTAGCCAGTTCCAACTGCTTCTTCCAGCTGTAACTTTTTTCTTTTACAGAACAGGTTTTTTGTTGGGTTTGGTTTCGTTTTTTTTTACAGGTTGCCTTACCCCCTTGCTAATTTTATTTATTAATTGAGGTTTGGTGTTGTCCTGGGTTCAGCTGGGATAGAGTTAATTTTCACAGGGACCTGGGAGGGGGCATAGCCGGGGCAGCTGA
>JANZLQ010000079.1:43265999-43301894 GCA_026212715.1 Elanus axillaris
TCAGGTCAGCTGCCCCGGCTATGCCCCCTCCCAGGTTCCTGTGAAAATTAACTCTATCCCAGCTGAACCCAGGACATCCTCTTTCCTATATTGCCCTGTGAATGATGTATGTTGTACACTGAGTGTTATTTCTTATTTTCAGCCTTAAGAGATGCTCTTTCATGGCAAAGACTCAGTATTTCTTAGCTTCATCTCAAATTAAGTGTAATTCAGAATGGTATCTTTAAGTTGACCCTTGCCTCCAACTTCTTAGTGGCTTTGGCTGTGATAATTTTTTTTCTATAGCAGTACTGTGTTAAGGTAGTCTTGCTCCAAAGCTGCCGGTAAGGATGCCATTGCAACACTTCGAGGAAGTCTTGCAAACAGTTGCTGCATGTTTTTATAAAATAAATAAACCTGCAAAAAGGAGGAAGCCAAACAGGAGTAGAAATAAGTATGTTGTACAAAAGCCGTGTTGTGAACTAAATTAGAGCCTAAATGTTACAATTATGGGACCATTAATTCTCTATTTAATCATGAGACATTTTTGTAGGTCATGTGCTAGTTGTAATGCATTCATTAAAATGGAATGGTTGGTATCAGCCAAAGAAGCTGCAAAACTTTGTTAATACTTACTGCTTACTCATGGTGTTTATTTCCCAAGCAATCTTGAGTTCTTATAATACCCAAGTAAGTATCTGATTAAGATTTGAAGTTAACACAAAACCCACTTAGTACATCTAAGAGAAGATCACATACGTTCCTTTTGTGAGGTCTTGGCACTAGGATACTGTGGAGACAGCAGCATGTTTGTTGCTTTATGATGTGGGTTTTTTTAACCACTTAGGTGCTGGCAAGGCCACAAAAGTACTATGTTTTCGAACAAGTCAAGCTAGCAACAACAGGTTTCTGGGGTTTGTGTTTTGTCATTGCATTTCAAGTGGAAACCTTAGTGTCATTTTAACAGCTCCTTGTATTTAATTTATTTAATGAGCCTAAGAAGCAAATCTGCTTGTGACCCATACTGAACATTAGGGAGGATTGTTAGCCCCATCTGCTCATTAGGTAATTGGCACAGTTGCCTGCATGTTTATGATGGTTGTTTCAAAGAGTATTGCCTAATTGTCTTGCTTTGATAGCTTGTTAATTTTCAGGTTCATTTGGTGTAAATTTGTTTAAATAATTGATATTAATACTCAGTATGTTCACCATAGCATTTGCTCCTTAAGCCAAGTTTTAAGAAAATGCAGATTCTGTTTTTCTATGTATAAATTTCCAAACTTCAAATAACTAAATGCTGTCACCAAGCATGCATGCAAACACTAATTCATGAGAAAACATTGGCTACTGGTAACTGTATTTTCCTTAACCAGCTTCTTATTTTGCACAAAGCCAGTTGCAGTACTGATGAGTACAACACAATGCAAACTGCTTGTGCATATAAATGGTTTCTGCTGTTTGGTAGATGCCTTTCAGGAAACTGTAATTGCAGCACCGCACTGATATGGAACTTTCCCAGATAAAACTCTTTCCAAGTTGGTTCTTATGCTGTTGGCTGAAAGAAATTTAAAGCTCTGTCTAAGCTATGATTTTTCATGGTAACATCTCTTCAAAATGGTAATTTCCTTCTACTTAGAGTTACTTTTTTATCTGGATGGTTTTACTGAGGCACCTTCAGGAAATTAACAGGAACCTTAACATTGCCATGGACTTTTGAAAATATAGGAGGGAGAAGGAGTCAAAACTTGTGTATTATTATATATTTATATTTATCTAACTTCTATTTAGCATGTGGCCGTGACAATCAACTGACAAAGCTGAATGAAAATTGAGTCTTAACCTTGTTGAACTGTCAGTGCATTTATTCTAGTACGTGCTTCATAACCACATCAAATGTCTATTGCTTCCCAGTCTTCCTACTGAATGCTGAGGTTTTTCTCTGCCCAAACATGTATTTTCCTTTTCACGCCCTGAAGAATTTTCCTTGCCTTAGACTTGGGTCAGGCATATTCAATGTTGAATCTATTTCAGATTTTCAGTGCCTAGAGATCAACTTAAAATCCTGCTTCATGCAGCTCTGCAGGTTTTCCAGTGGTAGCTTTATGTTACCATTGGGAGCTGAGATTCCCCACTTCAGATGATTCAGAATTGGCTTTGGCTCTGGAAATGGTCAAACACATAAATATAAAATTGATGTTTCTTTTATAAAAAGGTACAGGTGTGTTGCCTTTCACTGGATCTTTTGCTGTCATTATCATGAGGTGAAACATACTTCAGGTGAAGACAATTGGCTTTTAAATTTCTCAGATGCAAAATACAGTCCAGTTTCAATTTAGAACTTTCTAAAATGTTCCTAAAAAATTGCTTATTGAATGTATTACAGGTCATATGCAGATACATAATGCAATGTAAGCATTGTGGTGTACAGTTTTATTTGTGCTAATTCAGAATGGCATAAGATCTTGGTTGTAACCAGAAGGAGGGCCATCCTCCACTTACTGCTGTTTTATCTGTATAGCTGTAATGCCAGTCCTTCTTGCCCTAATGTGACATTTCCCTCCTTCTCTATTGTACAGTAGACTTTATGAAGTGAAGTAGGGGGAAGTAAAATCTAAAAAAGTCCTTTTTTTTTCTTTTTGAAAACATTGACACAGTATAGAAAAATATCTTTACAGGGTGTTTGTGAACATTGTGAAATGCTTACCTCTAATGCAAAATCTATTTCCTAGTACTTGGTGGAGGGAAGGATGAAACAGGATTTTTGAGTTGATATATGCTGTGGAGAATAGCAGCCCTGATTCTTGAGTGAGTGTGATGATCACTCGTGATTGTATCTGTTACTACTGCTTCTGTGGTGTTTAATAAATAAAGATTAATTAAATTGCCAGGAAGTAATGCGAGTTGTTATCAGTGTCTCTCCTGTATTTTGAAAATGTAGAACAAACATTTATCTAACTGTATAATCTCCAAGTGAACACTTTAAAATTTTTGTGCCACTGGAGGGCTCCCATATTTAACTGAAATACACAACAACAAAAATTGGGGAGATAAAACTCTCCCAAGTGTAGGAACATAACTAAACTTCCCAAACTGTCAGAAGAAAGTTCTGAAGCAAAATACTGCATGTATGGATTTTGAGTTAGAATTTTGTGCCTCTTAGAAAAATGAAAACAGTGTAGTCCCATGGTGTAACTGTCTGTTAGAATGATATATTGCATGTGTAATCACTGAGTAGATGTGTAGTAACATAACTTGCATTAAAAGCTACAGTGTCTTGGTATGTACTCCTTTTCACGTCTAAGTGGTTGGCAGTTCCCAGCTGTCTACAGTTCCGTGCTTACCTGAGCCAGGAGGCAACAGCAAGCAGTTACTCACAAGCACTGCCAGCTCAGCATTTGGAAGCAGCAGGCCAGCAGTAGGGACCGTGCGTATAGAGATAAGTGAGTGAGATTTTTGGGGCCAGAGGGGAAGAGATACTTAAGGCTTTCCAAGTTTTTTGCCTGAATACTGTTTATTTGAGATAATCTTTAGTGTAGTGTTTCATGAATGTACTATATTTTGTGTATTGTATTTTAACTACTGTTGTGGTAACATTGTATTGTGAAAGTCATAGGGCTGGGCTGGCCACGTACTTGTACTAAGTTCCAAAGAGTTTAGCCTTGAGATCACTGTTCAAAACCAAAAACAGGACCTGCTTTTCACTTGTTTTTCAGCAGTAGTTTAAAAATCATGTGTGTTTCCGTTTTGTATTTTGCTGGCTGTTACAGAGGTAGAATATGAAACAGCAAAGGAAGTACTTCTGATTGTGTAATTATGTTTACTCTTACTAAAATTTCAGCTAAAATACCATTTGGTGAACATCATGTCCACTGTGTTCTCCCAAGCAGATAAATACAATTAAATAGGAGCTAATAAAAAGAAGGCTCACAGTAGTTGTGTTTTGGCTTTCAGGGGATTTCCTGTACAATAGCCTCTTTTGAGACATATATTGAATCTACGTGCACACTTGTCTAGTTGAGAGAAAATAAACTTAGCTACATTACAAAAACAGGCTTTTGATCAGTTTACTTTGGCATCTGTTGTCTCCGAGCAGAGAGGCAGAATGAGTTCTGTGTGTTGAAACAAAGATTTTCGATCTTCTAAGCAGTCTTAATTTCACCTACGTTCTCTGACTCGGATGTTGTTTGTTGCCAGTGTGCTAGTGTCACCGCTGGAAATTTTTAATAAAGTAAAAAAAATAAAGTGTATTTTAATATCTTTAATATCTTTTCTCACAGCAACGATTTTGTGAACTGGATGAGAAGAAGCGACTTCTTACAGAGACCTGCAAGGAGTTGCTGAAAAAAGCTCGACAGGTCTGCAAACTCAGTCCGGATCAATGTCTTCCAAAAGAATTTCAAACTGTATGTACAAAAACAAATCTCCATATATCCCTTAAATTTTGGATGATGTACATGATTCTAACTTCTCCAGCAAAGAATATTACATATTTTTTATTAGAAGGCTACCAGTAAAGAATCATGTGTACTTCTGTTAGCGTTGACCCTAATACTGTCACTTACCCTTTTAAAGCACCTTTAAATAGTGCTGTGATATCCTCTATCACTTTGTTCTATGCACAGAGAGAAAATTTGATCTGAAATTTCAATTAAAATACATAGTCTTTTGTTCATAGAAATACTTAGAGGCCATATTTTTCTAACATCTTGCTCTAATGGAGCAATACAAAAGAACTGAAATCTGGGCCAACCTACTTACCTGGAGGTCTTCCCAGCCTCTAGAAGTATTTGCATGGCTTAACTAGCATAGCCCCTGGCTTATACCAAGTCTGTGAGCATCTGTACCTGCAGAAGGTAGGCAACTAAGGAGCAATTAATTGTGAATCTTTGTTATGTAATAGTACTTTCAGCCTTTTTTGTCCAGAATAGTTTGTGAGGGAATCTTGCGGTGTTAAATTTGGAATGTGTGACATCCTGATTGAAAGTAATAGAATATTTTATGGCTTATTCGATTTCTTTTTAGCAAACCTGAGTCCTTTATTCGCATTGCTGTGTAACACATGCATCCTTTCTTTTATAGGCTTTTCAGGCTCTTCCAACCACGTTGGAGGAAATTGATGCTTTTCTGAATGAAGAGAAAACCAGGGCCTCCTGTTTCACAGGCCTGAATCCCTCGGTATGTTCACTGCTTTCCTTCCGCCCTCCGTTCCTCCCCCTCCACCCGTATGGTACTTGCTTCCCACTGTGTGCTAGATCTCTTGGTATAATAAGCTAGACAGCAGGAACAATGTGCTGTAAATGCCAGATTCTGCATCTATTAGAATTTTAAGTAGGTTCTTCTGAAAGAACAGTGTGTTCTGTGCCTTTAAAAAAAAAAAAGTTGCAGCATCCTGAAATAAGCAATGCTATCCAGTTCTTTGCTTTTAAGCTAGGAATATGTCTTGTTCAGTGTCCATTGCAATAATCTATATATTTGTGTTTGAACAGAATTGGTGCAGTGTGGTATTTTTACAGTCAATGTCAGAACTGGCAAACATTTTGTTGACTGCTTGTTGGTTTTTTTTATTCTGGCAGGTTGTCGAAGAATACAATAAACAGAGAGAAGAAATACAGCAATTGACAGAATATCTAGAGGAAAAGAAAAAAGAATTGGATAACTATAAGCAAAATATTTCACAGGTAATAGCTGAAATCATCACTTCTGTATCAGTATGTCTTTATTAGTATAGAATGTATATACAGAAATAAAGAGTAATATTCCAAGTTGGTTTGAGTGTAAACTGAGCTGTTAGCTTCTGTAATTACATTTTTTATTTTAAAAGCTCTCTCTAAAGGAAAAATCAGTTATTATAAATGGGTTTACATGGATATGTCTACTTCTAGGTCAAAGAAAGGTGGCTAAAACCCTTGAAAAAGCTGATTGAGCAAATTAATGAGAAGTTCAGTAAGTTCTTTAGTTCTATGCAGTGTGTTGGTGAAGTTGATCTTCATGTGGAAAATGAGGTATGATTTATTTTTCATGTGGAAGAATGACATTTTCGTGTATCATCTCTTGCTTGTATATTGCTAGAGAAAAAATTACAAGTTGCCATTTGGATTGTAGGGAAGATGTTCTTTAAAAAAAAACCAAACTTTTTCTGATAAACACAATTTTTTTGTGCTAGAACTGACTTACAGTCTGATTAAAGGAAAATGAGTCTTTTTCCAGATTCATAGGACTTCAACTCACTGACTTTTGGAAGCTTCTTCCAACTTACAGGGCTCGGTTAGAAGCATTGTATTTACTGTAGCTGTGACTCAGACTGACTTTATTAAGTCAGTGATTTAATTTTCCATTTTTAGCTAATTTGTGCTATTCTGTTATCATTTAGATGATAAATCTAAATTTGCTGTTATTGTGTTGTATTGCATTGGTTCTGCATGTAGTTGCTACTCAAGTCTGCTGGCATTTTGTCCGTTTTGGAAGTAGCAATCATTTGGCACAGCCTGTTATGCCCTCAGTAACATTTGTAGGCAGGGATTACCTCTGTTGAAGAGTTTAAAGCATCAGTAGTACCTTGGGGAGAAATACTCAGTGCAATGGGCTGAAGAGAAATTAGGAGGGTTTTTTGTTTTAAATTGATTTCTGTAATGATGATTTTAAGACTGTCGTATGTAATGCATAGACTCCATAATAGTGGAAGTTGTCGCTTAAACATTTTTTTGCTGTTTTAAATTACTCAAGCAGCTTTTCTTAAAGTATATGAAGTGGTAGTTATTATCGGGGGCAGAATAGTGACTGACAAGGCTCTTTACATGAATTGCATAAAAATGTTTACATAGAAACTAGTACAGTAAAACAGTAGGACGTTAAAACGTGGGCTTTTCAGTTTTTTTGATAGTTCCATACAGAATCAGATCTGTATTACACAAATGCTATCTTTTATCTAGAAGTAAGTTAGGAGAGAGTACACAGAAAAACAGTAAAGCAATTTAAAAGCAAAGGGAGTCTGAAGTGTCTTTCTGAATATGTTCTTTGGAAGGTCTTGCTTTTCTCTTGCAAAGATGTCACAAATAGTTTAAGAGATTAGCTAGTGGTACTGTGCCAATGACTAAAATTTTCTCCTCAAGCAATCAATGCCTGTAATACAGAGAGGTGGATAATCTGTTCTAAGCTTGAATTCCTTACCCTTCTTCTCTGCAGGAGACTCTTTTGCCCTGACCTACAACTATCAAAAGAGAAACACTTGAGGCAGAATTATCTTTGTTAGAAATATTCCTGTGACAGTGAAGTTCAAGCCTCTGTTAGCCTGCCCTGCAGGAACCTTGAGATCTGATGATGTCCTTGGTGATGGTACTTACCGTGTGAAACACTTCACTAAGTTCTTGCTTGACATCCTAGCAGAAACCTCGGTGAACGTTCTAACTTTCCTTGGTAGCACTTGGTAACCAGAATTCAGAGTGCTAGTAGTGATAATTCTCACCTTCCTCAATTCCCCGCTGGGAGTTTTGAGCATCATTCTTGACAGGTCCTGGAATATCTGTCAGTTACATGAACTGGCATTCCCAGTAGTCTGGCAACAAAGGCCTGACTTTCTGATGCCATTGTGGCTGTGCTGGAGGGTGGGTCTTTTTTACTGAAGGTTTTGCCAGCCTGTACCTTGTACACTTCTCCAAGCCTAGTTTCAGTCTGTGCCAGTGCGTTTGAGAGTACAGTGGGCCTAAAGGCCTTAGATCCTGTTTATTTCTCCTTACATGAAGTCATTGTGTTCTTGATGTCCCACAGCTCTGTCCCTTTCCAAAGAATATAGCAAAAGCTCTGCAAGTATCTGTTAGAGAAGAAACAGGAACTAAATTGTGAACTTAAGCACAGTTTTTCACTCTACTGTGCTAAGTGTTCTTGGTCATAAGCAACCAGACTAGTGGGTCTGTTGAGACCGATCCTGACAATCAAGTACCAAATCCTACTAAAATGGAGAAAGTTCATCTAAGCTATGCTGCTGTTATCTTCACTGATTAGGATAATGTCTTTTAGCTCCCCTTAGCAAAATACCGCTTCCAGAAAGGTCAGTGCAGCAACATTCATTTGTTTTGAAAGCATGCCCCATAATTTTCCTTCTTAGCTTCCTGATTGAGGCATGGCTATCAAACTACAATCTGCAAATCCAAGAAGCTAATTTTTCTTCTGCTAAGCTGCATTAAATGCCAAAGAAGAAATTTCTTCCATAGTGGGGGAGAATGAAATGGTAACCAAAATCAGCTTGCGAATAGTTTTAGTTGCATTAAACATTGCTTTGTTCCGGTGTGTTTGTGATGGTCATATAACAGTCCTTCTCAAGGCAGGTCTTCAATTTATCTTTGGAAGTGCCTGTTGCCAACAGGGAAAACATCAAAGGTGAGAATGGTGACCTGTCATGAAAATTGGAAAAAATTGGCACTTAGAAAATGTGAGTTTATAACTATGTCAGGTCACCTTCATTCTCTCCTAAAGTATGTATGCATTTGCCTCAGCCTCAAGGATTCACGGTTCATGTTTCTATAATACTGGTACACCAGAAGCACCAGAGGTTTGTAGTACATGAAAGTGAATACCAGTATAAGACCTTACACTTTCCAGTCCTGAGGATGTTTGTCTGCCTGCAGGTGTAGTAAAACACCAGGAACACCAAAAGATGGCTTGTTCTGATTTAGCAGATTAGCTGATTTGAGAGGATTTGGTAGATCTTTTCCAACATTAGATGCTATTTGGTATGTACATTACTCTTCCCAAAGCAAGACCTGAAGGTAGCAAAGAAGCTGAAAATTATTCCTACAGACTTGAAGTTCCTTAAGGCAGTTTTAAGACTTTAAGATGGTATGGCTTATTTACTTCATGGTGGCTTTTAGACCTTGTTCTTCATAAAAGCCAGCCCTCCAATGGGACTGTGCTCTGCCAGGTCACCCAGGTTCATACACTTTTTGATGACTGTGGTATGTGGCAATGTGAACCAAACTGGCATGTGCCAGCTTCTGTGGGATGGGGTCTCTATTGTCTCTTTGCCACAACTATGCTTTCTAAATCTAGAAGTATTCTGTGAGTAACCATCAGGAATCATCTCCACTCCTTTCTTTTACCCTAAGTATTATAATTGTGTTATCAGAAGAACATGATTTGATGACCTCCAAGTGGAGGATTTGTGTTTCCAGAGTGAATATGGATAGACCTCTTGGGACTCATATTCCTTAAACTTTTGAATCTTCTCTGAAGCTCTCATTAACTTGATAGGTGCATGTAAATATTGTGTTTTATGTAGACCAAATGGTAAGCAATCAGCATGGGCTTTCTGCACTGGGGATTGCATTTTCATTCCTGCACTGAGTTTACCTGAATTTCAGAAATATTAGCAAGTACAAGATTTCTTTTTTTCTGTGAATCATGAATGTATTTCCTTGCATAGGCCATCTTTTGAACCACATCTGTTGTTCCCACACCAATACGTCATTGACTCAGACTGCTGACAAGTGTCAATTTTCTGTTAAAGGCCAGGGTTGGAATCATTATATGTGGTTTTCCTGACTGAGTACAAAAGGCAAATTGCTTTCGTTGTGGGTTTTGTAGGGGTTTTGTATCTCAATCTGCTAGTGGAGGGAAAGTGAAGGATTTAATTAGATTGCTTGTACTTGGAGAGGTTCAGATGGGATCTTAACCTACACATATGCACTCCCCATCATCCCACTGTTCAAGTTGATGGCATCATGTACCCTAATGCATTTTTTCCAATGGAATGGAATTTATAGGGACGCTGCTTCCTCCTTTTCCTAGCCAAGAACTTTTTTTCTTGTCAGTATTCTTAGTATGTATGAAATCTTTCTTACCAGGGATTCAGAAATTAACAAATCATTGCCATGGGGAGGGAGTGGTATTGAAAATTCTTCAACTAACAAGAATAGATCAGAGTTAAGGAAAATATATGAAACTGAATTAGTATATTAAGCTGAACCTGAACACTTGACATAAATTTCCTTTAATTTGCATGTCATTGTCAAATAAGCTGTAGTACAGAGAAACTGAGTTTAACAGATACTGGCTTTTATAGGAGGAGTACGACAAGTATGGGATTCGCATTAGAGTCAAATTCCACCGTAGCACTGCACTTCGTGAATTGACACCATATCATCAGAGTGGAGGTGAGAAAAGTGTTTCCACTATGTTGTACCTGATGGCTCTACAGGAACTCAACAGATGTCCTTTCAGGGTTGTAGATGAAATAAATCAGGTGAGGATAAATAGTGCAGTATATAACCTCTTACTATACAGATGCTTATGACATAGTGGAGAGAACATACTTCTTTTTTATTTTTTCTTTAGGGAATGGATCCAGTGAACGAGAGAAAAGTTTTTGAAATGGTTGTGAAAACTGCTTCTAAGGAAAGCACGTCTCAGTACTTCTTTATTACACCAAAGGTGTGTGGTATAAAATGAAATTGAAAGTTTAATGTGTAGGAGAGTTGAGTTTTGTGTGATAGTATCTCTGTATACACTGTACAACTTACCTCTGGTTTACCTAAGAACTTAATATTAAATAATTATACTTAATATTACTGTGGGAGAGTTTGTCCATTTTAAGGACAGTCCTGGCAGGAATTCAGGCAACTTACACCAAGGCTCATGTTTTCCTAAACATATTCTGGAATTGTGGCCTCTGTGGAAGTGTCACAAGTTAACTAACAGTGGATAGGGTACCATGTAATAAATCTGTCAAATGTAATGCCTCTGTCTCACACAGAATTAGGACTGTAGCAGAGACCAACTTCAAAACAAGTTGGATAATGATACTGGAACAGGCTAGTGCTGCTGATGTCAAAAGAACTAGAGGAATCCCACGTTAATGGGGGAAATCTACTCAAATAATAATCTGATATTTATAAGCTCAGGAAAGGTCAGTGCTATCCTCCATGGAGAATGTCCTGAATGGCTTTTCGGTCAAGAATGACCAGTGCTTAATTGTGCTCTTCTGTTAAAATAAAAATAAGATAATGCTGTGGCTTGAAAGGACTAGTCAAGTAAGGTGGCTGTTCACCTGTGCCTTTAACACAGACTAATGTTATGTTCAACTTGATCCAAGACAGGTTGAACCAGTAAAGGTTACTTGTAGACCAAGGAGGCAAACATTCAGTAATGGGCTGTATACTTTTTATTAAGATACCAGTTCCCCTGCATCCTGTACTTCACTGTATTTTAGAAAATCTGGCTGGTCTATGCTACTCTTTTCTGTAAATAGCAGTTGAAGGACCTGAGAAAAGCCACCTACAGCGTTTACCTGACTAAACGTAGAAGGACAGTAATGCGTGTTGTTCCTTCTGATCTTGCAGCATACTTACCTCCACACAGTTTGGTCATTTCCTGTCCACATTACTTCTTTCTTGTTCTGTGTGTTATCTGTCCCCTTTTGTCTTCTTGCAATTTCTCTCATCGGATCTGCTTTTCTGTGCTTCCTCCTACTTCAAGAAACTGGAGAGTGGTTTGGATGTTAAAAGGTTAGAGATAGCTCTACCAACTATAATACTTCCCACATATGAGGAACTCTACAAAATGATAGTCTAGAGTTCAGAGTCTGTTTTAGAAGTTGAGCTCATTGTCAAATACTAAGAATAGAGAAGGGAGAAGATTGAGTGTGCAGAGCTAACCAGAAAAATCAGAGTAAAAATGAGACAGCAGAAGTAAGAAGTTTCAGAGGCTTAAAAAAAGCGTGTCTACTTAACATTATGGTAATAGGAAGATGAAGAAATGTGTTGTACCACTTTCAGCTGCGAGAGATGGCATTATAAAGAGGTGGCTGAAGGTTTTTCTTTCTTCTTCCCTCTCTCTCCCCCACTCCCTGCTCAGCTGTAAGTAGGTGATCACCACAGTTGACATGGTGAAGTTGTAATGGCCTACCACAAAGAACATTATTAAGGTAGCAGTTCATGTAAAGGTTTTAGCCAATGAGATAGTTTGAGTGGGCTGCATCAGAGGGTAATTAAAAAGCAGTACAGAGCAGGCTGAGGAGAGAGCCAGACTCTGCTGTGCCAGTGGCTCACCTGCAGTTCCTGAGCCTTTGCTATGTCGTCACTTCCTAGAAAGCAAGTATGTAATCACATACTAGACAGTATGACAGATTGTCATACTAAGTTAAGTTCTGTGTATGTATCCAGTGGATACAGGATAAACTGTTACCATGGGTTTTTTTCAGTATGTTAACACTTTTCCCAGCTGTATTTTTAAGCAAGCTACAGAGTGGAAGGGGTATCGACTAAAATGCAGTAGCATTGATTAGGAAAATTGTATTCTGAATAGTTGTGATTCACTGTCAGAATGAGTAAACGAGTCTTGGGTTTGAACAATCAGTATTTTCCATATCAATCTATGCTGAAATAGATGTTTATTAAACATGCAAATAATCACCATGTTGGGAGTGAATGCTTCTTTGCTGTAGAGCAAAATTAGAATTCAAAACAGATTAGGTAACTTTATTTGAAAACAGAATGCATTTCAGCACAGACAGGCATAGGTCTTGGTATTTAAGTGGGAAAAATCAACAGCAGCATCTGGTCTAAGGCATAAATGCCTAAATGACTGGGGAGAGAGAACTTACTATGGGTGACAAGTTGAGCATCATTTGCAAGTAAATTGCTAAAAGTCATCCTGAGCACTGCAGATAACCCTACAGCTCCCATGATATTTATGAGTATGCTGGGCTTGTGCCTGACAAGATCTGGACTATGGTAGGTGTCCAGTTTTGGCTGTTACACTTTGGAAAAGTAGTATAGTGGCTAGAGTTGCTTCGGAAGACAGCAGTGCAACTTTTAAGAAGTTTTGAGTTTCCACTAATGGAAATTGCTTAGCTCAGAGGAGCACAAGGCTGAAAAGAGGCATAATAGTTGTGCCCAAGTTAACTCCACCTCCTGCTGTGCCCTGGCTAAAAAGGAAAACCAGCCAATACTCTCTGCCCATTGTGGATATGGCAAAAGAGTTATGACCTCACTTGCAGCAAGAAGGTACAGATTAATGTGAACATTTTCTTGCAGTAAGAATAGTGAAGTATGGAAATTGCCTGAAGAATGAGGAGTCTCTTTGGGGAATTTCTAGGAATTAATATGCATCTCCTGTCAGAAAGGTTATAATCCTGCTATATTGACCTTTTGAAATCTAAGGCTACATGCAGACCTCCTTCAGCTTTTTTAGATAATGGGGAACATGTCTTCTAGCTATTTTGACTTTGGTTTTTGTGTTTCACCAGCTCCTGCAGAATCTCACTTACAATGACAAGATGACGGTGTTGTTTGTCTACAATGGACCTTTTATGTTGGAGGCAAACAAATGGAACTTAAAGTCTTTCTGTAGGCGGAGGCGCCGACTTGGAAGGATGGATGAACAGTGATACATATATATGTTTACATATATAAAAAAGGACCTTAAAGTCTTTCTGTAGGCGGAGGCAGCGACTTGGAAGGATGGATGAACAGTGATACATATATATATTTACATATATAAAAAAGATATAATGTTTTTCTAGAACTTTTTGGAACATCTGGCTTTCCAGGCTTCAGAAATTGTGAAAGATGAGAACCTGAAAAAATTGACGATTAAGAACTTTGATTCTTAAAACGTATAAAAGTGTAACAGATTTGAAGCACATTATTTTGTTTCAGGTGTTTCAAAGTGGCCTCTTTCACCAAAGAGCCTATATTTTCTCAATAGTAGTTCTAAATAAAAAGGAAGTTTCTTTTATTTTGCTATTTTGTCAGTAATGTAGCATCAGAAGTTCGGTTAATTCTTCTAGGTTATATTGGACTAATTTGGGGGGGGGGTGGTGTTCATTTGTGTTTGTTTTTCCAAAAATTGGAATTTGCTTTTGGTAAACAGAGTTCCCCTTACACAGTTACAGATGTTCTCCAAACTTTCGCTACTGAAATGGAAACTTTTAGAATAAATGAAGATGATGTATAGGAAGGGAATGGTTTGTAAGTAGCTTTTCATTGAAGGGGTGTGTGTGTGAAAATACACCTGAACTTAATATAAAGAATATATTCTTGTTAGAGTAATATACTTTATTATTGTTATTTATTATTTTTGAGCTAATGTGCCGTTCTGTATTCCTGGAAGGATAAGGTCTTTATTTTTCTAGCAAGTTTCTCTCAGCAAGGAGACTGACAATGAGCCAGGTTTTTTTGAAACAATGAGCTAGTTAGCTTGCAGAAGTAAAACTAAGCAATATTTAACTTTGTGTTGTTTGTTGGGTTTTTTTAAGTGAAACTTGATTTTTTTTGTGATAAATAATCCTGCTGATGTCACATGTAAGTTAAAACCAGGAGGCTTTTGTGAGAGGCTGAAAGAGTGTCTGTCCCAAACATTGAGGGGGCAATTTCTGCACAGTGATGAACTCTGCATAACAAGGAACCCTGCACAGCAAGGAACCACAGGTGAAAAGAAGCTGATCAGCACCTGGAGGGGGAGGTCTTGCCGTGCTGGAGGGTGCTGCTGGAGGGTGCGCAGCTGCCTGTTCTGATGTGCTGTTCTGACACCCTGGGCAGGGCAGCTCACCATGCAGGGAAGGGGAAGTTACTCCCAAAGGCTCACAAAGCATGTGTAATACCTAATTAGCCTAATGAGTTCGAGTGCCCACCCGAAGGAGTGGCAAGGAGATGATTAAAGGACACAGACTGAAGCCCGACATTTGCACGCTCTCTGGAACAGGAGCCCTCAGCTAGTGGGACCAACACTGGACCCGGGGCTGGTGAAATGTTTCTCTACCTTTTTCTCTCTTGTCTTGTTCTCCCTTTCTCTTTCCTTTTCCATAACCCCCACACTTCATCCCTTTAGACATCAACTGCTGACCAAGTCTGGGACTAGGGGTGGATCCAGCTGCCCCTGCGCTCCTCACTGAGAAGTCTAGAAAGCAAAGGGGTCTACTCTCAACCTCCCGACCCAACAGGAGAGATCTCCTTATTGGCTTCCCTGAACTGATGTGTATGGCTACCATGGGTTACATGGGTCACTGAGGTAGTTCTGTGCCAATTCCTGTTGTGAGAAAACCCTGCACCTACTGTTACACCTCCCAGGTTCAGGTTGCTTCTGCCACGAAATCGCGTGGTGTCGTTTCACCTTAATTTAGCCCAAGCGAATTCCGAATTTAACAGGACTCCAGGTCGTGACAGCTTTTTACAGCGGTTCAGCTGCATTGGAGTGATTGTATATGCAATGCATTTTCAACAGATAGCTATAAAATTCATTATTGGAATTTTGGCCATAACTATTAAGCATTTGAAAGTAGATGTTGTTAACAGAATGCTGAATGCCTAAAATAAAGTCCCAGTTATTTAGTTTACTATAAAAAAAATAATACTGAGTTGTGAAGAGTGTGATCTGTGAAGAAATGGAAACTACAATTGGTATGTAAAATGTATGTAAAAGTGATTGAGTCCCAGGACACCACCTGAAAATAAGCAGTATCATTGCTTTCACAGGACGAGTAGCCTTCAGTAGAATTCTACACAAAAATTTGTGTCCACTTGATTTTGAGTGGGAGTTTTTTGTAACAGCATCCTGTCAATGAACTTAGCCAATAGAATTGATAATGTTAGGCTTTTTATGTTAGAATGTTAGAAATAAAATAACCCACTGCAAAATTAAACTAGGATCTGAAAGGGTTTGGGTATTAGAAGTTAAGTACCATAATTCTTGTTTTGAATAGACGAGCCTTTAAGGGAGTGGAGAACTATACATTCTTGTATCGCAAGCCACTGTTGATCAATGGAGCTCTGTCTGACTGTGAAATGGGTCCCTGGAATAAGTTCCGTGAGGATTAGTGTCCATACACAAGTATTTGACAGAAGAACTAGAAGAGTGGAAAATCGGGCTGTAGTCCCGGGTTTGAGTGGGCCAGGAGAGTAATTGAGACTTCAGGCCTATCTGTCCACTTTATTGCAAGATCTGGGTTTTAAATGTGTTCTTTGGTCTTCAAAATAATTGGGTCCTTTAATTATTTTTTTTTTTTTAGAATTGAATGGAAACACATTCTGTTTAGTCTCTGAGGATCACCATATGAAAAGTGCAGTTTGTGTTCAGTGTCTAAATAAGTGAAACTACTTACATGAACGTGTGTCAGGACTGTTTTTTTCTATGGCTAGACAGCACTGACTATCTATTCTTAATGCTGTCATCTTAGAACACCACGGGATTTCTTCCTAGAATTCAGTTCCTTTCTCATGTTTCAGGCCAAGGTACGAAATGTAAGTCTGACTTATTTCAAGAGGATGGCACTTCAGATCTCATCTCAAAAATTATGTCTTCTGGATATGTGTCTGCTACACTGCACAAGTGTAGTGATGGGCTTGTGGGTGTTTGCTTTTTCCTTGGAGGTCTGTCAGCTATTGACCAGAGGTCATGATTTTGACCTGTCTGGCTACAGTCTTAATATGACACTGTCATATTCATATTAACTTACCCCAGACAGTGTAATGAGCTGGAAAACCATACCACTGTCATGTTACTGACCTATAGAGCCTCACTATCCAGCAGCTCTGCTAGCTTAAAGTCTTCAAAAAAAGAACCATAAACCAAACGATATATAAAAACAGCCATTGCTATTTGCAAATGGGCTATATACAATGTGACTGTGTGCCTCCCGCACACATGTTCCTATTAGTAGCCTGCTAATTTGCATGACAGGTTCATCCCATTCGCGTGCAGAGACCTCTGGCTTAAAGGGAGGTCTTTTGCACTGGATAGTGTATTCAGCCATGAAAATCCACACTGAGTCACTCAGTGTAGCTACAGTGTTACATATCATTCCTTATCCACATATAGGCCCCTTCCGTGCTCCCAGCTTTCTTGCTGTTCCTCATGCTTTGCTACTGCTATTACCCATGCAATGAATTTCACTTAACTTTGAGGGGGGGGGGTAAGTGGGAGTTTAGGTTAAATATACATTAGTATCCAACTTTTCCTGCTGACTAGGCAGGACCTCTCAAAAATGTAAAATTGGAAAGACCCCAAATAGTCCTGACAGCTGAAGTATAAATTGAGCTTTCTCCAAAAATAGGTACTTTTCCTTGTTGTTTAGACCAGCTGAAGACTATGGCAAAGATCCTCTTCCACCACCATCTGCAGTTCTCACAAACATCTGTGTCTGTTCATGTATTGAGACAGAGAGAAGCAGCATGGAAATTGTGACTTGCTATGAGAAATAAAAAGATCTTGAGAAAACAAATACTGAAAAGCACTTATAAATCACCTTTAACTATTTTATGACAGTAAATGGCACTGGTGCGTGTACATTATTGCTAACTAGGAGTGATTGCTTATCATTTTCACTTAAGCAGTAAATTAAAATGAGGAGGGACCCTTGCACAACTACAGTGCTTTCAACATGCTTACATGAAGCTTGGACTTTTATTAGAAGAAAAATAAATGAGGCCTGTTAAGGCTGTTGCTGACTGGGAACATCTAGTCTTCAGGCTTTGGAGTTAGTGAGAGTTGATGAAACACAGAGAGCTGGTCTGGCCTGCAGGATGCTTGCTGAAAAGTGTGGTAGGTGCTCTTTAGAGGCCAGGATAGGCACCTGCTCCAGGCCTGATGGCACATTTTACTTAAATGCTACTGGAGGCTCTTCTATGGTTCATGCCAAGATGCTCCCTCTTGTTATTAAGCTAGCTGGCTGATGCTTCCTTTCTTGATGCTTCTGGATGATACTCAAACAGTGTTTCCTATGGATTGTGGAAAATGAGTTGGGTTTTTTCCATGAGCCTGCAGTTACCTGCTTGTTCCCTTGCACAGCAAGGCTTCTTAATTTTCTGAACATCTCTTACTAATAGGCCATAATATTCAGCTTCCTTGCCCAATTCCCATGCCATACCATCATGTCTTCTTGAAAGCAAAGTGTTAGAGCAGATATGTAAGGTGTGAAATCTGTCATTCTATTTTACAAACACTTTCATAACATTAATATGTTGTCTGATACTGTTTGCTGTCCATGCTTAGGCTTTGGACAGTAGAGTTTACCTGGGGGGGAAGGATGTGAGAAGAAGGGCCATAATTCAAGACACTCGGTGTTTACTAAGCTGAGCGGGGATCTTGTGGCTGTCCCCAGGGGTTGCCTAAGGGATGGTCCCACACAGTGTGGGACCAATTCCTTCTCTTGCCCCTGCAACCCATGACCTTCAGCTCCACCTGTGCTGGAAAAGAGACACCACACCAAGGAGAAGGGCTAGCTATATTGGCTCAGCAATACCTAGTAACTCTGCATCAAAATGTGTTGTAATTTTATGGAAGTTGTTTTGATGTTACATGCATCATTTCTCTGTTCTCACTCTTGCCTTTATTTGGCCTGCTTCTTGAAAGGTACACTGTAGTTTCTTCTGATTTGATTGGCACAATATCTGATGGGAGTTGTCTGGCAGGAGAGCTACATCACGGGAAGTGAGGGGGAACCTTGGCACTCTAGCTTTACTGTAAATAACTCTGAGCCAGAATTACTCTCGTCAGTTCTGACTCACTGAAACACAATGTCCAAAATAAATTTTCCTAGAACTTTTTGTTACAGAAGCTTCCCCACCCCCCCCCAGTACCTTGCTAATTAAGAATAAAACCCGGATTCAGTAGATCATAATTTGGAGAGGAAGGAGATGGGAAAGGGAATTAAATCCACCTCTGCTCCAAGAAGAATCCTCCTCATGCCAGCGTGAACGTCTGAAAGTCACAGGAATGTTTCTCTGCTGTTGGAGTCACAGACTAGGCTTGCCAAAAGCCGCACTTCTGTGAGGCTCAGTGATCCAGCTGTCCTTTGCATATGAGGGCAGCCTGAATGAAAGGCTGTGTTTTGTATGTCGGGGGTGATTTAGTATTACTATACTTCATTTTACTTCAGTGCTAACTTTAGCCATTGACAAGGCTGAACTGTTAAACAGGGAGAGGGGAGGTGAGTGCAGGAACCAGACATGTTTAGCCATTGAAAGCTTTTCAGGCAGCACTGTGGCCGTGTTGAAAGCCAGCAGGGAAAGCATGGAAAAATGATGGCAAGTAGCAACAGCAGAGGCAGAAGGTGAAAGCGGTGATAACAAGCACTGTAGCAGCCTACCTGCTGCCATCCTCTCCTGTGGCTCAGCTCTTTCCCAGTGGTGCAGTCCCTGCCAGTTGTTCTATCTCTGTGCTTTCCACCAAATTCCACCAGCTTTTCTCCACTATTCTTCTGCTCCCTAGTTGCTCTCAAAGTAATTCCCCAGTTGTCCAGTCTTCCTCCTGTTGATCTATTACCCCCACTAAGCCGGTGGTTTTTTGACAGTTGTACTGGTTTTGCCTGGGATAGAGTTAGTTTTCTTTGTAGTAGCTTGTATGGGGCTATGTTTTGGGTTTGTGGCCAGAACACTGTTGGTAACATAAGAGATGCTTTAGCTATTGCTGAGCAGAGCTAGCACAGCATCAAGTCCTTTCCTGTTTCTCACACTGCCCACCAGCACAAGAAGTTTACCCGCTGGGAGGGGATACAGCTGGGACAGCTAAGCCAAACTGACCACAGGGGTATCCCATGTCATATGACAGCATGCCTAGCAGTAAAGGCTCAGGGAGGAAGGGGTGACATTTGGGGTTACGTCTTCCCAAGTAGCTGCTATGTGTGGTGGGGCCCTGCTTTTCTGGAGAGGTGGCTGAACACCTGCCTGCCGATGGGAAGTAGTGAATTAATCCCTTGTTTTGCCTTGCTTGTGCACACAGCTTTTGCTTTACCTATTAAACTCTCTTTATCTCAACCCAGGAGTTTTCCCAATTTTACCCTTCTGATTCTCTGACCCATCCCACTGGGGGAGCGAGTGGCTGTCTGGGATTGAGCTGCTGCCTGGGGTTAACTCACAACAGCGTATGTTAGTCTCAAAACATGACATTATGCCTGCCATTAGTTAGAATTTAGTATTGCTAATTATTTGTTTCAACTATTGCACCTGGACCTATGTGAAATCTTGGCAAATAGGCCCAGTGTGTATTCATAGAAGAGCAAGGCATCTGCTCGCAGACCAAAAACCTCTTTGGGAAACATGGAGATGAGAACATGGCAAGTAAGCTGGAAAGGAATGATAAAATTCATGGGGATAGGGAACCATGCACCGTAGTGAGCAAAGCTGGTTTTATTAGAAGCAAGAAGGGGGAAACAGATGATAACTGAGAAGATGGTGTCAGAAGGTATCAAGGAGCCTTGGAAAAGAACAGACAGCAGAAGATGGCACAGGTAACATGCAACATGGCTGGCTTAAAGTGAATACATGCTTTAAGGTAAGTGGGATCATGTAATTTCAAGGGCAAAATTCTCAAGATTCCCCCTTCTCCAGTTTGTAACCAAAGCTGTAGGCTGTAAACGTTATTACACTGCTTGATTTTGACTGCAATCCATGAATGCTGGTTTACCTCAGTTTGTGTCATGTAATAGCTTTTTAATGGACAACAAAGGTTTTTTTAGTTGGTTGTTTGGGTTTTTTTTTTTGTTGGTTCTCCTGAAGAATTACAAACACAGATTAAATCCAAAGCAGATGATAGGCACAAGGAGTGCAATGGGACTTGCTCTCAGACACCAGCAACGGTATCAGCACGACTCTGACTCTGTGCTGCTGCAACGATGCTAAAAGATCTGTTCAGGTGAAAAGCCACTGATGTAGTTTTCCATGGGGCCAGTGGCTGAGGAACCTGGATCCACCTTTTGTCTGCCTCTGAGACCAATTTTACTTTTCATGAAGGATTTTTTTGGTTAGAACTTTTATAGTATTTAAAATACACTTTGCTGTATAAAATATACTGGTTTGATGCCACTGTAGTTAAAGTGGTACAGCCTTCAGCATGTATGCAGTTCCTCCAGCACCAGTATGTCAGAGATCAGTATGCTCATGAAAAATGATTGGAGTAAGTTACATAGGAAGAATCTCCTTTATTTCAGTTTGAAGGAGTTTACAGTAAGATTGTCCCCCTTGAAATGTTTCAGTTAAAAGAATTATATTCCTGGAAAACAGGTTTCATTGGACATAAAGGCTGAACGTAGCTCAGCCCCTAGGTAAGGCCTGGATTGTCTTTCTGTAATCCAGTAAAACAAAGCCAGTGATTTACCACCAGCGTTGCACAGACTCATAACACAATTGTGGTTTTACCTGGCCTTGTTTTTTGACAGGGCAGTAATGCATGGCTTTTCATAGGCTCTCAAAATTCTTTTATGCTTGGAAACATTATTCAAGGCCTAAGAGGCAACAGACAATACTGAAACCGAGAATGATGGCTTTTGATATGAAAAGCAATAGGATGTTTTCCTGGTTTCAGCTGGGATAGAGTTAAGTGTCTTCCTAGTAGCTGGTATGGTGCTGTGTTTTGAGTTCAGTATGAGAAGAATGTTGATAACACTCTGATGTTTTTGGTTGCTGCTGGGTGGTGTTTAGACTAAGTCAAGGATTTTTCAGCTTCTCATGTCCAGCCAGCGAGAAGGCTGGAGGGGCACAAGAAGTTGGGAGGGAACACAGCCAGGGCAGCAGACCCAAACTGGCCAAAGGGGTATTCCAGACCATGGGACGTCACATTCAGGAAATAACTGGGTGGCAGGGGGGTGGGGATCACCGCTCGGGGACTAACTGGGTGTCGATAGGCGGGTGGTGAGCAATTATTCTGTGCACCATTTGTACATTCCAATCCTTTTTATTATCACTGTTGTCATTTTATTAGTGTCATCGTTAGTTTCTTCTTTTTTGTTCTATTAAACTGTTCTTATCTCAGCCCACGAGTTTTACTTCTTTTTTCCTGATTTTCTCCCCCATCCCACTGGGTGGGGGGAGTGAGTGAGCGGCTGCGTGGTGCTTAGTTGCTGGCTGGGGTTAAACCATGACAGATGTCTATATCAGTTTTCAACTGTGGGCCACAAGCCAGTAAAAAACAGTAATGGTTGTAGCAACTTCAGAAATAAAAGCTGAAAGCAACAGGGACTCTGCTGCCTATCATCCCAAAAGGCATACATGAGCTCCATACAGAGATATGTGAACCAGAAAAATACAGTGTGTAATAACAGAGAGGCAAGTGTCTATTAAGGATTGGAACTGATGCCAGTCAAGATCTGCCCTTTTTGAAATGGGAAGATTTCCATAATACCTGTGGAAGTGTTTGAGGAGGTATTTTAGGGGACAGGGAGTTTCTCAGTTGAGGAGAGCATGGCACTGAAAGCACGGTAGCTGCAAAATTCTTGCCACTGGGAAAGCTTCCCCTGCTTTAAGGCAGTCCCTTAAAGAGGACTTGGGTAAGTACATTGTTCTGAGAATAGTGACTTTGTGTTAAGTTATTGATGTAATTTGTGGCCGGGAGGTGTGAAGTGCTCAACCTAGAAGAGATTTTGTTTCCAAAGTAAAAGCCATTGAGAGCGTAGCAGTTGTTACAAAGTTCTGATGCAGAAGGGAAACCTCACTCACTCCTTAGCCCTGAAGTGAGTGCTGAACAACATTGTTTTAGACTCCCATGGAGGTGAAAGTCATTCTAGTCATCCTAGCAGGCAGGTTCAGAAAGCCATCCTTGCATGCGGCTTTCTGAACCATGCTGCAGGCATTTAACTGGACTTTATGTAATTTTATGGCATGTTTCCTTTCTTCTGTCCTCAGCAGAGAGAAGAAATGAAAATTCACCTTGTAGAAATTGTGCTTTCTAAATCAGTTGGTCTGTGTTCAGGGTCACACTGCCCCGTGTCACTGTTGAAGGCTGCCAGCACCCAGTCTTTGCAAGTCACACCTATTCCAGCCAAAATTTACATCACTCCTGGCAAGACTATTCTGCAGAGTGTACTAGATCTCAATGGCTGGAAACACCGTCCTAAGGCTAAGGCTTTCTCTACACTAGGAAGATTTTGATAGCTGTTCCAATTAGAGCACTAGAGACAAGTATTAAAGGGTTTAAGGTGAAGAATGATAGATTTATGGAAAGTCTTTTATGATGGGATTGCAGGGGAATGAGGCCAGTGCCACAGCCCTGTGTCCTTTATTCCTAAAATCAATGACAAGCTAAAACCAGAAAACTCTTATGTTGAGTTTGTTGTATCTGTCCTTTGGCCATCCAACCAGAGGACAGAAAACTCCAACTTGACACCAAGTCAAATCTGAAGGCTGCTTACAAGTTTTTGTTCCTGATGCAGATGGCACACTTCTACCCCTCCATCTCTGCCTGCATAGCTGGAGGGTTACCTGTTCCTTTGGGTCCGGGGTTTCATCTGGCAGTCACACCCTAGCACCATTCCCATGTACCAGGTTAAATAGTTGCTTTCAGCAACCACAATGTCAGTGATGGTAAATGTCAGTGAGCTTTTTGGCACGGGTTTCCTTGCCTTTCCCTCCTTCAGAGGCTGAGCAGATGGTTTTTTCCTCCTTACACCAGCAACCCCTCCAAGCCCACAGAAATCTCAAGGCAGCAATGTGGCTGTGCAGGTTGAAGCATCATTAGCTTGAGGGACAGCACCAGTCATAGCTCAGAAGTCACTGAGCAATGGGAGAGACTTCCTCGGAGCTGGAGTGTGCTGGTGAGGGGGCACACTTCCCCCACTGCAAGCTGTGTCTCTGTCTCCCTGCAGTAGTGGCGGAACGAATACCTGTGAAAACACCTGGGAAAAGTAAAGAAACAGGACCCAAGCTAAACCAAGACCTTTGAAGCTGGTTCATACACCACTCAACTCATGGATTTCATCATGTGCAGCAGTATTTTCTTCATAATCATTCAGTCTGGTTTACATGACCACTGCTTGACTCCCACCATTCAAAACAACCTTTTTTTTTTTTATTCCTTTTTTCTTTATTTGGACAATATATATACATATGTACAAAACCAACTATGCCTACTTTTTTTTTTCCTTTTCTTTTTTTTACAATTTCATGTGATTTAAAAAACAGGACAGCAAAATAATTTATAAAGGATACGAATACTGTACAAAAATAAAACTGATTGAACTGTCGGAAGTTGGTACTTTACAGTGTTACAGATCACACTACTCTGTAAAACAGCATTTTGAAGTATGTGTCCAGTCTGGTGTATACTGGGCTAAGTCCATCTGCAAACTGAAAAGGATCTGTAATACAGGTCATGAAAAACTGTTCAAAACCGAAATATGTTATATAGCTATACCTTTAAAGCCATGACTTCTCTATAGTAAAGGACTTTCTTAACCAAGGAGAGGAGCTGTCCTAACTTCAGCACTATTAAGTATTTCCAAAATAGTACAAGTACATATGGTATCAGAGAACCTGGTAACTCCTTTTCTTTTCCAACACTTGCAACACTCTTCAAAACTTACCTTCAACATGCAAAGAACTAACCTGCAGTTTGTTTTATGCATTAGAGCCATTGTTTGCTTTTACTAAAAGAAAAAAAACCCAATCCCCAAATCAACAAAACAGTAAAACAAAATCTCCAAACTTGATTATTCCCAACGTATTCTGTTAGTGGCTAATGATCACATTAATCCCATCTGTCCAGTGCTGAAATACAGCATATGTTACAGCAAATGGGTTACCATTTAGGAAGGGTTCTTTTTCAGAAACAGGATCTTGTCACATGCCATGTTGACATGTGTCTGTACATCCTATTGTCCCATGGACCAAAGGACCCCCTGCCTATTCATTCATTCAGACTTTGCAGGAATGACGTTTCTTTAAATGTGCATTCTACCCCAAATACGCAAGGTGGAAACCATAAATCTGGCTGTTGACTTCCATGTATAGTTTAATCTTGGTAGCTAAGTGACCAAAACATCTACGTACTGATTTAGGAGCTGCTTATCAGCTGTGGCTTCCCATTGTGGTTGATAGGATGTGAGGGTGTCTTGTATTTCACAGGATCAGGCCTTAATTCTGCAAGTGCTGTGTTTGTCCTACAAAATGGCAACAATCCAGACTGCAGGACAGACTCAAAATTTTACATGATCTTCACAGAAAAGAATGAAGATGAATGTGCATGTGCCTTTGAATCTCACCAGGCTGCTTGTGGCCCTCACCCCACTCAACAAGGCAGCATTAACAGTACTGGTAAGCAGAACACTTTCTGTATTTCTAGATCAATAGTAACACAGAGGCTACCTATTTTTATTAGGAAGAACATATGTCTCTACGACTCAATTTGGACACCAGAAATTAAAAGTCTGGTTTCTAAATAAATGTTTCAAAAAGCTGAAACGGAGGTAGAAAGTGTGTTTGGTTTCCTGATGTCTTCACTGAAGAAAACACATCCCTTTTTATTCCAGAGTGCTCAATATCCCCAATGCCTTAAAAGCAGTTCTCTTCACATAGACGGAATATATCATGAACTACACAGGTAAAAACACTATATGCAAACTGATTTCTAATGCTGAAAGACTAATACAACTGTAGAAGAAAACATTCTAACTCTCTAATTTTTTAATGTTCATTTCTAGGAAGCAAGCTTTTTATCTGGTAAAACAGTAAGATACTGTAATTGCAGGTGTACTAACAAGATTTTTTATGTACAGAATTTTACAAGATGACCTAAATTCATCTGCAGTGGAAACACTTTGGGTTTCAGTGTGATTAATCAAGAGATGAATTTGGCCCTAAATCTCTATAGTAGGGGCTGCACCACCTCCCGTTCCTCTTCTGGAGGAAGGGGTAAAAACCAAATAGGAGCAGAATGTTTCTGGAAAAAATAATGTGTAAACAGAATTCTCTCCCCTTTATGCAGCTGGGGAGGGAAAAAAAAAATCACTGATAACCTCTTACAGGTCATGCTTTTAACAGAAAAAAAAGAAGAAAAACTCAGCTAATGACCAAGACTTAAAAGTTTTCCCTCAGTGATTGTTTTGCTACTCTTAAAAGCATAAAATATTTTAAAATAAATGTCATATTGCCTTTATCAGTGTTTGATGTGCCATGCACAATTCAGGTACAATGCAAAGTACCAAGAGAAGCTTATGTCATTAAGAGTATTGCGACACACCTTCCATGCTGTACTTCCAATTAGCTCATGGTTTTCCCCCATACTCTACAGAAACAGCGATCAAGAGATACAGGAGCCCTTCTGAAGTGCTCCTTACAATAACTTCAGCCGTTTCCATTAGCAGAGTGCTCTTAAGCAAAGGTCTACTCTCTCTGTAAGCACACACAACTCCCATAGGATGCCGCAGGAGTTAGGCAAGGGTATGAAAACAATAAATCTTTAAGGCAAGTGTAGGAAGAGAAAAAGCCTTTAAAAAAGCAGCAGTTTATAAAGATGGTAGCTGCTGTTATGCATCCATTCAAACAAAACACAGCAGAATAAAGCACTGTTAGTGGCATTTCTATAGTACAGTACTGTATTTATTGACAGATTAAAAGTATAGGATCAACTGAGAGACGTACGCTTCTGCTCCCATATCCCCACCACATTATCTAGGCTGATTTGTATTTTTCCAGGTAAGTGAATAATAGCTAAATACACATATGGTCAGAAAATGACTGAGCTGTTGTGGGGTTTTTTTTGCTTTAAGTATCTTCTTGAATTATACATGTTTGTACTGGAAAACTGCAGCGTATATTCAAAAGTATAGTTAATACAAAGAAAAGATAAAAAGACCCTTTTACTTAATGGGCCTTCTTGAGTATAAATTCACCTTATCTCAGTATATCAATCAGATGCTATTAGTAACATAGGTAATGTTTCTCTTAGTCTCTTTAAATGCAGGATAGTTCCGAGACAGAAGTAAACCCACTTCTACAATGTGCTATGAAGTTTCTATCGGAGAGTTATTTATGTGACTTGGAAAGCGGTTTTACTTGACAAACTCTAAATACAAGCAGCATTACACTGTTCAACGAAACATGTTCAGGACACAGCAATCACAAAGACCTCAGGGTCACGCTACTGTGGTGGCATAGGCCAGACCATGCAGTCAGACGTATGTACACCAGCATCAATGCTCTACATTAGAGGAGGTGGTCACCTCCTCTGCTGGCTGTCCCTTCCCTCCTCTCACCCCACAGTCCACTTGCTCCAGACCGCTCTTCCCAGCGCAGGGTGGGGAAGTGGAGTACGGGGACAGGGGCATGGAGTAATTTTAATTTTGCTTTTTTTTTTTTTGTCTTTTTTTAAAACGTTGGCCGAGTGTGCTTTTGGACAGCGAGGGTGACCGGCACCACTGCCTGCATCCTCGCCGCAGCTCACCTCCCCCCTGCTCCCTTCCCCGGGGCCAGCCCTGCCTTCACAAGGCACTGCTGGAGCTGCACTTTTTGGATCGCTTGATCATGCTGGGGTGGAACTCGGTGTGGCGGCGGGCGTGCTTTGTCAGGTGGTCGCTCCGCATGAACCGCTTCTCACAGAGGGGGCACCGAAACTGTTTCTCGCCAGTGTGGGTTCGGTAGTGCCGGGTGAGCTCGTCGGAGCGGGAGAACTTTTTAAGGCAGTCGGGCCATGTGCAGGGGAATGGTCGCTCGCCTGCAGGGAGGAAACGATGACAAGAGATTTAGGGGGGCCAGGGTAATGCAGACCAGCACATACCATCTTTGCCGAGGAGCCAGGGAACATGCTGCTGAGGGGAAAAAGCTGCTTTTGTTTCCTGCCATGGTGCCAGCATCTGTGGAGTTGTTGATGACTCGCTTCATCAGGTTTCAGTCTCACCTCCAGCAGAAGCCAAAAACCCCTCCAACCACATGAAACTCGCACTCCAGTGTGGAACCTTGCATGACCCCAAAGACTGTCAAAACAACAGATGAGCTCCGCTTGCGCCTGTACGTTTTTCATGTCAGGCTCACTACGGCAGTTTGGGAACGGAGCGCCAGTATTATTCCTCTGACACTTCCATTCTGCTGAATAAAATAATTTGTAACCCTTATAAAAGAAGCCAGATAAAAATCCTTTACCTAGGACAAGTCATTCCAGCCGGGGGAGAACTGAGTGGGGAGGTATTGGGGAGAGTGGTGCAGCCTCAGGGCTGCAAACAGGCAGAGCAAAACCGCTGTGGCTGCACAGAGAAGTCCCACGTCCCCCCTCTCCTCCCTTCCCCTAGAAATCCAAGTTCCTCCACAGAGTGTAGGTCTCCCCTCAGCTGCTTAGATGGCTGGTTTGAAGACAGGAAAACTACTTCATTACTCACAGCTCTATCAGTATAAATGTCTGCTGCGATAGTGAAGAACCAAACCAAACATCTTCACCTAAACCACACCGCACCTTTGCTTTTTAGAAACAAGGGTGTAAGGATTGAACAGTACTTACTGCAATCTTCCTGGCACCCCACATCCCTGCAGCTCACCTCTGTGCGTTGCACAGGCTTTGCCTACAGGCACATACCCAACACCTCCTGACCAGCAAAGCTGACCCTAGTCCACGGCACAGACGGAAATCAAAGCCATTTAAGTCCACATGAAAGCTTTCAGTCACAGAAATCATGCACCACTGCAGTTTGATGCCTCAATTCCCTTTCTTAAGTCTCCTGCAGGGAATATAAATGACAGCTATGTGACAGCTATTTATAGTCAACCATGAAATACAAAAACTATCCCAGGAGTTTTCCAGCTTGAAAGAGTTGGAAAGAAACTCAAGAACTCCAGTATTTCTTGGTACTGTGAAGTTTGGCACAACAGGTGAGCTCACTTTATGTTTACGGACCATAAAAAAAAAAGGAGTCACTTACAAGAAAGTGTGCCTTGGAATCGTCCCCAGACACAACAGCAGTAACAGAAGGCTAAAGCCTTGAACGAAGAGCCCAGACACCAGCAGAACAGCCAGCAGTGGAAAGTATGGCAGAGCTGTATGGAGGAGAAAGGGGACTGGGGGGGAGTGACTGGTGGCACCCAAAAGGCCAATGAGGGTAAGGACAGATCAGGTATGCCAAGGTGTAGCTACATCAGGGGCTCTGAAAGCCCTAGTGAGCCTCTTTTAAATAATGCAGCCATTTTTGCAGTTTAGGCTCCTAACGATACGGTGCTCCCTGACAGGCAGCTTGCTCCATCCCAGACTGATCAGCGTGCAGTAGAACTGCCACTGGACGAGCAGGACCATGCAGGTTTTACAGCAGCCCCTCAGGCAGCTGCAGCATGGCTGCTTCCCCTGCACTTTCCTTCTTCACCTCGCAGCGATGCTGGTCCTCGGTCAGGAGAGAAGGATGCAGAGGGAGCCAGTCCAGCCTGGTGCCCAAGCCCAGTGGTGGAGGCACAGCTACCAGCCGTCCTGACCTGGGGCTATTTTTTATTAATAAACAGGTTTCTTGGCTCCCTCCTGTATGCTGTTAGACATGGTTGGAAGCCCTTCTGAACAACCAGCACCTGTTTAAAAGAAATTAATTAAAACAGTACGTAGTCTCACACAGGCATGAAGGCCACAACCGCAGCTACACGGCCAAGCAGCACTGTGAGCTGTACAGAGCACTTGCATCAGTGCCCACCACCCTCCCCTGGCTCTGCCCTGCTAGGCGCCTACCCTCGGCATCTCAGGCAAGCACTTCACTTGCACTGCTCTTTTGCTATCTATCTCACGGTTTCTGTCACAGCTCCCAGAAGCAGGCAGCAGTAGGAGGTGCAGAACAGCCTTCTAGCCCCCCCCAGGAACGTGGGAGAAGTGCTATACATCTAGCATGTGTGGAGGCACCTAGTATATGGCTCTATGTCAGGCATTTACACCCCAGAGCAGTGGGAGCAGCTCAGGCATCCTACCGCACCCCCAGAAGCCATATCTCCAAACCTCTACCTCAGGACAGCTCTTCAGCCCGCAGGAGTGCCTAACAGTACTACAGGGAGACCAGGTGCCTAGGGTGGAAAACAAGGACCACAGTCTTTGGGGCGCAGCACCTAGACCTTAGGCGCAGTACTATCCAGCCCAGCTGCCTAAAAGCAGCATCTTGAATCTGGCCCCAAGTAGCCCTTCATGAAACTGGGCTTCCCCCTGCCCCTGCTTCCCAGAATTGTAGACAGGAAGACAAAGAGCCTGGTTACTGAAATTCCCTCTGGAACGCAATGGGAGCCATGCGACCTCCACCACTGCCACCCCACACTCCCATTTCACATTCCAGGGGAGAGTGCTTTTAGGTTATGCCGTGTAACCACAAAGCTTTGGGGAAAGGCAGGGCTCAGTCAGGTTCCCATGTGTACGTTTGGCACTGTACTTCCCAGGGAACCAGCCTGGAGCTTGGTGGGGGGAGCATGCCAGAAGCCATGGGGAGCCTGGCATGGCAGAGGCATGCCCTGAGACCGGCGGAAAGAGCTGCCATGTACCAGGATGGCAAATGCAGCAGAGATGGCTGCTGGAGATGAGCAGTTGTGCTCCCTCAGATGCACAAGAGCTACCAGCGGCATGTGCTGCCCACCGCCGAGCCCCCAGGTACAGTAGCAGAGAACAGCTTCACTGCCTCAGCAATACAAGCCCACGGAAGCCATCAAAGCCACTTTGGAAGCACGTATATGAAAGCAGGCCAGGCATAATTCCCAGCACCAGGGCAGGTGAAACTCCAGACTTCTCAGAGCAGAGAGACAAGAGGGGGGCGGGGAAGGCTTTTCCAGGCCCTCAGGGGTTGCCTCAGAGCCTGAAGTTCTGCTCCTTCCCTTGGTCCCAAAGCTGTTATGGATGACACTAGCCTAGAGGGATGGTGCTTCCATGATGGACTTAACAGGCACAGAGGAGGAGTGCACTGTGAGTCCAGGAGGCTTCTAAGGCAAGGTACAGGTATGCTGGATGACATGTGATGATTGTCCACTCAGCAAAGCTGGTCGCTGGATTTGCTGGTTGCATTAGACACACTGTTTTTTAAAGCAGCAGAGGTATTTGTGGAAGAGTCCACTGACCAAACAGCCAGGCAGCAATGGCCCACTGAGCTGCAATGCAAGCTAGTGCTGCCTCCATCTGGAGAGAGTGAATTTCTGCATCACATCTCAGTCAAGAAATACTTTTTCCATATGATTCTTCCCTTTAGTTTTGGGAGTAGTAATGCTAAAGCTTAAAATGAGCAGAATGAACCATCAAAACCGGGTACTATTGTAAACTGTTTCCTTTGGTGTCAGTATGCTACTTACATTTTAAGATGTGCCTTAGATGGGATTTCCATCAAAAGATGAAGGAATGGCCAATGGCATATCACAATACCTTTAAACTATGTGTGATAAGATCTGAACACAAGAGATACAAAATGTAAATAATTTTCTTTAAAAAGATATACATATATCCAGGGCAGCTTACAGAAATAACAAGTGAAACAGAAACTGTTACACAGGTTATAAGACTAGGTGCATCTGCAGAATACCCATTCTTTGTCCTGTGTGCCACCAGAAATGTAGTGGGAGACACAGTCTATGCTGAGCACAAGCTAATGGTGGCTCTTCACAGGTCTTCTCTGGAGTCTAAAGAACTCCCGCAGCCCTGTCTTGCTTTAAATCCCATATGGATATAAAGGCCATTACGGATCCTTTCTATCTTTGCTCTCTTGCTTCACCTGAACTTTTCTCCCTGTTCCTTATCCTCACCCTCTACTGTAAATCTGTGAGTTTAAACTCTGTATCCAAGCTGCTTTGTGTGACCTGAGGTAGGTCCACTTTAATTTACTCCGTTTCCATTTTACTCTGAATAGACAGGAAATTACTTAGCTTTTTTTGCCCTATCCTGGGACATTCTGGGGTTTCCCACATTATAGTCTTGTGCAGCAAGGGTTTCTGAAAAAGCATACAGAGTGGGCCTTAGCAGACTTGTTAGTAGTGCAGGTAGTACTGGTATCCTGATTCATCATCTCTCTCCTCACTACAAAATGCTGCTTTAGATGTGGATGACTGAAGTTAGGAGCTGCAGTTTGTGGTGGCTTTAACAAAGATGAGTTTGTTTGGACAAACAAGAGATTGAGAAGTTCTCAGTCACTTTTTTTTTCTGGGTGGGGGAAGACTGTGTTTGAAAAAGCTGAAGGCAGTTCATGATCACACACTTGGGCAATTCTCTTGGTGTGTAACAGGACATGCACTAGGACTGGAGCACACTGAACTTCTGTGGTAGAATGAACTTTCAGGTTAATTACTAAAATTGCCTGAGCACTGGCTTTACAGAAGACATTCAGAGATTGCTGGTGGTGTGGACAGAAGTCTGGCCAAGATGAACGGTATGCTAGGCTCACACTGTCTTCACAGAATTGAGGCTGGATACAGCCATTAGTCCGGAGTCCGGCATCAGTACCAGCTAACACAGAACAGTCTGCTGTCAAATGATGCTAATGATGCTGCTTCACACACTAATTAGAAAGCCATATAGACTGTAGCTACAGCTGCATGAATGGATACCTAAATAAACACCCTTGACTGACTGATGTCATTAAAGATGAGTCGACCAAGTGCATGGTAGGGCTGTGCTCCCTAGTATTCATAGCAGCAACTATTTTAAGTATCAAAACTGAAAAATGGTTCAGTTTGACTTCTAGGATGTAGTGTCTGCACGCAACTCCCATGCTCTGCCCAGCTGCTGACATGGCACAGTAGCCAGTAACTCCTGCTCCAGGGACGTCCACTCTGCCTGCAGCACCCACCCCACAGCCCAGCCCGGCTGGACTGCAGCAAGGCCTGCCAGAAACCTGAAGCAGCTGATGGGAAAGAGGGAGACGGGAAAGCACACAAATACAGGAAGTCCGAATAGCAAAACCTCTTGCCACCAGGTGAGAGCAGAACTACTTAGTAAAACAGGACAGGCATAATCAGCTCTGCATAGTTCAGTTGAAAGAATCTAATCCCCACCTTCATCTTCCAAGATCCTCCTGTAGCTCTGTGGCTGCTGGAGCTTGAAATTTCCAGAGAAGTCTTTGTACTCTAGGAATAACTGGTCCTGAATCACAATCCTGAACTTGGAGATCACACTGATAAGCATTTCTTTTTTTTTTTCCCCTTGTGATCTCATTCAGCCACCACTCGAGTGTCTCAGTGTCTCATGAAGTACAACAGGTTCTGCAGGTGGATGTCAAGAACATGGTCCACTTATTGCAAGAGGCAAAACAAAAAGGCAGGCTATCCTCCCTCCTGCAGAATAGCTGCTCTCTCAGAGGTCTCTCACTCCCCCCACCTCATCGCACTCCTTGCCCCACACACTCTGAATGAGCAATTTCCTTTGGGACACTGCATTTTGTCTTAGTGTCCACACGCAAGATATTCTGGTGAAGATGCACCTTACAGACATCTGTGCAACCACATCAGGGCAGAGAGACTGGAGGCATTTCAAACAGCCTTCTTTTCCTCTTCTGAGATATTCCAAAACCACATCATTAAAACACATGGCAACCACAAGGCACAGATGCCACTGTGGAACAGCACAGAGCAAGATCAGCAGTGAGGATGCTAGGTACCATGTGCCTAAACCAAGGGTTTCTGCAACACCTAAACCATGGCCATCCGGTCTGGCAACAGATCAAACAGACACTGCCTATGGGATAGGCAAGATGGATGGGTGGCAGCAAGGGGTTTATTCTGCCATTACTGAGGACTAAAAACCAGGGGATGATTCAGGTGTTAAAATGCTGCTTTCAGCAAGTATTTAGACTGCTCTGTCATCCTCAAAACCACCACTCAACAGCTGCTTCAACATGCAGGTGTTTGAGTCTCTTTCAAAAGACCAGACGCAAAACCACCTGCGAAAGCCCACCACTGCTGAGATGCTGGGAGCCTAAATCCCAGTGAGACTCAGTCTTGCTGTTACCCCCTGGTGACACAGCATCAGATGCAAGGTTTATCCTTACAGCCTCTGTGCCAGATCACAACCCACTCTGCCTGCCTTACAAAAGGGTTTCTTTGCGGGACTGTGCATCCTTATATATATATATATATATGTATCTATATAAAGATATCTGTATCAGTCAGGGAAGCTACCTGGGAGAGCTTAGACCTCTCCAAACCTCACCAGAGACTTAAATCTACACTTTCACAGCTGACAGGACTGCCGTCAGCAGTACCCTCTTGGGTACATGGGGCAAGTTCCTACCTCTTCTCCTTTCCTATCTTATCTCCATTTGAACTTCCTGTTTTGCAGTAATACTTAAATATTAACCAAGCAATGGAGAGAGACCAACTCCTAGCCTGATGCTTAGGGCACTTACCTGGGATCGAAGAGCACTGGGTTTAAGCTCCTGCCCTGTCTGAATGATTAAATGCTCACTAAGGAGAAACAGCTTTGACAGGAGAAGGATGAATGCAATTTTACGTGCATTCAGAAAGATAATACAATTTTTGTTATTTCACTATGAATTCATTAGACAGCATTTCAACAGACTCTTCCCTCAAGTTTAAGGTATTTAAAGAGTGCTCTCGGGCTATTCACCATCATCATTACTTTAATATAGATGGTGAACTACGCTACCACAAGTAAACAGTATCTAAAGTGGGCTTTGCCACCACTATCTCAGACTCTGGCCGTTCCATCTTAACTTGGCCCCTCCCTGCTCTTCCAGCCACAGGTTTGGGAGCTGTGCAAAGCCAGGAGTGGCAGCCAGCTGCACAACAGCACAGCAGCTGACGAAGGGGAACAAAAGGGAATGATCATTTCTGCTGGGATCCTAACAGCTGGGGCTGCAAGACACACAAGCTAACAAGAGCAGGTGACACCCACCACAGTCTTCAGTGCCACAGCACAACGGTGTGCAGGAACTCGGTAAAGCTGCATTTTCAATACATTCATCTGGAAACAGGAGTCGCACTCTTATGGGTGATGCCTGCTCACTGCTTCTGTCCTACATGTGCACTTCTTTATGTTGACTCAATTAATATACAAACCTTTCCGGAGTGCTTTCCCACTGTGACACATACACCTACTTAAAGCTTTTTATTTTTTAGGAGGAGAAAAAAAAAAAAAAAAAGAAAACACAACAAGGAGTCAGGCAAAAAATTAACTTCATCTGGAGGATTTTTGCCTACCTTACTCAGCTGGCAAGGCTTCCAGTCAGTATGGTTGTGTTTCTCCAAGCCCTGGAAACACGCTCATTAGAACTCCAGCAATTTGCACATTTACATTAACCCTTGAGAATGGGTGTTTCAGATGGAGGTCTGAATTTAGCGAAAAATATCCTGCTGGCTCCATTTTCTGCTCTTCAGTCTTACTCTAAAAGATCTGGCAAAATAATATCAAATGATCTGGATAAGAGGGGCTTAAAATGCTAAATTTCAGATTACGCTCCCACAAAATACCCAAAAAAAGCTCCCAGTGACCAGAGGATTGTCAACGTATCAGCTTCTGTACAGTCTGTTGAGCTAGTGGTAATCTAGAACACAAATAACAAAGCAGCACAGTCAAAACCAAACTGATGCAGGGGCTGGATCAATGCTGTGGTATCTAGATTGCAGCACTAGGCAGTGTCACCACTTATCTCTCCTTTCTACCAGAAACGCTCCTTGGCTTCACTGCACAGACCGCCAACCTACAGGTCCATACCTCTGCCTACAGCCCTGCTACCAAACACCAGTGAGAGCCACATACCAGAAGAGCTCAAGGCTGCATCAGCTGCCCAGTGTAACAAAACTCCTGGTATTGTTCAGACCCGGTCTACACAAGGATGTAGTTGGCTGAAAAGTCTAGCTGAACAGGGACAACTTTTGACACATTTGATTTTTGTGTGTCTGTATTGGGTTTGTGAGGTGAGGTTTTGGTAGCAGGGGAGGTGGTTACAGCGGTGGCTTCTGTGAGAAGACGCCAGAAGCTTCCCCCATGTCCGACAGAGCCAAGGCCAGCTGGCTCCAAGACAGACCCACTGCCAGCCAAGGGTGAGCCAATCAGTGACAGTGGTAGCACCTCTGGGATAATATATTTCAGAAAGGAAAAAAAAGTTGCAGCAGCACAGAAACTGCAGCCAGAGAGAGAAGTGAGAACATGGTAAGAGAAACAGCCCTGCAGACACCAAGGTCAGTGAAGGAGAGGTGGAAGTGCTCCAGGCACCAGAGCAGAGATTCCCCTGCAGCCCATGGGGACGACCATGGTGTGGCAGGCTGTCCCCCCGCAGCCCAGGGA
>JANZLQ010000079.1:43315647-43328692 GCA_026212715.1 Elanus axillaris
GGTGGGGGGGTGTAAAGTTTTTGGGGGGCGGGGGCGGGTATTACAACCACCGGTCCGCGCTGCTGCCGGTCATTAACAGAAGCGTGGCCGTGGCTATGCGTGCGCGGCGGAGAGACCCCAGCCACAGCATTCCCCCCCTTCCCCCGCCCACCTCCAGCTCCAGCTCCAGCCACAGCCCATCCTCCTCCTCCTCCTCCTCTTCCTCCCGGGAAGGGGACGGGTCTCCCCGTCGCTGGCCCCGCCCCGTTTCACCTCAGATGCCCTCCGCCGCCGCGCGCGCTCGCCCGCCGCCTCCATCTTAGTCCCGCCCGCTCGCCCCCGCTGTGCTGCAGCCAGGGCGGCCGCCTCCGCTAACATGTCCGCCTCCTCTCGGCCTGCCAGCCCGCGGGGCCGGGGCCGGGGCCGGGGCCGGAGGGGCCCTGCCCACCCAGTGGTCGTTCCCCCCGCTTTATCCCGGTTCCTAAAAGCGGGAAGCTCCCGGCGTCCGTACCTCTGTGGGTTTGTGGTTTCCTTTGGTGGGTGCCGTGGATTTAGTTGGGGAAAAGGCGGCCGGGGTGGGTTTGGGGTTTTCGTTGCTCGAGCCACCTTAACCCATCGGTGAAGGGACTTCATGCTGAGGTGATGTCACGTTGACCCCTCACCAGAACTGAGACCATGTCACCTTAGCCCAGTCACCAAACCTGAGGTGATGCTGCATTAACCCATCCCGTGAACTGGTGAGGCTGTGTCACACATTAACCCATCAACAAAACTGACATAATGCTGCATTAACCCATCCCGAGAACTGAGACCATGTCACAGTAACCCATCACCAAACCCGAGACGATGCCACATTAACCCCTCACCAGAACTGAAACCATGTCACATGAACCCCATCACCAAACCCGAGACAGTCCTGCTAGCCCATTGCCAAAACTGAGTTAATCACATAAACCCATCAAAAAAATTGACATCATACCACATCAACCCATCACCAAAACTGAGATGACACCAAGAGGTGAGGAGTCATCAACTTGCTGCCGCAGTAATGCAACAGCTGTCCTCTACCACCATGACGAGACCTCTCGCATTTCACCATGGCTCCTGGCCTCAGTGTATGCAGGGTTCCTGAAAGCATTCATTTTCTGCAAAGCCTGCAAAGCTAATATAGCATGTTATTCTGCTTTATCTTAATCATTCAAGATTTTCTGTGCGACAACAGTTCCTGACAAGAAACTGACAGGTTTTAGGGAGGGCTAAAAGCAGGAGACCAACTTGGGGAGTGCTTGTGTTGTATATCCTGAAGGTCAAAGTTATTTTTTATACGTCTTCCAATACAGTTATTTGGTTTCTAGTTACGTGCAGAAATTTATCTCCTTTCCCTCCTCTTTACTGGTGTTTTTCACCAGAAACAGGAGGTGTTGGAGGGGGAGGGAGTGCCTGTTGTCTGACCTTAACATTAGACTTTCCTAGCATTCTGGCTGAAATGGAAGACGTCTGTGTTTTTCTCCCTGGATGATTCTCCTCAGGAAGTGAGGATCTTCTGCAGTCTCCCACCATTGTGTTGCTAGTACTGCAAATCCTGTAGCCGTGAGAGTCCTGAAGCATTAGCACAGGCTGGCTTTGTAGCTTTCTCAACTATAGGACTGGGAAGCCACGCTGGATGCTGTAACTGTAAGAGTAGTGGCAACTAAATTTACAATAAAGTTGTAGTCGCCACTGCTGGTGGCATTATGCAGTTCAGTTGTGAGAGTTGTCCTTGGGAAGTTTAATTCTGCATCAGCAAAAATTCTTTGCAGACAAAATAAGTATCTGGAAAGCAGCTTTGCAGTAAAAGGCTGGGGATCCTGGTGGACACCAAGTCGAACACAAGCCAGCAGTGTGCCCTTGCAGCAAAGGTGGAGCATGGGCAGTGCTGGGGCAAGGTTGCATGGTATAGCCTGAGTTACCCAGCTCTTCTCTCACACTGAGTATGGAGCCTCAAGTGCCCATGTCAGATCTCTGACACCCACACCTCCATGAAGAACACACAGAGACTGTCGCATACGTAGCCTGAGACGTCTCACCGTTCCCTCGGTAATGGGCAAAGCAGGTTCCTGTCAATGCAAAGGTTCAGGAGTGAGAAAGCTGTTATGGCAGTTATATCGCTATCTGCACCAGAGACCTCTCTTTCTTTTTTTTAGCCCCCTTTAGAGCTCCCAAATAATTTTCACCTAATCTTCCCAAATACTAGTTCCTGTAATAGTGGAGGATCTCTGCTGTCACAAATGTAATGCAGGCTCCATGTTCAATTATGTATTTTTGTTTGTGTGTGACTTTACCATGGTGGATCATCATGCATGTTGGCATTGCAGACTTGCATAATTCAGTATGTAGAGAAAAAACTGTAAAGAGAATGGGAAAAATATTAACCAAGATGTCAGTTAGCTGAATTGAATTCTGTATCCAAGGACTTGGACAACCAGATGATCTAAAAGGCACTTGATTTCTGAGGTGAGAAACTGGGGAAGGATGTGATTATCTTATGAATGTGTGTTCCTTCTTTTTTAGTGCAGCTATTTATATATCTGTGCAGCTATTTATACATATTTCAGTTGTTTGAAACCTAGTGAGAACAGTAATTAGTACTCATAGCATTCAGGTGAGTGCTACTTTTTCTCCGTTACAAGTATTAACACTGAATCAGACAAATGACACATCTTGCTGCGGGTTCAGAGCTCAGTGAGGTCAGGGTGTTGGCCTTCAAGATTAGCAAAGCACTATTGGGCATTTCAGGTAAGTTTTGTCACTCAGATAAGTAGCCAGGCTGATGTTGGGTGGGTCTAGCTGACTCCAAACCCATTTGTCTACTTCTTCTTCAAGATAAACAAAGAACAAATCTTAGAAATGCTGTACAAGTGAAAACACCAAGTTCCTGGTGGCCTTAGACTATACGTATAATGGTGCTGACATTCGAAACCAAATAGTTTAACTTTGTGTAACAGCTGCAGAGGTTTAATTTTCAAGTGAAGCAACTTAACGAGACAGCTGCAAGAGAACTTTGCAGGATGAATCAGACAGTACTTCTAGCATCACAGCTAGCTTTGTCTTCTAAACCAACTTTCTCCGTGAAAAGTTATGATTGTCTCACTAATACTTTTCAAGGAGCAACTATTGTTGCTGCAAATACAAGCTAGTAGGAAATATCCTTTCTTATTCTTTGAAGGAGTTGTGGAGAGACAGAACAAGTCTATTATTTAGGCTGTCTTGGTTTTGTCTACTGCATGAAGGTCCCTTCACCAGGCTTGGCAGAACCTGGAAAACTCTCCTTTTTATGTTCCAGCTTTACTCTGGCTGAGAACCTTCCCTCACAAATGTACATGAATCGGAAGTCCAGTTATATTTAGCATGTTCCTGGACAAGTCACACCAGCCAGAAGCAATAACACAAATCAAAAATATCAAATGTTTTCTAACGACCTGTAATGCAAACCTATATTTTGCCTGTCTAGTTTGGATTCCAGCATCCTAAAGCCCAAAGACATTTAAATACACTTTCACTGTTAGTAAGAACAGAATTATAATAAAATTAGCAGTTGGCTGCTGCCAGCATTGCAGATGAACTTCTTTATAAACAGTAATCTGAATTACCTAGCTTGCTAATTAAAGAAGTTCATATGCAATGCTGTCATCTGCATACAGCAAGTGGTACTTCGTGATACACATGGTTGTTTAGCTCCACCTGGTAGTTAAACCTACAAGGAGCTTATTGCCCACGACGCTGAATCTGCCAAGAGCTTTGTTCAGACCCACAACTTGTCCTGCTTAGAATTCAATATAAGATCAAATAATAAAGGTCAACTTCAGTAAACATTTACCCATAGAAATAACATTAATAGACTATGCTGTTCCTCTTAGTGTCTACCATGCCGTATTTTGTGTGAGACTGTGAATGGAAATTCAATTTACCTGTTGATGTTTACACCAGCAGCTGTTTTGAGAATTTCAGCATTCATTTCATCAAGCAAGTAAATATTTACTACTCTATTTCTCCTAAAGCAGCATTGGCTATTACATGATAACAAAAGAAGTCTTGGAATTTCTGCAGAAATGAGTACATCTTGATTTTTCCTCCCAGGAGTCACCCAACTATGAAGGGCAGGAAAAGTGATTAAATGTGCATTTATGTAGATTTACATGTATATATATGACGTTAAGAAGCCTACTCTGTGCGCATGTGAAGAATCACAGCTGTTGATACACTGCCTATGTTGTTCTGCTACAGCCACTATTTCCAAAGTGGAAAAAAAAAAAAAGAGCAGGAACTCATAATTCCCATCTTTTTTTATTGTACTTGTAAAAAAGACCAACAAAAAGACTTTTCTTCCTTTTTTACATATAAGTGTTTGCTGACTTTCAATCTGCCGTACCAGTGACGGTCCACAGAGAACAATATGCTCAGCAGGTGCCAATAAGGTCATAATATGAAAGCTAATTTTGACTGTTTCTCAGGTTGCTGAAGGTACTTGTTGGAATTTCCCTAATTATCTTCTTCCCCTCTCATCTTATAAAATAAATGCACTTCATGGAATAGGTATTGAGATTAGTGTGAATACAGAAAGAGTTCATTCTTTCCAACACATGCAAATTGCATTTTATCTTCAGTAGTTACAGACCCTGAGAGTGCACACAGTTGCCATTGAGAAGCTTGTCTATAGAAGGTGGTGTAGTATCTTTACTTCGTATTGCTTACTCTGTTGAGATACAAACCTTGGGCTTTTTTGGATTGCAATCCACTGTTCTCATAAAGATGATTTTTTAAAAAAACCCAACTTTCAGTTATCATTATAAACTTTGTTCTCAGTTAGATAGTTTCAAAGTGTTTGCCACATTTATTATTTCATATTATTTCACTGTGGAGTAATCTGTCTTCCAAGAATGTAAAAGGTGTGGAAACACTCTGACAAAGTATCATACCAGTTCAAGCCAATATTTCTCTTTGCATGAGTGGTGAATACTGGAACAATCGAAAACACTACCTGCCTTATCTGGATTATGGTAGTGGAGATCTAAATTACACATACAGTGCCCTCCAGCTTCTTTCGGCATGCCGGAATGCACAGCCTCCCAGCAGTGGTTAATGTCCCCCCTTTGCGAACAGCTCACTCAAGAATTCTCTTACAAGCTGGCATATACATCCCTGAGCAGCTTTTCAGTAGCCATGATGTCTGTTGATAACTTGATATCTTTCCATGGATTTGAGTTGTTTGTCCTACTAAGTTCTGTGCATGGCTAGTGTTTTCACTGCTGTCCAGATTGATTTGTAGCTTTGTAAAAACACAGGACAATACTTAGAATAGACTTAAGATGCCGAGTATCTCATGTTATCAGCCTTTTTTCAGTGTTGCATAATGGACATGTGGTACAATTTATTTTTAGGTGATACAAACAAAAAACATCACTAGGGTCTGTTGTTGTTTTTTACAAACACTGTACAGTGAAAAAATCTCCTATGACAAATGTAAAACAGGGCCTACTTCTGCAGATTAATCCCCTGAGGTATTCAGTTAGTCTCTAGGGCTTTCTGATTGGAATCAATAAGAAAATGAAGTTTTACACTTTTTTGAAGGAGGTTGGATAGGCACAGAACCATAAATTAATGTACTTTTGAAACAACATTTTACTTCAGTGACCGATGCTAACTGACCTGTGAAAATAAGCAATTAATGGAACCTTAAAAACTAATACAGCTATTTAGCATCAGTTCCCTTTTTTCTTTTTGAAAAGGTACAGTATCTTGGAGCATCAGCAGACAGTGAAATTCTTCAGTCTCTAACAAGTTACTTTTTTTCTGGTGATCTAGAGATGGTCTTTGAAAGTGAAGCAACTGTCCAGATGAACTCTGTTACCTCCCTGATAGTGTTCCTGGTAAGTCGATGATTTATGGAATTATGAAAAGAGTCAGTCTTCTGCTGTTTCAAGCAGATATTTTTATTTTCTAACAAGACTCAGTAAAAGAAAGAACTATGAGAATGAAGGAGAAATCTGCCTAGTGGTTAACAGGGTTTGAGTACGCACTGCCAACTTATTTTATATAGGTGGTGCCAAAAAATCTGTCAGTATGTGTTGTATCCCTGACCCAAAGCTATTTGCAATTTGCATTTGGAAAATAAAGATCTTTACAGTCCAGCATCCCCTGGGTCTCTGATGGGCAGTCCAGGTAAACAAGGTAAACATAAGACTGTATAACTTCATCTTGAACTGCTAAGAGAGTTAGAAGATGATCATGATAGTCATTCTGTATTGTGCCTGCCTGAGGAATCTCCAAATATTTGAAGAGCAAGGCATGGGAATTATAATTTCATCCTTTGCTGAAAGGAACTACTTCCTCACAGGAATTAAGAAAAGTCAATTCTCAAACAGCACAAAAATGTAGGGCAAGAACTGAGGAATGCTTTTTATGAAGCTGCTGAAATATCCAGAGTGTAATTATTTATGTTGGAATTTGAACAGGAGATTTCAACTTCCAATTTTTCTTTCTGAAAAGTTCAATGGCAACATTTTAGCTGCCTCATATGGACATGAGTTTCTCTGCAATGACAGCTGAACAGCATTTCCTAACTCCATAATTTCTAATTCCCACCAGTTTCAGTCTGACCAACGTGGAACACTACCTTTTGAATTAGTTTTCTGAAGCATCTCCTTATTCTCTGGAAGTCTTTTGTCTGACTACTGGTCAGACACATTGTGACTCAGAGGATGAGATCTGGTCAAACAGGTATCGTTGGAGAATGCTTTTTATTATAAACACATAGTGGTTTTAAAGTTCAAGTTGTTTTAACACTCCTCTTTCCTGACATCTGCATAGGGCTGGTTCTGCAGCACTGCTGGTCTGCCTTTGGTAGGGGAGAGAGCTATTTCTTAACTCCCAAATTTCTGATGCTCCCCCTCACCCCTACCCACCATGTTTTCCGTGCCTGGTGTGTGTACATCCATCCTGCTTCATTCTACCACTCCTTTTTTAAGCCAGCAGCCTAATAATAAAGCTCGTGATGAGAATGTGAAACGAGGCCCAAGGACGAGTCTTCATGGCTGCTGGAGAAGACTGGGGTGTTTGATATGCAGGAAGCTTTGTGCAGACAGCAAGGTCTATAAACTGCCATTTGTTACTGTGAAACAAACAAGTGTTACAAATGTTTGAAATCATTGCTCTTCTCTAGCAAAGGATTTATATTTGAAAAAGAAAATAAAACCTAATTAGTACTTTATCTTTGTTTCATCCACACTTTATATGTGGATGTTGGCTGATGAACAGAAACCCTGTTCTCTATTGCTGCTTACTCAACAGGGCTGGGAATGATAAGCAATAGGATTTATTATATTATAAATAAGTGAGATAAAGTGGTTGTGACCTGAGTCTTAAGCCACCAAATATTTTGGCTATTTGTATATGGTTACTATGTTTGTAAAATACATAAACTTTTCACATAACTGTATGTCTGTAGAGTTTGTTTTTAATATGTAGCAGAGAGCCTAAAAATCTCACAAACTCTCAACCCCTTTTGCTTTCAGTTGTGCAGGAAGTGCTGTCATTGGCATATATGTTGCAGAAACCTAAGAGAAAAAAAAAAAAGCTTAATTACAAGGTACTCCTCTCACTACCATCTCCCAGCCAAAACAACTGAAGTTTTATTGGTAACAGCCTGAGTATCTGCAGGCAGTGTAGCTGGTAAGCTTCCTGTATGTCCAAAGAGACTGAATATAGCATGCCTCATCAAAAGATGTGGAGCTGTTTCCTATATTCAAATAATTCTACTTCACTTCTCAGTTAAATGATTTCTTCTGTATGACCAGAATATCTTATTCCTTTAGTAAATCTTAAATTTGATAGATTTTGAACTTGTGCTTGACTTATGTCCATATGCATGATGCAGCTGTGGCATCTTATGGAGGAAAACCTTTTGACATGATGGCTAGGAAATATTGCAAGGTTATGGAATCTAGCCAGTTAGAAAAATCCTAAACAATTGGGCTTGTGTGAAAACTACAGAAGGAATTTGATTTGTGTGAATATTACAGGTGACTCTCTTCACAATACCTACCAAAAAGAAAAAGTTAAAAAAAAAAAGGAGTATACATAATATTTCTCTGCAAGCTCTATAACATACAGGAAGAAGACCAGTAATTGCCATTTTCTTTCTCCTGGGGCAGATATAGCCCCAGTCTGTAGCAGAAAAGGTGAGGAAATGGGAATGCCATGCATTTATATGGTTGGGACTGTATGTGACAAGATGGTGCTAACAGGAGGGTTAAAAACAACTCAGTATTTCTGACCTGCATATCATATTTCTGCATGTGTACACAGACACACACACACAAGCACACACGTGTGTGTACGTGTGCATGCCCCCATACTTCACTACTCATAAAGCTTTGACTGCAAACTGTTCTGGCACAGTCACTGCAAAACAGCAAGGGGAGTTCGTAGCTGCTGTGCCAGCATTCATGTGCTTACTTTTACTCCTGTAGCTGGCAGATGCTAAGAATGAATCTCCCTAAACAAAAGAGAAGAAATCAAAGCTAACTTCTACCATGTTTTTAGCATGTGGCTGAACGAATTCCTACAGCTTTAAGGATCAAGGCAATTGCTGAGCAACAGTAGTGTCTACGTCAGGGTATCTCCCTGTGTACAAAAATAAATAAATGTAGAGGAGAAGGCAAACTGAAATGTGTCTCTGAGCAGGCATTGTACTCTACAACATATTCTTTTGGTGTAATTGGTCTTTTTGTAATTTCTTACTGGGATATTAGAAGTTCAAGTTGCAGTGAATATAATTTTATGTGGGTGGCTAAGCTGCGGTCTATCATTCTCTCTTAATCTGTGCTGACACTAAGATGGACACTTCATTTCCCTGTGCCCTCATATTCAGACCTCTTATGCTATGGCACTGGGAAAGAGAAGCCTGTTGACCCCTGTTCTGATTTAATACAAAAACATGGATCACTTGGGACTGTTCAGTTATTCACAGAGAAATAAAGACAGACTTTCTTCTACCACCCAGTGCCACCAAGCGCTGTGGGTTTGCTGAGAGGTAGCAGGTTCACCCCTGTTAAAAGTCATTGCCTCTGACAATATCAGAGTGGATTAGTATTTGGATATGCTTACTGACCCCATTGCGGGAAGCTTGTCAGATATATCCTTCCTGTCTGCAGTATGAACATTAAAGTAAAAAACGATCATAATAACTTAGCGTCAGTTGCTCAAGACTTACTCTTCAGCATTCGTATTCCAAGAGGAAGAGACATAGTTGTTCTGAGAAAGCATTACTTCATGATAGGGAAAAAAAACTGAATAGTGGGTGAGAAGGCAGATTTACTGATAGAGAAGGCTAAAGGATCTCAGCAAGATGCTTATTAATACCTTATAGCTCAGCATGGATATCATGAGAGAAAGAATCAGCCAAGCTATGATTTTAAGGGGACTTTAAACCTAAGTCAACCGCCTTATTAGCACATAATTAAGCACACATTCTTGTGCTACCAGGCAGTACCTGTGCATCTGTACAGTCCTCCCCATCATTTAGATTGTGACTGATTTCCGTCTCTAAAGGCTGTACAGCCTCCCCCTTCACCATGGTGGCTGCATCTAGTCCCATTGGAAGATGCAGATCGATAAAGGATGTTCTTGTTTTGGAGTACCTGCTATAACCACATATATCTATGCTAGGGAGAATACCAGCTATATTTTTCCTTTGTTCTGCTGTTGGCACAAGTGGTGTTCTGTAGTACTGTGACATGATAGATATATGTACTTCTTTTACTTTGTCTCTATAGTAACAGACTGCCAAAAGAAGAGATCTTGTGTCTAGGAGCTCAGTCATGAGCATAGGGAAAATGGAGGACTATACCCCACCATCAGGAAAGGAAACCCTTCAAGAATAAACTGTTTAAACAAAGTGTTGTGGATGGAAGACTGGAAATGACACAGATAAGTTAAGATGCTTGAGAAGAAGGTATTCTTCCTGTTCTCTTTTGCTGGACGAAAGGCAAGTTGAAATGTTTGGCCTCACCTCTTAGAGGAAAGAAATGGGCATTCTCCAATCTCAACATTTGCTTTTATTGCTAATGCTTTGACGCAAGTCCTAATGTTGTTTTGTGGGCAACCACCACATTTTTCTCCTTTATTCCCCCTTTTCTCCAGCCTCAGTCCATTCAACACATGATAGTGCAGGCATACTTCTGCACAATTCAGTTCGCTCTTGAGTTTCTCCACCAATCTGCTGTTTCAAGCCACAACAAGTTCAACCACACTTGCACACTTTCAGCATTCTCTGTGATTCAGCTTCTTACATTCCCTTTCATTTACTATGCTGTGCTATCATCGCCTTCCCCCTTTGTAATAGCATTGTTTAGCTACACATACATATATTAGCACCTTGCAGTTTCTAGCCTGGCAAAGTGTTTCAGCTGCATTTCAGGGTGAGTGCTAATTACGCAACAGCTTTGCCAATGCCTTCAAAGCTCAGCGTTAGGATTTAAGGAAACAACAGCACAGCATGTAGCATATCCAATGCTTTGGGAACCATTGGAATTAAAAGCCAGAATTAGAAAATGCAACTGATGAAATGCACAGACTCACAAAATCCTCCCTGAGAGGTGTAGCCTGCTTCCTGTTAAGTTTTAAATAGTGATACTTCTGGTTGAAAAAAGAATGTGGATAAAGAGACCTTGTTGATGTTCTGTAGGCCATAAATTTGTTTTCTGTTTGCAGTACTGGAAAAGCTGTTTAGTCACTGTGTACGTTCAAGGAAAATACATATGTGTGCATGTGTGTTGTGTGTGCACACATATGTGATGTAGAAGGATTGCTATAGTATGGTAGGTATTGATCTCTAAATTTATCTTACATGAAAGCAACAATTCAAAGAATTTTAAGACTATATTTGTCTTTCATGTTCACTGCATTTTTTTTTGCCAATACATAAATGTTTAGAAAACCCTCTTTGCATTTCACCACCGTCTGTAGAATTGGGGCAGCATATTAACTATGAAAAATAAAAGATACAGAAAAAAGCCTTGTGAAATCATTCCTTTGAAGCTGAAATAAAAACATAGTTACACCCAGAGATTAATTATGGATAATTGGATACTAATGCATTGGCAATATGCAGAGAGACTTTAATCCATTCAGTTAAGGAGGGAAGCACGGATGAGTTGAGGAGGAATATTTTTCCATCTTAAAATGATCAAAGTCTTTTTGTATATTTGCAGAAATTGGTGGAGACAGATGACAGTCAGTGAGGGGGAAAAAGGGTGACAGTTTAAAATAAATGATGATGTCAGATGAAACATGGAATAAACATACAAAAAATGGAAGGAACTTGTACTGGAGGTTATACCAAAATTCTGCATAGTTTTGTAAAAAATAGTAAACTCTCAGTTTCCTTACAATCTCCTATCTGACTCTGTGTGAATCCAGTTGTTTTCAGCTTCCAGCACTGCACTTATAAAAATAGCACAATGTAAAAATAATGCACATACAATAAAATGGTAACGATGGCCAAGGCCTGTTCACTCAACAAGAAAGCCAACATTTGAGCTATGCAGTAGGACTTTGTGTATTTTCTTTTGGCTGTAAATTTCATGATTCATTTCAAAGTTTCTCTCCACCCATTCTGAAGCTCATGCACCAACGAGCCAGAAGTTCAGTCCTGGAGGAGAGGAATGAAGAAATAATGTGTTTGGGCCAGAGATGTATTTTTGTTAGAGAAGGAAATACTAGGAATGAGTAATGTTTGCTTTTTTTTTTAACCTGCCAATGACTCTGGTAAGTCTAAGGTAAAGCTGGAGATAACTTTGTCTGCCAGCATGCTCCATTTACTAGCCAACAAGGAAGCTGCTTACATACAGACACTGCAAGATTGAAAAGACAGTAAGTATCACAAACTTTTCAACACACACCTTGGAAAGTGGCCCTGTGCCCTGCAGCTGCCAGCCTGCAGCAGGGTACCACACACTGCCTGAGCCTGCTTCCATACAGGGATTCCCATGGCACAGTAGCCTGGGCTGCGTCTCTCCACAGACTCCTGATTCCCTCCCACCTTCCCCTGTCAGGCACCTTTAGCCTCCAGTTACTACCTTCATCATTAAAGACAAGCAGCATTCCTGCTTCATGGCCTTTTCTCCCTCTTAGCCTTCACTCTGGTGACCTTTGGTTTCATTTTGTTGACATTGCTTTTATGGTAGGAACCAACTGTCAGAAGAGAATAGTTGGGGTTGTTAGTGTTGAGTTCTTTTTTTTTTTTTTGGTAAGAACTCATACTTTTTTCATACCCAGTGCTCATTACAGGTTATCATGCAAGAATAAGCCTCAGTACTCTTACATACGTGGAAAGCTTGTGGCTTTTGCAGTTCTCTGCATTTCTTCAGAAACAGGAAAAAAAGCCAGATTAGATGATGAGAGTATAGTACAAGTCTCACTTTTCTATATTTAAAGCATAACAAGATCCAGTGACTGCTGAAGTAATGAATCACTGTAATTGACATATACAGGTCAGCAGAGGACATCCACACACAGCTGAAAACATCCCTTCAATCAATACCCTCCTTTACTACTCCCACTGCAGCCACCTCTTGGCAAATCCAGCCCAATACGTATACTTTCCCATTATTGATCCTTTTAAATAGCTAACGGGTTGGTGAGATCAGGAGGTCACACGTTGCATCGTGGGGAGGAGGCCTGACAACACACACGGGCCCTTGCCCCATGAAAGATGTAGCTGGGCTTGGTTGGCTCCAGCAAAACCTGCAGCTCTGTGCAGGGGGGGGACACGACACACGAAGCCAGTGACGGATCCAGGCTGCGGTCCCGGAGTTCAGCTGCTGGTGACAGCCAAACCCACTTTCTCCAGGCCTTTCTCCAGTCCCCGGCCCGGAGGGACTGGGGAAGCGGGAAGGGCAGGATCGTTTCCTTGGAAATAACTTTTGCTATAATTAAACTCGGCTGGGGGGGTGTGGAGAAGGAAAGGACCTTCCCCACCTGTTTTAAAGTGAGGGGGCAAAAGTGGCGGTGTTCACAGGGTGGGTGG
>JANZLQ010000079.1:43328761-43339381 GCA_026212715.1 Elanus axillaris
GGATCGCCCGTGTGCGGGAGGCGGCAGCGGCCCCGCGCCCTGCGGGCACCTCGCACGCTGCCGCCCGCCCCGCTCCGCGCCCCGCGGCCGCTGCCACGAGCGTGTTGTTGAGGGTGTTTCACAGCCTCGCGGCTGCCGTGCCGAGTACAGCATGTTCCCCGCCCGCCCCTGAACTGGGACTGAACTTCCCCAGCCCGGCTTGCTCCGGGGAGCGCCCAGATTCGGCCGCGGGGGGGCGGGGGGCCGGAGCGTAAGAAAAGCGGGAGGGGTGGAGGGAAGGAAGTTCCCAAAGGGCTAGCTTCGTCGTAACTGCTTAGGGTGGGGTGGGGTAGGGTTGTTGGTTGGGTTTTTTAAGTTAAAACAAAAGGCAAACAAAACCCTGCAAAGCACCCAGCATCCCTAAACAAACATACTTTGAGAAAAGATGGAGAAAGAGACATGGCAAACCTGCTTTTACAGAAACAGATTTATGGCACTGTTGTTTCTTTGCCTGCCATTGTTAAACAAGTACTGTTCCTTTATTCCTTTACTCTCCCCCCGTGCTCTGAACGTTACACTTCAGTTCCTTTCCCAAAGGAAACTAAAAGTGCTGCTGACCCCACCTGAGAAAGAAAAAGCCAAAGGTTTGACGAACACCTCACCCCACCAGCTTTTTTTTTTTTTTTTAAGACTGTGACTTCAAAGCTGGTGGCTCTCAGTTTTGTGCCACTGTGCTGCAGTTCTCAGGCAAGGCTTCGTGGGGCTGTCGGGACCAAAACACCCCGTGAAAGGTGCTGAGGAACAGATCAGGCAGTTTCAGCCTGCAGCAGGTAAACATGTCAGCAGGCTTGGGAACACAGGTGCCTTGGCATCACTGGCACATTCCTTGGCACTGCATTACTGTGGGTTCTCTCTGTAAAAGCTTCGTTAAAAGGAGCATCTGGATTAGCAGCACACTTCGGCATTTTCCCTGTTTAATGCAATCAGTTCTGTGCCAATCTTGGATCAAAATGGATCCGTAATCTCTGCAGATTTTGGTAGCTCTTTTGTATAATTCCTATATTTCATGCAAACCTCACATGTTCACAGCTTTTGAAAGACTTTCTGCCTAATTTGGGTTCATTATGGAGATCATAGGGTTAACCCACTCACTCAATGTCTTTGTATTCTTCACAGTAGCTAATCTCACCACCCAGTCCAGTTTAATTGACTTCTAATTTATTTCTCAGTGCTGACTGGATGCCATCTGCATGTATTTTTTTTTTGGTAGCAAACTAGGATTTATATCACTACAATGTGTTATTCCTTGGTGTGTTCCAGTCCATTAAGCCCCTCATCAAATCCTTCAAGAATATGTTTTGCAACCTGTTCTATAGCTAAATGTTGCACCCTCTTGCAGTCTGTGGTTCAAGTCCAGTGAGCAAGGACCTTTTCTCCCTTGTTTTACTACTGTACTGTCCCGGATGTAAGATAATCCTCTTGCTTCTCAAATGTGAAAATGTGCAGAAAACCTCCACTACCCTCACTTTGGAGTTCATTCCCTGCATAGCGTGAGGAAGGTTATACCTTGCCCCCTTTAAAAGTTGTGCAGGTTGCCTCCTGGCAGATGCATCCAGACAGCGCAAGAGCAACCTCTCAGGTAGCACTTGCTCCAGGCCTTGGTACAAAAGGGGGTGGACATGCAGCACCCTTTTGGTCTGATTTGTGCCCTTTGCTAGCTGGTCCCCAGCAGTGCACTGGGAGCTGAAGCACCCCATGGATTGGGAGGAGGGTAGGCAGATAGGAGGGACACTGGGGTGGGTTAAGATGCTGGGGCTGTGTAGCCTTGTTACAGGCTGCAGGGCTATGCACAGGTGGTGGGGTGCATGCTGGCCCTGCCTCATGTGTTCCTCATCTGCTAGGGAAGGGGACATCTAGTCCGGTCCCTTGTTGGGACACACCTGTTTTCCTTGTTCTCTTTCTACCACAAGACACCCCCTGTCCTTGCCCCATGTCCCATTTGTACTCTTCTCCCTCTGTTTTTTGTCCTTTATCTGGTGGCTGCCCAGCCTTTTGGCACCTAGCACCGCACTGGCCCCTGCTACTTAACACTTGTGTCTGTTTCACAGCCTTGTGTGCTTTTTCTTATCCACAGCCCTTGAGAGCTACCTTAGTTCTCTTTCCAAATGCTTTGCAAGGCGGCTGTGCTGTAACCATGTAAGACCCATCCAAAAGCAACCCAAAGTTGCTTTGTTTCTGTGAAAAAGGAGTAAGCAACTTTTTGCAGGCTGTGGGCCAGGATTACGGACAGTTCCCATACCCTGAGCAGCAGGGCATGGTAATTTCATGGGGAGGTGGATAGGCCAAGTTTGTAGGTACTCCAGAAGCACAGTGCTCCAGGAAGATGTTTGGGCTTTTGGTGCCAGTGGTCATTTGAACCTGAGCTGCACCCTGGACATTCCAAAAAACCATCAGGCTTGTTCTCCCTCCTCTGAACACACACCAACTCCTGCTCTAGCATCTGTGCAGCTGATTTGGATTAGGGACTTGATCTTTCTGAAAAGTGGTCTTCCCTGGGTTGTTATTCTACTGGTTTGGGTCAGTAATCTGACTGAGCCCACAGACCACAGGGTGTGGGGTAGAGAGGAGTTGGAGGTATGGTGAGCAGAGGTGGGACAGCCTTTTTTCCTATCTTATGCATGCGTTCCTGCTTGGAATGAATCTGTGGGCTGGATAAGACTCTTTGATGAGACACATTGCCCTGCAGGCCATAAACTTGGGTTTCTAGTACTAGGCAGTGTTGAATCTAAGCCCTGGAGAAAAAGGCATGGTTTAAGACGCACCTGTCTTTTCACTGTTTGCTAATTAGTCTTACTTGTCTGGCTCCTAACACAGCTTCCTGACTTTCTTGAAAGCTTCCTGGTTCTCCATGTGTTGCAGAGCAGCGCAGTGTGCGGTAACAGAGCTGCAGACTTGGCACGAAGACTAAGAGTTTAGGGGGGTTTTGCAGCTTTTTACACCGCTATGTAAAACAAGCTGGGATTTCCATTCTAAAATTATGTGATGTGTATCCCTCTAGATTGTGACTGTGGTAATGTTGTGTCTGGAGCCACTGCTCTCCAGGAAGTTCAGCTTTTACTCTGGCGGAGAATTCTCTTTTTGTGTCATTAGGAATGACATGTTTTTACTTCATGGCTTACCCTCTAGCTACATATATGTAACTGTATTTTGGGATTTATTTACATTTTTATTTATTTTGTGTGCTTCTTTATTGTTTTTGAAAATAGGGTTATGCCCCTGCAAAACAGTTGTTTTATTAGGTTCATGGTATTCCTGCCATTTGCAATGAGCTTTTTTTTTTCTTTTTTTTTTCATCAGAGAGATAGCTTTCACATCTGTGTGAGGAGATGGAACATTTCTTTACTCCTCTGATCTGCCTTCATCTTCTTCTGTGCACATATAACTGTACAGGCTCAGTTTTACCAACACTCACTAACACTTTCCCCTTAGAATCTCAATTTCCACAAACCCTGCAAAGATCTAATGCTCTTCAGAGAATCATTTGTCACAATAATTTTGCTTTGGCCTGAGCACTGGCTACACCACAAACTAATTCAATCCCTAATTACTCCATCTGATAGCTGTTCAAATTCAGAGGACTTAGTCTTATTCATTAGGGCAATGTGGGACCTGGATCTTATAAAGAAAATGTTCCTTCTCCCAGTGAATTCTTTTCCATGGGCAGCAGAAGTCTCAAATTTCTTAGAATAATCCTTTCCAGCAGTTTTCCATTTTCTTTGTGCACCTATGGGAGTAGATTGTAGGTCTCCAATAGCTCTGGGCTTGCTGCATGCAGCGGTGTGGAAGATCTCATTCTGAATTATTTTCTTCCAGTACCACTTTACTGGGCAATATTGGGAAGTGGTGTAACTATATCCAGGAATTTTGTAAAGTTCCCTTCCAGTCTGGAAGTTGCATGCAACTTTATTTTTTCTCCATTTTCAGTTGTCTTTGGGACTGTGTGTTACTAAGTTGGCACAAAAAGAGAATAGCCCCAGTGTCTACCATGGACTAAGGTTACTGTACAAGGCAGAGGGATTTATCAGCTCAGTTGTTAATGATGGCTTACAACAAGCTGTTTTTCCAGTGGCAGGGCCTCCAGCCGGGTGGGCTGAGCACCTCCTTGGTGGCTGCATTGCTCTCTGCCCTGTTGGAGGTACAGCTCGCAGGGTCGTCAATGACTTGCAAGTTAGTCATCATTATCATGATGACAACTGATGCTCTCCAGATCGGTGAGGGAGGGAGAAGGCGATGCTGCCTTCCATGTACTACAGCATAAATAAAAACCAACCAGACAGGAGTGAGATTTGCAGAAAAGGGTAGATGATCAATGCCTGCTCTTGCCTCCTGTTTCTATCTGCAGGTCCACAGATGTAAAATAATGAAAAGGTCATAATTCTTTTCTGTTTCAGAAGTGAGGCTTTCATCTGAGTCTGGGGAGGAAGCAGCTGTATATTGTCAGCAGTCCCCAGACAGAGGCATTGTGGTCAGGGTGAACCCAGATGCTGGAAATCCTAGAGGATTGCACAGTGCGGTCTCCTTTGATGCAACCTGAAGATGAGAGCTCTGTGTCCTGCCTCCCCCAGCATAGGTCTGGTCTGTGATCTCCTGCCTCCTTCCTGGTGGGGGTCCAGCACTTTCATCAATAATAGTGTTCTCCACCCCTTCTCCTGGCTTTTCCATCCTTTGAAACCTTGTCTGCTGTAGGCACAAGTGAGGCATTGATAGCTATCTACAGCTCTTCCCCCTCCAACTTGAGTTTTGTGTGGAGGAACCCAAGAAACAAGTTCCCTGAAGACATGACAGTAAGAAATTTAATTTCTGCAACAGGGAATGTATGCATTGGAACCACAAAAAGTGTATTAAGATGTAAAATATATATGCAGTTACACATACATATATGTGCACACATATTTTATATATAGGTGTAGAAGAGCTGCATCTCTCTCTCTCTCTGTTTTTTGAGAGACTATAGATGATGACTTTATGAAAGCTTCTAATGTAATTAGCCTGTCAGAATGGTTCACTAATCCTCATTACTGTTGCTTATTCAGAACTGTTCCAGCTCTTGCATCCATTCCCTACAGTCATCCCTAGACCTTAGCTTTACCGTAAGATCTTTAGCCTTTAATGACAGCATATAGGTCTGGCTGAAGTCTTCTCCTTGTTTTCCAGAAGATAGGCAAACTTCTTTTGTGATCTGTCATTTGAATAAGTAGTGCACTTGCAGCAGGAGGCCGAGTAGCATTGCATTTCACTCCAAGGAAGCACAATGCACAAATGTACCCATGGCCAAGTTACAGTTGGAGAAGAACAGAAACAAAAGTAGGGTTCAAATTCTGATCCCTAAATACATTTGGAACTGGGTTTAGTGCCCGTGTTAGAAGCTAAAGGTTAGACCCTCCAGAGGGAACCTGGATTCTACTGCATTCCAAGCTTGTGGACTGGTTTTGTAAGATTTAAGATTGAAGGTTGTGCTTGTGTTATTTGAACCTTTAAGCTCAAAATGCTGAAAGAATACCTACTTTTGTGGGATGTTGCTAGCTACTAACTTAGAAAATGCATGTCTGGTTTGGGATCCAGTTCAGAAATCTGCAAGGCTGGCTCTGAGTTTGGCAGTTTGATGAAATTTGATTTCTCCCTCTCTCTGCTTCAATAGCTTTCATTTACTTGAATGGAAGTGGTAGGAGCTCATTGAAAAGGGTAAATAAATTAAAATGTCTTTGTAGTCTAGAGTGGGAAGGCAAACAGATCCCATCTTAGGATGTATTACAACGGTGTGTTGTGGATGGGTTTTGTAGACCTGTGGCTATATGTGGGAATGGCTATGGAAGTTTCTGGTAGGATGGGGAAGTCACTAGAGACTGAGGACAGTCAACTCCTGACAGATCTGGTTGCCAAGAAAGAGTACTTTGATTTTTGCTTGTTTAAAAAGAGACAAGTTGGCGGTGGGCCTACTTTTGAGTAGCTTTTTCACATGCAGAAGATATGACTCATATTGGGAATGTAATCTTTGATTTGAGAATACACGAGTATTTTAGGGATACTTGTGTACTTAGTATGAAGGTAACAGAGTATGTATCAGAGCGAAGGCTGTTTTTCTGAACTTTTGTGTTGAATTTCTTGGCTCATTCATTTATTGATTTTCAAACTGTTATGTATATTTACAATGACAGATCAGTACTACTAAAGCATCAGAGCTTGTAAACCTATTTTAGAATGGTTGTATTTGTATTTAAAAGTTATATTAGCACAGAATTTTGTGATGAAACATCTAAGTAGGCTTCTCTTGCTATCACTGATGGCCTGAAAGTTCAAACTGTACTTTAAAACCCCCTATTAAGTAACATTTTCTTGGCAGATTTTCTGACACAAGTGTTTTCATCTGAATACATTTATCATTGTTTTTTTTTAAACTCCTGGATATGAGTATAGGGACACTTCTAATCTCTGCCAGATTTGTTGAATATATAATGTATATTCTGTGAAATGTATGCGAAACCAGACTTAACAAGTCTGGCAAGGCAGAATATTCTTGTGAGGAGTTCTTCATCCTGAGAAGAGGCTGCAGCAGAACCAGTAGGAACTGCTAGTGGTGGTGGTGCAGGAGGTGTTGGAAATCAGGGAACTCACTCAAATGTCTGAATGTGAATTTAGATGCCTGGTTTTGAAATCTCTGGCCATGAGTTAGTCAGCTTATGAGTTTTTACAAGCACTGCCATGTATCTGTACCATTGTGTGGACTTTGGACTGAAGAGTTTGACTATGGGTGATTACAGTCTTTGACTTATTTAGCAAACTCATACATGTAAAAAATCATGTTCCAATCACCTGAAACTATATATATATTTTTAACAAAATCTCTTTTGGCTATAGATCACACAGGATGAAGTTTTAATATATTTTAGAATTAGTTTGGCCAAGCCAGATGTTAAAGTAGTAATAGTTTACAAGTCTGGCTACTAGATTTGTATCATTCCTTTACAGTGACACTAGGTGGAAGGTACCACTATGTTTTCTGAGGACATTTTTATGGCAGCCTCACAAAAGTTATGAATGGAAGGCAGAAGACTAACTGGACATTTTTCTTCTTTCTCCTACTATGTAGTGCAGTCCAATAACTTTATAATCATTTGCAGTTGCAGATAAAAGGATGCTTGTCCCTGAAAATGAAACAAATTTTGCAGTTTTTTTCAACAACACAGAAGAGTCATTAACACCTCTGTAATAGTCACGCCCTACAATAGACAAAGCTCTTTTATGAACCAGATATACTCAGTAAACAGAGCAAGTGACAAAGTACACTTGAAAAAGAACAGGATGCTTAATGGACTTATGACTAACTTTGATACATTTGGGTATTTGTTTTTGTGTTGCCGCCAAAGCTGCTTTTTTTAAACTCCCAGGTTTCTCCAGTACTGCTTGAACTCGACAGTTTGTACTAAACTCCTCTGAGAGCTGACAAACAGGGAGAAGAGAAATCCCTGTCAATTTCAAATACCACAGGAAGTCAAAAACAAGTTACCAGGCCATTCGCCCCAACTGTGGATAATAAACACTGCATGGAGTCCTCTTGGGGGAGAGAGGCAGCTGCATCCTAGGCTCTTGCTGGGTGATGCAGTGCTGCTGTAGCTACCCTGTGCTTGTGTTAGCACAGAGGAGAGGAGCCCAAGGTAGGGAGGAGGACCTCACCGTGCTGGCTTCTGGGTAGGTACTGGCTAAGAATGACTTGAATTTTACAAGCCTATGTCATAAGGGAGCGCAGGAAACAGGGATACAAGTAGAAGAAAGCAACTTGACAGCACCAGACCACCCCATCAGCAACCTGACCAGATGAGTTTTCTGTAGCATTGAGCCTTGCACAGGGCTTTAAATGACTTCTGGTAGAGTAATGAGAACCCTTGGGAGTCCTTCCCGAGCATGAAAAGCAGCATATGAGGGAGGCTGACTGGAGAAATAGTGAACAAGTGCATTCCCTAGAGGAGAGGATGGCAGTCATGTCTGTGCAGTTATATCCACAATGTAGGTCTCTCTCTTAGGATTGTTGGTCACAGCTGAGTGTCTGCATGAGCAGTGAGGCAAAGGTGGCTCAGTCCAATGGGTTGTTGTCCACTGTGGCCATCTGGATTTTGGAGTTTGCTAGGTTATGGCTTGGTTAGAAGGTCTGGAGTTAAACTCTCTCCCTATCCACTGTGGTGCTTCCTACAGAAGTTTGTCATTTTGTACAGCAGAAACCAGAGGAGAATGCAGCCCCCAGTTCTGCTGATGGATAAGATCAGATGCTTTCAGGACGGGCTATAATTTTAAAACCAGGTCATAAATTAAAGAGGTCACAATCAACTTGAAAGTCAGATTTTTCTTTCTGACATAGTTTTCCATATTCCTGCAGATAAAAGACAGGGTTCTTTCAGTTGCAACAGCAGCTGCATTGCTTTGTTAACATTTATGTGTTAGGTGTAGTATCTAGATTAATTTCCCTTTGACTTCTTCCTCAGGGTAGTGTGTTGGCTTTTATGCGGGTCTTTCACAGCAGTGCAGGAGTGAGAGGCACTCAGGAGCTACTGAAAATCTTTAAAATTAACTTCTGTTGTTCAAAAACTAGACTTTGAGTTCTTGATCTCCTTTTAGAGTCTGCATATCATGCAAATTAAAACACTGGCTTAATTCTGGTCTCTTTTTATTTGAGAGTAAACCGGGATTAGTACTGCTGAACAGAACTAAAATGTAACTGACGCAAAGTTAAAGGTATGAAAGAGACCTTTTAGGCATATTCCCTTCCATGTTTTTGGCAACATGGAGAGCCTTCACTTTCTAGCAATTGAAGCGAATTGCTTGAGGCTCAGAAACAGAACTACTGCACAGAGAACCATCTTGCAGCCACCCGGATTTCCTTGATGTGTTAGAGGCAGGACGTAGGGACAAAGGTGAATGGTGTGCAATGGAGGAGAGAGGTGGGGCTGGGAGCTGGGCGAGGGCAGCCATGGGGGAACTGGTGGTGGGGAGCTGGTAGCCTGCCTGTGGCTGGCTGTGTAAGGAGAAGGCCCGGCACCCCCTCCTGGGTTCCGACCCTGGAGGTGACACCAGTCACTCCTTTAATTCAAGCTCAAAGCTGCAATGCTGCAAGCTCCATCTCTGCTATGGTCCAGTATGATTACACAGGAGGAATATCTGGCAAGGGTGAGTGGGTGTCTTCTTTTCTTCCTTTAAGAAAAATGCAAATAATATAGGTGTCCCAAACTATTCTTATTAATCTTCTGAAGTTACACATTCACAAGTTGAGAAAGGCTACACTTGGAGGTGCCCACATCACCTCAGTTAGACCCTTGAGGTATGTGTGTTCCACAGTCTTTACTTGTATTTTTACATACTATCCTATCCACAGGATTTTGCCTCAGTCTGTGCACAGGGTGGAAGTGCTTTGGGAGTGGGTAAGAGGTGTTACAGCAAAGGAGGCTTTTGGCTACAAGAGTCAGATTTCATTTCTTTCTGAAGTCAGAAAAAGGTTGATTTGTATCTAATAGTCAGAAAGAAGTTGATTTGTATCTAATAGCTCCTCATGTGGGAAAAAATGCATTTGGATTTTGGTGTGGTTTTTTTTTAAAGAAAATTTTATTCTCTAATGGGTATTAGATTTTTTTCTTTTTTTTTTTTTTTTAATAATTCATTTATCACAGAACTGAAATATAATTTTGGCTTCCTGGCTTTCTGGATGCCTGAGTTAAATTTTGACGCTTTCCCAACATGCACAAACTGATGATGACAAGGCCCTTCCAGCCCTGGTGCCATTAGGCAGGGGACTGTGAAGCCTCCCTTCCCTTGCCTGGCTCAGGAGAAGGTGAAGGAGGCTGGGGTGGGGGGAGCTCAGCCATGGCAGCTGAGCAGACAGATGTCAGCATGCTCAGATAGGGAGGAAAATTGTCTGGTTTTGGGTGGACTGTTGAAGAAGGGCTGATTTTCCTTCTGTACATCTTCTACATCCCCCAAAATACTGGATTTTTCTAGAAGGACATTTTCTGTCACAAAATATATCCCTGTGGAAAAATTCCAGTCAATGGTCATGAATGAGACAGGGGATTCCAGGAAAAGGAAAGAAAATCTGGTGGAGAAGTCTTTCTCTGAAGGACTGGGGTCTGTCCCTGTTTCTGCTGCAAAGCTCTGATGGTTTTGGTTAAGTAATTTCAATTAAAATTTTCAGCCCCCAAATCTCCCTCTTTTTCCAGATACCTGACCTGAGGCCATTTGCAAAGGCAATATATGTTTACAGCTGTAGAAAAAGCCACCAAGAATACCTGAAATGGGTAACATTCAGTATAAAATATTCTAGAAGTTTGGATGACAAGTTTTTCAAATTGGGTTTCTACAATTACAGACTGTTTTGTAAACTGAGATTATCATCACTTAATCATGTCAAAGTTGTGGAAATAAATTAATTCATAAATATGAAAAACCACTTGATATTTTAACAATGACTATCACAGAAAAAGTTATAATGAAATTACAAGTTGATCTTCAAGAGTAGTCTGAGAAAGATGTGCAGGGACTGATGAGAAAACAGCATAGCTGCTCATTAATTTAAACCAATCCTATGGGCAGGTGGGAGGG
>JANZLQ010000079.1:43341927-43370715 GCA_026212715.1 Elanus axillaris
TTGCAACCTACAGCACCTTAGTGTCTCTGTGCCATGCACTGCTCCATGCATAGCCAGTGAGCCATTACTCTGGGATGACCGAACCTTTCCTTGCTGGGAGCTGGGTGGCTGGAACATGTCCTAAGTGGATAGTTACAGCTCTTGCTCCTAAGCATTGCTATACTGAGTTGAAATTATTGTTGTCTTGTAAGGTGCTTAGCTACAGCTGCAATTTCACCTAAAGGCTGCCTAATCAGACACCCTCCACTCCCTCATCTCCTGTGTCATCTCAAGCTTCCAGGAGAACAGGTGGCAGCTGGCTAGCAGAGTTCACCCTGCACATCCATGTTAGCCTCATGAGTTGCTGTTTGGCTTTCTGTACCTTCTGTGTATGTGTGGCAGCAGTGGGCTGGCAGGTGTCAACAGGTAAATGTTCTGGTTCTTTTATTTCCAAGATTTGGCTGGGGAAATCACTTGAAAATGCTGACTAAAAGGGGGAGTGAAAGGGACTTTTACCCTTAAATTTTCATTGATTACAGCTCTGACTAATCATCAGCTATGAATCGCTATCATTCATGGGTACGGGTGGGCTTTAGGAGACTGGTGTTAGCTTTGGAAATGTGTCTATCAATAATAATGGCAGTAATAGAAATATATGCCTGCACTGTGTGGCTATGACTGGAATAAAAGATAATTATAAATCCTTTTCTTTCAGCCCCATTACTAGGGACTGTAGTGCTGGCAGCTGGGGCAGTCTTTTGCCTTGATACTCTAACAATAGCTTTTACATGGAAGTTCAGGGCTGTTAAGTTGGCCTGCATTATTGAAAGGAGATAAAACCTTGTATGCAGCTACTATGTAAATTCTGATGAATCATTGCAGCCTACATGGTTTATGAACCACCAGCATATATGAGAAGTGGGCTGAAATGAGTTTTTTGTAGAAAGCCATAAGAAAAGTGAGGTTGATACATCCTGTTAAGAAAAATTTGAGGCAGATCTTACTCATGTGAGTTTAGATGCTCCTTTATTTGGAACAGGGAGCCAACATCACTGATCACATTGTGCACTGCTGGTCAGGTTGATTTAATTTGTTGTGCTGAGTTTTGCTGCTAGTTACTTAAGTGCCCAATTTGAGTAACTTGGTTGCTTCAATGGACCAGACAGCTGACCAGTTTGGGCTTAAACAAGGTGAGACTTTGATATTCAAAGTATCTGTTTCTCCTTCCATTTGTATTTCTCATACGCTGTTCAGAAAGCGCAAATACTGTTGTTTCTTTTGCTACGTGAAGGCAATTGTTTGTGACAAGTTTATTTCTGAAAGCTTTATTTAGGTAGTAAAATACTGATTTTGATCTCTGTGTACCTGTCAGGTGGCCACTTTCAGTGAAATTTATTTGTTGTTTGTATATCCATAGTGCTAAGTGACTCCTGGCATGAACGCGCACGTTCTGCTCCCATATCCATTCACCTGTGGCTGTTCTATTCACCACAGTGGGAACATGAGCTTGTTCACAGCAGCATAACAGGTGTTGCTTGCTTAATGTTCCTGAATGTTCATTTAGTGCTATTTTTTAGTATTTTGATTGCAAAAGGAGAAAGACATGAGTTGTAAAGAGTATTGAGTAGAAGAGCTTTGATGGTTGGTTCTCTGCTTTGACTAATTTATATTGAGGAAGGCTTTAAATGTGAAGCAGAAGAACTGATCTCTTTTAGGCTATCCAACTGCCAGCTGTAAAATGGAGTGAGCTAGACTTTAGGCCTGCCTATAAAGGTTTCAGAAGGATAGACTGGCAGCTAGGAATTGACAGGATTTCTTTGCAGTCCTTGATAGTCTCTTTTTTTTTTTCTGGATGTAGAAGCAGGTGTATTACAGGTGGTCCTGTGCTGCTCAGAGCCATGAAAGAAACAAACCTGAGAGTCTTGCGATAGCTCAGCTGCTTGGGTGGATGCAGTAGTCAAGTTTTCCTGTGGTTCAGCTTTTGCACTGCATTAAATAGATATGAATAGAAAGATAGTAGCAGAAGACCCCTCCCAAATTCCAGATTAATAGACTGGTTGAAGGTGTGATATTGCCACAGTAGGGGGTTAAAATCTTTAATACTAGTCTTCACCATTTTCAGTCCTTTCTCCTGTGCAATGCTTCAGTTGGCAGACATGGAACTGAAGGAGAGTGTGATTTAACACTGGATCTTCAAAACAATGTACTATCATGGCCATTTGAAACACCTATGCACAAAAGTTAGATTGATAAATCTGCCTAGCTGTTGCATAATGCAATAGGTGCCTGAAGTTCATAAATGCCTGTATTTTCCCAAAGTCTCTTGGGGGAGACATACTCAGTACATTCTACATATGATTTTCCCAAACAGCCAGGAGGTTGGCTAATACATGAAGTCTGTTAAGGAATCAGTAAACAGGTTTTATCCCCTCTGCCTTTTTCTTTTGCTTTCCAAGCCCAGGAGGCTTAAAATAGGCCAACTCAGAACATGTGCAACAAAACAGGGAGCAGGAGAAACAGCTGGTTATGTCATTGGTGTCCCTTTCTATTATACAGCATATAAAAAGCATGCTGGACTCTGAAAGATTTTCCACATTTTACAATCTCTTCTCTATCTAAGACTTTTCAAACTGTACCAGGGGAATGCCTTAACATAGCTTTGCTCTGGACTTTGGAGCCCTCTGGCTCAATGAACAGCTTCAGACAGTCTCCTGACTGAGAATGGTTTGCCCAAGAATACTCACAGATGGAAAAGTGATTAGTTACTCTCTGGGGAGATCAGAGAGAGGGATTTGACCTAGACAAATTTGACTTAGAGGAGGAATTGTACCCAGTTTTTTCCATGTCCTAGATGAATATTGTAAAAAGAAGTGTTCTTGGTCTTGAGGGGTGAATATAGTATAAACACACTTTCTGCTATGGGAGCAGAAGGACAGGCAGAGAAACGCCCTGTTGGGAGATTTAAGTCCTGATTAGGGGCCTGCTTTCTCTAGAGTTTTGATATTTTCTTCCTGCATACCTCATGACATCTTGTAGTCCTCCTGAGGTGCTCAGAGAGCAGCTCCCACTGAATTCCACCCACCCTGAGTGCTCAGCCCTATAGCACACAAAAGAACGGTGCCAAAAAGTCAGAAAATGCAAAGGACACAATTATATCACTGTGTTCTTCAAAAATGTTGTTTTCTAATTAACAAGCCCCAAGGATAGTGTGTGACCATGCACAATGGTGCAAGATAGACGTCAGTTGCCTAGTGTGTGGTCAGTAAACATTTTCTGTGGGTCCCTGTCTCAACAGGTGCCCAAAAGTCCCTTGATGGAAAAAAGCTTTTCATGCAGACAACCTTTTGCTTTTCAGGCTTTCTGTGCCCAGGCCCAGTTTAAAGCCAGGGCACGCCTTTGCTGGGGAAGGTTTTGTAGCTCGAATGGTGTACAATTGTGTGAAGTTTTTACATCTCACACACCAGAGCAACAAATCAAGGTTGTAGGACCTACTCTTAGTCTAGTGCTTCCAAACTTTGCATGCTCAACTACAGCCTGCAAGCAGGGCGAGTCACCAGTAAGGTGGAAACCTGTATATCTGCTAGGCAGATTTCTGTTATGGGAGATAATTTAATGAAGGACTGGAGTGAGAAACCTCCTGTTTCTACTTTTGATAGCTGGTCCAAAAATGATCTACCTTATACCAGTGCTGCAGGTATAAATAAGTCCTCATCAGTTCTCTGTGTGTACCATATGTATGGAGTTGGACTTGATGATCCTTACGGGTCCCTTCCAACTCAAGATATTCTACGATTCTATGAAATCTCCATGGGTTTTAGCTGCTAAAATAAAAAAAATTGCTGCTCATTTATGTTTTTGTATGCATGTAAAATTCAAATATGAGTATTATTATTATGATTTTAGCATAGACAAAACTTTCATTTGTTTCCCTGGTTACATTTACCTCCAACTGGGAATCATCCCAGAAAATTTCAGCCTTAAAGCTGAAAAATTTCAGCCTTCCTGATGTTTCCCTATGTAAGAAACTACCATTCCCATATATAATTAAGTTTCAGATTGAAGGTGATTTCCACCTAAGCAGTTATGCTATTTATGCAGTACCTTTCATCCTGGAGCTAGAAAAATTGTGATGATCATGGGTAATGCAAACAGATCAGGCACTCCACTTTTCCCTCAAAGCTTCTTGCTTTACGTAGTGGTAGGTCCATCCACCTGAGAGTCTAAGTCTATCTAGAGTCCCAAGAATTTACTTCAGAGGGCTTCCCACTTCAGCCTGCTGGTGTTCCTAATCCCTAAGTGCCCGTGTATCTCAACCAAGGTTCACTGTGGTTCAGTCATCAGTCTTAGGGTTGCAGTGTCACCTCTGCTATAGCAGGGGGCCTGCGTGGTGCTCCTGTATCGCCTGTTCTTTCAGTAAGGGACGCTTCAAACAGCCGTTCCTGGGGCAAGCTGGGTAGCTCTGGCTTTTTTTCGTCCTTAAGGACCCCAAATCCCCCATGTCGGGCCAGTGACGTGTGTCTGCTTGGCTGTCTCTCGGAGATGAAACAGTGACATCCAGCGGCCACTTTGACAAAAATGACATCATGTCATAAAAAGCCGGCGTGACGACGTGCAAGGGAGAGAGCGAAGGGTCCGGCGGGTGCAGGCGTGGGCGGCGGCAGCTCCGGCTGGAGGCAGAGCTCCCCACGCCACGCGAGTCCAGCCCGCGCACCGCCCGCCTGCGGGGCCGAGCCTCACCCTCGCCGGGGGGGAGGACAGGTGCCCAAGGGGAAAGGTTTGAAATCCTGCGTTTCCGTACCGTGCGGAACGCATGTTGTCCAGTGTCCCTCCTCCATTCAGCTCTCGAATGCCTCTGGCTTTCAGCATAAATAACTTCAGGTATAGGCAGGGCTAAGTGACACGCCCCGTTCAAATCAGGAGGTCACCTAAAATCACAGATGGCAGTACTTAATATCCCATGTTACCAAAAATGTAACTGGGATCCTAGGATCGGCTCAGTGTGGTAGAGAGGTTCTGACTGCTTTGTACTAACCTGGCAGGTCAGCTGGCTCTGCCCTCAGTGTCACATTATGAGGCACAGTGATTGTCTCTGAATGTATCTGGAAAGGAGGGGAGTGCCATAGACACAGCGGTGTGGGAACCAGAACTTGTACGGCACCACATAAGCTCAACCTTCTCTGGGTTAAGCGTGTTGCTAGTTTCTGTACCTATCTAAGCATCCAGTGCAAAGGACAAGTGGTTTCCCTCAATTGTCTTAGATCATAACTTCTATTAAGACACGCTAAAATGTAGCATTTTGATTGTAGGGTTAATTCCACCAGAAGAGAAAAAAAGCACTTATTAAATGTCTCCCTTTTAGTAGAGGCAAGATAAAGTTCTTGGCCCTTTCTTACACATGAAAGCATTATCAGAACAGTTTTAACAAATAATGCATACTGTGCACTATTTTGTATTGTGTTGTACCATACATTTTGGAAAATGCTTATTTAAAAGAGAAATTCCACTACTAAGTTTCAACAGAACAGCAACTCATGTTAGTAGTCTTCCTTTCCTGATTAATATGTTTTTAATGTATAATTATTTTGTGCAACTTCTTCTGAACTTAAAAAATTCATACCTCATACCTACGTCTGCCTCACATTACGCCTTGTTTAGATCCATAAATTAGCTCCTTATCTGCAGGACATGAATGTGTGTCCTTTCTTGGAGGCAAGGGGAAGAAATTATGGGCTTAAAGAGCAGCTTCATGTATTTGTCTTGCAGAGGGGAGACTCAGGGGTCAGCTTTGTTCTCCAGTGATTACTTGAGATGAGTACTCCAACATGCCACTAAAATCTCTTGTGTATGTTGCTTAAGTATATAAGGATCTGCACTTTATTTTACTTATTTATATATTATTTTACTATGGGTTTTGTAAGCCTAAAGCACTCAGGATTTTTTTGCAGTCACACCTTTGAGCTATATTTTGGACTGCAGTGTATTGTTTGAACTTACCTAGGGTAGACCTATATGTTATAGCACATGTACTGACATAGTTCCACCACGTCTCAGGAGGGAATGAACACAAGAGAATGGGGATACAGGTAGTTCTCTGTCCCCAACCTTACTACCTTACTGTCAAGCCTGTCTTAAGTACACTGGTGATAAACTGTCCATGTCCTTCCTTCTTCCCTCTATCGACTGTGCCATTTTCTCCTGTCAACTCAATGCTGAAGTTAATAGACCTAGTGGAACTGTCCATCCCCCAAGAGGATGGCTTCACTCATCCCTGATGCCGGTGCAGGCAAATTGATGCATGCATTACACAGAGCTAGAGTAAGGCCAGCCCAACTTACCCTAGGGCTAGGGCCCCACTCTGAAACTGCAGAGGTGCTGCAATTACTGTTCCCTCCATCACCTCAAACAAAATGTCAATGTTTGAAATTTTTTATCATCATCAGTGGCCAGTGTGTAGGATCAGCTACTGTTACGGAGAACTTGTTTCCCTATAAATGTCCATAGTGCCTTATTGCCTGAAAATACCCAGACATTTTAGAAGAGATTGTGTTTGGACTAAGGTAGGCTTAGTTTACTTTCCAGACTTACTGAGAAAGCAAATAAGTATACAAAAGTTTCAGATAAATGTTTAAAGGACTGTGGTGGTAATGTAGGCCCTAGCTATGCTTCTGCACAGCAAGGAAAGGGAATGTCCCTGCATTGCTGTGTACTTCCCACAGTGGCGGCTGCTCCTCTCTGACATAGCTGAACTGGGGTGGAGGTGAAGGCAATTTGCTCAGGTTTTACAGATGTTTCCAGAAGACTGATTTTTTGCTAAAGATGCAAATTTAGTTTAAAGATTTTCCTTAATGAATTGTGACATGCTACATTGGTAGTTGATTTTTTTTTTGTCATCTTTCAAGTAAAGGAAAAAACAAGTGTTGTGTTAACATTTTCAGTAATGTCCTAAGAGCCTCGATACATTATTTGTCCAAGCTTGTTAAAAAATTCTCGTCTTGCTCTCTGTGAACAAAAACCACTGGAATATGTTGTGAGGATAATTCTATCACCTCCACAGGCTGATTCAGTGGTTGCATGTGTCTGTTTAACGTTTGGCTACATGTTTAAGTGAGGAAAGACGTAGCAAAAAATTTAAGTTTTAGAAGGTGGTAGGAGCATTTCAGTCTCTCTAACTGTCTGTACCACTGTCAAACTTCTTGTTTTGAAGTCCAGACTAACAAAGGCAGTTCCTCTCATAGCTGTTCTTTTCTCACCCATAGTTCTCTACAACAGTAGCCTGTATCATCTGCAGTGGGATGACTGTAACTGTTCATGGGCTACTATTGTCATTTCACATAAACACACTACAGTAACCTTCTCTTAGATAATGCTTGTCATTATTGCCTCCCAACAGTATAATCCAAATATACAATATTTATGCCTGCAATCAGTTATTTGAAAATTTCAAAATAATGAAATCCTGGGGTTTTATAAGTTTTATGTTTTTCCAGAAATACAAACAGGGTGAAATTTGACATTGACAGGCAAAGACAGTGAGGCTTGCTGTAACTGGAAGTTCTTGCTGTATTCAGCCATGGGATAATGAATCAAGGTTGGCTGCCATGGTCAACATTAAAATGGAGCTCTTTGCCACTATGCATTAATGAGATTAAAAAAGACTAGACCCTGCCCTAAAGGCTACAAGATTGCAGCTCATGGGAATGAAAATCAAGGCTGGGGATTTTGCTTTTTTCCAGCACTTCCTAACTGGCTGAGTTTAGGTGAAGTTTGTTACTGTGAAAAATCCCAAGGAGACCAGGAATAAAGTGTTACCTGGAAAGAAGCATAATGACAACTGTCTGACACAGATTTATTTTTTTTTAATTCTTTTTTTTTTAAAGCTTAAAAGCTCCCATAGTCTTCACTGAATGGCAGTCCCTAAGAAAGGATCAGATAAAATCTGATTAAGGAATGTAACATTTTCTTCTCAGAAATCTGAAATAAAAAACACCTCTCTGAACCATTCCTCTCCTGAAGTGTGACTGATCTGTGCAGAACTGTTTTGAGTATCTGATATCTTTCTTAGTCAATTGGATATTTTTTTCCTGTGTCTCTTTTGCATTTAGCTGAAAGATGTTATTATCTCAATGATGGCTGATCTGTGGAGGCAGCAGCTCCTGACCTTGGCTTATTTTGAGTCAGTGCCTTTTTTTTAGCATTTTGTGAGGAAGTATCAGAGCTGGTTGTAGCTGCATGAATAGAGAGACAATGACTTCTTTCTTGAGGAAGGTGAGGTACCAGTTCAGAGGAGGTCATAGATGCTAGAAGATTACTTGGTGCCCTTTGTTTTTAATTAACACTCTTTAGCTACAACAGCCAGCAATGCCACCCATCTGGGGAGACTGCCATACAAAGGAGCATGCTTTTTCCAGTCTATGTGGAAGCAATTTAGAGAAGATCTGCAATCAATGCTTATGTTTTCCCCCTTGCTGAAATGGTAGCTACAAATAAAAGAAACTATTCCCTCCTTTTAAATTAACACACCAAGAAGTATGTCTGTTGTGGTTCAACCTGGGGTCTGATATTGGCAAGAGTAAGGGACACCTGAATCACACCTGATCTCAGAGGTGGTAATACTTTACAATATTCAAAATGCCTGTGCACAATAGTGTAAACCCTTTGGTTTTCTTTAAAGCTGTAAAGTTAGAACTAGAGCAGTGAGAGACCTTATAGAAAAGCAGCTGACATTGCATCATTGCTTTATTGCTTTGAAAGCAAATGACCATAAATAAATGCTCCGGTAAGAACAGATGTTTTGAACTACATCTCTTTTTTTATTGCAAAACAATTGTTACAGAAATTTCAGAAAGTTCTACTGTAGTAATTGCCAACTTCTGCTTTTTATTACGTATCTAAACACAGTCTAAAAGTGCATTGTGAATCCAGTAGACCTTTAGAAAGGACCATTTTCCCTAGTGATATACATTTAGACGAATCATACTTGAAAAGATTCATATTAGTAGGAATTTGTTTAAAATGACATTTTAATCATTTTTCTCCCTTTATAAATGATTGTTATACACTTACAAATGATAGCCCAAATAATAAACGACTAAATAGCTATTAGTATGGCATATTGCAAACACTGTTCCAGACAGCAGTAGCAGCATATAGACTCTCCTCATGTACAACAACTGCAGTGGTGGAAGAAGGATATAACTTTAATACAATTTACTCTTGTGCAGGCATAAAATTGTATTTCACAGCCAGTTCCCACTTCTGTCCCTTCCCCCTCCCTATGAAATACTAAAATAAACAAGAGTTATCACTTCCCTGCAGCAGAAACAGCAGCAATTTCATAATCAAACATTTTTTCCTAATAGCTTTTTGAAATAAGTACTGTGTGGCTCTACAAGAGATCTGAAAGCATAGAGCAAAAATTAAAAGGTCAGAGACTGTTTCATAACCAGTCTGGCTCAATGGCTCAGTCATTAGACTTCCCACTTGATGATGATTTAGGATAATGTGTGCCATGACTCAAAGTAATACAGAGTTAGAAATGCAGAATAAATCCATCCTCTGACAAAAGTCAGAGTACTCCATTAAAACCAGTGGATTTTCTGCAGATTTGCACCAGCATCAGTAAGACCATAACCATAGTCAGTCTTGGAGAAGAGAAACCTGTGTGACCTGTAGTGTTCACCCTGTGACTGGCTATAAAGCAGGATAACTCTCACTGCGGGGCAGAAACTTACTCCTTCCACATTCAACACTACTGCTTTTATGCCAACATGTGGCAAGGCTAGTGAATACCATCTAGAGGAATGAGGGGTTTCATTAGGTAAGCAGACACCCCCAATGCTTTACTTCTGCCCAGTTTGGACTGTGCTGTTATTTGAGGTGAATGAAGGAAAATGGATGCTAGGAAGCTTACCCATTTCTTGTGAAGAAGGTGATGTATACCTGCTATCTTTTAACAGAACTGAAATGTGGCCTTTGTTGAAATGACTGTGCATATTTGTGCAAAAATGCAAATACACTATTATTTTTTAAGCAGGGGAGAGACATCACAACTACTTAAGTATTCCTAGGGAAATCCAGGAATGACCAGCTCACATTTTCCCTTCTGGTGATTATCAGATCCTCTTATGTATATAACCTGAGCAACATAACAAGACATTTATGCTTGTTTTGAAAATTTGCACCATGAGTTTACAGAGACTTTTGTTTTACTGGCTCACTCTAAGCTAATACCTTTGATAACTTCTGCTCTCAGGACAGATGCCTGTTTGCTCCAACTGCAGTCATTGGACTAAGGCTGTGTGCTGCTAACAGCACTTTTTTTTTAGCAGTTATTTGTGTAGCTGCATTTTCCATGCACTGACAGTTTCTAAGAAACAAATCATTATCTTCTCATACAAAAAATATACCTAACTAAGATATTTATCCCCTGACAAAAGGCTATCCATTCCACAAAAGGTACAAATCAGTTTTTTTACCAAAAGATCTATAAATGGAAAATGAAAAAAAGCAATCTATATCTGGAACCCAGAGGGATTTCCTTATGTGGATGAATGGATGTTTTGGTTTTTCATTGTATTTTCAAATTATCCCCTCACTGCCATTTGTTAACTGGCACTTGTGCTAAGAACAATAATGTAGCACCTTATCTCTTCCAAAAAAAGAGAGAGCCAAATGTCTGAGCACTGCTGTAGGTTCGCATTTTGTGTTGAATATTTCAATTTCATAAAATACAACTGTCATTTAAAAATAATAAAAAAATCACTTACTTTGCTAAAGATCAAACATAATGGAAATAATGTAAACATCCAAAAGCTTGAATTCATTCCTAACTGGATTCATCTTTACAGGCAGGCAATAGCAAAATGTTAAGTTTCATAGCAGTCCAAAGAAACTCATGGAACAATGCATGCATTTTTCATTGACACAAAAAAAGACTGGACTGTAAGGAAGAGAAACTACTTCAGTCATATCACACTGTTATTGTGAAAGAATAATGTGCTATAACCCCATACCTAGGACAAGTGTATACCCCAACTGTAGAATAGCGTCACTTAAACTGGAAACAACAGAACGGATTACTATAGGAAAATATTTATAAAATACTGTACACTGCTTCCTCAGTCGGCCAGCATATGTAAACAAACAGCTAAGTTCAGTTGAGTTTCAAAATATTATTAAAGTTCATTTATCTTATAATCTTTTGCATAACATGCCAGTTCATCTCTCACACTATCACAACTCACCTGTCACAGCCCACAGTGGCTCATTAGAGGTTTATACATCAGCTCATACAGACATTTATGTGGAGCTATACAGAGAAATGTGTGAAACATACCAAACTTACACACTGTGACCAGAAATGCATATTCCATATGTAAGCTAATAATTGGATAGTGGAACTTAATGCTTGATGCAACATGTGCTATTTTATTGAATGTTACAGATTTACAAACAAGACCTTAAAATGTGATATTAAAACCGTCCTGTAACGTTCACTAATATTACCACATGTCACAACTATACTGGTTTACATATGGGAGATATGTATATATGTGTGTATATATATCTATTTCATAAGCTATCCTTTGATACAGAATATGTCATATGGCACATGCTATAGCTACATGATGATGGATGATAAAACTTCTACTCTCACTAAATGTTCGTAATATCAGGAGTGGGAAATCTGGTCCCATTGCAAGGAATGGGTGTTTTACCATCAAATTCAAAAAGGAGCAGTTTGATGCAATGTGTAAAAAGCAAGTGAAGATAAAATAATCTAACATCCATCATAATATATTCTATAGACACCACATTGTAGAATAAATGGGAAACATTCAAGAAAAGTAGTGTTCTGACATCTTGCAATCACACTTTTAACATCTGAATTTACATTTTATATATAATGGCAAATTTTAAGAGGTAAATAAAGTGTCCTGTTTCATTTTACCTGGAATATGTGCTCCAGATCAATAAAGTGCTGTATTCTAAACATTTATACAGCTTCTGGGTTTGGCAAATTCCTTTACCCTGACAAACTAAGCAATGAAATCTACCCCAGAGGACAGCCCTATGCCTTGAACGAATTCACTAAGCGCTGTTGAGGAATTTCTAATGAATCTGAAGTTCCTCTAGAGTAGGCCAGTAATACAGTGAAGGTGGAAGAGTCCATGAACAGTTTTAGCAGACATTCTTAAAAGTAGCAAAGAAAACAAGTGAGAATATCCCCCTCTACTCACCAAGAATAGATAGATTTGGAGAAGCCTTAGGAAAAGGCTGCTAACAAAAGTTGGCACATTTGAAGCAGATTGTTAAACAGAAGTTCCTTTGACCCTGGGCGTTTTGCTATTGTTCAACAATCAGCCTGTCACAAGCATGCTTCATAATGCACAGAAAGGTTTCTGACCTTTCTCGGTGTTGCCATGTGACCGTAACACTGCACATGGACTGCAAGGCAATTGCATAAACACGGTGTCTTGGTGGAACTTAGCTTATTGAAAGCCTGATCAAATAGAAGAAAGCAAGGAACACGTTGGTCCAGGAAGTATGAAACACATTGTGCTTAAGGTCCCCATGCTGCATTTCTTTATTTCCTGAACGTTCCAATGTAGTGACTCAGTACCTAAATGTTTTCACCTTCTTTGCCTCTTTTCTTGAGGCTCATGATATTTTTTTATGTCTGGGTTTGTTGTCTTTCAGACTTAGCTCTCATACAGTGCTCACAGTCTCCCAGGGTGAGATCCCAGTGAGAAAAAGTCAGCCTGCATTTTCAAAGCTGCCTTAGAGATTTGGAAGATAATTCCCATTTAAATAATGGGAAGTATATACCCCACTTGCATGTGTTCATTTTTGATAACAAAAAGGAGCTGGTTCTACACAGGTGTTGGTCATTGTAGAGATATTTTAGTTGTTAATAGCACTAGCTTCAAATCTTTACAAGCTTTAAAGTTGTGCCTTCATAAAGGATGTGAAATTTTGATCCAGTTGCAGTTTATACTTCTCCACCCTTTTCCTATCTTCTGCATACCCTTCTACCTGTGACCACTGTGATATCTTCTCATGAGAAGTTTGAAACTCTGGTTGACATTGTGGACCCTTGGAACACGGGTGGGGTCAGTGGAGTTATGACTGTCTTCAACCAAAGCCTGTAACTGCACTACCGTTCAGATATACTTTCTTCTACTAAAATGCACATTGCATGATATGCTGCTGAACGGTGGAAACCTAGTCACAACCTATGGCTTTTGCTGTTTACAGAAACCTGCAGTTTCACTTTGGTTAACTTACCTTGAAAGCATATATACTTTTTAGTGTTTTCCAGTCCTCTGCCAAGAACACTTTCCCTTAAGCAACTTCAGTCTAATTGCATTAATCTGGATTCAGACTGCTTGATAAACCTTGTATTTTTTGAAATGTTCAAATATGGACATGTCCTCATGAAAAAAAAAAGGTGTATATTTAGGTGAGGGAATGACATGAAAAGTCAGCAGCTCAGATGGAACAGCAAAAAGACCCTGGTAGCAGCCTGGTGGATAAATCTCCTCAATTTGTATATAATAATTAAATAGAGCAGTGAGAACCCGACAATATTACTGTCCTCTGCCCTCATTACCCTGTTCTTTCTGTTCCATCACATCCTTTGATTTAGTGAGACAACGTATTGATGACAAATGTGATAAAAAAATAAATATATACTATTCCACTTAATTACATTCATCCTGAGCTTGCTCAGCTGTGCTAGAATCTAGAATGCCTGTTTTATACAGGAAATCACCTGACATTTTAACATAAATTCTTCCTCCATTTAGTGTTTTGCAGTACAAAAGGCATTTCATTTCCCTTTCTGCTCTTGAAAATATAAACTTTTTGTGGCACTAGAAGCTGATACAAAAAGAGACACGTGAACGTTATGGTTGTTATCTTGTTCATCTTTCTTCATTTCCACAAGTGTGGGATGCAAGGGATTTGGGAGACTTTAGGTTTGTTTGCTGCCAGTTCCTACAGAAATAACAAATGCTTTTCATCAGTCATCACAACAGTGAAACAGATGAAAAAGAAGTCGTGATTGAAGTTTAGAACATCTAATTTGTACATCTCTTTTTGCCAGTTAATTCCTGCATCCTAAGAACTTGAATAATGATCAAAGATCTTAGGATGCCTTCTAATAAAAGGCAGATTTCTGAACCTACTCATTTTTTTCTTGTGACTTCATAAAGGGGGTTTGTTATTCCTGTTGTTTACTAAAGTCTTCGTAAAGCTTTCATCCCTCCCTTTTTCCTTAAGTGCAAATATCGACTGGGTCAAGATGCAGTAACTCAGTGGGCAATGCTGAGACAATGTGCTCCCTTGACCGGTGGCTAATGTCAACTGGAGTTGACAAGGGGTGATGTGAGTTGTTTTTCTTTTAAATTCTGCTAAGAAAAATGGACTGGAGAGCAGATGACCCTTAGACTGCTGGTGAGCTTTGTCTAGGCCTAGCTGTGCTTGCTTTCAAAGCTGCGGAAGGCTCCTGTTCTTGACAGTCTCCTCATGGACAGGTTGTCCCCTCTGCTCTCTGGCCTTGAGGACTTACTCCTCTGGAAGGGGTTTCGCAGGCCTGTTGTGTTTCGCTGTCTGTCAAGTTTGTCACTGATAGAGTAGCTCTTCCGTGTGTGCTGTGCATACAACATGTTGGACTCCTCTGCAGAGTAGCTATTGGCCCGCTCTATTTTTGGAAGTGGGATGCTGTTGGCCAGAGTTCTTGTAGCATTGCTGTCTTGAGGAGGTAACGGGATCCCCTTCTTGTCTTTGGCCTCAGTATCCTCATGATCAGAGCTTGGGTGGCTTAGTTCAGCTTCTCTCTCTGGGTGGCAGCATCCCAAGTCCTCCACTTTGCCCCCAAGACTTCCAGGGAAACTGGCCCTCTCTGCGATGGCCTGGGGAGCGCTCACACACCTCGTGTCTATGCAGTCTGTAATACTTGTGTACTCTGCTGTTTTGACTGGGACACCAAGACTGCTGAAGTAACTTCGAGACGGAGAGAACATAAAACTGTGAGATTTCACAATTGGCGTTTCCTCCAGAATAAATGGAGTTGTAGCCAGATAACGACTGCTTTTAGATCGCTCTAGAGTGTGATACATGGGAGGGTCTGAATCCCAGGGTATTTGGCAATCTGTGATTTGTGAATAGTCTGAAGAAAATGGTCTTGTTTCTATTCCAGAGGTTTCCTCGTAATCAAAACTCCTGCCAGAAATTTTTTCACCAGGTGTACTGCTAACGTATGCACTCTTAGCTAAAATGGAAGAGGCTATGTGAGCCTGCAGCGCTGCATCTCCAGTACCAAGAATATTTATGGAACTGTCGAGAGGCTCTGTGTCAGAATGCATCTCATCCATGGCAGAAACGTAGATGTCTATACAAGACGAAGGCCTTCTGGAGTCTGGGGCAATTGACAATGTGCTGGTAGGGGCTAAAGGAACCTTTCCTTCTTTTGCTATTGAGTGGGAACTGATAGCCCGATGCAGGCTTGGAGATCTTTCCTTAAAAATGCTTTCAAACTTTTCCAATCCACACTTGTCCTTCATATTTGTTGCATAGAAAGAGTGGCTTCGCATGCGGGGTGTGATTGTAGGAGATGTTGGGGACATGGACTCCTCTCCTGTGGGATCTATGCTCTCTTGAAGCTTGTAAGTATTTCCTTCCTGACTATTGAAGCTACTCTGCCTCACAATGTAGGCTGCATCAGTACAGTCAGATGAAGTCCTGGATCGTATCTTGCTTGTCTCACCTCTCTCTATGCCGGTCAGTTTTTCTAAGGCAGTCACCATTCGTCCCATCATATCTTCCAGCTGAGCAAGCCTGATGTCAACAGTCTGCAGAGAGGCCTTCATGCAGTGCTCTCGCTCATTTACTTCTTCCAGCCGCATGGCCATGTTCTCTACCCTTAAAAACCAAAGAATTAAACAGGTTAATTTCTTCAAAGTAGTGTTGTTCAGCTAATAGGTCACCAAAACAAATGGGAATAAAAAAGCCTTAAAACTCAAAACCAGTCTATACCACTTCACTGCTTCAAAACCCTGCTAAAAGAGGTTTAGCAAACAAATACTACTCGCTCATGAAACTGCTCCAGTGGGTTAAACCAGGGGTATCTGCTGCATAACATAGAGGGGGTTTTGAGTGCGCCCTATCCCAGGGACAGGGGTTATTACAGAAATGTAACTGCGATTTGCTGCCTTTCTGCTAACAAAACTTCTAATTATGTTGTTATGAATGAATAACACTTAGAGCAGACACCACATGACATTGTCCCCAGTTGTGCCACAGGCAAGACCACCACAGTTAACTGCAGAACTAAATGAAGTAATGAAAATGGTCAATATGCCATAGAAGGTGGGTAACATCCAATTTTTTTTTCTAGTGTTCACCCCAGATTTACACCAGCTAGTGCTATGTGGACCTAAGGAGATAGTGTCTTTGTTCTCTGATTAATTTTTAGATCACATATATATAGAAAAAAAAGTATCAGCTTTTGTAGGTAATACCAAGTAAAGTATGCATAAAAACTGCAGGGAGGAGAACACTGATCAACCCAAATACAGCCTACAATAGGGTACATACACTAAGATTGCTCCATTACTGTGATTGTGCTTTGGGTAGTCTGTGTTAATAATTTAGGGATTGACATGATGGATTTTAAAGTTATTTATTAGCTACCTATCATAATATATAAATTAAAAGTTATATTAAGGTATTAATAGGTAATAATTGAATGTGTGATCCTAATTTAAACTTCAGTATTTCTGTTTGACACTGTTGCTCTGTCTCATTTTAAAATGTTTTTGACTTTAAGGTGAATTGTGTACTAATTTATGCCTGTGGCTTTCAACAATTTCAGTTTTCTGGCTTCTAAAACATCTCTACTGAAGTATTTACATTAAGTCCTCTAATTTTACACAATGAAATTGCCTTTAGCAGATAGAAAATGTCTTCTCATAATTATATCTCTGATTGTAGTCTCTAGGGTAAAGCAGGGACCTCCATTATCTTCCAAAGAAGTATTAAAAGCAACACATCTATGTAGCGACATTTGTCTGATTTTTAAGGTTACAATTCTGGTTTTCCCCATTCCTGTAGACAGTGAAAAATGAACAGAGAAGTGACAAACATCAAATGGCAGGATTTCCACACTTTTCTCTTCACAATTCTTTTACTCTCTGCCTGTTAGTGCAATTCATACTCAGAAGTTAATAGGCACCCAGTCAATCATAGCCAGGATTTCTGATGAGATAAATATCATCATGTAATACCGCTAATTGAATTTCCAACAGGACAAGTGAACTGGAACTGGCAACACCATAAACACTCTTACTTGCCCAGAAGGAAACCAGATTTTAGCAATGAATGACTATTGGGTGGCATTAATGCCTTGTTAATTAATGCACAGAACTTTAGCAGGTGAAACACTGAGGTCTGACTAGCAGATGGTGATGAGCAACAGCAACCTGCCAGCACAAGAAAGGAGAGGGAGGAGTGTGACACCACTCCCTACAGCAAGTCTTACATTCTTGTGAAAGATGGGCTTTTTCTGTTGAAGATCATGAGTTTTGAGAGCACAAACACATCAAATCAAATGTGAAGCAGTAACTGTATTGCTGTCATCAGATTTCAATAGATGAATGAACAAGTAATCACTGCTAAGAAATGAACCGGTTGTTTCAAAGAATCTCATTCTACTCATTATCATTTAGGCACCAGTCTACATCTAGTTCTACCAACCTCTCCAACAAAACAAATTAATATTATTGCAAGCACAGGATATAATTCCATAGTGAGTGAGCAGTTTATATGGGAAGCAGTTGAATTTTCCCTCATGTTATTAGTTATCTGAACTGCTATTTTATAAAAACAATTATACTTTTGAAATATTTATCAGCTAATAATTGAGTGCCTCATCACACATTCATATTCTGTAACAACTGCTCCAAGATCATAAACAGATATAACATCACAATTTTAGGGCTGTCAGACATATGCAACAATCTGAGAAATCTGCTGGATTTTACTTAAGGATGCTTAGGTTATGACGAACAAAAAAATTCACCTCAGCAACAGTTACCCAAGAACTGGAATAAATTTATAACATTCTGTGAAGCTAACTGGATAGTCTTGGATTTTTTTTAAATTTTTTTTTCTTGCTTTGAGAGACACAAGACAAAATTATTTCACACAAGTGAAATAATTTTTAATACAAACATAGCCAGTTGAATTTTTGCACTTTGTTGCATATTTGTATCTGGAATGTGAGCAGAACTGTCCATAGTGAGATCAGTTTTGCATCCTGCATTCATGTGAGGGCTATACAATGCTATTGAACACAACTAATGCATCCCAGGAGAAACCTAGAGTCATACCTTGCTGGTACAGATTCATGTATTTGTCCTGCCTTCCCTAAACATGATCTATTAGCTGCTGCCAGAGGCACAGAGTCTAACACTGGTGGTATTGCTGGCCAAGATGAAGAGAGGCTTTCAAGTTACATGGTTTGTTGGTTGCTATGGAAGTAATCACAGATGTGATTGCATTGATAGTAGTAGGAAATTTATATAGAAACTCAACAAGATAAGGATAGTGCAGTCTGGCTTTAGAAACCAGGCGTAACCAGAGATGCGCATAGATAACCGAGAAGTACATACATGTATTTACCTGGCTATATAATTTTATTCACAAAAAGAAAGCTTGAGTGATGATCTCCAAACCCAAAGCTATTAGCTGAACATAGTCACCTTTTTTAATATATATTGCATATAGCCACTCCCAGATTTTAAAAAAAATATTATTATTTTAATTAGCGATATTCTTTTTTATTAATTTGATGTTCAGTTCTGCAATCATTCATCACACAGAACAGCACCATGCTCTGTGAGTAATCCTACTATAAACATGATAAAATCACATCAGCCAAACACTGTGGACAGAAGAGGACATATTCTGGAGAAATACAGTCATAATCTAGTTCTTAAAATATTTTAATAAGTTAAATTCTCTATTTTCCCATATTGTGGGATGATCTTGCACTCAGTGAATAGACAGCTAGACCTGTATTTCCTTCAGGAACAGTGTTGAATGAAAACACTATTTCAAAATGACAATGGCCAAGTTTTGCTTTGGATTTTTTTTCTATCTGCACTGGAGATACCTTTTGGCAATATCACAATATCTATGCATGATGCCTCCATTGCACCTGTGCTTTTTCTTACAGCAAGGTTTATCCAGTGTATGAGAAGGTGCCAAGCCATCCTAGCAGATGGGAATGAGAACATAAAAGGAGGTGGCTACATGTAAAATGTGCATCAAGTGTGTTCTGCTAAATGTCAAAAAAAAAATCTAATAGTGAAACAAACATTGACTGTCTGAGGACAATATTCAGTAACTAGGAAAAAACTAAAAGGTCAGAATGGGGAACCCACCAAAGATTTTATATTACCTGTGATAAGCCTTTTTAATTATGATTTGGGAGATGATGGCTTTTGCTGGCATTAATTTTGATTATATTTATTTTTAACCTTTGCATATCAGTTCATCAATAATTTAATTGAAGTAATGATTTAATGGGAGTAAGGCACTCTTTTCAGAAGTAGGCCTCTTAATTGAATGCTAGAATTAGGTTCACAAGTCCTTTTGTGGACCTGTGTCCTTTTTTACTTCAAAATCCTTTTCAACTGCCAAAAAGACTACAGACACTGAAAGTCACTTACAAGGGCAACCACCCTGCTTGTTATAGGCGACTGTGGAGTGGTTTTATTTAAATAAAGCCTGTAACAAGCTACTGGTATTTTGCCTGACATCTTTTGGTAAAGCATTGCTGATGCAAGCAGCCAGCCAATTTTCCCAGGTGCAGTGGTTTCTGCAGGCTAAGGACATTGGCTTGTCCTGGCTGTGTTCCCATCTGGAGCCTAGGACCACTTAACTCTTTGTGACCACAGAGAGTTGCCACTGGATTCACAGACCTTTCCTAATGTCACTCTGAAAGTGTGGCCAGATCTGTTAGGCTCAGTAGTGGCCCTTTTACCAGCCTAAACCTATTTTTGTGCACTGCATCCTGCTGTCTGTGAAATCAAGTTAATAACTCTGTCTTCATTCACATGGATGCTGTTAGTGCAATTGCACTGCAGACTATAAAGCACTGAGGTGCTGTAGTAATAGACACCATATAGTACCAAAGATGACATAGTAAGATCTACTCCAACCAGCTTATCTGTTCTTTAAATACTGTTAGGATGTGACCCTGCTCCCTTTGGAATCAACAAGAGGTTTTGCATTCAGTTTGAAAGAGTTGAGACCTGTCCAGGTGGAAAAAAGGCTTACTGAAGAGATTGTTTTAGTGGCTTCATGCCAGATCAAGAAAAGTAGTGCAGTCTTTTTTGATCATATTGCACATGTCTGTGCTGGTCGAGATGTGGCACTGAAAATTTCATAGTGATTGAAAAGAAGGCTCTGCAGGAGAAGTTGTGATTTAATGAAGTTGTCCAACTTTGCTTTCCTTATGGGTCTCCAGGAGATTCACCAAGATTTTCCTGGTAAATGCAGTTAAGGGAAACACCTTACAGCTTTGTACTGCTTTGTATTTTTCTGTTTAGTCAATCACTTCCTCTGATGTGTATCACTAACCTGCTGCTACTTCCAGCCTGTGTGAGATCCTAGCTAGTGAGCTACTCCTCCAAGTTACTTAGTACCTGGGGTGAGGGAAGGACAAACATCAGGGGTTGTTTCACGCTTTTAATTTCTGAATGTGAAAGGATCAGGTAAAGGAGAGATCTTGTGTGGTGATACCAGATCTGGACACCTCTGTGGTGTTCTTTGTTACAAGTGAGGTGATTGCTGAACCATGACAGGCCCCACAGGGTGTCAGGGTGGGCTTTTCCAAGGTGACAGTATAAACTGCAGCTTGTTGTAGGTGAGTCAGACAAGATGATGTGGTCCTGACCCAGCACAGCCACCAACTGCTTAGCTGAAATCATTCATTTACACGCAGGTCAATTCAGCAAAACGCAGGATTTCTTGTTCTTTTGTTTTCCTAAGCTCCTTATCCGCTTCTGGTACCCACCTAGGCTGAGTCTCAAAGCAAGACTCTGTTCTCACCTCCCATTTTCCTTCCAGTGCTAGCCCCCTACTCCCTCTTCTAGGTGTACTGTGCTTTGCACCCATGGTGTGCAGCTGTTCTTCCTCCAAGCAGGACCTGGGGCACTCTAATAAATCCAGCTGCAAGTAGGATATGCTCAAGCAAGAGGTGGACATATCACAGATGCATGGAGGAGAGGGAAGGCAGTGAGCAGGCTTGTCCCAGCCCTTCCTTCTTGAGCCTTACAGCATCCTCAGCTTCCTGCAAATGGAATGTCTTCAAGGGGAACTTCACTCATATTTGCAGGACTTTCTGGTTCAGTTTTACACCATGTAAAGCTGAGTTAATTGGATTAAGCTGATATCTCATGGCTACAATGTAGGTATTGTGCTTGGTCTACTACTACATGCTAATGTGCTTGGTCTACTACTACATTGGAAGAGAAACTTTATAGTCTTGCACCTTCTGTTTTCTTTGCTTTACATCTTGTTAATCAGACATCTCTATATAGAAACCATAAAGTGCAAATCTGGATTTTAAATATTTGAATGTTCCACTGGTTAGAAAAAAGAATTTTACTGGTTTAGATTAAGAACACTTCAAGGGATACTTCCCTGTCCATAACTGCAGGCAAAATGACAGACTTGGGTATCCAGTTTGTAAAACGTTTTATTTAAGATACCTACATAGCCCTGATTCCTTAACTAACTTTAAAGTATTTCTCAGATCTTTGAAGTATTTGCACTTGCCTTGCATGGTAGAGCATTGCAGTTGGTTTGGCATGGAGAGGAGGGCTATTAAGAAATGAGAACTGCATTCACCTGAGATTTCATTGCTGCAAGTCCTAGTAGTGTGCTTGGGTGTAGGAGTGGCCTCTGTACCCCATGGGGTTGTACATGGGTCTCCCTTACACAGCTGGTTTCCACATTACACTATTGGCTACAGTAAATGGATTTTTAAGAACTATTTCTCTGTGGGGCTCAGGTACTTGTCTTAATTTAGGATTCATAAGCATGAACTCTTTTCTGGAATGAGGTGCTTTAAGCCATTCATTTAAAATAGAGATAAGGGCTCTTTTCCTATAAAACAGTCTGCCAGCAAAGTGTGCAATGGCAGACTGTTATAGATTCATTTTCAAGGGCTTAAAGCATGAGTCTAATGTAGGGGAGGTCCCAGCTGGATTACTTCATATTTACAGAGGCTTCAAACATACTTCGTCTTTCCTTGGCTATGGAAAAGGAAAAAGGAAAAGCTATGCCCAAACAGAGATTTGAACCTGCACCTATGATTTTCAGGTTAGTTTCCTCACCACTGGACTATGAGAACACAGGAAAAAACAGTACTCATTTGGACCACAGACCAAATTAGCCCACTATCTTAATTGGAAGCATATGTAATTCTCCCCCCATATATTCTCCAGCCTCTAAACATTTTCTGCTCAGGAAATTCATGGGCTCAATATGATCTCTATATATTTAGCAGTTCCTTCCATAAGCTTGTCTAGTCTCTGTTTGAACCCATGTAGACTTTTAGCTGACATCATCAGCTTCTTTTAGACCTCATCAGCTTTCAAGAATTTGCTCTGTTCCACTACTTACTGCATGAAAAAAATCACCTATTTTTGTTTGTTTTGAACCTGGGCTCCTGCTGGGTTAATCTGTTGCTCCCCCATATCTTGTTATAGGAGAAAGAGCAAACAACTGATTTCTACTCACCTTCTCCTTGCACTCATAATTATACAGGCCTCTATCATTTCATTCCTCATTTGTCTCTTCCAGATCAAGTAGAGCTAGATTACTTGGCCATTCTTTAGGAGGAAGCCATTCCATCCCTTACTATACCTCCCCTCTAATATCCTTTTCTAAAATACGTGTTTTAGGAGTGCTGTTTTGAGTAATGCAGATGATTAAAGGATATTATATCTGCTAATCCTGCTTTGGGATAGAGTTGTTTCAAAGCCAAATTAAAAGTGTGTTTCCTTGCCTACAGAAAACATATTTTAGTCATAGCTGCATGAGGGGCAGTGCTAGATTAGGTATTAAGGAGAAGAGTGTAATCTGTGTAATCAATTACAATGACAACTCATCTGACCTCTGTTATTCAAATTAAAGTAGAGTATTCAGGGAATGGAGTATTCAGTGATTCATAGGTTTTATGAATATCTGACAGGATATTGCCCTAAAATATTTATTGTTAACAGTGCTAAGAATCAAACCACAAACTCTGTCCTCAAAACTTAACTCTCTTGCTTAGCTGCTGTGTGTTGAAAGCATATAAGCACCACAGCAGATGAACAGATTTATGAATTTTTAGAACTGATGAATTTGAAGTCTGGCAACTTCTTCTAAATTGATGTATTACCTTTGTCCTCTGTGCATTTCATTGCTGTAGGTGAAATGTCTAGTTCCTTTTAAACTAATGGCAAGATCCCTGTTGCTATCAATGAAACCAGCTTACCTAACAAGGCCATCTTGCAACAGGGCTCACTCTTTATCTGAATGTCTAGAAGGTCAGGGCTAAAGCCATAATTTTCATTGAGAAGCTCTCATTTATTCTCCCATTGTGTTCTGACCACTTGTGCCCTGAAGTTCTGCTTTAAGAACTGAAATGAAAGAATAATTTGTTCTTCTCACTACGTCAGTTGTGTTCTAATACAACTGGTTAAAAGATTCACATTTTCAAAACTTTGAGGAACATTTGCTATAGCAAAAAAGAAAAACAGAGAAAATAAATTCACCACCTTTTATCACTCTACTTTTTATCAAGAATTATTAAAAAATACCTCAAATGTTTCCCTTTTCAAGAAAAAGAAAGAAAGGGTGAGAATGGCAACAGAAATGCATTTCCAGATCAACTTATGAGAGAAGAAACAAAAAAAGTGCACCTTTCTGAAGTGACACGGATTCTTTCATCATTGGAGGAATTGAATCTGTCATCTTTTTCTCTAAAATATTCTTCTATGCACTGCTCTTCAAAATCATGGACTTTTTTCAATTCATCCTCAGTTATGAAAAGTTCTATGGAAACAATGGAAAAATGTGAATTTGGCAAAGATTAACACATGAAATTAACTACATTCTTCCTATTGTGGAATTCATGGGCTAAACTTTCAAAAGCAGGTTTCAAATTTACCTGGCACTTTGGTATGAAAGCAGATAGATGCAGCTAATTACCAAATTAGTGGCTTCAATTATATATGATTCTGGAGACAGAAACACTTAAGCAGGCAAATGCTGAGCAAACATGAATGCATTTTGATTGCATGGGATCTAAACACAGCTGGACACAGTTGGACAGGTCCTGGAGAGATGGTGGGAGCCAAAGCCCACCTGTAACCTAATACAAATATACTCAAATTAGCAGACTGCTAGGAAAAGAGTCCAAGAGTACAGAGGGTCTATCTGATATGGCAAGAGCTGATATCTGCAGGCAGCAGCAAAGGCTGTGGCAGACAGGATGCAAGTGGGATGAGAGCAGTCAGGTTGCACTTCCATCTCCAGTGCCACCACATGGCTCCAGCTCCCTCCTCACAGAGAAGTGAGCTGTGGCATGGGCTAATGTTGGGAAGAGATGCACATCCCTTAGCTCCCCGCCTCTGGCATATACACTGGGGGAGGTGGAGATCTCCTACTTTGAAGAACTAGAGAGAGACAAGGAGAGAAAATGTTATCAAAATAATCTGGCAGGTCTTCCATCATGCTCATGGGAGTTTGTATTAAAAGCGTCTGGAGAAACTACTCCTCCAGTCTGAGTCAGTGTCAAGGAGAGAACATGTATCTACAAAATAATTACTTCTCACCATGTTTCAGCTTATCTAGGCAAAAAGTGTGTTGGGGGAAGCGTGTGATGTTTGCTCAAAAAGTAGGAATGCTTCTGTGTTTTCAGAAACAAAATCTGGAAGTGAGATGGACTGTTAGAAGAAATCCAGCAATAACAGACCTCTAGCAACAGCAAAACAAACCCCCTTGCTTTGAAGGAACAAAGCGGGGAACAACGCCCCAGATTCCCAGAAAAACATAGACCCATTAATGCTCTGAGGAGAGCTAAGGGTTGGGCAGTGCAGGTGAAACTAACTGATTCAGGTAAGATTTTTGCAGTTAAACGTAGTTCTCTGCTGGGAACATTACCAAGGTGCTGGACTTAGCCTTCATTCATGTCAAACACTAGATATTACCAAGGACATTGGAAAGTCCCATTCTGTAAATTGTCTAAGGCTTACTTAAACCATAGTCTCTCTCATCTGGGTCGCTTTCATGCTTCCGCCATCGGCAGCAGAGGTGTTGGAATATCATAGTCATATGGCTGAAAATGATCAGAGGTGGTGGAAGAACAGGTCTTTCATGAAATGTCATGATTAGCTGATATCTTTGAAACTTCCATACTTGGTTGGATATGGATTTGACTTCAAAAAATGTATTGCTAGAAGGCAAGAAAAAGAAATAACATCAGATTGAAATCGTTTTGGGAACTTTGCTGAAGATGATATGACAGCACCTTAATTAGACACATTTCACTAAAAGTGGCAAATGTTTCATTGTCACAAAAAAAGAGGGAAAAGAACAAAAGAAATTAGTAAGCTTGTGCTTCAGCAAAGCACAGTTGCAATCAGCCATTTCAAAGAATCTTACTACTGTATATGTCTGCTCTGTGCAACCACTGATTCTTACAACAACCCAACAAGACAGGAAAGTATTTTTATTCTTGTTTTCCATATTGGGAGTGAATGATGCCATAACTGAACTTTAAAAATTTTTGGCTTCTTTTCCCTGATTCCCATTGGGTGTCTGTCCTTGGAAGTGTGACAATGTGAACAACTTGGCATTTCCCTCATTCCCTGGAGACAAGCTAATGCCTCTTTCCCTCTCACCCTCACGTCCTCTGAAAATGGGTCTCAGCCAAAGTCTTCAGCTTAGCAGCCTTCTTAGGCATGTATAATGTCCATCCCCACCAAGTCCATACTTTGCAATGTGTCACTCACTTGAAAACAGCAATGAGGAGGTTCACCAAAAGGATGTTTGCAACCAAGAGGTAACAGGCCATGATGGCAGGAACGATCCATGCTCCTGTCTTGCAGGGAGGTAGCTGGATTATTTTGCCATCTTCTCTGGTTTCATTTTGACCACAAGGAGCTGTGAACAAAAATGCAAAAAAAGGCAAAATGGGAATAAATCTTATTTTTTCATTGCTTTTTACATAAATATTTAAATATTTATAAAGGCCTGCCTGCCAAAACAACATCTTACAAATAACAGTGGTATTGATGCTCCGCCCAAGAAGTTTGCACTTGCTATCACAGATTTTACAAGCTGCAGTTCTTGATATTGTGTGGTATTTGCCATGAACATCAAGATATTCCCCTCAGAAATTGCAGGAGACATGCCTGGTGTGAGTAAGCTGCCTGGTTGCATACAGCTAGAATATCATGGTATTCTGGTAGTAATTAGTGGCTGTGCAAATAAAATGACCAAAATGTTTGATCCTGGAAAAAAGCTTATGTATTTTTTTTTCAAATGTGAAAACTTGGTCTTTTTCGATTGATGGATAGGGATGTGATAAATAGCATAAGGAAAAAGAAGTACATGAAAGTAAATTAAAGAGTAGACATTTATTGCTGTGCATTGCACTGCCCCAAGCCCCTCTAGGACATACTCATAATGGCCCTCTTCTATTAAGACTTTTGACTGCATGCTTAGAAACAGTGGGGGAGATTATCAAGTCTTTACTGTACCAGGTAAAGGGACATGTAGGCAGCAGAGTTGCCACCTGTTTCTTCCCCAAATGCTTTGGAACCAAAATGTTCTTAGTATTAAGGTTGTAGAACTGAAGCAAGGGGAGAGAAAACACTGTGAAATGGTTTTCCTTGCTTATCTTTTTAAATTCCTTCATGTGTGTGGTGGGTGATCTACATTTGCAAGCGTGGGTCAGTTTTTGTCTTTCTAGCCTCAGTCCTAGTGGTCTTAAGTACCTCTGTAATGAGCTCTTCAAAAAAATAACTGAAGCAGCAGCTTACATATACAAACCATCTTAGTAAATTTTGTGCAGCAGTACAGCTAACTTCCCCTCATCCCCATCAAAAAGAAGTTTGAGGAATTTTCAAAGTGCTCAGCACTGACTCATTCCTGCTGGTATCAGTGAGTTTCCCACTGACTTCACAGAAAACAAAGTTTGCCAATGCTGTATGTTTTGTAAAATTTCACCCTATGTCAACAAATCCATGATTTCCAGTACAAACTAATCTTCTCAAAAAGGTCCTTCTGAACTTGGTTCACAGACCATAGGATTCAACTGTGGGTATCTCTACTGGCAATCATATGGTATTATGTGTGATTCGGGTACTTGGTTTTGGCCACTACATATAACTGTTAGGCTATTACATATAGAAATATCATAGCCATATGGGCTGGAAGAATACATGATATATCAGCTTCAAAAAAGAACTCTCCCAAAATATTCAACTCATGGAAAAAAGAAACAGCAAAGCCAAATATGAGCAATACTATTACAAGCAGCTCTGTTGTGTCTGGATTCATTGTGTCATTAGTCCTTCCTACTTATAAAAATACATTTTATTAGTGGAACAGGCTGAGTGTACGCAATTCTTTATTTCTCAGAAAGAATCACCTTGCAGATCATTTTAAGTTAGTGTGGATTTCATGTTTCCTGCGCTGCTGCAAGCAGTGGTTTCATTTAGACATTCAAAATGCCATCTGTGAGCTGCTGTGAGTGCGGGGCTATGTGCACTCAGCCTTCACCCAGCAGAAACTGAGACATTCAATATGTCTTGGTACCAGCGAGACTTACATTTCTGTTTGTGCAGCTACACTAACTTGCTCATATGTTGATTCAGAGCTACAAACTCCAACACAACACAGTACTGAAACCGATCATGATTTCACCAGTAAAAGAACAACCACACTATCAGTTGATGAAACCTCTTTTCCTTTTGTGTGCTGAAGAACAGAGGAAATGTCTTTTGTAGCAATGAGAGAAACTGGTGAAAAGCATATTTTAAACAGATCAATGAGATAAAAAACTCAGCTCAAAGTCTAGTTACAGTTTTATTATGTTAAAAAAAAGATAATTTAATGTAAAAAAAATCAGCTTTGACAACTACCAAAACCAAAAATTATTTACCCAGCTTTATTTGCCTACAGTAGAGTATTTAGAATACCATTAATGCATCCCTGTTGGTTTATGCCACACAGTGATGGCCAACTTAAACTTCCTAAAAAAATAAGTTCCCATAGTCTATTCTATACGTGCATACATGTTCAGCTTGTCCTGAGGGTTTGCAAATGTTTTTCTCTTTGCACATTCTGTTGCGGGAACAGTTTTTAAATAACAAGGGAATTCTAATCTCATGCCTTACTTTACAGAGAACTAAGCTAGCACTTAATCTTCCCATCTTCAGCTGCATGAGAAAATGTATGATGTGTGTCCAAAATGCAGAAGCCTGTGTTCCCCTGCACATCACTGAACATCTTCTTCATCTTTAAACTGTAACATTACTTTTAAAGAATTTTTTTTCCACTACTAAATAAACTGTTTGTTTAAAATAGTTACTCCCAGGAAACCAGAAACAGAAATTTCTCTGTGTGAAAAAAGACAGAGGACTCTGGCAGGAGGCTAAAACTAGCAATGGTATTATTTTTAGATAACTAAGTACTTGTTTACATTTAAGAAATCAGAATTCTGTTTGTAGAGTTTGC
>JANZLQ010000079.1:43370965-43393587 GCA_026212715.1 Elanus axillaris
AAGCAGTGCAAGTTTTATTATCCACCCCTGCAGTGCTTTCCCTTGAGCTTTACTCCCAAGCAGGGCTCCACTGCATCGGGTCCCCATTTGATTACACCAGTGTACCGGGCCTCCTACTGTGGTAACGCTACACTTTGGCTTTAGGCAAAGCTTTTGCTTTCTGAATATTGTGCCTTGTCCCTGAGGGATCCACACCTGCCTTTCATGTGTAACAAGGTTTGACCATTTTAATTACGTTTGGAGAAATGCAGTGATTTTTGTAGTATGTGTAGTAACACACCGCAATAACAAAGTTTTTCAAAGCACAATTTTAACATGTATGAAAACATACTAATCTTTTTACATTACAGACTTGCTTTTACAAAAAAACACAGAGAGTACTTAATTCTAGTGAAATGTTTTGCTGAAGCAAATTCTATTAGTATAACTATATGACTATTTCAGGTAACTGAAAAACCCAACCAGCCTGATACCTACAGGCCATTGGATAAAGGTCAGACATTTAGAAAATAATAAATGGCTGGAGTTTTAATTTCAATGACACACATTAACTTCACTCAGCTTTCAAATACTGCATTCTGACATCTGTGGATGTACATTATTTTTGCATCTCTTGTTTCCTTTTTCACAGTCTCCTCCTGTGCTTATTTTTCCTTCCTGGCTCCCGTTTACAGTTTCCTGTATGGGCCTTTCCTGCTACATACCTAACCCTTCCTCTTTCCTGGCCAGCAAATAGTTGCAAAACAAACAGCAGTAACCCATGCCTCTTTGTGTTCCAGGCGTAAAGGAGCAGCAGAGCTTGGGGAGAATTTGTTTCCCTGCTGTAATTACTGTCATGACATGGGCACTACTCATTTTTACTGTGTATTGGGTGGGGAGCTTGGGAAACAAAGTTTGCAAATTTCTGCGTCATGACTTTTCTCCCAGCTGCATCCTTCCAAAGTAGTTGTGGGAAATAATGGAGAGAGGAAAGTGCATAACTGAACAGCTTTGTTACAAAATAGCTTTTGCCTTTGATAAAAACTTCTTATATAAAAATGGATACCACTTTTACAATACAAGTTGATGTGTTTGAAATCACAAGGAACTGTGGAATGGGTTCATATGATCACAGTTCTAAAGAATAAGGAAAGCAATAAGTGCATATAAATGAACAAACTAACCCATCTTTTCTTTTAATTCAAGTCTGGACATTTTGAACATACTTTCATCACCCTGTTTATGAGCATATAGGCACCTTACAATTTTGATCTGCACTGAACCCAAAGGATATGAAAGCATTTTATAATTTTTTAATCACATGTCTAAGCAACCTTACCAGCTTGCCAGGCTGGTAAATATTGAAAAAAGGCTAAGCAAGCTGCCTTGGACTGTCCACTTCTTCACTGACAGAGAAAATACCGAACTCTGGGAACTCTGAATCTCACACCATTGCTCTGTTCATCAGCAGAAACATCCAGGGACTGAACAGTCATTACTTCAAAAAAAGTTGCTTTAACTACAGCATTGTGACCTTACTTGTTGCTTCTTGCCCTCAGCCACATAAATAATGACTTTGAAGTGTGTCTCCAATCTGCTGGTATTTTAATCATAATTGATAGTAAATCCCTGTATTTTTCTTGTTCTCCCTAGTTCTTTCTCCCTCCCCCCCCCTTTCTGCCCCCATTAAAAATATCCAACCAAATGAAATCCAAACTATAACCTCAGAGGAGTGCTAGGAAGGGGAATACTACTGCAACTCAGGCCAGAGAGACTTTCAAAATGTTTAGGCTGTGCATAAATTTTATCCCCTGCCTTTGTCTAACAATGCTAAAAACATTGTCTGTGCTGCAGATCTGCAATACAGATGCAAAAAAAAAAACCCCAACAGGCAAAAAAATCCCACAGGTATGATTTACTCTGTTTTGTGCAAAGCTGCTCTGTTTGTTCAAATTCCAGAATGATCCATGCAAATGATAGCCCTTACAGGAAGCTCCTACAGAGACATGAAAAGCATGAAACCTCTAAGACCATATAGAATTTAGTATAAAATTTTCATTTATAGTAAGAAGCCTTCAAGAACTTTAAAAAATAAATTAATCTAGCAGACTAAGAAATGTAAAGAATTTTTAAAACGTCTTTTGTAGTAATTATGTTTTCCTCTTAAGTTCATTGGATAGTTAAAACCTGTGTATAATCGTCTCTCATCTTCTGAAACCACTGCATTCTGGTTACTTGGCATTCCTCCAGTACAAGTGAAAGAGAAGGAGGCCCCATCTTTTTCTTAAACCATGTAGATTTTTCCAATAAGGGAGTAAGCGCAGGGAACAAACAGAACTCAGACTGATCTACAGATTCCAAATGGCACTTGAAATACTGTCAGCTGGAAAGAAAATCCAGATACAAATCTGACATGTGAGACACCAGGCAAATCTGAAAAACAGTCCAAACCAAAAACCCAAACCTGTGTTGGCTAACAGCACTCTCAGTTGCCTTGCTTTCTGAATATAGGAAAATGTGAAGTCTGCTCCTAATTTTTTACAGGTTACTGCCATTTCTCAAGTTGCCATTTATGTCATCTATCTACATTTTTTACCAAGCAAACTCACTCTCCCAGTAATCCTTTCCTCTTCAGTATTTCTTATATACTTCCGCATCCATAGTATTCTGGAAGGACAGATAGCTTGGTAAGGTGAAGACAAAGTTCTTTGCATGTAACAGTCGTGTTGTGAGTTTTTTGGCTAAAATTGCCAGCAATAGTGCCAAAGTAAGTGAGGTGAACTGAAGGAGAGATTTTACAGCATTTGTAGATTTCCTTCCCAACAGACATTCACTAAAGCAGCTAAGTGGCTGGCTGCTGCCCCATGGATCCCATCGAGCAGCACAAGGCTTAGCTGGATTAGGAAAGGCAGTCTAAAATTGAGACAGTTGCATATACCATCACTGATTCCCTGATCCAGATCACCCTTCCTCCCCCAGCTAATATGGCTGTGATGAGCTGTCAGCCTGAGAGGAACTACTCTGAGACTGGTTTTGCTCTTTTCATTGAATTTACCTGAAAATTTGAACACAGTTCTGAAAGATTAACTCTGCTTCCCCCCTGCCATTTACAATTGGTTGATAGTCAGGAATTTATAGGATTATAGTATTTATGTACATCACTGATAATAAATGATACCACTGAATAGTGTATTCATACTCCCAGAAGTGAGGATATAATTCTGTCCACGCTTTTGAGTTGAAGATAAGATCATATGCCAACAGGACACTAATGCACACTCCAGTTAACATATGTATTTTAAAAATGAAATGAATACAGAAATTATGGGTAAAAAGTGTAAATTTATATGACATGCATTACGTCAGAGCAAGGCATTTAGCTAGTGTTTTAACAGTGCAGTGTGTTGAGATAAAAATCAGAATAGATCCACTGGATGGACAGGCTGCCAGCTGATGAGATGGATTCAGACATTGTATCTGGTCAGCCTTAATGGCATGCTTCACAAATAGAAAGAAAATGAAAAAAAAAAAAAAAGAAAAGTAAGTTAGAAATTTTAGAGTAGCATACTATTTTGTACATTTCTCAGACACTAGGTTAATCTCTAGGAGTGTGGATCAGATGTATATGCACTTCCAAGATCATCACTTTTGCTGAATCCTAAACTTGCAAATAACAGCAATATTAAACACCAGAAATAAAGAAAACCATGAAGAAACCCTTTTCATATTCTAAAATAATACTAATAAAAAAATCTGCTCCAAGCTATAAAGTTCAATTGCAGTTTAGATGTAGCATAACAATTTTAGAACATGTTTATCTTATTTGAGAAAGTACAAACACTGTAGTACTCTAACATGAATACAGTGGCTGATTTAGCTTAGAACTACTTGGAAAACATATATAACAACAAATTTCCAAATAGTGAAAAAATGTAAGTATACTAGTAAAACCTTTTGGGTGCCAATTGGGTAATTTTGATTGTATAACAACATCACCAAACATTTGCTCATGCTCCCACTCTATTCCAGAGGAAACATTTTTGAGACAACCAAGCCTTAGACAGACATGACATATTGCACATATTTTGTGCTGAAAGAGTGGCAGGTTCTAATTCCCTGCATCATCTGTCTCTCAGGAAGGAGGAACTAGATGCTGCTTTTCATTTTGGCATCACCACTTTTGGTGCAACTCCTAGTTTCCTTGACACAGACAGAACAACAACATGTCTACACTTATAGCTGGAGTTGAAACCATCAGGAATTTTGCTTTTCCTAAGCCTCAGAAGTAATTATGCTGCATCTTTTTGCAAGGTTTAAATGTTGGGCATCTGAATAACACACCAGACTATGATCAAATCCTCATGCAAGGATATGGAGCCTGCCACCCTCTTTTCACACTTAAAAACCATGCTTCATTCAAAGACATTTTTGTTTCTCAGGTTTCAGCATTCTAAACTATAATCAGCACTTCATTAAAAAAATACCAAGAACTTTTTGTTCAGCCAATTGCCGTGTTTGTTGCAGTATGGTATTTACTTAGTACAATATCAATAAATGGCCACTTGTAGAGGGACGGACAGAATTCTGCTTGTGGAAGGAAGTCATAGTTTAATGGGATAAACCTTTATCCCTCTATTATGCTTTTGGAGTAAGATGAAGTTTTATACCCCCAGCTATTATGCCTTCAGAATGAAATGAATTTTTAAAAAGAAAAGAAAAGGAAAAAGGATAAAAATGAGGGAATTGGGTAAAAAGCTAAACTCAGTGAGAAGCTTTGTGATTTTAGGTATTTCCTTGCATGCCATGCTGCCTCTGAAAATACAGTGGAGAAGTAAACATAAAAAAGAGGTTTCATCTGCATCCACAGTAATGATTCTGAGCTAACCAGGAAGAAGAAATGAACATGGAATTGCTGAAATATCTGCCATGTGATATGTATACTTATGTCCATCTGAAACTCTGTTAAGTTGGGTGAATTTTTGGTGATATAGATACATTTATTCCCTTAACCAGCTCAGGAAAAAACAACACCTTTTCTCCATTGAAACTTGGTCAATACTGAAAAAGCAGAAGATAAATTGTGATTACACTGCCTTTTTCTAAGGTGGTACACAGGATAAAAAGGAATATCCTAAACAGAACTTTAATGGAGGCCATCGCCATTAGAAAAGATACTCACTTCTAAATGCTGCCAAGGCTTACACATATTTAAGTAGGAACGATGAACATCAGATGTATGTCAGTGCTTGCTAAAGATACATTGTTTGTGATTCTTAGCTTCATCTACCGCATCATTTCACATCATCACTCCTCTCTTTGGCATAATGCACCAGGTAGCACCAGGAGGTTTAATTTAAATAGAAGACTGGCATTTTCCTGATCACCAGCCAAATGAATCCTGACGAGATAGTATATGAAATACTGGCTTTCATTCTGTTTGCGCTGATGTGAGCACAGTCGTGCCTTCCAATAAATAAATAAAGCAAAATTCTAATTTTTGGATCTACTGTCTCCAAAGAATTGCATCACATGGTTTAGCATAAAGGTGGTGGCAGTGAGTAGGTAACAGAGAAAAGAAAACACATTGGATTAGATCCTCAAGAAGTACAGGAATTGAAGGTCTAACCCAGTATTATTGGACCTGATGCTCAGTATGAAGTTAGGTATTTAGGTCTAAAATCAAACCAATGGATGAGAAAAGAAAGAAGTGACTTTTTATGTCTCAGCGGTATCAGCAAAATTATGACAGATGCCTGGGAGGGTATCCTTGTCATCCAACTGGTAAAAAGGAACCATTTAAAATGTTCTTTACATGCAAGGTAATTTAACATTACAGATTTCTGGTTAAATAATTGTGAAGTGATGCCAGAGGCATGTTCTGAAACTGACACCCCAATATTAGCTGAAAAAATATTTTTGCGACCATTCTCTGCAATGAAGAAGTTCCTCTATCCTGAGCCATTTATTGAGCATACACACATGATCTAATAGGACATCATCTGATCAAAGTTGGATACCTGACTTTGGAGTATGAGAATCATAAACTTGCTTACGGTCTATCTGGTCTGCAAACACTTCCCCATAGATCATCCAATAAGGCATGTAAAAAATGTTTTTCGCCAGCTTCCATGAAGGCTCCTCATTGGGAAAGAGAATAGCTTGTCTTGCGACACCAAAGCTCATCAGAACCACCAACATGATGATGACAAAGTACATCATGTCTATCATCTGAATGTAATGGCAGGAAAAGAGAAAGAGAGACAAGGGACAAGAATTAGAGGAGCATATTTGTCCATATTCCTATTATTATATGCTGAAAAAAAAGTTTGTAAATGTTAGAAACAGAATTTTCAAAATCAAATTTTGAAAAGCCATTCTCAGTTTTATGCACAGCAAATTTCATTTTCAAAGAAGTGAAGCAGTATTATTGTGCCCTTGATTTTACCTAGTGTTGCTTTTAAGAACAATTTAAATATTATGAATAGGCTTGAAAATACAAGACACTATCTGGTCACACCAGTTGCCTGAACAAGAGTATAGGTTCACTGGAATCAGCAGCCTGGTCTGGGCAAGGATTATGAGATGATGTATTGTTTATAGGCGCCTAGTGGCAACTATACAAAAAAAAACCAAAACACGGGACTGACATGGATTATTTTATTCACTGGTAGTCATTGTCTTGGAGCAAAGGAAGGAGGCTGCATCTAACATAAGGAGTAACGGGTGGCAGAACAGCCTGTTACTGCAACATGAGGGACACCATGGTGGTAACTAGTGAGAAAGAAAAGCTGTGATACTGGCTGAACTAGAAATCAGCTTGGTGGGGGAGTCTGACAAAAGACATATTTAAAAAAAAATAAAATATGCACATAACACAGGCACTTAGGTCAATTCTTCTCCATTGTTGAAGGCCTGATTAGCATATGTACAAGTTTAATTAGTGCTTGAAACAATGCCTACCCATTTAAAATGTTCCTGGAGAAAGTGGGACAGCAATCCTAAGAGGTGCTGCAGAGAGGCTGAAGATTAGAAGAGATGTTCTATAAAAGACCCTCTAGAGAGCAGAGCAATGGGCATCAAGCAGGTAGAGCAGAGACACTTTATAACCCAAAATGAATGTGAAAAAACATGGGAGTCATGTAGAGTCCCTGGTAAGATCCCTTTAAAACCTTTAGTTACAAGTTTACTTATTGGTCTTTAGTTTAGTAACGCATGTTATAACAGAGCTGTTTTTCACAGCTTTGGATATAACTTTTGTCTCTGGCCAAAACTCGACCCCAAACTCCTCTACACCTGTGAGTTCTAATCCCTTCAGTCTCTGCATTTTCTGGCTCCGCTCCATTCTGCCTTCCCTGCAAGGCAGGCGTGCAACCAACCTGCACCTCACCTGGTTGCCTTATTGCTCCGTGGGGGACCTGCTGCAGCTCAAGAGCAGGGCTGCTCATGAGAAGAGCTGGTGGAAGAGTGGACTCATTTGCAGCAGATGGATCTGGCACTGCTGTGGGGGTTCTTCAGTTTTAAAGCACAAGAAGAGAGATCAACTGTCAAAGTAACACTGGGAAAATATCTAACAGAGAAAAGAGAGGGATACAGAGGAGCAAACAGAAAAGGATATTCTCATATTTACTGAGAGGCTGTAGGTTGAAGACACCTGTAGGGCAGGGCTCTGGTAGGAGAGATTCAAGAAGCTGCAAAGAGGGAACTAGGGACAAGTGAAAAAAAACCCAGGGAAATACAAAAGTCTTGATGTTGATAAAAAATGCGTGAAAGGAAAAAAAACACCTGGGGACACGAGAGAGGAAAATAAATGCCTAAAGAATTAAAAAACAGATCAGTAAATAACCAACGTTCCTATGCTATTCTGAGCATTAATGTTTCAAGAAAACCGGACTGAAGAGGAATTCCAGACCATTGTACGTCAGAAAGCATCCTGAAATGGAAAAGCTGCATAATTACATTTAGTTCTTACTGCTTTTAGGGAAGGAATTTGGAGATGAAACCTGGTTCCTCCTTTCTTTTCTGATGAAACTTTGTTTCAGATAGAAATATATAACATGATACAAGTAATATGATACTTATTTTAAAATGTCATGCAGGCAAATAAACAATGAATATCTGGTGGCATTTTAAGGCAATTTCTTAAATGCTTCCAGTGTTTTTGATTAGGAATCATACAGGTTTGACGTCACGTTGCAATAAATAAAATTTTCAGTGCTATTCTCTATTCAAGCTACATATTAGTCTTTTTCTCCTTCAGTTGGGTATCTTTCTAAAACCTCAGTGGCTTGTCTGAAATCCAGTGAAATAGATGGGTGAGTTTCCACTGACTCTAATGGGCATTGTATCAGGCCCTTTGGCCCATAGAATCAAATTGCAGTTGCTATTTTAATATGGCAATGGCCATTTCAATCATTCTGAAAAACTCATTAGTCACCTATTCAAAAAAAGTGATAAAATGAGGAACTGTTGGTATAAAACTGCAATTTATAAAGAAGCTGGCTCCATTTCCCCCTTTTTATTCACAGAGAAGCTAAGAATATGTAGACATTCCCACACAGTAAGGGAACTGATATACCTCTGACTCTCTTGACATGCCACAGTGATTTCATTTCATTCCCAAATAAAAGAGGAGTAAGTCTATCACTGTGCAGACATCAGAAAAGCACGTTATAATAAGTATATCCTGTTACCAAAATTAGTAGATAATAATAATAAACTTGGCCATCCAGCTTCCCCCTCCTATCTTCACCTTCACTTTAGCCCATTGCTTTTAAACTGCTCAAGCCCATTCCTGCCCCTTGCTTAATTTCACTTGCATATTTGTTCAGTGCCCAGAGGCAAAACCTATTACAGCTATTTTGTTGGATACAATGTAGAGGCAGGTGAAGAGAAAGTTCCTTAACACTGGAAGGATGGAAAGAGTAATCGTTTTCCTCCTGAGTCTAAAACTGACTCACAATAGAAATTCAGGATAAAAGCTCAGGTGTTAAATATGGTCTGTTGAGGAACTCAATAGCTGTGATGGCTTTACTCTGGAGAAATATGTATAACAAGCTTGCTGTTCTCCATACTACTGAATGGTACTTGCAAGACCATGAAATGAAAAAGACAGAGCCCAAGGAGGTAGATGGACATGTGATTTAAACAAAAATACACCAGGGAGCCCATTGCAGCCTGGAGCAAACAGGTGGGACTCCTACGGATGTCTGTGCATGATATAGGTGGCCTGGCCAATGCATGCCTCCTATATGCATTTACTATTACATAAAATATTCATAATCCTGCCATGTTCTGTACCTGTGATGTGGCCAGGGGACAGAGTCTGCAGTTATACAACTAGTTGACACTTAGCATCCTTTGTATTTTCTGCAAGTGGGGCAAAAATGTGTAGGATGGGTGTCTTTGCTGCTGAAGAGAGATCGCAGAGAAAGACAAGCAATACATCATCTAACAGAACAGGGAGAGTCTAATCCTCAATTTTGGGGGTCTATGCTGAGGTTTTGATTCAATAAGGCACTGATTTCTAGCTTACCTGAAAATGCTAATGTGCAAAAAAAAATACAGATAAACCTGCAGTGATATCATTGGCCAAAGACATTGAGTGAAGAACATGCCGGTAAAACAGAACAAGTACATCAACTTCTCTTACCATTTTTCCAATCATCATAACATATGGTCCTAAATACTTGTTTACTCCGAAGATGTCTAATAACCGTATATACCAGTAAATGATGTTAACACAGTATATCACTCGGCCATCGCTCCGGAGTGGCAGATCTTGCAGACGGAGCACCATCCCAACGGAGAATAGGAGGATAGCTATGAGATCAGTAACATTCCAGTACTCCTGCAGCCAAACTTTTACTTTCTGTAACAGTTTCCCGGGCTCTGACATCAATATCTGAAGGACAGAGGACATGGAGAGGAAAGGAGCTGAGCTGTCTTAATTTAAGCTTGAAGAAATCTGTAGTAAACAGATATATGCCACACAGGCCAAAAGCAAAGCTGGTGGACTCCTATCATATAAATATCTCATGTACTCTTTGATTTTTTGGTGAAATCTTCTATTTCAGCCATTCTTAGCCTGTATCTATGTGCAAGACACTTAAAAGGATAGAAACCCCTCTTGCTCTAAAATCCCAACAAAATCAGAAGAAATATAGGTTTACCTTTCTGTTTTTCAAATTTATTGACCCTACTTAGAGTCTTGGAATAGAAGGAAAAATATAAATGATATTTCATCAGAAAATTCACATTTAAAGAAGCTGTAAATTTAAAGAAAATTATTCTAAAATGTGTATCAAACTGTCAAAATATTATTAACAAGCATAAAGATCTAGATTTAGTATTAAATCCAGAGAGATACTAGCTACTACTTGGACCTGTTGTGGAAATTAAGTTCTACAGCTGAGGATATAATTCACAAAAATAATTAATCTTACCTTATGAATTTATTGTCATTCTATTTGCAAGATAATTTGGGAGACTTGATTGTTTTCCTGAATTACTCTTGAAACTATTCCTCAAGTGATTTCTATGAATAATTCCTAGCTTTTAATGAGTTAACAAGCTGTTTGTTTTAATTTTCTATATTTAGCCTGAGAACATTTGAGCAGACTCATACAGTTCCTTAAAAAGAAGAATGCCATTCTTATAATTTCCTTATAATACATTTTCAGAATGAATTTTAGGCTCATCTGTGAACAATCTCCAACATCTGCTTAGAAATCCATTACAACAAATGTTCTTGATGAACTGTTGTGGAAAGGACAACTTGGGGTGAATGATCAGACAAAATGGCACACACGATTCCTGCCAACAGCTTCCCACCTACTGAGCCAGTGGTGCTTTGCCTCCATCAGTGTTGCAGAGTCCTCATGTGGCTACTGCCACTGTTCTACTTTTTTTTTGGTTATTGAAGTACACTCATTATAGGCCACACAAGTAGTATCTTTTCCTCTGTTCTTTTTATTTATAATGTAAAGTTTACCATGCAGTGTTTGAAATCTGCCTTTGAAGTCTAAGTGGCTGTTGCAAGACCATTTTTAGTCTAGTCCTCAAAAGCATGTGTTGCAGAAAATACACATGTAGATGGTAACAAATTCAGCCCAGGGGTACAAATGTGCTGTTTCAGCTGAGGTCAAATGGACTTGCACCCACTCACATCAGGGCTGAATTTGGTCTCTGGTGTCATTGTGGAATAAATGCGCATTTGGCCAAGTGAAAAGGGCACAGTGGTAGCTGCAAGTGGGAGAGACCATGAGAAGCAGGGGATAGCAGATCACTCTGCCTATAGACTGTGTGCCACCTTAAATGCTCTGTCTTTGCTCTACATGTCTGCTTTAGCATCTTTAGGGAGATGCATGCTATTGCTTGACATAATTAACAAAAATTTTCAAGATTAAAAGGGGGAAATCCTATTAGAAATGTGCTGCAGTATTCAATGTGGATCTAAATTTTCCCCCAGTTATGGCTGGTTTTACTTAAAGCATTTGCATGAGATACTTGGACAGACAGAACAGCTGTAAATTTTGAATGAACTGCATTTGGGGTAGGGTGGAGATTCAAACACAGGCTTTTCGGCTGTCATGCTATCACCATGTCTCTGTGTCCATTCTGTTATAGCGTATCTCCTTTTCCTTTCCCTGAAACATACTTAAGTTTCTACACCACATTTCAAGGAATATAGCCAAGCTTTAAGATATGTCAGAAGACCGCCCCATATTTGCGAATGCTATTAAACGTGCATCACACAGAAATCTGAACAGAGAAACTCCGTGGGACAAAGAGAGAGAGAGATTAATGATTTTAAAATGGAGGAAGAGAGATTTTTTTTATGCTGTGTTTCTAACAATCCATCTGCTTTTCCACAAAAAATAAGCAATTTTATGATAAGTCCATTCATAAAAAATTATCCTAAGACAAGTAATAAAAACAGATATTAAAGTGAAAAAAACCATACTTATTTATTTTTTATTCTGTCTTTCTTGGTTGGGGTGATTTTACCTCTCTCATCTTCTCTATTCCCAGAGTGAAAATGTATGAGATGACAATCCATTCCTGTGTAGAAGGCCAGCGATCCATCTTCACTAACACTATATAATTGAACAGCATCAAGTAGCCTATATATGCCAGCTGTAAAGAAACAAAATGAATATCAATAGTCACTATATTTATACGACTGAGCCAGTTTCTTGGGTATTTGATATTCCAAATTTCACTGTAACCAGAGTTAAACAGCCAAAAGAACGAACAGACAGTGTTCTGGGTTGTCTGAAAAAGCTCACATTAAGTCACATACAGTGTGGAATCTGCAAAATACATGCACAGCCATCTTCTCCAGCTACGTCTGCCTCCCCAACAAAACTGTGTTAATACAATCCCCCTGGATCATCCCACAGTGACGGGAGCTCTGATACCACTATGCCAATGACCAAACTAAGTTACTTAAGTGAAGATTTCTCCCTTATCTGCTTCTAACACCCTTTATTCCTCTAACATCCCTCCTCTGTGTTTTTTCTCCTTGTTCACCTAGCCTAGGCTGACTCTGGCATTCTAAATACTTTTTGCAGAATCCCTGCCTGGAGCCCAGAGGTGTTCCTAGAGGTCTTCCTACCAAGCGCAGTACTGACTATTCTATGATTGCTCCCCAAACCACTGGTACTCCTACTCACATTGAGGCAGCAAGTAGCAAGGCATAGCCATGCATTCATTTCTCTTATATTTTTTGCAAGTTTTTATGTATAACTGTTTTGCTTTTCCTTCTCTAATACATCTACCTTCTGGTCTAATTTTTGATACAGTGGAAAGTGTGGATTACATTTTTAGTTTCTTTTTCCTTTCTTTCTACATGCTGAATGTAATGAAATGGTCAGTCAAAAAAAGACAAGACAGGCAATTGCATCATCAAGTTCATAAAACTCAGAGAAACTCAAGTGTCACACTGGAACATGGGCTGTAGCAAGGGCGAATGGCTGTGGCTGGGGTCTGTGGTGGCCAGAATCCAACTCCCTGTCTACTTTGCCTTTCAAACAGCAGCCCTACAAGAAACTGCATCTTAAGCCACATTTAAATCAGAGAAAAGATGATTCAGTTCTGTGCATGAACATTTTAGTCATTGTGGCAGAAAGCTTATTCTATACATCTGTATTTCAAAACAGTTTTTCTGTCTCTACTCCATGTTACTCACAACTATTGTGTACTTGGTGTCAGACTTATGATGAAACAACCATAGAGGGGCTTGAGACTTTTGGGTAGGATTATTTCAGTCTTCATCATCTCACAGAACAGGATTTATAGTCCTGTTGTATTTGTAAGGGAACATTACTTCTGCTCTGTGTAAAAGCCACAGGGTTCTGGCTTTTATTCCGTTTGCTGGTTTGAAGGACACTCAAGAGAATTCTTTACATTGGCCATAACTATCAGGATGGAGAAGAAAGCCAGTTGAACCACTACTTCTTCTCTACATAAAACAGAGGAGGAAATGATCTCATTTGTGCATGATGATGGATTGCAATGCTCAGGTCTAGAGACTAGTCTTCCCTTAACACTCCTAAAGGAAACAGAGAGTGATATTGGCTTAGTTCAGCATCTAGGTTGTCAGATGAGTCAGCAGAAACACTGTCTGGGCAGGCAGAACTGGATGCACACCTCCCTAGCTGAAATAACAACTTCTACTACAGTGCAAAAAGGCAGGTGATATTGTCACTTAAGACATCTCCTCTTAGATCTTACTAATTATCAGCAAATTTTATTAATTTGGTCTGACTCAGCAGCCTTTGGTGAGCATTTGCAGTTAGTATGGCAAAAGAATAGGGACATTAAGGTTACAAAGGTGACAGAAACTGCAAGACCCTCAGTGTAGTTAGGGTTTTTTGCTTCTCGGTTTTCTTTTGAAGTGTTGGGGTTTGGGGGTTTAAGTTTGTTTTGTGGTTTTTTTTTGACAATTTCAATTTACTGAAAATTGCTGAAAATTTTTGCTTGACAAAAAAAAAAAAAGGCAAAAAAGAAGCACCTCTTGCTTTAAGAATAAAATTATGATGAAACTGCAACACTTTAACCCAAGAAACAAGCCCTTCAGATAGTGAGTGACACCCTCCTTCTCCCTCCCCAGATCTGTAATTCTCTCCTGCCTTCCAGGAGGATGTCCTGATCCCATACTGTGTTCAAACCTCAGTACAGCTGCCCATGCTGGTACTCAAGGTTGTTTGAAAGTGCTACTTACACAAGTAACTGAACCCTCTTTTTCTCTCTTTTGCATAGCTTGACAAAGAGCCAGGGGCTGCCATTTTCACCCTTGAGGGCAGTGCCTGGAGAAATTCAGGAGAGGAATACCTGCTAAGAAGTTTCTAGGGTGGGTTTCTCCCTGCCCTCCTATGGATGCTGTCCCATTCTGTAGGAAATACTCAAATACTTATTATGGTATGGGACAAACCTGGAAATTATACCAGCAGGAGAGTGCTTCAAGAGGGAGACTACCTTCCCCTTTCCTCACTGATTGCAATAATTAAATTATCATAAAGTGAAGTGGTCCCCAAATGCAAAACTTAGGGCAAAGCTGTTTCGATGTTTAGAGGATGACTCCTACTCGGGCTTCAATTCCCTCTGCAGCTGTTCCTTCTCAGAACAGGTAGAAATGTGGCCTCTTACATCCTGCTAGCTTCTCAGCCTAAAGCTAGTAGTTAGAAGGGGAAGGCCATCTTCTTCTCAAGCAATCTGTGAGATGAAACCTTTGAGTCATGGTTTTCAATGCAACAGCCACAAAACAGAACAGAGTAGTTGACATTTGAAACTACTGTATGTCCACAGAGAAAGGATAAGGTTTTTTTTTATTGAGAAAAAGCTGTTTATTTTGGCTTGTCTGCTGAGCCAAAATGTTACTTACTTTGACATCCCTGCATTTAACCCACTCTTGTGTATTTTAGGAATGAAGGTGGATATAGCTATAGAGTAATAGCAGATGGGTAGATGTAGAATAATCAAAATTATTTTAAATGGCATACAATAGCCATAAGTATAGTCACTTTTCTTGCATTTCGGAGTGTGGAATGTAAAATTTGGAGAATTTCTTTTGAAATCTATGATTAGTATTTCTTCCTATGTGCTTGTAAAAAGTGTAATAGGCTGTGCAATTTTAACCCTTATCTGCAAGTTGTTTTGCTTTTAGTTTCCAGGAGTTTCTCAGTATTCCCAACTGGTCAAGCACTGCAGCCAGAAACCACCTTAATTGCTCTTCAAGTTCAGTGTAGCCAAGATCCCGCTTTAATAAATGACCTTGATTGAGACCTGCCTCAGGACATAAAATTGTAGGAACAGGTCTAAATGGAAATGCAATATTGATCTTTTTCTCCCGTTTCAGAACTGAACTAACAGGGAGAGTCAGGATGCTTCTTTCCGTTTACAGTGTAAAGACTTTTCTGGTTATGCATAATACATACTGCAATTGATAATGAGACGGCTGCTGATGAGCAGTTTCTAGACTCATCAGCCTGATTAATGTTCAACTGCCATACAGTTCAGGAAGTAGTTACTCCAAGTTGCCAAGCTCGAGCTATTTGCTAGCGTAAGCTGTCCACCACAGTTTAGTCTCTGCTCATGTGAGTTGTTCCTGCTGTCTGCAGACTTATTGCCTGGATCTCAGCAAGGCATTTTTCTTATAAGAAGTCATCTACAGAAGGATGTGTTCTTTGCGATTTGCTGTGCATTCAGCAGAATGATGGAAAATATAACTGGGAAGGAACACCTGAAATCATCTGGCCAATTCCATGGTGCTGAGGCAGGATTAATTACATTGTACCATAGTAGGCATATGTTTTGATAAGATAGACTAATAATGGAAAATCTACCATCTCCTTACACAGTTTACAACAGTACTTCTCAGAGCAGTTAGAAACTGTTTCCTAATATCTTACCTGGAACTGCATTGCTGCAATCTAAACCATTACTTCCTGTCCTATTCAGTGAGGATTTGGAGATCATTCCATTTTGTTTCTCTCTGCAGCTACTTACACCTATTTGAAGACTATTACATTCCTTCTGCAGACTTCTTCCTTCCAGAAAAAATAACCTCACTTCCTTAAATCCTTCCTGTTAAGTTATTTTTCACAGACCTCTTGAGACATTTTTCTTGTTCTTTTTTGTGTCCTTCAGATGAGTCCATACTTGTCACATGATGCAGAAGCTGAACTGGGATAGTATATTCCAGCCAAGGAGACCAAAAGGATTACTTTCTGTGTTCATTTTACTTTTTTATCTCATCCTTCTACATTCTAGTGCAATTTTCAAATTTAATAACTGATCTCTCCTCCATCATCTGAGTTTTGAATGAAAATATCAGATAGCACCTGATGTAGGAGAAACCTGAATGGAATCCTTTCTAATCTCTGCCACCAGCTTGATAGTGAGTAATTAGTATCTACTCTTGAGGACTAATTGCCAAAGAGCTTTGTATCCATATAGTAACTTTAATATAGCAGTTACTAATTTATCTGTGAGAATAACCCCATAAAGTTTTTGACACTGTTTTACTTAACTAAAAATGTTTTTTTCTGCTCCACCTGCATGGTCTGTTTCTTTATAATGCAAGGATATTATACTGATTTGGCATAATTCATCCCTGAAAAATGTTATCTTGTGGGTACTTAGACAAATACTTTCTCTGAGAGACACTCTGCAAACTAGTCAGAACAAAGAAAAAAATGTTCTAAGAAAAGATGTGCTCTATCTGCTTCTTTTTTTCATCAATTATTATACAATTCAACATCCTGATTCAGCCCAGCCTCCCACTGCACTTACTGTTGGGAGCTCTATTGGGAATTCTATAGCGAATTTCTTGGGAGCACTGACAGCAGCAAACTGCTGCTTAATGTTGTATTTGAAGAAAAACATACATAGTCATTCAAATTTTAACCATTAACTTCCTGAATCAAATAGTAGTCTTAAAACATCTTAGACAGTTTTGCAAGTGCTAGCTGACCTCCACAAAAGATTTTTATTAAACTATTAATTTATTTATTTATTATTAATTTATTAAACTAAGCCCTCCAATGCACACAGATGCAGACTTTCAGTGAAACACACAAGATGACCTTAATCCAATCTCAATGTTTGTCCAAACAGTAGTAATATAGCAGGAAAGGTTTCTTACTGTGTAAAACCAAAATTTAACGATGGGAGCATTGTAGAATTCATAAATCTTTCTTCCAACAGGGATCAGTCTGTGCCTGCTCTGAACTTCCTCTTCCTCTTTCTTTCTTGAGGACTCTCCATTACCTCGTCCCAACATTGCCTACAAGAAAGGACATTTTTGTGTTTCTTTCTTTGAGAAAGACAAATTAAGATATTTTTTGAAATTTCAAAAGGAAACTATTCAAAACTCTGATTTCTTGATTTTTAGACAAAACCAGGTGACCATAGCTAGGTGTAAAATGTTTTGTTCTCAGATTATCTTTTTTTGCAGGGAAGCTACTGTTTAATACTTTGTAAACCAAAAAAGCAATGCTTTGGCAGCAACTGTCAGCACCAGTGTGAAATCTTTGACTAGTGAACGAAAAATGAGATGTGGAGAACATTTCCCCTTTTTGGTGTATGGACAGCAAAATTTTTACCTGACAACAGCTTTTTGTGATGTATTTCTATACAATAAACAGATGCAGACAGAAAACAGGTAAGTTTTGGTTTCAAACAAAGAGAAGTTCTTAAGGCAGAGACCGAGAGAGAACAACAAGGGGAAAGATGAGTTGGCAGTTGCTGGACTGGAAGCAAAGAAGCCAGTGACTCTTTTTATGTTGATCACTGGATCTGTCACAGGCCATGATCCCACAGTGAACGTCACATGGATGTAGAGGACTGACCAGTAGAGTTCACTGCAGCATTAAGGCCTTGGATTGAAAGATCCTTCTACATGACTGTAGCTTCTTCCATAATGAAGTTCCAGACTGCTCATGCACTGCCTCTGTTAGGCATGATCTCACTGTTACCATTGCAATTCAGACTCACACTGAGCTCCAGAAACATACTTAAGAAGTTCTCAGCTATCAGTGCAAACCTAACAGGCAAAAGATGGTATTATTTCGCTTACTCTTAACTTCATGGTCAGTGGCAGAGAGGTGGAAGGAGTGACTAAACTATATATTCACTGAATTTGATGCTTAAAAGAAGGTGTTCCTTTGTTTTTAGAGTACAGTGTGATCTGTTAAATGTTCTTTCTGAAACAATTCTTTTGTGAATAGGAGACTAAGAGTGGATTTTAGGTCACTGTGCCCTGAGGAAGTTCTTACTGGTTAGTTTGTGGCAGCACCTATAGATTGTAGCACTCCTGCACATGAAAGCAATTGCAAGAATTGAGATACAACTGTCCTATCTAAGTATGCAGGGATTGCATGATGATGCTTTTATTTAAATGCTTCTATGTTTTTCTACAAGTAGATCAAAGCATTTTTGTACTTTTATGTTAATCAAAGCAAACTTCTCCAACCCTGAAGGTAATATTGTTCTCATCTGCAACTTAAACACATGGAAAACTAAGTCCCTAAGGAGAACAAGCCAGACATACTGTCTTTCAATAAAGAGGTCCTTCATTTATCTGTCTATGTGCTCTCTGATTCAACAGGTTGTTCAGCACATACTTAACTAATCAGCTTCAGGTGAGCTATTTGATCTGATTCTAGTGCCCTGCAGGAACAGGAGATGCACTTCTCACATATTTTAGAAGTAAAAATCACAATTATTCCTTTTCTTCATTTTTCTAGCCCTCATGTGGAGCTATTCATATAGGTCTTTGGCCCTGTAAAATAGTTATTTGTAATGATAAACTGATGACCACATTTTTTTTTCTTTCAGTCAGTATAGATATTTGTAACATTATTAGGGCCATGTATGGTCCTAGATGGCTCCTGCATAATATTTCCCTTTCATTTCTTTTATGCAGCTAGTTTTTTCCTCTGGTATTATTACTTTCCACATGGTCCCTTATATTCTTGAATTCAACTATGCTCAGATGTTGCCCTGCATGTTTTTAATAAAATAGAACAAAGATTCTGGAAACAAGTATACTACACTGAAATCAACCTGCTGAGATTCTCTTAAAACTGTAGCCTACTTTGATCAAGTTACCTATTTCCTTTACCTTTTTATGCCTGCATATATCTAAGTTCACTGCCATAAATGTAGATAAAACAATGCATATTAAAAAATTAAATATACCTCCTGTTGATCCTCACAAAGCACATAAAACCCCTTAAAAGTCCATAAATAAATTCATAAAAAAGGAAAAAGATGAAGTGGCTGTTAAGCAGACAGAAGGGCTCTTATTAGATAAGCAGGTAGTCTGCAAGAAGATGAGCTTTACTGAATATAGCTATAGTAGCAGAGGTTACACAACCTTCACAGAATCCCAGGTATCGTTACCTGAAGTCTAAAAAATCAAAGCGATTCCCTGATCTCTATCAGGGATTGTTTATTTGGGAAAGAAAGTGGAATATGATCTGAATGCTTTGGGAAAATTATAGCCCAAGAAGGTACTAATTTCTTTGCTTCTCTCTACCTCCTGACACTGTTTTAGGGAAAGCTGCCATCTGGTGCTACAGAGTTTTCTGTAGCTTTTCCCAAGATATTGTCTCTGCTGTCCTCTGGCGCTCAAGAATTGTGCAGCAGAGCAAAAATGAATGCTGGCAGCTTTAACAAATGAGCAGTGCTGTGCTTTAGTGAAAGGGATTATTATACACAGTTTAAATCCTTCACAATTTTATAAATTTACTAATTCTGAGACACCCCTAGCTCTCACTGGAATCAGTGAGTTGTGGATGTTTTTAGCATAATGCTCTTTCAGTACCTGGATTTATGCTTTAGCTCATGGATGCCAATTTCCTGTTTGCTGTTGCCTTCTTGTTGATAATGATGCTGTAATTTTATCCTGCTATAATTATTTTTGAATTAATTGTATCATGTAATGCTAACCTCTCCCTTCCCCCATGCTACAGATGGGGAATTGCTCTGAGATGGCTGGGGATTAGATTTGACCTGATGTCCCTGACTGTTAATTCTATGACAGTATTAACAAATTGAAAAGCCTCCCCATTAGAAACATACAGAAATAACCTAAGTGACTGTGTTGACAGAATAGCTGCAATGCTCAATGTGAACAAATATGTTTTCACTTGGAGGGGGAAGCAATAGTGTGGGAATAACTCAAGACGATGCTCTGCATGGGCGGCATCTCTTTCTCTAATACACAATTTTGTCCATGATTCACCATGAGTCATGCAAGGTAAGCCTGACAGCAGCTCAACTATATTGTAAAGTACAGTACAATTGCATCATTTTAGCCCGAGGGGATTGATGTGCGCATAGTTTTTACATGGAAATTCTAATCAGGATTCTGTTTGGGTTTTGTTTGTTTGTTTGTTTGTTTGTTTGGGTTTTATTTGTCCAGATTTTGTTTTAAGTAATTGAAGACCATTCACTGGTAGGGAACCAGGACAGTTTTGGGCTGTGCGTTTTTGCATTAATATATGTTAATGATCCTATAATATATTTATCTGTTTTATAATTAAATAACAAGAATTTCAGTCCTACTAGAATGACCACAGGCTCTTCAAATTTTTTCCATAGTGAAATCTACATGCTATATATAGACTTACCCCATATTCACACAGAACTGCTGTGGAAATGGTACATAGCTGGGTGGATGTACTATACCTCTCTCTGCATACCCCATTGCACCCTATGCTATGTATAGAAATGCTACCTCCATGATAGTTCTAGGGCTACCATTCTCTGCACTGAAATACTGGTAGGAAAAAATGTTTAATGCCTTTGAGTTACAGGTGTGTAAAAAATGGGCTTAGGTGAATACAGAGGAGCAGGCTTAAAGTACTGGGAGCTCAGTCATCCTGGCTGCTGAGTATAGTGAAGGACATGGAGAGTCCCACGGCAGCTGTGTGGTGGCGGTAAGGGGAGTTTCCAAAACCCCTGGAGAAAGAGAGGCAAATCCCTCCTCATGACGAGGGCCAGCAGTTCTGCCTCATGACCTCCCACTGCTGTTTTCCAGATAAGCTGAAGGGGTGCCTTGCTGCTGGCATGTGAAATGCTGCGAGAACCATCCCCCAGCAGGGTGGGGGAGATGGGCCAGGGACATGAGGACACTAGTCTTCAACCTCTGCTATCTAAGAACTGTATTTTTAGTGGTATACTATTTGGTTAGTTCTTGCCATGGAGAAAAGGCTATGTGTACATATTACACCTGAGATAATGTGAGCCCAGAGCCAACACAGCTAGCTTTGCTGCTGCTGCAAAGTCCAAACTTAGACTCTTAGTGATGCCCATGGAAGTCCAAACTTCCTGTTTGATGTGTGAAATTAGAACAAAATGAGCAAATCAACTGAAATGTCTTCTAAAGGGCTTAGATGATTTACTCTGTGTTCTGAAATAAGACCAGTTACTGGGGAACTCTAATACCCAAACAATAAGGCATTGGATAGGGATAAGGATGCTTCTAGTTATGGCTTCCAGAATCAGTGTTATTTTGGGAGAAGGGAAGACTGCTCAGGTTTCTGACTGACCTAAAAGTCAGCAACTAATTAAGACCCTGATCAGGACATTGTACAAATAAAAAATGTCCCTGGCCTTTAGACTTTAGTGCCCTTCTACCCCTCCTACTCCTCTATGCCTGATATAATGACTGGCAGCTCCATGCATAAATTGTGGTAAATTCCTTGGTGCTGAGGGAGTAGTGATGAAAGCAGTATTCATGCATACTTTTGTGAGTAGCTGCTACAAGAAGAGTCTGTTGCTTAGCATGTAGGTGTTAAAGAAATGTGTGCCCAGCACTCGCATATATCTGTTATAAAGTTAAAAGCAGGTGTGAGTAACAAGTAGTTTACAGTGAATAAACGCTGTATCTTCATAGTATATCCAAATGTTCAGCTACCTACCAGATCCTCTGAGAGAAGCATAAACCAAATACATACTTGCATGCAGACGCACCCATGTGGAGACTTACTTCACCGTTGCTGTAGTCTGTGATCACATTATTTGGTGCAAATGAAGTGTAAAATAATACAAAATAATCACTGTGGCCCTGTACCTTATCCATTCTGCACAAGTGCAGTCCAGAGGAAGAAACTGGCTCTTCTGGCCTATCATTAGTCACTTGGGCTTAGCCATGCAGGACACGCAAGACTTCAAAAGAAATCAATGAACAGACCTTGACTACATGTGATCTCTTTATCTTAGCAGTACTTCTATAAAAATGCATGTGGGCATAGTATTATAGCAACACAGAGACTTGAGAAGTATCCACTGGGAATGATTAGAAATAGAGTTAGGCAGATTGTTTGGATGATACATTGTTTGTCAGAAATGGACTTTTGAGGTGACCAAAATTATTTTTAGTTTATCAATTTTGTTTGTTTAAGCTTTAAGATCAACAAAGCTCAGAAATTCAAACCACAGAAAAAAGTTGAAAATATATTAAACAATCACATGCAATTAAGTAAATGAATAAGAGAAAACTGTAGTAATCTATTCATTTGTTCTGAAAGGAAAAAAATGTGGAGAAAAATATGCAGGTGTCCTGGGTTCAGCTGGGATAGAGTTAATTTTCACAGGGACCTGGGAGGGGGCATAGCCAGGACAGCTGACCT
>JANZLQ010000079.1:43393687-43425358 GCA_026212715.1 Elanus axillaris
CCCCATCCCACCGGAGTGGGGCGGGGGGAGTGAGCGAACGGCTGCGTGGTCCTTTGTTACCGGCTGGGCTGAAACCAGGACAGCAGGTCATTCTGAATACAATAGTCGCAAGCTATGGTTAGGGTGAGCGACTGATCTATTGAGCCAAAGTTCAGCAATTGTTTAAACATTTGTGATATCACATCACAATCAATTATTAATCTCAATGAACTATGAATAAGTATCCTTAACATAAGTGTGACTAAAGGGAAACTTAACAAAGGCGCTTCCCAAACAGTCTTGCAGGCATCCTTTCATCAGTGGAGAAAAGGCCTGACCTCACTTATGCCACACCATTTGACTAAGGCTGGAAAACATAAAACTTCAATCTAAAATATTTTCCTATATTTACAACACTTCAGGCACAAGCACTGTCCCTGACATAGCGCTTGAAGGTGACTAAATGTAACGGGCTGTGGCATCTAACCACAGAAATATAAGCAAAGCTGTCTTTGTTAGCAAATCATGTCTCCTCACTACTGAAGGGCACCTGAGTGAAAAAGATGTGTTGGAAGCCCTGAAGCGCAGTATACATTATATGCAGAAATATTAAGTCAGCAGTAGTGTACTAAAGTTATTGTTTCTAAACTTGCTGGATTTCACAGAAGCAGTTCTTATTTTACAGAAAAGGCTCTAAGTGTCTGAAACTTCACTAGAATGATGCATCAGATTTGAAGGGCAGAGTCAATGACAGGAAAGAGCAATAGGACTGTCAGCACATGGAAGGGAGAAGGGGGGGAACATCTAAGACTCATCTGGAAAAGCAGATCCAGTTCAGACATCACTTCCTTGTAGCAGGATTCATAAGGTAATAAAGGAAACACAGTATTGTAGACAAGAAACCAGGAGCTGGGATAACTGCAGAGAGATGGAAATAACTTCCTCCCCAAATTTCTCCCCATTGCCCAGAAAAAGGCAGCTTGCAAAGTGCTTATTTGATTTGAATAGGCACTTCATAAGTGGATCAGAAGCCAGGGATAGTAAATTGCAATTCATAGGTAATGAGCAGAGAATTGTCCATTGCTGCTATTCTGGCTTCTGGTCCTTCCCAATGGCCAGGTTCTTGCCTGCAAACGGGTCCTGTAGGTGGGTCTTGTGGGCTGCTCCTTCGGCTTGCCTGCATATTGGGTCCTGTAAGCAGGTCCTTCTGCCTGCCTGCAGACGGGGTCCTGTGGGCAGCTCCTGCTGTTTGCCTGTGGGAAACAGTCTGGTTTTTTTTGTTTTTTGTTTTTTGTTTTTTTAAATTAACTGGGAAAATCCCTTTTACATCTATGCCTCCATCCTGACCTTGATCAACTAGGGTTGAGTTTTAAGCCTTTCAAAGACACCACAATCAAATCCAAACCAAAACAAGCCAAATTAAGCTAAGGCAGACCTGATAGCTCATATGATAATTTCCCAAATTAAAAAATGTCAGACAAGTCTGAGAACAAGAGACTGGAATTAAGTGACTTGTATAGTTTTCAGAGCTTTAGCTATTTGATTCTTTTTGTGGTGCAAATTATTCCTCTAAGGCTATGTTACTAGTACAGACAAGTCCTTCTTTACACAATTCTGCTGAGCTGCAGAAGCTCTTAGCAAGGGCTGAGCTGTCTAGCTGCTTGCTAATGTCTTTAGTGGATTAAAAACTGCATGTGTGTATGTGTGAGAGGCAATGACCACAAATTCATAAATAATTTTGAAAAACATTTTCATCATTTTTCTTGCCTGTTTGGACACTTACTTGCCCTCTAACTAAGTTAACAAAAACAAACAAACAAATAAAAATCTCTACCTTCTACGAATCTTTGGGCATTTCCACTCAAAGGAAGACTTAGCGAGCTTCTTTTCTACCAGAGAGAGGCCCACTCATCTATCACGGCTGAGTGCATTCAATTCTGAAATCTCATGAAATTATTTCAGACAGCACAGCATCAAATTGAATCAATATATGAGGATATTACATCACCACGTGATGCTTCAGCATCACCATGCACTGCTGCAACATTGAGACACAATGATGCCAGCTTGTCTGGTCTGAGTCCCACTGAGGAGAGGGGATTGTAAAGAGTAGTATCCTATCATCTGCTAAATGTAGCCATCAGACAGCCTGCAATGCCCAGAGAGGTGGGAATAACAAATTGACAGCACTGAGGCTGGTGATTTATTGTTGGCACTTACAGTGAGTTCCATGTCTTCCTCCTCTTTTTCTTTCACTGGCTTCTCTGGTTCCTCTGGCTCCTTCTCTTGAAGATGGATCTCATTGGCCTGAGACATGTAAGGCATATCATCCTTGTTCTTGAACTCCAAGCTGAGGATTGAAGGAGGAAGTAGAATTCCTAGAATTACCTAAAGCAATAATAATGATAACAATAATCATCACAGTAAACAAATTACAGTCATGATGGTTATTTATTATCAAATGGAACAACTCCCTCAGGACACTTAGGAAAAGAAAGATATGCATGCATGTGAGTTTCTATCACAGTATTTGTCACTTGGGGTGATGTTATCACAGTTCCATAGTGAAATGAAGCATGTAACTTCTATTAGCATTGCCATGAGTGCCATGGCTAATTGCCTATCTTGAATATTTCATCTGCTTGCTCACCAGATGGGTATTATTACCTACCAAAATATATTTACAAAATATTACATAAGGTCTATGGTAGGTGGGACCATGGGGTTGTTCAGACCTTGGACCTGCAAATTTCTGCATTTTGCATAATAGACAATATCAGTGTAAGTGACACAGAAGCAGTATTCATTTCTACAGATAGGGTTAATAGGTCTCAAGCTCTCTATGTCCATACTTAATGCACACAGGTAGTCAAGGCATGAATGTGTGGATCTGAGGAGACAAGGCAAAGACAGCAATAGCAAATGCTGATCTGCTCAGCTATGTGGTCCCCTTAGATTTTGCTTCAGAAACCTGGCAGCTGTGTAATGTTCACCTTAATGCCAGCTCTTTCTTTTCTGCTTTCCCTCTCTTCTGATGTGGGAGTGCAGAAACCATTAGAATTACCTTGTGTGGATATATGCAATGAACGATGTTAAGTCAGTAGTATAACTGAAGAGATACCATAATGAATACAAAAAGCAAGTGGCCTGTCTGTATTCACAAGCACAATAGCTTTTCCTGGTTTTGCTGTAATCTCATGGAAGATGAATCTCTCCCTAAATGACAATGAAACCAGATATTTAGCTTGTTGGCAGGTCAGGGAGGGTGACTGCATCTGCTCATATTGACAGACAGCATGTGTATTGTTGAAACCATCCAAAGTACCGCAATCAGGAGCAGTTATTGTATGTGAACCCTGTGCCCAGCCTTGGAAGAGCTGAGCACCAGGCTGCCTGCACAGCTTCTGCACTCGTCTTGCTGCAAAAGGTGTGGCCAGGGAGAGGGGGTTATGGGCAGACCTGGCTTCCCAGAGAGGCTATTTTTAAGAACAGGCAGGATTAACAACTGCCTCTCCCCCTCCTATTGGTGCTATACATCCCCAGGAAGACTCTGAAGAATTTCTTGCCATTTGCCAGTTTCAACGGGAGAAAATTGTTCATGGGAAATAATCCATGACTCATGCTTGCAAATTTATTTCTTTGAAGGGCTTCCTCTTGCTCATGTAGCTTGTAGCCTGCTTTAGCTTTAAACAGGTCCTGCTAATCAGCTTCAGTGAAATAAAACACAAATGAGAAACTGAGTAAAGGATGCTTGTGAAGCCCTGATGTTACAAGAAGCTGAAGGGAAACAGAGTCTGTTACCTTCAATTATTCATTGTGAAAGAAAGGTCTATTTTATGGCTTAAGAGATACATGCTGCAAAGAAGAAAGCATGCAGCGGGAAATGAGTTACTGCACTGATCCCAGTCTACTCAGGTTGACTATCTGCAAAGCCAAGCAGTGAACAAGGCAGGAGTCCCTCTGAAGGGCAATGGGCCTGTGAGTCAAGTCAGAAGAATAGGTAGTAAAGATGTCTCCAAATGTGAGAATGCTTTCTATCTGTAAGCTGAACAGTATTTACACACAGCTCCTGCAGGAAGATGATGACAATGCTGTCAGCCACTTATTATCATCCATCACTGTCACTGAATTAGACCCAGTATGATACCAATGCACATACTCATAAGCATTCTTGCTGTTACTGAACATCTTCTCACACAGCAAAACAACTGAGCAATTACACTTTTCAAACACATGATTAATGCAGGAGACAGAATCCCTTCACTGAAAATATTTCTCAGTCATCTGGAAAAAGCAATTCCTGGTTATGTACTGACTGGTGGGTACTTTGGTGAAGGTGAAAGATGCAAGCCCACAGACACACATTCACCTCCCAGTATTCACCTTGCTCTGTTAGCAGTTTCACTAACTGTGGAAAATTGAATTGTCCTCTAGATCCTCTAAGGTGGTCCCTTCAGGTCAGTCATCAGGAAGATTGGCAGGGGATTGCAAGAAAATTTGTACTGCTTGCTGTGACCAGTTCTGGGGAAGTTTGTCAGATCAGCACCTTTCACTAGCGGTTAATTCACTTACACATCCTTTTTCTTTATTTATCTTTAAAACCCTTGGCTAATTCCTCAAGTATTCAGGCAGGGTGACATACTAATCTCCTGGCTCAATTCTTATTCTGGTAACTCTTACTGATGTCAGAGGGGGCTTTGAGAAAGGGGGTGAAAAAACTAAGTAATGTGCTTTGAACTTGGGTTTGTGATAAGCTCCCTGCTGAAAAACTGAGCACAGGAAGAATATACCCTGTTTAATGTCACTACAAATAGGCACCTGATATGTGGTTAATTGAGCTGGTTATTACTGATTTGTTGTGAGCCCCATCCCTACCTATTAGAACTCCTCTGACTGTTAATTTATTTTAAAACAGTGCTGACCTTTAGGCCAGAATTTTTGCGCATCCGCAGACGACCCATCCACATGTCTGTGAGCAGCATTTGGCTGCAAGTGTGAGCAATGAAGTCCCTGTGCTTGGCTGCCACTGCAAGCTGCAGGCATGTGGCATTGCTCCAGTTCTTGAGCTCGTAGGTCAGCAGTTTCATTGCCAGTTGCTCATCCTGCTTGTATGACTGGTCCAACAGTTCCACCGCCAACTGTCCGAAGTCCCTGCAACAGAGGGATATTCGTTCATTCCCTAGTGAGCCCAAGCAGCCTGCTGCAGAACACACCTCCCTGCAACTGACAGCCTCTGCAAAGGGGTGCATCACCTTCCATCATGCAAATCATGATGTTGACTGTACACATGGAAACCCACATTTTCAAATGTGAGTGGCTAATGAGAGGCATATAAATAAGTGCCCCGACTTAGCAGTGATGAGCACCCACACCTACCAGCTGTCGGCTCCCACCTGCCTGCCCACCTCCCTGATATTTTCTAGCTGAAATCCTCTGGTTATCTGCAGCTTAGAGAATTGCTTCTGTGTTGTTTGCCCATGGCTTCGTGGTCAAGTCTCCAAGAAAAAATGAGTGTCCAATACTCTTTTTAAAATTCTGTGTCTCAGACTTTTAACATAAGGAAATATTATGGAATCTAGTATCTTGGCTTGCTCACCTAAGCATAAGTTCTTGCTAATTAACACTTCTGCCTGAATATTATGTTAGTAAGGATTTCAACAGTTATTCTGCTTGGGATGAACAGAGTGTCTTGAAAAAACAGAGAAAGGTTGCAGCCTGACTATTGAGGCCTCAGGGGGAACACACAGGCAATATAGATATTTCATTGACTTCTTGACACCTTCTCATTTCAGAAGTTAAACTGCTAGCAACTCTGCTTCTCTGGCAGATAGATTGATTAAAAGTTATTTAGACTTTAAAGGGACTGCATTTTCCCAATAAGTTAGAAATGAAATTGAGGTACAGATAAGCAAATTTCAGGCAGGTTCAGCAGGCTCTCTACTTTTTTTTTTTCTTTTTTTTTTAAACCCAGGAAAGTGTACATGAAGGAAAATTCACCTGGAATTATGGTTCAGCTCTTGGGATATATCATCGACCATGTCATTTTCTGATGCTTCATGGGCCATGGCTTTGCAGAGTTTACAGGCTACCAGTGCTTTAGCCATAGCCTCTTCCCCATGCTGCCAAAAGAAGAGGGCCATCTTCTGACGCTTCATCAGCACAGCCCACACCATCAGCTCATGGAATGGGAAGGGGAAATGATTGATCTCAGGGTCATCCAAATCAATATCAACTTCCTCCTCTCTTTTTTTTGTTGTTTTCCTCCCTCGCCGCAAAGGGACGTCATCCTGTGAAAATTGTAGAGAAATTTTTTTCACCAGTGCAGGAACTGAATCAATTCACAAAATGCATTGGAGTTAGTACCTGAGATATCAAACACATTCCCTGCAGGCCAGCCCCTTCATCTTTTTTGGACAAAATATTTAACATAGGAAAATGATGAAAAAGCTATTGGCCCATGCACTGTATTTAAGAAGTCAGTAACCCCACACCTAAATACAGGGAAAAAGAGCTTTGGACTATCACTCTGAACTGTTCTTTCTCCCTAAGAACACAGAGCACAATCACACAATGTCCAGAATAATTTTTGAAAAGTCACCATTAAAATAAAGCTAAGAGTTCACTTCAAATACAACATCTGTTGTAATGCATCTGCCTCATTCCACCTCCAGGAAGTATCTATCTCTACCTCTCTCTCTCTCTACACCGCCACCCCCCCTCCCCCAGGGGATGTTCTGGTCAGCTAAAGACTCCCTCCTTGCTTATTCTTGTGCTATCTCCCTTCATATTCTCACTAGAGTAGGAATATCCTTTCTTCACTCGCATTCTGCCTTGTATCCCATGTTTATCCCTTCTTTCTCCATCTTTTTGTTCTTTCTATCACCTTTAGTTTCCTTCCCATTTTAGCATACTGCTTTTATCAGATGAGCTGACCTATTCTGTGCTGCATCTGTGGACACCAGAATGAAAGTTGTTGTATAAAATAAACAAGAAAATAATAATATCTCCTTGAAGCATTGGGGTCGCCAAAAGTGTTAACAAAACTGATAAAATTTTGTCTTTGTAAAGGTTTCTGCATCATTCTGTGCAACTGCTTAATATCTTTGACACATTTTAAAGTTATATAGTTATCTGACTGAAATTCTGCTTGGTGTGACAGACTGAAACATATTATTTAATCTTCATGAAAAGAAAAATGATGCATAGAGGGGGCAGAGACTTCTTTTCTCTCCACCTGACTTTTATTAAGAAATGTTTCTTAATTTGGCCCTTGTGCAAACAAGTCATCTAGATGAAAAATACAATTTGTGTGGCACATTTCTCATAGAAAACTTGAAAACAACTATTGGTGCCTTCATTACAGTGATTTAAACATTATCTTGATACAGCTTATATTTGTCAAAAATGGAAAAGACATTAAGATTTATCACAGGTCTCCTACCTCCATTCCCAACAGTTTCAGGGCTTTTGGCTGTACAAAAAAGTTAGAAAAATGTTATTTCTCCCAGAATGGTGATGAATAATCACAACTATATTTCTGTACATACATACATGTGTAAGTGTGTAACTTGTGATGTATAACATGTAACGTAGAGTATATAACATAGAGTATATAATATAATATAGGTAATAGAGATGTAATGCAATATAATGTAATATACATATATAAATGCATCAAATAATTACATATATATATATTTAATTCAACCTTGAGTTTGAACTTATTTCACCAAAATATACAATAGAAAGCATACATTTGGATTCAGGTACAAATTGCAGCTGGCTGGGGCTGTGCTAGTGGAAAAGAGGAATTACTGCTTAGGCATGAATAGATTTCTCTGGAGTACATCAGTATTTTGGCCATTCCCGGGGCACACTTTTATTGACTGCTGTGGAGCCGCTCTGTATGTTGGTTCAGTGTCTGTGAAATAGCTACTCAAATGCTTTTCTTGATTGAGTCACTAAGAGAAGGAAGTGTCTCCCAGCAGCTAAAATTACTACCTTTCCTCTCAAAAGTGAAGAATGAAAGTGTAGGGAAACAAACAAACCCATGTCAGGTGTTTGTTTGTAATCAGTTCACAGAGTTGTTGCTCTTTATAGCCGCATAGAACAATATTCAATGGTGTGTATTGCTAAAATCTGAAGCAAGACAGGAAATTAAAATGTGAGGTAAAAATAGGCAAAGAAAGAATACAATCTTACTGGGAACAGTTGAGCCGATTTTTCTTCACACTGGATTGGGTCGGTGGCATTATGGATGACAATAAATAACTTTTATATTTTGGGAAGGTAGTAAACTTCCTTTGAATTCATAGTATTGTAATCTATCAAACATGAAAACCACAAAAATACTGAACGGTGTTTTTGCCATGAGACCAATGACTCTGCTGAGCCACACCCAGCCAATAAAGTGAATTTTGAATTATGAGTTTCTTTGCCCTGATACCTTCAGGTCACAATCAAGATGAGCCATGAGATAGGAAATGCATCTGTCAAAATACAGTTTTTTTCAAGTCTAACTCAGGTGCCTTATGGTATTATTGGTACAGGTCAAGAGACTTGTCTAATTATAGATTTTAGAGCCAGAGGAGACTGTTTAATGTCCTGATCTCAACAGGCAGCAGAACCCAATAATTTTTTCATTAAATTGATAAAAACTGTAGCTTGTATCAGTGGCTGGCTTGTGGTGTGTTATGGTGAAATAGCTGCTGTGTACATAATAGAAATGAATCTGTAGACTGAATAGTGTGTGCATATGGATCCCCCCAGCCTGGAACCATCTAAAAAGCTACGGCAAGCCCTGCCAGTGGGTACAGTAAATCAGATGGCAAATAACTTGCTTCTTACCCTCTTGGGCCCAAATAAGTTGTGGTACAGTGTTCTGAACCGCTTTCGGGTGTAATTGCAGCGATATGCTCCTCCCATCAAGTACTCTATGACCAATCCAATATCAATCAGACTTATCCGATAATCAGGAGGTAAGTTTCCCTGCAAAGAAAATAAGGACGATGGTGGGGGAGGAAGAAATGCTTATTACTGGCATTGTTAAATATACTTTATAATGATGTTAGAATAAAACAAATTAAATAGTTAAAACCAGGAATGTATTATTATGCTGGTTAATTAATTCACCTTAAAATAGATCCAACCGAAACCTGGATATTCTCGCTTGGAAAGAAGACATAAGTTAAATAAGAAGGTGAAGAACTTGTTGGAAGTAACAGAAGATAACATCAGTACACAGTACTCATATTCTTCAGCTGAGAAAACAAGGAACACGACTGCAGAACAAAAAGCATGAGGATCAGCACACTTGAAAGTTCAGGCACAGTTGCTGGAATCTAGTCCTGCAAGATAGCACCTTTTCTGCACTATCTGTCCCCCACAACTCTTGTCCTGGCATCTCACCTCTCTGCCGGCATCTCTTTGGACTGCCTCATCTGCACTGCCAAGGCACGGTGAAGTGACGTCATGTGTTCACATGGAACCAGCTCCTGCATGTGATCTTCCCATCCTGCAGTGTTTCCTTCCCATGTTCCAGGAAAGGAAGGGCAGGGGGGAAAAGGGCTGCGTTGTCTACTCTAGAGCGCTTAGGCAGTGCATGTGTTACTGTTATTGCTGGTTGCTAGAGGCAAGGAGAGTCTGTTAGTATTTGTTCTTGGGGTTATGTACAACTTAACACATATCTTTGCTTAAATTCTACACCTAGTATGAGGAAAGTCCCTGCATGTATGAAAGAAAGTATGAAAGTTTTAATAAACAAAATATCTGCGTCTAAGTCTTTGGGGTTTTGTTAACAAAGAAAAACTAGAGGCCTAGCAATTTTCCTAGGTGGTCCCTCCTTGAAATCCCAACATATTTTACTGAAAGTCCCTCTTAGCATGGTAATCTTGCTACCTTCTTTCCAGCAGCGCCAGGGAGACTGTCTCCCTGGTGAGATGAACTGTGCTTGTGGCAAGGGTCATTAGCAGGATCCTAGAAAAGACATCTACATTCTTGCTCTTCCGTTTCTTCTCCTTTCTTACCCTCTGTTAAATATAATATATATACACAATGTCTTCAGCATGGACCTTTTCTTTTGAAGGGAAAAAGAATGATAAATACATCCAAGTCTTACTGCCCTCACTTTGTGAACTCCCTTGCACATATCTTTCTCCTCTTCACTGTCAAGCCTGAAAAAGGCAATACTAAGGGTGTGAATTTGCCAATACTTATGTCTTGCAAAGCTATGAAGAATGATCTCTGTAATAGACTGACTCTTACTGTGTATAAATCTGACTCTGCCCTTGAGTTAGCTGGGCATTTCTATTGTCCAGTAGCAGTAAGCCTGATGTGACACCTAGCAGGCCAGAAGAATTTCAGTGTGGGCTGGTCTCATGGATATGCCGGTGAAGTGTTCTTGGGGGGTCTCTGGCAATGGAAGAACAAAATCCCAGCATGGGCATATCTGCTCTTCTGTTCTTCTATTCCCCCCTGGGAACTCCACAAGGAAAACTCTGATTCCTTTACAGGAGGAAAGGGCTAATGGGAAGGGAATGCCCCCAAATGAAATTTTGCCTCCTTCTCTAAATCACTGCCTCTGAATCGTTTGGATAACAGTTTATGGTTCAGTGAGCAGTTCCTTACCAGAAAAGAAGGCATGGTTCAGCAAACTGAATAGGTTACCTAGATCTAGGGATCTCATTAAGAACCCTGCAGATTTACTGAACCCTCTCTATCCTGTATGTTATTGCACAATAGGTGTGACTACAAACTAAAGGTGGAAACAGAGTTAAATAATTGTTCTGTGAACTGCAAGAAAAAGAGAAAATTACTCTAGTAAAAAATTAATTTATATAGTCAACATTGCAGAAGGACCAGGAAATTGTAATTGTTAGATTCAAATTTTTTTCAGTGCCCTGTAATAAAATAATCACATTTTCTATAATGATGTACAGCACAGATTACAGTTAGCCTGTAGCTCTTTTTATGTGGTCATCATAGTAATTCACATGGAGCAAATTTATGACTGCCATGTCTGCCTGGAAATATGGGCATGTCTGCAGACACCTGTCTATACCTGTCTGGCTTCTCTGCAGATGTGCTTATTAGATTTAGAGTGGAGAAACACTAATCGAGAACAGAAGGCAACTGCTTCTGCAGAAGAGATGAAATGGATGCAAAGATCGTCCTTCCTCTTCTACTTCAGCCAGAAAAAGCAGTGCTTATTTCCCTCCCTGCTCACCATGGTATGAACAGCATGCTGAAAGGTTGAGGAAAGAGAGAGGGAGGTAGTGCTGTGGTGTACTTTGCCTAGGAATGGGCTGGGATTCAAAGGGACAGAAGATGAAGAAAGTTTAGTGGCAAGAGGTGAGCTGCCAACTGTCTTTCAGTAATGTCCCTTAGCATATACTTTTGCACTCTTCCTACTCTTGGCCAATCTGATGGGTGGGGGAATCACTATGGTTTGCAGGAATGCATATTAGCTTTGTTTATTTGAACCCAGTCATTTTTATTCTGCACTGTTTAAAGATAAATAATGTAAATCTAAAAATTAAATCCTGCTAGGTTTTGTTTGTTTGTTTGCTTTTCCCCCCAAATGTTCTTCTCTCTCCACAATGCTTAAGGCAATGGGCAGTTTTACTAGGACAAGGATGACAGAAGTGGGAGTTGTAGCTCCAAGATAGAGCTGTAGTTCTTCAACAGACTCCTGCTGTCTTAATGGAAGACACTAATACTGAATGCTTTGATATTATTAGGTGGCAAAAATAATTGAGCAATTAAGAAAGGACAACAGGCATCAGGGTGCTGCATGTGTTAGAAAGAGTGGGTTTCTTGATATAGTTCTGATTTCTAAAATTTCATACAGGGATTTAGATAAAAAACTTCCAATAGAGTAGCTTTAATAAAAGATGCATCTAAACTTTCCAGATAATACTGAAACACTTCACTAAAGAAAAATCATGAATTCACAGCATAAATACACATTTTACAGACATGAACATATGTATGGCTCCATGCTTAACACACAATTACTTTTCCAAAGTGACCACCCCTAGTAAAGCCAAGTGGACCATCCTTGTGAGGGGAGCTATGTATCTGCCAAAGCACTTGCTGTATCAGCAGACACCTTTAACTACCCTGGCAGTGGCAAATCTGCTTGTAAATGAAGCTCAGTGGTGCAAGTGGGCCAGATCCACTCCTAGAAGAACAAAAATTTGGATGGACTAATTCTAGTACAACCAAGGTGGTCAGGAATGACAGAGGAGAAGGTTTGATTTTCGGGTATGATAGGTAGCCCTGTTAATAATCAAATAACCTTCTAATGTTGGGACAAGTCTTCAGTGCTAATGCATTATTCTTTTCCTGAAGAAGCTTCAACTGTAGCTAATCAATTATAATAATTTTTCACTTCAAGTGCATTTTTATATTTAAGAGGTACAAAGCCTCTGATTTTGCATGCTGAGGAAAAATAATAGTTTCAAAATTCTGTATATTGCTTATTAGTTCTCTGGAAACATACCCATACATTGGCAGTCCAAAATAAAGAACTTTGAAAACTTGTATCACCCCAGAGTGGGATTAAGATATATTGATTATATACAATTTTTGGATTAAAGAAAAAAAACTCATCTATTGATTTCTACTGATTTTCATTAGCTAGTTGGGCCAAGGAAGGATTTTTTAAAAAACAACCTGTAGGGGGCAACCTCCACTTACAGACAGGATGCCACTGTTTCTTCCTGCGCAGGCTGGAGGCATCGGTTTGTACAGTTTAGGGAAGCAAGTCAACCCTGTATGTCAAATTCCGTGCCCTTGTCAGGAGATGTCAGAAGGGCCATCATGCAAATGATGAAGGCAGATTTGTCCCCATATGTAGTTATGGAATGGAGAGGATCGAAAAGAGACATGAGCATGGTTGTCTCTAAAGCAGAGTCATTAAGAAGTACTTGGTCTTCTTAATATATACAGAATTTAAGCACACTCTGATTACTGTAAATTCTTTAAGATTGTGTCATCAGGCCTTTACAGTATTCTGCCCAGGCTAACAGTCTTCACAGTGATATTTGGAAATCCAAAGAGAAAATAAATTGTTGTCTTTTATGTTTGTGTACGTGTGTGTGCATATGCGTGTGCATGCACATGTGTGTCCGTAAGCTGTCACAAACAGGATGTGGTAATGTAACTTTGTTGTTCAAATTCTTTCCTTTGTTAAGCAGGCAGGGTGGTCTTTCAAACAAAAAAAACCAACCCTCCCAGTGATTTATACAGCTATGTAATACAATAGTAGTAAAATAAATAATGATTCTATGATTTGAAAGCATTTTCTATTTGAGAATTCACAATGATGCAGATGTAAATAACTTCTTATAGCATACACCCTTGTAAATAGTGCAGGTCTTAAAACTGGGAGGTATAGATAAAAAGCACAGAGTATGCATACACTTTAACTGTTGTCTTAAGGTGACACACTACATTTTTTGTATTTATGTTTTGTGATACTGTAATTAAATCCAAGAGGTTAGGTATCTGGCCTCAAAATATATATAAACTCAAAAAACCTAGCATCAGCAGTATGGTCAGGTTTTCATGCACAGTGGGCCACTTAACTGTCAAAGTGTTGTCTATGAAGAAGTTATTTCCAGGGAGGTGTTTTCATTTAAACTGTTGTCAGGTCTGCTGAATGATTTACAGCTTGGTTGACTGGTGGGGGATCTGCTCAGATCACAGGGCTATGGTGAGCTGTCATTGTTCTCTGAGTGAACCACAGTTGTTCCTCATCACTGACAAAATGAGAAATACAGCCCCAGAGGTGCAGTTTTCTGATGAAGGTGCTAGAGGACTGCACCAGGCTGTTTGTTTTTACAGCCCTTAACTATATTCTAATAAGAGTACACATTGACTTAATGTAGTGGGAGTTACTGGAGACTTTAGACATGGACAGAGGAAAGAAGGATGAATTGATGGAAAAATGGCCACCTCATAATATTTAACAAATAATGTAATTAAATATAGTGTAAGTTGCTTATGCCAACATCTGTCAATGTCTACACCTGTAAGTACTGATCATCTTTGTCTATTTTGATGCCTTTTTTTCAAAATACTTCTTTTGTTAGGGACTTAGGAAAATACATTTATATTATTTAGTCATTTAACATACAAACCACTATGCCTTTGAATGAGGACTTGGAAAGGTGATGCTGGGGAAGAGAAGGAGTTTGAAAAGGAATATATTTTAAAGTAAGTAAGAAGACAGATGATGCTTGTTTCAAACTCTTATAGGAACATAAATAACTGCATATTTAGTAAAAAACATATTATGGTATAACTTCAGCTTCAAGAGAAGTAGCCAGTCTAAATGCATTCTAGCTTTACTCTGCTCCATCCAAGGGGATTTGTGCATAAGAACAGTTCAGTTTCTTCTGTAGGCATGTCACATTTTGCAATGGTCACTCAGTATACTATACATAATTGAACAATGATGATGGCACATAACACAGTAACCAAAGAAACCCACCAGAACCTCCCTAAACATAACTACTGCTTATTCTATAGCACTATTTAACAGAAAGATGATATATCAAGCATTGCCACTGCCCTCCTCTAGTTGCCTTCAGTTCTGCTCAGCTGTCAGTGACAGAAGAAACCACCAAAATCTGTGCTCATACAAAAAATCTCCATTCCTTTTTTTCAATTTTCTATCTACTCCCATGTACAGAAATCTCCTTTCTCAAGTATGCTACCCTTGAGGTCTGACTTACATAATGTGCAAGGTTGTAATCTGCACATGCTTTTGGAGAATATTCAAGCTGATGAGGTCAGTTGCAGACTCAATCTCCTTACTTGATCCATATATTTAGAGGATAAAGGATTTTCATTCATTTCTGCTGCTGTTAACACTTCTAATCCTGAACACATTCCTAAAGGCATTTGTTATCTCCTTCCTGTCACTATACCTTTCTGTGTTTCTGTCCTGCCCTCCTAATGGCTCTTTATGATCAAGATGATCAAAATTAGCTTCATAAGGGGGCAGGGGAAAGTTGCACTACTTCTTTTTGTATATTTCTGCTGAGGAAGATGGTGACAATATACCGCACAACACAGAATGAGGAACTGTTTCAACAAATGAGGATCCAGCACAAGGATAAGAGCTATTTTACAGGCTCGGAAGTAAACTAACAACATGGAAATTAGCTTTGACAGTAGTTGCAGGTATGGAAAAATACAGATAACAGCATAAATCCACATGGCCTGTAAGAGCCTACAATTACGCTAGCAGAAGCACTATTACCCAGGCATCTAAAACCACAGAGAAAGCAAGCCAAATAACTTGCTACTTGTGCTTTATATGCAAAAAGTTAATATTCAGTACATACGAACAGGACATTCTGTGATGGCAGGGGGAGGAGAAGGCTTTGACTGAAAGCTCATGCAAAACAAAGATTGTATCTAGCTCCAAAAAGCAATCATAGTATTATCTTTAACCTACCGTCTATTGGACTCTTACCTTTTTGACGTCCCTGACTAGATGATACAGAGTGTTGGATGGTCCATGTCTCTGCAAAGGACAAATAAAGAAGAATAAAATAGTTTTGTATTGTTCAAAGACCTGCAAGATGTAAATGCTGAAATTGCTTTCTCATGTTAGTAGTTCAAAAATCAGGCAACTGACAGCACATCAATTGTACAGTGTTACCAATAATAATAATAATAAAAACAATCACAAGAGCATTATTTCACCTGACTTCTCTTTTGTACAAAACCCTTCAGTAAGAAAACTACAGGAACTGCCATACTGGATGAAAACTAAGGTCCTATATACCAGATTAGGCTCCTGGCCTAGGCAAAGCAGGAGCCCAGCACAACATGCACAGCCTCTGGGAGAGAGTGAAAGATAAAAGAGCTTAAGTGTCACCCTTCCTGCACTCAGGATCTCCACTTCCTCAGTTGGTAGCTCAGAGAGGCCCTGAGCCTCACATTGCATCTAGACTGTGTCACCTAAAAGCCACTAACAGCTTGCAGTCTGTGAATTTGTCCTATCTTCTGACTCTACCTGACACACAAAACATCCTGCAGCAGACTCCCAGAATTTCAGTTATATGTTATGCGGAGAAGTACTTTCTTTTCTGTTGTGTTTGTGACTGTTGCTGATATTTTAAGAGACTTTAATGGGAGATCTCCTTGGCTGTAACTGACGATATATGAAACCACTTCATATGTGCAGAGTAGGTGTCTCCATGTATACACTGCTCTGCACTTGCCAACACTTAATTTTATGTAACCCTATCACTGAGCACAATGAAACTTTCCTGTGATTCTTCATATGGTGCTTCAGATTTGCCTACCCTGAGTGATGCTAAATCACCTGCAAACATTATCTCTTCAGTAGTTACTATTTTTCAGATCACCTCTAAATAGGCTGAACAGCAGTGGTCTCAGGACAGAGTCTTGGATGATGCTGGTCATAATGTCCTTTTGTGGTGAGAACAGACGATATATTCCTGCTCTCTGTTTTTCATCCTTCAAGTAGTTTTTAAACCACAAGTGCCCCATATCTTCTACGTCATGACAGCTAAATTTCTTTAGTAACCTTTGAGGTTTTCAAATATTGTCAAACGGGTTTTGCAAAAACAGGTAGACCAAGTGCAACACCCTTATTCTCCTGTCTGTTGAATTCAGAAATGGTAATAGATTTCTAAGGCTTAAAATGTTCCTACAGAAGCTGGGTAAACTCTTTCTTTACTTAAAATTGATCCCCTTGTCTATTAATCCTATTCCTTATTTTACTTTTACAAATTTGCCATGGCAGAAGTCAGAATCACTGGTTTGTAGCTTCCCAGGTCACTCTCAGGCTTTATGTTGAAATTTGGTATTTTTTAACTGGCCTTGTATTTTTGTTGGTGCTAAGGCTATTATGGATGCATTAGGTCATATATCATAATTGGTAGTTTAGGCATTTCACAGCCTGAGTCTTTTGGAACTCTTGCATGAATAATTTACGGTGATTTTTATAGCTTACAATAAAGTTGTTCAAAAAGGCCTTTTTTTGGCTGTAGAACTGAAGACTTTCCTCAGACTTACTTGCTGTAAAAACTGGCTTTGGTACAAGAACTACAATGCTTATCAAGAAAGCTCATAGGCTTTCTTTTCTTAATACATAGATGCTAGTTGATAGGCAAAGTTTAAGCTGATCAAAGATCAGATGGGAATTTGTCTCAAGGGTAGCACGGATACCTGTTCCTCTATATTTTGCACAAATTTAATGAAGTATTTTCATATTTGATATTTTTAAAACACTGAATTCTGGTCGCCATCAGTGTGAAACATCTCTGGGTAAAAGCCCAGTGTGGTAGCTTATGATGGCAGGGCTTTGAAAAGTACTGGCAAAGAAAACCTTTTTGAAAAAGGCTATGCACTATGTCACAACTTCTCTCCAACAGACAGAACTATCAATCCTAAAACTAGACAATGCTTTAAGATTTCTTCCATACCACTTAAGCAATTGGAACTTACTGGTTTCTCTCAGTAAGAAATAATGCTGTGAATGTTTTGCAGTTGAGAACTTGGAAGCAATTTGAATCTGTGCAGTTTTATGTTCCTTTTAAAAGCAAAGATATAAAATTTGCCAACAGGCTTTTAAAAGTCAAAACTATCATGTTTGGAACATTTGGTGAGAACAGGGAAACCCCTTCACTGTAATAGGCCTCCTGAAATCATCAGATTTCATCTTTAAATTCAGAATATTATCCCAAGAAGTTTGCTTCTATTTGTTTTCTAGTGGCTGAGTTTGATTAACAGTTGCAAGATTTTTCTGAAACTGTAAGGGCTTATACTGTCAGAAGTCATGTATCATGATCCTAAAGGTCCTAACTTGCCAGTTACTGTCTTCCAGACAGTGCCATCGGTCTAAATCTCAGATCTATCATATTGGAATTACAATGACCAGAAATCAGCTAGTACTGTGTGGGGCTTAATCCATGTTCTACAAAATCTGTGCAGCAGATTAGGTGGGCAAGACACACTGTGTTCCATTACATGAGAGACAAATCTAAAAGACAATGTGGACTTCCAAATTTCCACAGCAGGTGTCGGCTGCCTTGTGCATTATCATGTCATTGTAATATGAGTGGAAGCTAGAACAATAAATATAGAGACAGAAAATTTGCCTTAGGTTGGCCCTACCGTATTGTACAATTCCTCTAGCCGGGAGATGGTGAGAAAACGATGCATGCTTACTCCATTTTCTATGAGTAATTTCACAAAATCCACTCTGTCCAACACCAGTGCATCCAGCATTGCTTGCTCAAGGGAGCCCACCTGCAAAGCAAGCAATTAATTCAAGCTGTTCCTGGGCATCACAGGCTGTATCTGGCAGGTCTGGTCACCCTGGGATAAGCAGGTGAATGCTGACAAAATTCTGAGGATTGCTCTACTAAGCTTAGAATGGGATAATCACAGTTTTAGTCTATACTGGTTTCTCTGATTCAGGGTAGCATTTAAAAAATGAGTGTCAGAACGTTAACATACTCTAGGAAATCCAGATTCGGACCAAGGAACTGAAACCCAGGTAACTGGTGACCACACCATTCACCATTTCATTGTTATCTTTATGTCTTGCTTTCCTGACAAACTTTTTATTTATATTAGGTATATTTGTTATGCGCACAGACACTCACTTTAAGTCTGCCTTTACTAGCTTTTTCCTCTGTTCACGGTGTGGAAACTCAGGGAAACTGACACCCAAGAAGCAGAAATAGCTTCACAATTAGCTTTTTTTTGAGGGGCCAAATGCAAGAGGTCTTCTTACACAAAACCTCTCCTTTTCTATTTCTTGCAGGCTGGTGAGAGTTTGAAGGATGAAAAATAATCTCATACTTCCAGCTTTTAGCTTGCAAAGTGATTGCAGCTTGCAGCATTTATGCATTTTTTTGCTATAATGTAATGATAGAGTGATAACTGTAAGGACAGCTTCATACCATTAAAACCCCTCCTATGTTTTCATGCATACTTATGCCCAGTTCACTCCATAACAGAGAACGCACGGATTTGTGAAACTAGCTTTAGGGGGCAGCAAGCTCCAGAAACTACATTTAAAGCAAGCATATTTAAATAGAAACTTTTCCTTTTGTTATAATTTTTTCATTGGGGAGTTGTAAATGCTCATGTAATGATAGCACTTGAAATTATCATCACAGTGACAAATCAAATGTCACAGTAATGAATACTGTGATCCAATTAAACCTTACAAATGTAGGTATGGTGGGCTTTAAGGAGCTACAGGGACAAAGACCTTCTGTTTTTTCTGGGTGCCTTCCACCACTGTAAAAACTGCACCACAAGCCAGGAGCTGACTACTGCTTCTCTGCCTCACACAGAATTCACTAACTTCTCTATTTACAGCCCTTCCACTCCTGCAGAGAAGTTTTGCCCACGCTGCCCGACAGGGGAATGGTGTTGGCCAGGGAGCCTGTCCCACAGCTGGCAGCTGGATCATAGGACGGGGCAGATGTGAAGCAGGCAGATTGAGGCAGAGCCGCACTGGGCAAGAAAGCAACACCAGCTCAGGTCTGGAGCCACAGCACTTCTGTAGTAACATTGCTGATTGAGTCTTGTGGTCCACCTGATGACCTCCAACATTTGCGCAGCATGTTTTTGATGTCTGATCATCATCAAATTCAGCATTGTATATAAAAGCATATTGCTTCAAATGCAAAAAGAAGTTTTGCTTTTCCTTTAATTTATAGCCCAACATTGAAACATGGCTGTAAACAGGTATTTGTTTTTCTCAGCTTGCAGAATCATTGCTTGATAGCATGAAAGTGCTGCCTTCCCGTTTCTTGAAAGGTGTGGTCTCCCCGTCTTAGGGCATCGCTAGGTGTCACCATTTCCCTAAACAAGCGAACACACCGACACCTCCGTAACCCGGCCTGCGGCAGCTGCCCACGGGAACTTTATGTTTGGCTGGCAGCATGACTCAGTGTATTTTAAACTCTGTTAAAACCACCGCCGCCAACAGAAAGGATTTAACGCTGTGTCGGGTTTAAAGTGTTTTCAGTAGAAGATGCTGTATATATACTGTACCGGCCACTGTTGCCCGTAAATAAAGATCTGACTGCGGGCGATGTCTACTCTGTTCCAGGCTAATGCTAGGCTCAGCTGGTCTGGAGCAGATGCGTTAGCTCCTGCGTATACAGACAGGGGTGCAGGGAGGACAGGAGGGGGAAAAAGAAACAAGACATACTTTAGACTCAGTCAACAGACCACCACGGTAATTCCTCTTTGTTAAAAGTCTCACACGATGTCCGCATGTCATTTCTGCCACTGATCTCATATTAAAACAAACCCACACCTTCCATTGCCTCTGTAATTAAATAATGGTTCTTAAATTGGAATCCATCATTCTCAGACTGTTTCATAAACGTTAATTATTTCCTCACATCCCCCTTGAAAAACACAGTAGGTACACATGGTATTGGCAGGTTGGGGTGAACTGGTTTCCCTCCTCTTGTACAGGAATCAAGAGCAGAAGCCAGCAGGGATACTGATCCAGCTGCAGGAATACACACGAGTGCACACATACACACACAAGTACATCTAGCAATTACAAACAGGTTCAACTCACACAGACCCCACCAATTTCAATAGTCGTGCATTTTATGCACATCTATGCATTCCCACCTGATAAGGTGGGGATCCTGTAGAAGAAAAGGGATTTCTCCTCTACCTATTTGTACTGAGGGGTCTTGGTGGGACAAATTTCCCTTCACACATGCAATATTAATGTAACAAAGCATGCTATAGAGCTGGTGTCAAGGTATAATATATTGAAATTGAATATGAAACTATGCAGATGATAAGGTAGCTCTGCAGTTGTTTGTTTTTTTGGAAGGGAGTGTATGTTTTTCCCTGCAGTTTTAATGGATGGAGAGGGAAATTCCTGCCCTGCTGTGCCTTTTAAATATTTCACTAAGGATTTCATGGTTATTAGCTGATTTGTAATAATAAAACGGTATTTGTTCTTCAGTGTCACAGGGAGAACTGGCCCAAATGAACTGATCAACCAAATAAATAGAACCCTTTGACTTTCAACTACATAGCTGCTTGCAGTGATTAGGTGATTGTATAAAGGCTCATTTTTTTAAAGGCCTCATACCTCCACTGTTTTCTTGTTTTTATAATTCTTATACTGATATCATGGAGTGAGGACAAACAAGAGATTTTCATTACTTCAATGCAATTTCAGTACTATTCAAAATCACGCACTGTTGCAGCTGAACGTGGACTCTGAAATTGGAGGCATAGAAAACATGAAGCGTAACAAACTGGTTGCTGCAATTCTCTGTGAAGGATCAGTTCCGCAGACGATCGTGAAGCTTAGCCTACTGTTTAATTTTATAACTCTCAACTTTGCAGTCAGTTCATTACCAGGAAACTTTGCCAAATATTGGCAATATCTACAGCAATTATTTGGGAGATGGTGGACTGTAGATCATGCAGATCACTTTCTTTTTATTGCAGATATAAGCTCTGATAAAAAAGGTAGGTGATACAGGAGTAGAATGATAGAAAGAAATGAAGAAGAAAAAACAGTGAAAAGAGTAAAGACCTTTCAGTGACTAAGAAGTACCAGGAACACCCCTTTGTGTAAGACACATCTTATTGCTATATACTACAACACAGACAAAAGCTCTCACAAGACACCTCATAGGGGATGCCAGTGACATCTGAACTTTTCTGACCTTTTTCACAAGCAATATGCAACATTCAAGAACAGAAAATATTTACATTTGGGAAGGGCAAAAATGCCATTACAGTTTTATTTGTAAAAACTGAACAAAAAATACCTGCAGTGGGTATATTAGTGTAAATTAAGTACAGAGAGCAAATAATGTTCTCCCCCTTTCTGAAGCAAACAACAGATCCTCTCAAAATGTCATTGGATCTCCTCCTTCCCATCCATGTGCCTGCAGGAGAAGCGAGATCTTCAGCAGGTGCTCAGGCAAGCCATCTGGTGAGTGGAGGAGGAGGCACATGGGTGAAATCCAAAACCCAGGAGCAGTGATGGCAATCCTGCAGCCTGGCACTGTTTTGCACATGTGATGGGGGAGCTCCACTGGATGATTTTCCTAAACTGACTGCAGCCTACAGTCTGGGTAGCCAGGGGTGCAGCTAGGTTAGAAACCATTTTGGATCAAGAGTGGATCAGATGGACCTGGGGAAGGAAGTAGGTTACTTAGACTGCCTCCCACTTCAGCCAAAACTCAAGCCAAATCATAGAGGCTCCAGGTGAACACCTTCTGACCACTAGCAAGGAATCTTCTCCAGTCTCTGTCAAGTGACCTAGCATTCCTGGGCCTTTTCATGTTTTGGAATGACTTGGCTGCTGGATGAACACAGAGCCTTCTGGTGCATCTGATCATGTGAAAGAGCAACTGGCATGGGGCATGAGGTGGTGGCTGCATCTCCAGAAAAGCCCTCAAGCCCAGCAGTTCATCAGAATTGTTTTCTTTGCTCATGCTTATTGAGCAAGCTCCAAATACTGAGCAAAAGGGAAAAAAAAGCCGTGATCCAACCTCTGTCCTTCCCACCTCCCATCATGGTGTTAAAGGCTGTCAGCAGTGGATAAGTTTTCCTGTGGGTCCATGTGCAGTCCTGGAGATGGTACTCTTCTCAGTGCTTGTTACCATAACGATTCATTTCACTGTCCTGCAGAGCACTGCAGACAAGTGGCAGTTGAAGGAAATGTATGGTTTCTCAAGGGGTTTTTGTACTTCAGGTCCAAACAAGTGCATCAGCTCAGGTGTAGACTGGGCACTACAAGTCTGCATGCTGGGACTCTGATGCACATGGCAGGATGGCTGCTCCCAGAGTGAGGATGGCCGCTGGAAAGCCCTTGCACCCTTCTCCTCTTTCCTGTCTTCCCTATGTGGTTTTCAGGTGAGTGTGGATTACATTGGTGTTACACAAGAGGAGAAGGAAAAGAAGCGCTATAAATGTATGTACAGAGCAACATATGGACTGCGGGTGCCGTTTAATCAATTTCATTCCAGGACGGCCTGATGGCTTTTGACTCAAATGAAAAAGAAAGTATTCAGGCTATTTCAGGTGGTATTCTGTCCAGTATTAAGAAGTAAAAATAATTCCATTAATATACAAAAGGCTCCCTAGAACAAATGTGAGGTAGGCTTTCTTAAGATACCATTTCTTTTCAATCATTTCCTTGATTGCATTTGGTGCCATAGAGCATGGATTTGAGCCAGTAAGAAGAATCCAAAAAATGAACTCTCTGAGGACTCATCTGATTTATGAGTGCCACTGCAATGTATCCAAATCAAAGCCAAAGGCTATTTGGGAAATCAGAAAATAAGGTAGAGTTAATAAACTACAGGTCTGATCAACTCAATACAGGGATCACACTGGAACCACTTCTTAGGCCCTTAACACTGTCAGTGGCGAGAAATTAGCATCCCCTCTCCCTATATTTCTGTTTTGCCCTGTCTCATGGAAAAATTTGCTGCTTAGTTGTGTTGTATTATTTTAATTAACGTAGTATGTTTACTGCTTTAAATGGTGGTTTAGGCAATATGACTAACGTCTATGTGATATTTACTCAATATCCTGTTGTCTGACTGAGTATGAGATACGTTCCTCAAAAGAATGTTTTAAGACAATATGACTAATGTCTGCAATGGGACTGTTCCTTTCTTTCATCTGCTTCTAGAAGAAAAGTTGCATTTGGGATGCAATGCATTGATTTGGCAGTATTTTATTTCAGTATAGGTATTGCTGGATATAGAAGACAATGCAAGGTTGGTGCAAAGTTGAATGAACAAGAAGGAGATCTGTGACAGCTGTTGGTTCCTGCAGGCATTAAATTTATGCTCTCAGGCAGCCATCCAGGAATGTTTGGATGTCTTGCATAGATTCTTCTGGTAAAAAGTCAGATGGTCTATCCAATATCTTGGACCAAAAATGCAATACTCCTTGATGATGAAGCCTGGGACCATAAACTTGACTCTGTATCCTAGTGACACATGATACACATCAGACAATGAGTGTTGTGCCCTTGCAGGATCCCACATTACTGAAGAGATAGACTATGGTCTTTTATACACCGGCTAAAGTTTACTGTGATCAATGTAAACCTCTAAAGGATTCTCTGGGATAGTCTATGACACTTAGTGCTTAGGAATCTGGAAAGCTGAAATGACACAAAACTGATCTATCTAGGCAGAAATTGTTGGAGACTCATTTCCACAGCTCTTCTAAGCATGTCAGCATCCTATTTGAATCATCGTTTAAAGAAAAGAATTAGATTAGGGAAAATAGCAATCCAAAATAACTGTCTGCTCTGCATCTCAGCAGGTCTTAGGTTGTCTTCTGTTTCAACAGCTCTTTGGTGAAAAGGCTGTGTTTTGACTGCATTTGCTACAAGCATCTTCCTGGCATTTAGCATATCAATTGACAATAACAAAGCTGAGAGCAACAACTATAAGGGCAGTAACCAGATATATGGCCCATCTCTCAAGTCCTTCTGTGTCAGTGATTTCATGGTTGGCAAGCCATCACACTGGCTTCCAGGACCATCTGACACTACAGGATGTCTGTTCAGTGAGCATGAATCATGACTTATTCACAGGTTGGAAAGTATGCAGAGACATCAGATCTGCATTAGCCTAACATGGCTTATCTCAGAGGGTTACATGGCAGTAATATTACAACATGCATATATCACACAGCACCTCTTTCCCAATGCTAACAATTGCACTGGGAATGCTTGTGGAGCACCAGCTGATGCTGCTAGTATGCTCCAGACATTGCAACAGTTTTGTGAACTAGGATCTTTGATGCCACTTCAAAATAATTATATTTTAGAAAATCTCCATATGCTGTCTTTAACTTCCCTGTCATATGCCTTCTGCTCAAATTAGCAGCTGCAAAAGGACAAAATCCATTAGTGTTTGAGTTCCAACTGTTCAAGTTAAGAGAGCAGAAACAGTTAAACTGTATCAATAAATTTACTTGCTACAAATTCATGTAATTGGAAACTTACTTCTCACATTTGCATGTCTCTCAAAATTAAAAAAAAAAAAGGAATTCACAAGCCATATGCTGTTGTGACATCCTTGCAATGTAAATTGATAACCAGTTTGGATGCCATTCCCTAGTTTATTGGAGATCACTTCCAAGAAAGATAGCTTTGCTGACAAGATTAAACAAGTGACTCATGAAAACAAACAACAAAATAATCTCTGATATTCAGTGCAAGGTTTGGGGCTTGTGGAATATCCCATCCAGGAGAGTTCCTGCATTGGCAGTGTGCCTGACGCGTGTTTAAAAGGAGACTAGCTCATCGCAGATTTTACATAGCAAGCAGGAAATGATACTTCGTGTTTCCCAATCCTTGTCCTTGTCCTGCTCCCTGAACAAATCACTCACACCAGGGTGGGACTGGTAATTAGCTGGTATGTGCCTTGAATACTGGAGAGCAAGAACTACAAAATCCTCATTAGTGAGACTGAGGAAAAGTAAACAATAATCACTCACCAGTTTCATACTTTTCTCTGCTCCTTTTTCACACAGTGCTGAAGAGGTGAAAGAGATTAATTCCTGAATCTAAACTTAAGAATTTCAAGATAATTCAGACACAGACTTCAAATCTGCTTAGTAGTAAATGAATAGGGTGAACCACTGGTTCAGCATTGCTACCTTAAAATTCTTGATTTGATAAAAAACCCAAGTATCCATCACACTGATGGAGTACATTTACAGAAAGGCAGTATTTCTTTCAGGGTGGGCCAAAACCTCTGTACAAAAACATGGTATGAATAAGGACAACTGACTTGCCTGAGACAAGAGATCTCATCTTTGCACACATTGATTAAAAAGTTACATGGACTTTAATTCTCTGTGGTCAGAAAGCTCAGATGAACAAGAAGCATCTGATAAATCCAATCTTCATGGAGTACCTTCATAATCAGAAAGTGCTGAGGAGCAGGGAGAATGAGGTGTTTTAGTTCCTCTGGCTCTTGAGCAAGACACAAGTGCTGCTGCCACCAGCAGATTGCAAAATCAAGATTGTCAGGCAAGCATGAAACGAGATGTCAAAATTACTTACACAGATCCAGGCACCTTCTGAGCTAAGAGAAGTTCACTACAATGTCTTGCACTACTGTTATGAAGAGGGAAGGTAATTTTATTTTACTAAGGAGACGACAGGACCAATTAGGCAGTTGCAAAGTGGATATTCTAGATCAGAGAAGACTACTTGTATACTCAGACTGCAACGATTGTACAGCTGCTCATGTAAAAACTGCAAAAGAACTTTTCAAAGAGAAAACAATCCCTCCAAGGCCTATGATTTATTTTCTTCAGCTTCCAAGAGGCAGCTTTCAAGGTGGTAAAAGACTCCAGGGATCTATGTTAGGATTCAGACTTTGCAAAAATATACCTAGAAAAAGTGGAATCACAATTTTAAGGCAGCCTGTATCTTACTAATAGAAAACAAGAGCAGTAGTTTCAGTGATTGTCTTAAGAACAGATGTGAAGAGAATACACTTTACACTGAGGATAATGAAGGATCCAGTTATATTTAAGATAAAAATGAAATCTGCAATTAAAATATATCCTAAGGATAGAAAAGAGGAATGTGGTGACAGATGCAATTCTTGTTCCTTGCTTTGAATTAATTTCTTTTTCCTTTCTTCACCTTGACTTATATTGCTTCTCTGTGAAGATGTCCAAAATGCCTTGACATAATTATCCAGATGGCTAAAACTTGTTACCTCAGGGTAGCAGCAATAGTCATGTTACCTGCAGGACAAACAACTGGTATCTTGATTAAAATGAGCAAAAGAAGTGAAGAAAGCAATACTACAGAAACCTAAAGAGACAAAAGCTACTGGGGCAAAATAATAATTCCAGCTTATTTCCTTGGCTGGTAGCTATCAGCTTGCAATCATAGTTTTGAAGTTTTGGCTAGCGCTTGTTTACTCCTCCTGTTCAGACTTTTGTTTTAAATGTTTGAGGTAACATTTTTGAAATGGGATTAATAATTGTGTAAAAGGTAAAATACTATTTTGCACTTTTGGTTAGGTGAAAGTTTCTCAGGCCTCTCTCCTTCTTCTTCATCCAGCTTTTTGAGCCTGCACAGGAAGAAACTGAGAAGAAAACTGAGCCCTGGAACAAGCAAGAATAATTCCCATTACCTTTTGCATACCCAGTAAATCTATTAATTTTTTTTGTTATGACTCAAATTCATGCCACATGGCATTATGTACCCTCTTGTTCAGGTGTAGGGGTGACGATAGCATGATGACAACTGCTGAAGAGCCTCATGAACCATAACTTTCCCCAGTTATCTTTGGAAGTTCATTTCCTAAGGTTTCTCTGATTACAGTTTAAAATAGTTTTGTATGTCTTATTCTCTGTTTTTAAAATCAGTATGGCCTGTACTAAATAGCACAAAACAGTCCAGACAGCAACAAGATGAACATGCTGATTAATACATGAAATTTCTGAAAATTCCATTTGAGGAAATAGCATATAAATGGAGCACTAGAACCTACCATGCCTTGCTTAGGTGAGTAATCTTTCATTGGGTAAGTACAAGTGCTTCAGAGCCTTTAAAGTCTCACCTGTTTCTGTATTTGCAAGCAGATGTTAAATTACATGATAATATCACATTTTGAAGGGAACCAAGCTAAATGGTGTGTCTGCAAGATCAGGGTTTATAATGAACAGTAGCAACAGCAGATTTACTGTAAGACAATCTTTTAAGAGTGCAAATATAACATGTAATGGCTTAGAAAGATTTAGTGGACTGTGGAGCTTAAGACTAAAACCCCTACCACCCCAACAGCTGAGTTCTTAGCTCTGTCAGTAGAGGCTGGAAGGAATCCCATGCAGTTCTCAGACTTCCCTAGAATGACTACAGATAACATTTTACTTTGACAGTAGTGCCAGTTTTATCTAAAGGGAGATAACCTCCTTCTGGATATTATACTAGCCACAAAGGCAATCTAAGTCTGAGAAGATATTTAGCTGTATTCTTGTGAGTACTATCTTCTGAAGTAACCAGTGGGGGGCTCACCACTGATGTTTCTTGTGATGTGTTAGCGATTGTGGGTGGAGAATAAAAATTCAGAAAGGAAAACCAGTAGCTATTTAAATGTTAAAGAAAGAGCTACATTTGTATAAAGCAGTTAAAGCAAAAATTATGTTTCAATTTCACAGTATAAATTTACCATCTTGATACGGTAGATATTGTCAATAGATGCAGGTTTCAGCACAGCAGAGACACGGAGTTAATCCATTTGGATTGATACAGACTCACTGTGGAGTGAAACTCCATTACCTTTTAGTAATGCTGTCAGGATAGCTAAATCAATATCCTGATGTCCTTCTGATCCCATGCGAAATACTGTGATCTGAAAAGTTAAAAGACAATACCATTATTTAAACCAAGATTAATTTTTTAAAAAGAAACTACATCAGGGCAGCATAGTTTGGATCTCAAAACTTCCTGATGGCTACAAGATGATTATTTTAAGCTTATTAGATAGGAATAACACACAGTATTTTTTGTGAGATAAAATTTGCTAAAGATAGAAATTGTATTAATGAGCATACAGAAGAAAAGTATTCAGTGATACCTACAGGGTGACATTAGAGATGAAGGAATGTTCTTTTATTAGAATAACATTAGATTTAGTGTTCCCAATACATTGCTAGGAGGATTTAGGTGTGTTATACGTTGTGAACCTAATTTATGGCATATGGCGCTGAATAAATATTTTCAACTGAAATTAGCAAACTATTCAAACTCATGATTTTATATAGCAGAAAGTTAGATAAATAATCTAAGAATTAGGCTTCTAACAGGTCCAGAAACATCTTTAGCTATGTGTTGTCAGTGACCTATCACTATAAGAAATGAGCTTTGAGGCAGTGAGGTGAGATACAGAATTCATAAAGAATAAGTATGAATATAGTTGGGCTGTTCTTTCAAGCCAGTTTCACTCTTGGTTAAGACTGCACTGACACACAAAGAAGTGTAAATATCCTCCCTTCCTTTGTTGCCATGGAAATAGCTGCTCTTGGGCCTCTGCTTCTTGTGAAGCAACTGAGACTGCAGCTTTTTAGTAGTCTTTCCTCTACTAATGAAACCTATGTCATCATCGTGACATGAATACCTGTTATCTGTTTTTCTTTTTCCTTTTGCCAGTATAGACTACTTTTTTTTTTTTTTAATTAAGTGATATCTTTAATTAGGAATCATGTAAACATAATTTACACTCATATTCAGCAGCATATGTTGTCCCCACATTCCTAGATGAGTACGAACTCATACAGCACCACTGAACTGCAGCAGCATCTGGGATAGAGATCAGCCAACATCAGGGCACAAAGAACAGTGTACTGTGATGGGGAAGGGAGACATACAAAGCAGTCAAGGCTAAGACAACACTTTGATGACAAGCTTCAGTTTGTCAGCTGACGTACACTGCAGAGTGTATCCCAAGAAATCCAGTGTAGTCCTCCTGTAGCACCTATACTACCTTCACTTGACCCTAGAGCTCTAGGGGGTTTAAAGGGAGCTAAGAGACTTTGGCATCACTGACAGTAATACAGCATGCTAGAGGCTGAAAGGGCAGACTGGATGAAGTAATAGGAAACTGGCTTAGCTCATTTAGTCAATTGATTTAGATGATATTTAAAACAACTAATGTGAGAAAGCATTTATGGTAGGTGTCCTCCTCAGTTAAAGTAGACTGTTGTCAAATTAGACTTAGTTTGACCCTTCAAAGTGCTCCTCAGACAAAGCATAAATGCTACAAAAGATGTTTTAACAATCTATTTTCTCTCCCCCTGGCATCTACAGATGTTTCTGGCAAACCAATCGATGTCTATCCCCATACCACAAGTTTTAGAATAGAATAGAATAGAATAGAATAGAATAGAATAGAATAGAATAGAATAGAATAGAATAGAACAGAATACTTCCAATTGTAAGGGACCTACAATGATCACCTGTTCCAACTGCCTGACCACTTCAGGGCTGACCAAAACTTAAAGCATATTACTAAGAGTATTGTCAAATGCCTCTTAAACACTGACAAGCATGGGGCATCAATGATCTCTCTAGGAAGCCTGCTCCAGGGTTGGAACACCCTCTCGGTAAAGATGTTTTTCCTAATGTTCTTCTTATCTCTTCAATGACTGGCAAGGAAGCTTTCCCTGCAGTGCAGGCAATCTGCTCCTCTGACCTGTAGGGCACAGGTAATGTGGGTAGAAATACATATTTCTATGTACATCTCATCTCAAAACACAATAAAAATGTGAGCTGATGAGATCAGCACCTCTACTGTACATGCTGATGATGTGCTTCGCATGCCACAGATGATGAACTGCACCACAGAGGTTAGCAGACAGGCAGGCAGATGAGAAGGCAGAAGGAAGAGAAAGCCTTCCTCCTTTACCCAGTGGGAAAGAGGGACATCTCCCTTCTCATGGGCAGCTCTGCAGGTGCTGACAATAAGTGGGTGAATACAGTATTGCCACATAACAGTCTGATCATAACATCATCACAACGCTTTGCAATTTCCTACACAATTTTGCAGCAACAGACATTTCCGTAGCACTGAAGGGAAGCATGACAGCCTGGCAAGCATATCAGCTAATGCTGGGAATGTCTTCTTTGCATCACTGGGCTTGGTGAAACCACCACAGAGCAAAATGCCCTTCTTTAATGCCAAAGGTGAAGCAGTCTGCACATCAAGGACTGAAAATACTGAACATCAAGAGTTCAGGAGAAGAACGAAGTACAGCTCAAACTAAACACATGCTCAGTGAACTCCCAGCTTAATTAAAGGGCATCATACAAATTACAAGCACTGAACAGCTTATCACCACAGGAAAACTAAGGGAAGCACTTTGCATGTGTTGGGCCACATATAACCCTAAATTTCCAACTTCTTTCATCCCTCTTCACTTCATGCCTCAGAAAAATAAACCCACTTCAGCAGAACAAATTGCTGCTGTATTCAAAATAAAATACAACTATGTAATTTAGTTACATTAGAATAAAAAAGCTGTATTTCCACAGTAACCGTTACTTTATTATTAAGAGGTCTAGTGTAATTCAAGTAATAAACTAAACAAAAAGAAGATAAATATTTGAGAAAGAAGATGGAAATGGAAGAAGTGCTCAGACTCACACCACAAATATTTACATTTTGGGGGTCATGCCTGAGGCTGAACTAGAATTTTAGACAGAACCAAGGCAAAATATCATGATACTGCATTTCAAAATGTTGCAAGTTCAGTAGCTCAAAGACTCAGCTAATACATAACTCAGCTAATGTTCAGCCTCTCCTTATGGTTTAGGTTAACTGTAACTATCTGTAGCTGCTTTCTCTCTGTGATGGATGTGCTCCTCCTCTTTGAGCTAACTGAACTTTTGTCAAGGCAGATGCCCAGCAAGTAGGCTGAACTGAAGTTAATCTTGTTGTGTGAGGCTGTCACTGAGAACTTGGCACCAAACCCCCAAAACGGGTTTGGTTGGAGACTGGGCTGATAAGTGGCCAAAACTGCATTAACACAGCAGAAAATAGGACTTTACACTATAAATATCTGCAGCCATCAGGGTCTGTTGAGCTCTCCCTCCTCAGCAGCTGGCTGTGTGGTGGTGATCTCCCCTTGAGTAGGGAC
>JANZLQ010000079.1:43425374-43436916 GCA_026212715.1 Elanus axillaris
AGATAACCCCTCGAGGCTGAGAGATCCCTTCCAGGCATCGATGGATTGGTAAGTGACATTTCTAGCATGAACATAAGTTTTAAGATACATATAATAAACTTATGCGATAATCTTTGCATCCCATACTAACTTTAAGTGTAGTAACTAGTAGATTATTAACTGCCAATCCACCTCTACTTATTAAATATTTTATATACCTAAATTTACTGCTTAGAACTCAATAAACTAGCTACTAGATCAGATCTGTCTGAGTGATCTCTGACTCTTTTCCTGTGACACTCTCCTGTCACAGGTCCTGAAGATGATTTTGGATAACTTGCAGCACCTTACTACTCTTACTCATGCAGGTTTTTTAGAGAAACTTTTCACAGCTAGTGATCCTTTGAACTGTTGCCTCCCAACCTGGTAAAGAGCTTTTGTCAATCTGGACCTCATAGGCAGGTCTTTGCCCTGTCATGGTTTCCCATGGTTTTGGGAAGATTGTTTCTTATTTCCACTACTGTCCTAAACCTTGACCAATGTTTTTGTTCACTCACAAAGAGGAGGTTTTATAATAGGACTGCAGCGTAATTAGGTGAGAAGCCAAGTTTGTCACACTGTTAATAAAGTCTTTATCTCTGTTGCTAGAATTTTAGTCTTGATCTGCAGCATTCTTCAGGTACAATTTTTCACCTTGTATCTTTGCCAGATGTGTTGGTTGCTTTCACTGTTGGATGTCAGAGGTATTTGGGTATAGTGACATTTTCTTTTAAATGGCTAAAGAAAAATATTTCAGCACTCACGGCTCTCCAGAATGAATTTTGGAAGATGAGGCTTAAAGCTGCAGCATGTTGGCTGCTGAACCATTTGTATCATCATCACTTCTACTTTACCTGGCAAAGCCAGATCATTATTAAACCATGTAGCTGCAGCTTTTGTTCTCCTTCAGTAACCATTTATGATCCAGGGACAAGGCAACATGACTGGAGGAATATTACTGCTATGTTTTGAGTCCCAGACTAACAGCCTGTGAGGAACCCTGAGCACCTTGAGCAGACCTGTATTGCTTATCCAATAGAGCTTTATGTTAGGCTGCTGGTGTGCTTGAATGATTCCTTAATGAAGAGGGCTGCATATTCACCCTGCCTTTTTTCACAACTTCTGCTTGAAATACATCCCCAAATGCTGCCCCCTTGTTTTTTTCTGTCACATTTAAATGTGGATAAAAAGAGAAAATAAACAAGCTTTGTGAAACACTGAGAGAGGCAGAAAAACATACAATCTGGTGTTGGATGAGATCCTAGTGCCTTATGCTAAAGAATCCCTTGATCTTTCCAGAAAGCATGAATTTTGTTTCTCCATTTTATGAGTACAGTTATGAGGAGACAGCAAATTTTCCTAAACCATGGATTTACTTCTTTACTTATACAGTCTTTGTAGTTTTTCCAGTGTCCTTTAATTTTTTAGTCAGAGGTATGAGGAAATAGGGACACATCCTAAAGTATTTGTGCAGATTTTACACTTCAAAATGTTCAATATCTCTAGGTCTCAAAAAACATATTTGGCTGTCCTGCGGGAAACCTGTTCTTCTGGTGATTTCTTTCTCCAGATTAACAGGTGAGATTTTTATGTTTGCAATATACTTTTATAGTTTCAAGAATCATTAATGTATCTGACATCTTGCTAGTTGCCGTTTACAGGTACCCTGGTGGGTAAATCACTGCAAAGAACTGAGAAATAATGGATCAGTGCTGTTAAAATAGGACATTGACTAGAGAGCTTTTAAAATGGGCTACAGGTGCTAGTGCACTGATGTATATAGAACTGCTGTGCTAAAGGAAAATAGTCAGTAAACTATTCTCAGCTACCTCTTGCTGGATGAATGTCTGCCACCGAGATGAAAAAATAACAGTACATTAAAGACTTAGAAACCCACTTAATAACTCATTACTAAGAAAAAAAAGAGTCTTTCTTCTTTAAATTAAGGGACAGTGCCTAAGAGCCATTCACCTTTTAAAAGACCTACTATAGTCACATTTAAGCCTGTTGTGGAGTCCTAGCCTCTGTATAACTTCAGTGAAAAAATAAAAGGAAAAAACCCAACATAGTAAGGTGTCCATATGAAATCCAGGACATTTAATTATAAAAAAATAAACCCCAAGAAGTTGGGGTTAAAAAGTAATACATGCTTAAGACTTGCTTACCCTGCCAAAAGAAAACAAGGGGTAAGAGTTGCAGCGTTAGCCAGACTAACACTAGCCATTCTTTTGTGTTGCAGTGAAAAAGGGAAGATTAGTTTAAACTGAGAAATTTTCTTTATGCTGATCTGATTCAAACTGTATCTATAGAATGTTTTACTATTTTTCTGAGCATAATGAAATTCTATTAGAAAGAAAAACTACCATTTGCTCTATTCAGCTATTTCTTTTGAGCCAAAATCCGATTTACGCTCAAAGAAGAAAAAAATCCAAAAATCAAGTACTCTGTTTTTCCTCCCAGGGATTTGGGCCACATTATTACTTCTATGTAGCTGGTAGTTTCAACTGTTGATGTTAAACTCAATTATTTTAAAAGAACATTTTTTTCTGTTCCTCTGCCACCACCTTGGGTATTTTAGGGTTAGTCTTTTTTCAATTTCCTTCTTTCTTTCCTCAGTGTTCACACTATTTATTGGCTTGAAATGACTTTTTCAGGTAATTGCCTGAGGCACCTCAGTGAAAAACTGAGACTTCCAACAGCAAGCTTTTTTTTAATATACTTTTCTTCTCTTCTTTACAAATATAATAGAAGCTGATGTTAACATCCCTTACAAATAAAAAACTGCATTGCATTGCACTGGAGCGTGAGCTAAATCTTCAGATGAAAACACACCTGAAACAGACAAGCAAAAATGTCTCTGAGTCACAAACTGCAAAACTGGTGTTAACAGGCATCCAGATTCTTGCTAAATGTAACTCTAATGTCTGGATTTCTTTTGATATGCCCATAGTGATCTACTTGCAAAATACAGTAGATAGCAACTACTTCCAATTCTGGGGGGATCTGGGCAAGGACCACCAGCTCTGCTGGGCTCTTCTCAGGAGGAGGTGATTGGGACCCACCAGTCAAACCCTTGTGTCACAAAACTACCTCTCATTTGCCTCCACAAAACCTGCCTGAGTGAAATGCAGGAGGTTTGCCCTTAAAAGCAGGAAAAGACACTCCCACCCTGGCCCCCAAAACTGGAAAGGTCTTCCCTCTACATCACGGCAGATTCTACTGAAATATCCTAATGTGAACAGGATTAACTTTCAGGAAAAAAACCTAGCTGTGTCCCAATGCTTCCTAGGAAAATGTGCTAGGAAATCACTGAGCCAAAACAGATCTTCTCTGCAAGCACAATGATTGCAGCACACTGTTACACTTGCCAGCAATAATTACAGTCCAGCAGGGTAGAAATCTAATTTTCAGGCAAGGCAAGTAGAAAGCAAATAAAAACCCAAAGAGATGGAGAAAAGAAAAAAAAGCAGCAGGATAGAAAGCAAGGCGGTGGTGAGCAGGGGAAAGAGATTATCTGATCTTATACCCTGTCAAAAGCACTCATTTTGAAACAGCTCTGCTTTCTGTTTAGCACCAGCTCCATTCTTGTTTGACAGATTACATTTTGTTTCCCTTTCTTTTTCCTCTACATAGTTTCTGGCTCAGCAGGGTCTGTTTAACCTAATATGATGCATTCTATGGTTTTCCTGCCTTCACACTGATACTGCATTGCACTTGTATAGTCAACATTAGGTTATACTGTCTTACCTGAGAGCAATCAATACCAAACAGACTTTCAGAAATTATTCACCCACTGAAAGACACAGATGTTACACGGACACTTAGGATTTCCCAAGTTCTCTATGCATGTAAATGCCAGGTTACCTTAGAAATACAAATCACAACTGTCCATATGCAGATATGTACATGCGGTCTCCTTAATGGCAGCTGCCACATCAGAGGACCAGCTATGAGGAGGATATATCAAATAGCCGCTGAGGAGAGATGATGTGGTCAGACATAAAGCAGATTAAGTCATAGGTGAGACAGCCCCTGAAGTGGCAGGAGCACTGAGATACTTAGGAGGACAAGGACAGGTTGTAAGGAGTTGTAATGGGTTCTAATCATAAAATTTCAGAATTCTTACAACTGTTCCCTTGCCCAGTTCCTCAATAACTGTTCGTATTTCTTCCCCTTACTAATCTGGGTGAAGCAGACCTATTGTGTGTGGAGAGGGTAGGACTTGTGCAGAAGGCAGACAGAAGCAGTTCTAGTGCCCTGATGAACAAGTCATGTAGACCTGCAGGAAGTTCCTTGACATAAAAATTTGTTTGTTTTGCTTTATAAAGTCCTCTCTAAGCCAGCACTGCTGTGTCACAGTTTACCATATTCAGGCATAGCTGGATATGTAAATGATAAATCTTCATCAGTATGAGCTGTTACACTGTGAACAGCCTGTACCCTACACAGATGAAGTGGTTTCTACTGCTAGAATGAGAAACAAGAGCGATAGGCAGGCCCAGCAGCCACAGCCATCATTAACTGCAAATTTGCCAGGTCATAGGATGGGTATTAATGTAAAAAAATCCGTTCTGAAATAGTTTAAAAGAGTGAAATTAATCAGGGGACATAACAATTCTTCCCAACTGCCAGCATATTAATTTCCTCTTTTAATGCTTTTTCTAACCAAAAAGTGAGTTGTTCCCTCCCACCACACAACTTTTTTTCTAGGACTTATTCTGAAAACTCCACAGAAATGGAAGAGCTTCTTCTGTTTAAGGCCACTATAAGGGCCCAGGATTGAATCTGAACAGCTATGCAGCACCAGGCTATACTTAATGTTTCTAAAATATTCTATTACGTGTGAACATTTCTTTTTTTTTTGCAGTAAGGTTAACCTCAACCACTTCAGAGTATGAAGAGTGAGCTGAAGTATATTCAGATTTTTAGCCTGTGTTTGTTTGGAGAAAGAGGAAACATCACCAAATCAGGAGGGAGAATGCAGTGCAGACCTGCACAGAAGGGTGTTTTACCCTCTGTCATGAATGAGATGAGTGATGAAGAAGAAAAATAATTCTCTACACCTCAGATTGACAGTGCCTGCTGACTAGAAAATGGATAGCTGAAGGCAGAGGATAAAAACAAGGTACCAGTGAAGAAAGCAGAGAAAGCAGCCAGAAGTGCTCCCTTTATGTACCATATTCATAGCATCTTAAGAATGCTGCCAATTATTCATGCTTTTAGAGATAGAATTGTTTCTTGCCGTCATTTCATTATGACATCAGAAGAAAATATACGATGATTTAAAATTCATTCAAAATGATTGTTTTTCCTGCTATTTCCAGGAAATATTTCAATGTCTTCAAATCTCACCTCTGACAAACACACAAATTGTTTGCATGCATCTCAGTTACATAAGTCAGAAAAAAAAAAATCTCCCTTTTCTACAAGAAAGCAGATGCAATTGCAAATACCACCTGAAGCTCTCCTATTTGAGAGCATGTGTTGGTCCAGCAAAATAGGCAATTCCTTCCAGAGTACATGTTGACATTTAATTTAGCTAGGCCTACCTGAATATTTCAGAGGAAAATTACCCTGAAAAAAAAAATGAGAGTTTGATAAAACAAAACATTAAAGGAGGTCAGTTACGCAAAGCCTCAAAATGGTTCTGATAAGCGGGAAAGCATTTCCTTTTTTCTTGCAATGAATAATCCTGTTTAACTCAGGGGAAAAGCTGCTTGATGTACAGGAATAACAAAGATCAAAGTGAGCAGGTGAGTCAATGGATAATACTGCAGAAGAAAGGGGATGGCCAAATAAGAGGAAATTCAGGAATAGAAAGCTTAGAGAGAATTATGTTTAGGAAAACTTAATTAGGTGGTCTGCTATTCTGAGGAGTAAGAAAGAGAATTCCAAATGAGGAAATAAGAGAGAGCTGATATGAAGGGAGAAGTTTGAATGTTGGTTGCAAAGTTTTTAAATTTTACATCTCCTTTGGTACTGTGGCAGCACTGCAACAGTTCACATTCTTCTTTGATTCAATAATTTGCCATAGACTCATTGTCTGCTAAGAAGCAGGAAATAAACAAAAAATCAGTGCTTATATGAAAGGCAGGAATTCTGCAACTGAGTAGCCATCTAGGTGCACAGCAAATCATTTGACAGAAATTACTGTACATGTTTGGCTTCCACTGTAATTGGTAGCTTGTAATGAGCTCACTGTAATGAGGCAGCTGTGTCAACCCCTTAATGACTGAAGAGAAAAGGCTATGGAAATCTCACAGATCTGTCCCATGTAAAAAACTTTATGTTTTATAATGTGCACATACTTTTTAAGCCTTACAGCACTATCAACATTTTAGAATGGAATATGCATATTTTCCCATGGAATAAATGACCAAAAATAAGTTTTGGCAGTAAAAACATTGAAAACAATCCTTTTCCCTTATACAACAGGTTTCATGCTGTTGCTGCATTAAGCCATTTATGACTTTATTCAGGCAGTGAAATATCAGTCCTGATTTTAAAGTTGAAGAAACATGAGTAAATATAAATTTTAAGTCACAAAGCATATAAGCAGGGGAATAGAATTTAGATGTTGTCCTTCAAATCACTAAGTTGTGCACACCAACAGAATGTGACGATAAACATAAATGTGTTTCTATGTAGACTTGGAACTGGTTAAGAACAGCCACAAAGAGAGAAATGGTTTGCGGTGATGAAATAGGCATTTTCATTCAAACATTGCTGTAATGTGAGCTCTTCCATCATTCTGATTCAGGAAATGTGGAGTAACTGTGATATAGTTCACTTCCTCCATCTCTTCTACTGTAGAGGGGGTTCTTGGAAGTATTGACAAGACATTATCTTTATAGATTTTCTTCTGAAAACATAAGGTGACTTAAATAGGTAGAAAGGGACATGAGTAGTACAGTGAATAAAATAATGAAGTTTTATCACCCAGAAGGTTCTGACATCTGAATCCCAGGTAATAGGAGTTAAGCCCAATTGAAACCTAATATACAGGAGTTTATTAACCCCATTGGTCCCTATGCAGCTACTATCCACAAACATTGATCCACTGATGATATAAGAATCTTATATGGGTTCCAGGACATACTGAGGGGAAGCCTGAATAAAATGCTTTTAAAGGAGATTTTAGCTGCCATGTAACCCCATCAAATGGGTATTTCTTCCACAAAGCACTCTTCTCACAGATGAGCAGGCACCCATACCATGGACTAGAGGGGTTAGAGTAAACTTCTGTGTGTGTGTCTCACCTCCTGAGTAAGAGCAGTGTGCATAACATTTGAGCTTTGTTTTATATTTAGAGTCTCGGTTATTTCTGGTATTTATGTGGGTCGATGTCACCACACAGACCCTGTTAGCTCATTCTGGGAAACTAAGAACTGGCAGCAAATCACAGTTTTACCCTTCAATAAATAGGCTCCTTTTGGCACCTAACCTTGGATCTGCAATGTCTCTGCTCTCCTGCTAAACTAACAGTCCTGGGTAGGAAAATTTCTGTAAAAACCAGCCAAGCAAGCTAATGTGGGCTTCTAGTGAGATAATTTAACCTGTAACCCATCTCTTGCTTATGGATACTAAACAATGTAAACCTGAATTTTTTTCAAGGCAAAGTTTAATAACAAAGCCAAAAGTGATGTAAAAGCCTCATCACTGAGATGGATAGACCTAATATTCTGTTACTTTAAGAGAAGAACAATTCAGTTTGGTCATTCCCACTGCTGTACATACTGAAAAATTATGCCTTGCAAGTTATTGCCCTAAACAATGTTGTCTGCAGGACTTACATGCACATGTATGTCTTCTAATCTGAACTGAAAATTCTGACCTTAAAAGGAAGTATGGTGACTTGGTTGGGTAGCAACAGTATTGATGTTGGGGACTCTTGCTCCATCTTAAACTTCAATTTCTAGTTTGGCTTTGCAACATATTTTCAAATAGTCTGACAGTACATGGATCCCAGGTTGCTTTGCTATAGACAATGTAGGCATATGCTTATTCTGTATTTAGGTTAACAACATCACAATAACAGACAGAAACCAAACAGCAAAACCAGCCACAAACCATTAGTGTCTTAGCTGGTCTGTGGTGAGACTGAGTAGGTAATACTTGGAAAAGGCAGCTCACTTGGTGTAAGGTATTCCTCTAAGACTGTAAATTAGCAGTTACTGGTGTATCTACACAGAACTTGCATCTCATACAGTGAGCTCCTCGTCTATGACTAAGACATTATAGCAGTAATTAATGGGTCTCAATGCCCCATCTGAAGCTACAGAAAGAGTAATTATATTTTCTAAGAAAGGCAAAAGAAATTAGAACTCTCAAGACACAAAAGAGCCAGGGACTAAGAAAGGTTTCTGAACAGTATCGTGGGTTTTATAAACAGCATTGAACTCTTCCAAATCCCTGGATTGCAAAAATTGGTCTATATTATCTAATGTGGAAGTTGCTGTATCACACAGTACTGTTTTGTCTTCACTTTCATTACTGGGACAGTTGACAGAGCTGTATAATGATTCAGTGTGCATTTCCCAGAATTACTTGTTAATAGTGTAAATGGATATTTTCACAAGCTTGTATTTTTAGAGGGAAAAGAAACATTCTAAATTTAATACCTGTAGCTGCAATTTCAATCACAGAATATGTAGGAAGAGAAGAGATTTGTAGTAAGTTGCATTAGTATCTACTAGGTGACTCCATCTACGATAATTATGTGGCAGTATGAACCAAATAAAACAGAAAACGTCTACTTACTGAATGTAAGCAACAAAAGGAATATTGGCCTTTACCGACTTGTGCCAAAGATGGCACAGCAAAGGTTCAGGATGGACCAAATAACTGCCTAAATTGCACACTTTTGCTTCAATGGTAGGTCTGACATCCTTGTGCTTTCTGTTAGCAGAATCCCTACCTCATCTGACAGTAGTTGAAAAGCAGCTGGTGGGATCAAAAGCTTTCCAAGGCTTCAATGTAATACAACAGCTGCCTTTGACTTTTTTTTTTTTTTTTTTCTTTCCTTAATGCATATAGCTGCTTTGCTTGTGGAACCTGTTTTCTGAATTACTGAAATAAAAAAACCTGCTTTTAGGATTAGATCTCATTCTCTGTGGAGTCAATGGCAAAACCCAGCTAACTTCATCTGACTTTTTAGCAGCAGAAAAAACCAAATATGGTTTTATCTCTTCAGCAAAAGAAATCAAATGAGGTTTGCAGAATTTAGAACTACACTGTAATCATCATCTTAATGCTTACTAACAGAGGTAGGGCCTACGTACTAGACTAATCCTATTGACTTGCATTGACTGGGTAGGAGATGTAACCTTCAGGAAAAATATTAGGAGAGTTGCTACTGCTGAAAAGGACTGGCACCTTCTTTTGGATGCAGAGGACTAATTAACATCAGTACATTTTATGCTGGAAATCTCACAGAGTGTTTCCATGGGAGAGACGAGTTGTTTCAGCAGCCAGCAGGCCAGTAGTTACATGATACTTCCGTGCACCAGATCTCTTCTGCCAAATTACATGCTGTTCACAGCAACTATACTTCTGCAGGAACTACAGTTGACTTTTACTGCTTGAGAAGTCACTAAGCCCTCTTCTGCCTCCTCTATAAAAAAGATTCCATCAGCATTAAAGAATCTTAGCTGAAATAATTTGTTTTTGAAGTCAAATTTCTTTTAAAAAATTGAACTGAATGAACTTTATAACCTTTGGGAAGGGCCAAACAAATGAAGTAACAATATGCTGGTAAATTCTTAAAAGACCATCTGATTTAGCTAATATTTAATTCAGAATATATCTATGTGTATGCTAATAAACTATTGCAGATGGTGTTTAATTTGCATACAAATTCACCGAGCCTGCACATCCAGCTGAAAAGCACAATTGTTTTTGCAGCCAGTATATGATCAAGACAAGCTCTTCCCAGTATAAACTCTTACAGAAACATAGGCAGGTTTGCTCCAGCCTTTTCAGTCAGACAAAACTGAAACCACTGAGGAGGAATAAGTCTTATTCATGGACCAAACAGAAAAGAGACTGCTAAATCACTCAACAGCTTCCCAGTACTTTGGGTAAGTAACCAATAAGCTGAGTCAAAGCCCTGCATTAGTAAGATAATATTGCTGTATGAATGTTAGCCTTGCCACACAGCCTGCTCATGCACTGTGCTTTTCTAGAGAATCTGGATGCGTCTGTTTGAAAGAAAAATACACAATGTAGAACACTATTCCCAAGCAGCCATTATGTTCATCACAGCGACCATATACTGAGGTACAGGAATAACAGAGAAAAGGAGAGGCAAGTAAAAAATATCCATTCCTTGCTGACATGAGATAGAGATGGGTTTTTATTGTTTCTCTTTTAGCAAGAAACTGATTAAATTGTATCTGTTGTCTCTACATGGAAATGAGTTCCAGGAATTCATGGGTGCACACAAACCTGTGCCCACCATCCATATGCTCTTAGTTCTGCAAACCCTTCTTGTAATGCAGTGGTAGGCAATGGCACTATCAGTTTGCTTAATGTAGTAACTGAACCTTCAAATATTCAAGGAAACAAATCTAGCAGAAAATGGTCATGGTAGTAATAAGAAAAACTTAACCAGTAGGCAGTACACAGTCTTTATTGTGAGTGTTAATGTGCCATTTTTTTGATTACGAAGGTACTCAGATTGGACCTATCCTGATTAATAGCAAATGCCTTTTCTATTAAATGGATATAAGATTAGGTCTATTCACTCTCAAATCACAGTTTTGGAAGCATTAGTTTTATGACAAATGTATCTCACTGCAACAAGGTGTGGCTGTTTCCAGGGACACAGACCTTTCCGGCTTGCCAAAGTGGCCCTTCCCAGTGCCAGCCCAATGAAGCCCCACAGATGGATCCACGCAGCTTGTTGGAAAGCGCATTCTGGCTTCTGAGAAATTCACATTGTGATTTGTGAACAAAGCACTCCTGCAACTTGTCAGTCTACTGTGAAATGATTAAGTACTCCTAAAAGAATAGAGCAGCGTGTATTTGTCAGAAAACTCAAACACCAAAATTACTGTCTTTAAGGGAAAATAACAAGGCTAATTTATTTATTGAGACAGAAATAAATACTCCTTTGCACAGCTGGAAACAGACTTCTGAACTGTAACCCAACACAATGGGTTTTCAGCAACTATCTGATGTGAACTCTCCTAGCCTGCTATCTGAGGCATTCCCTTCCTTGCTGCCACTTGACTCTGGGGCTGAGCTGGGGCTCCAGTGGGAAATAACCCTGCCAGAATGAGTCCTCAGGCAGTGCCCTCACCTCTCTTTGTATTCGGATATCAGGGAGGTAACCACAATAGACCAAAAGATCAGAAAGCACCCTTGAAGACTGTTCATTCTACTTATCTTTTTTTTTTTTTAATTTATGGAATTCCATCTTATTGTAGCTTTGCACTAATTGTTATGGAATGCAAATGTCCTAAGCAAAAAAAATCTTTTTTTTCTTAAATTCTTCTTTTTTTTTTTTTTTTTTTTTTTTACT
>JANZLQ010000079.1:43436946-43466267 GCA_026212715.1 Elanus axillaris
TGGGCTGTTTTAGCTTCTCATGAGCTTCATGCAGGAGATGGGAACATGTACAAAAAACGTTCATGGTGCTTTTTGAAAAAAAGTGTGGACTGGACTTTACAATACTGCCTCCTGCCCACTTAGCTTTGGTGGGCCTTCATGCTTCTATTTTAGAGACTTCCTAGCATAAACTTTTTTTTAAGAATTCTATGTAAATGTGACAGTAGACACTCACCATGAATTACATACAAAGCACTTTCCTACCCTTGTAATCTACAGTTGTATATACAGACCTATATAGTCTACTTCATTTTAAATAGATTTTTATACATACACCTTATTAAGTACCTTGGTCCAAATACATTTCTGAATATAAAGTCCAGTGCTTGCAGTATCAACACAGCTAAGCTTAGTTTAATAAAAGCTACTCATTAAACTGAGAAGTGGAATTTTCTCTGTCTTGCAAACCTAACAGATCTTTCCTCTGCTATGGTCTCACCTTATCATCCATCTTGTGTACTCCGATTTTATTCAACAAATGAACTTACACTTTATCAAATAAATGGAATATTGCACATCATAATAATGATGGTACCTGGGCATACAATTCAGACACCATTCTTTAAGAGTGAAGTCCAAAATGTCAGAACTTGAAAAATCTGGTGTTCTGTGAAGGGAGTAATTTTTGTTATGATTATGCTTTTTCCCTGGCCACCACACTTATGTCAAATTTATAAAAGAAATGCCAGTCATTTTACACATTCTAAGTAGGTAGAGTAGGAAAAATTATTTAAAAGATAGCTTTTCATTCATTTCAAGAGATTAACTTGCATTTTATTTTCTCTCTCCACATCTATGATTCATCTCTATTTATGTACTTTACTAAAAGAACATCTTCCTGCCTGTTCACAGTTAATTGTTTAGTGGCACACTATAATATGACAAGCCTCTCCTACACTGTCTACTTTGCTTCCTATGAATTCAGCAGCCACAAAGTCAGACAGTTGGGCACCCTGAGCATGAACTTAGGGAAAAGAGGCATGATAAGTTTGGCAGCTGCTGAGTTCTCTGAGATAATCTTTTGCATCTTCCTTCTATTTGTTTCTTTAGGGAAAGAAGTGATCAGACTAATGATGAAGTCAGTTCATCAAGTGTTTTGTCTTATGCACAACTAAATCAGAAGGTCAAGCCTGAGGAAGGACAAGAGCTGGGACAGATATAGAAATATGGAACATCTGGCTTTGTAAAACCAGTGAAGTCACCATTCACTCCTGGGAATACTTCAGGCCTCCAAGGCCATCCATCTCCTCTGGTAATGCTATCTTTATCATTATGAGTATCGTCTTTCTTTTACATTCATGTACACGGTTATGAGTCTTAAAGGACACCATTAGCCTAGCAACCACACCTCAGACATAAATCTTTCTAGCATACCACTGTTAAAATTAACACTCTGAGGTGCCAGAGAGAAACACATGTTTTAATGTATTCTGTTTGTATATGGTTGGGTTAGTGGTACAAATTCAAATTCAGAACACCTAATTTTGGCAGACTATCTCCTGGCTAATAGCTTCTCACCAGATGTGCAGGTAATGTCAGTAGTGACAGAGGTTACATTTCTGCAAAGAAACTTGTAACAAATGCACAGCCTTGCTTGGAATAAAAATCTTGACGTGAATACTGCAGACAAAAACTTCACAGTTAAGTTTGCAGTAGCAGAGTTTCTTCCAGTTCTGGATTTAGATGTCTGGAACAATCCAAAATTGTATTTTTCCAGTCTTGATAATTCAACATCTGCCTCTACTTTCTATTCTTTGTTCCTTCCTACCTTTCTCCCTTCCTGCCACCCCCTTGCTCCCTCCCTTTTGGTCTCACTCTCTCTTACCCTGTCTTCCTCATTCCTTTCTTTGATCTTCTATCATTAAGTATGTTTTTTATGTTTGCATGCAGAATACTGGTTCACAAGTAGGTTCTATATGTACATATTATTACTATTACTATTACTATTACTATTACTATTACTTTATTATTACATTAACAGAAACGGGCATAAAAGAATTAATGCTGTTTCCCTAAGGAGGTTCTCTCTGCTAACCATTGATAAGAAATGTTACAGCAAATTCAACATTGAGGTAGACTGAGGCACATATGTACTACACATGTAAAGCAAACTCAAAGCTGTGGTGGTCATGGTACATCTTGACAATCATAAATGGATAGGAAAAGTATTTCTGTAGCACAATGATATTTTTCTGAGAGTCTGTAATGCAAAGGAGATTTTGGAGGAAAAAAAAAGAAAAAGAAAGAAAAAAAGAACTCTCTATGTTGATGTAGTTCATCTAGGGAACAGATAACTAATCTACACCTTATGGGCTACACTGCCTGCTTGTGAATAGCTAGGGGTGTTTAAAGTCTGCTAGACAGTTTGAATTCTCATTGTAGGAGGAAGAAGGCAACGAGGACTGCTGTATGTCCAGTTCCATCAACAACCTACATTGCAACAGCATAGTGGATCTGCTGCCATGTCTTCCCTGAAAAGTTGTCCTTGGGATCCTCTCCTTTTTGCCATTGTCCAAGGTACACGCCAGGTGACTGTGGTACATGTAAATGATTAGTTATACATGAGGAAGGCTGACCACTTTTTGATAGATGCATGAACCGCTGGTTACTGAAGAGAATACTGCACTTTTGGCAAGTTAAACCATACAAAGAAATATCTTCCATTTTGCAAAGCTCTGTTTAGAAGGGCAGCCTTTTTTTTAACACTTCCTAACCATTTTTCCCCATTCCTCTCCAGTGGTATTTCAACTAAAATTAAAAGGCACTGCAGAGGATGAAGTCACCAAAAACTCAGTTCCAGAAAATGAAAATTCTGTAAAACAACTGAGTCAATCTTTCCTCTTGAGTGTTACCCTACACAAAGTGTTGCAGACTGCCATCAGTCTGGAAATGCCAGGAAGCTGCGAGATGAACTGAAAACAAAGCTTAGAAGAAAGATTAAGTTAGAATATGGAAGCATGTCTATTCAGTCCGTTTTTAAGAAATAAAAACTCCTGGAATCGAATTCCAAGTTTTTTACAATGTGATTTTGCTTCAAAAATGCTTCTGCAAAAGCAGTCTCATGGAGGTCTGAGAAATTTTTGAAAGATCTTGTGTTCTTCAAGCAAGTATAAGTATTGGTTAAAGGGACAGCATTGCCACTGCAGAATAGAAGCCTGGGGGACAAGCTGTTTTCTTTTCCTCACTCCTCACAATAAAATAATAGCCCTAGTGATCCTTGTGCAACTTTACAGCATCTTTAAAATATGATCCAAGTGACTTATAAACAATTACACTTCCTTCTGAGGTTTTCTGTAGTTGAATGAGGTGGAATTTTAATCACAGTATGCTTGAGGATGACTGAAAAGTAGTAATATCCATACTTTACTAGCTGGATTTTTTCCTGTCAAAGGAAATGTAGAGGAATTTACAAAGAGGACAGATCTGTTGGATTAATGACTTTAAAAGAGAAAATACAGATTAAAGCAAACAAACTCAGAATAATATAATATCCTTTTAAAGTCTGGATCACAGTGATCAGATTTGTGAAATCATTCAACAAGGACATGAAAGACTTGATCAAAACAATGCATTGAGCTCTCTGCCTCTAACAAAAGTGTGAACATACCAACTCCTTCTTCTTCATGCACTCCATGAGGATAATGAAGAGGTGCTGTGCCTGGGTTCGGGTGTATGTGAAAGTCTTCTGTATGGTAACCAGCAACTGGTCCCTCAAAGACTCATTGATAAGTCTGAAATTCAAAAAGAAACAATAAAGTAGAAAAACAGACAAGAGGAAACGTTGCAACTTCAGCCAAGAGTCAAACAAATGAGTTAGACAACAAATCACCGCAGGTTGTTTTGGACAGGTTTGAAGGACAGGAATTGCTGAAACCATCACAGACAAATTGGAAAACGCTGTTCTAGAAAAACACATTGATCTTGTTGGGGTCCCTCATCTCCGAAGTTTTTATTTCCCACATACTGCATGACAGAAGGTCATTAAAACAATCAGCTCTGTGGGATTTCCTAACAAAACCAAGAACTGCATTGACCATCCAGATTTGAGGGACACCCACATTTCTAGGTGAAATGAAGGCCTCTTCCTATCAGTGAGTTAGCAGAATTCAACTCATGGTTCATTCTATGAAACTGGGAGCATTTGTGTTGTCGGGGCTTTTTATTTTAGCTTGAATATCCCAACAGTTTCAACTCACCTTATTGATGACACACAGGACCAGGCAAGAAAACAAACAAACAAAATTCTCTGTTTCTGAGCCCACCTGAAGAAACCATTTTGCTTTTGTTCATACTAATCTTCCAGGAGTTTAAATAGTAACCATTTTTATATTCCTCCTCTGTGTTAATGTTAGTACTTGCAAAAACTTGCCCAATAGCAGAAATAAATAGTAATATTACATGGAGTATTAGTACCTGAACCTTACCCCTTGATATCAAAAAGCCTATTCCTCAGGACTACTCTAGATGAAACACTGCTGTTCTTAATATCTTACAAAATAGTGGGCTCTAATTTAAACATGTATGCTTTGATGTATGAAAGCTTCTACACTATAGCAGTTTTCTCACTTAAAAATTTTAACTGAGTGTTTTAAATTAGCTGAGTCAGAATGTTTTACAGGATAAGTCATTGTTGATCGTCTGGGGAATGAAAATCAGAGAATCTTCATGACTTGTATTTTGTGACAGAAGATAAATAAGATTTAGCCCTGCAGCAACTGCAAAGAATTATCAGAAGCAGCACAGTACCTAGGTCATTATTTGCTTATGGCATCTGCTTTGGGAGAACAATGACCAAACCCCTGTTTATTTCACACTATTAAAACTTGCCTGTACTTCTCTGCAGTGAGGAAGCCCAAATGAGACTGTAAGATATTCATTACACAATTGAATTTCAAACACGTTGTAACTATCTAGTCTTTATAGCTACAGCAAACATATCTTTAGAAGAGACAATGAAAGGGAATGGGAAAGAAGTATAGAGGTGCATAGGAGAAGATAGAAGGCCTGGCATATGGAGTGCATATGTTCTCTATTCTCTAAATCTGAATTTGATTGTAAATATCCCTGTTGAGTAGGACTTCCACTTCACAAAGAAGCTTGTAAGGCATATGTCAATGTGTCTGGATTAAAATGAGTTTACATGGGGTTTTAGACCATGCTGTGGATCACTGTTCCTTCTATGCCTGGGTCCCCCTGTTGTCTTTTACTTTATTACAGACTCTTCTTGAATGGAGAATCTACCTCTGCACTTCTTCTTTTCATTAAGGAACAGTACGGCCCCAGATGTACTTTTTCCTGGAATACTGTAAAGGTGACAACACTGCACTTACTGTGTAAGCACTCCTTCCCCGCATTGCAACCTGCTTCCCTCACAAAAAGGCAACATACAATGAGTTAAAACCTCCAGCCCTCTTGGTGGGCAGCAATTAGAGCTGATAGCAAAGGATTATAAGAAAAATAACCTGACCTCCTGTATAGAAGCAAGCATGGTGCAAGCACATGGGAACATGAAACACGATGTCAGAGCACAGATAGAAATGTAGATTCACTCCATGTTAAAGAGCACCAACTTGGAAAGGCTGACACCCTGAAGAGCACTAACATACTTTGAGTTGCAAATTAGTAGGTCATATATGATATAAATTCTGAAGCCTCTTTTCTGGGATCTTTAAAAAAATCAGTTGGAAATTTGATTTAATCAAGAAGGCTGTTCTTAACAAAATGGTGCTATCACTGTTGTCCTGGTTTCAGCTGGGATAGAGTTAAGTGTCTTCCTAGTAGCTGGTATGGTGCCGTGTTTTGAGTTCAGTATGAGAAGAATGTTGATAACACTCTGATGTTTTCGGTTGCTGCTAAGTCACGTTTATACCAAGTGAAAGATTTTTCAGCTTCTCATGCCCAGCCAGCGAGAAGGCTGGAGGGGCACAAGAAGTTGGGAGGGAACACAGCCAGGGCAGCTGACCCAAACTGGCCGAAGGGGTATTCCATACCACGGGATGTCATGTCTAGATATAAACTGGGGGCAGTGGGAGTGGGGGGATCGCTGCTTGAAGACTAACTGGACATCCATCAGTGGGTAGTGAGCAATTGCATTGTGCATCACTTGTATATTCCAATCCTTTTTATTATCACTGTTGTCATTTTATTAGTGTTATCATTATCATCATTGGTTTCTTCTTTTCTGTTCTATTAAACTGTTCTTATCTCAATCCACAAGTTTTACTTCTTTTCCTGATTTTCTCCCCCATCCCACTGAGGGGGGGGAGTGAGTGAGTGGCTGTGTGGTGTTTAGTTGCTGGCTGGGGTTAAACCACGACAACTGTAAATATAAGTAGTTCAGAAATATGCAATTTTCCATCCTTCAAACTAAGAATGAAAAAAGGGGTTAATCACTAAGAACAAGTTCCCTAAACACTTCAACTGGAAAATCTCAGATTTAAATAAAGCTGTAATTTCCTTTGGAAATTATATAGGAAAATTAAGTACATGAAAAAGTATGAAAAACATATGAAGTATATGAAAATAATACATGGAATTGGAAGAATCTAAAAATACAGAACTTCAGAAAACATTTCTAAAGATCCTGGGACAAAAAGCATCCTGTTTTCTCATCATAATTTAACTTTCCTTAAAAACTTGTAGTATCCAAACCTGAAATTTCATTTCAGAAATTGACTCTCAGGCTAACACACACAGAAAGCAAGAGGAATTTGCTTTTGTAAGCATTGAGCGAAAGCAGAATTAAGTCCCAAGGCTTAGTAAGCAGCCATCACTTTCCTTTCCTGAATTAAAGCTATCAGAAACTGTATCATATCTAAAGTTCAAACAGCATGTAAAGCACACTCCATGTGAAAGATATGGAAGTTTTTTTTAAAAAAAAGTATCAAGAAGTCATTCCCTAACTACAGAGGTACACATCTGTTGAAGCACCACTGCTCAGAAACTTCCTGTTGTCATCATTTGATTTATGCATTTTCTAGCCTAAGTACTTTTTTTAACATCTCATTGGCCTGCAATTCTACAGCAAGCCTGTTCAATGTCTTCGTGAGATGAAAAACTTGAAGTGATTGTAATCAATAGATTGTAATCTACTGAAATAGAAACAGTAATAGCAAGCTCCCTCATAAAGTAACCATAGCTGAGTTAAGCTTTGTGTGAACTGAAATCAGTCATATCAAGACATATCAGATTTACTCTTTAGGAATCTATAAATGTTAGAAGGTATCAGATCAAAGTTCCCAATTGTGTTACCCAGCCGGGACAAATACAGACTGTGCTACGCTATTGAAGGCTAAATCTATGATGCATACAACAAATCCAATGCATGTAAAACAAGTAACTTCACAGACTACTGTGAGCAAAATCATTGGAACTTGCAGGTGGAGTGATGATTTATCCACTATACAAAGAGAAATGCATTTGTTACACATACAACTTTAGCACACATTTTTTGAAATCACAGATTCCTAATTTTAGATTCATGGTAAAAGAGATAGCTCCTTGAGTCTTGTGATTAGAGTTGTAACCTAGAATCTCCTGTGTTCTACAGGAGATTCTCAGCCACTAACTTGGGAACTGTATATTCAGCAGCCTCTGTCATGAATCATGGACCTCATATGAATAAAGCTCGATAGGCATGAAACTGCCCACTTTACCAAACTGAAACTTTATGATTATGACTTCCTTCAAAGTCAGCATACTCCCACCCTAAGAAAACTGAATAGTGCCTCATGAAGATAATATTTTTGTCATCTTTCTGCTAGGCTTCAGTTCAGAAAATATTTTTACATACCAGTAAAGTCTTGTTTGGGGCATTTTGATAGCATGGTTCCCTGACTTTCACTTAATTTGCCATGGAAGAAATACTGCAGGTAACTTGCTCCTGCCTAAACAAAATGTCCCACAAAATGACAATTTAACAAAATGACAATTCCTCACAGAGTTCAAATTTGTTCTTTCATTCCCTAAATACCTAAGATAAGCCCATTTACCCACCAGTCCAGGTATCCAACTTTTTTCCTCCAGAGGAGCTGGATTGCTGATGGAATTTAGATACCTACTGTCCAAAATCTGGCATCTAAAGCAGAACTATATAAATCTACATTTAGTTTCAGAAAAAATAATCTACTCATAATTGTTGCTAAGAGTAATTTTTTTTAAGAAGATGCCAACATTAATTTTGATGCATCAGATTATCAGAACTGACCTCTGTGGCCTTCCTGTGGGAAAAAGGGAGAAAGATATCTTGTATCGATCAGGAGAGACCACTTAAAAACAACAAACTGACAAAGTAAATAAAGTAACATTCTATTTCTGTCCAAGATATGCTGGAAGATTAAACAGCAAAGCAGAACTCCCTTCATTGCTTTGGCCAATGCAAAAGAGACAGATTACAGCATTTTGGCATCCTCCCTCCTCAGAAAGACTTTTTTTTTTTAAGTCATGCCTAATATTTGAGGAGATAATAGACATTCCACTCAATAACATTACAGTCTTCCAAACTCATGGCCTATGATTTTGTTGTGAATATGGGAAAGGATTTAAAAGATCTGGCCCATAGCCAGTTCCCTAAATTGTTTCACCATTTTTTCTCCAGAGATTTTTAGTACTGGCATCATACAATGTACTAGATTTAGAAATACTAACCCGATTTCAAAATGCAGATGTAATATAGATTTTTTTTAAACATAAAAATGCTTTGAAATTCTCTCAATGAAACACTCCTATGAACTGCACATAATCTGTTTCTAACTTTTTATTTGTGAAATTTTTTAAAAATTATTCTTTTTATTCAGGATAAAGAAAATATAACCATAAAATATCAGTGTGATGTGAAAACCATTCCTTGCCCTCCTTTATGGGAAGCTTAGGGGATTTTATGTTTTAATTATGATTTGCACTTGAGACAATCACACTATATGTAAGAAACATGACCAGAGGCTCTGCTGGTATTTTCTTCTGTTAGAATTACAAATAAGACACAGTTGTGCAACTCGTTGGGACTGACTGAATTTCTCGTACTTTTAAAATCCCCACATTTTGCATAGAATTGCTATGAGAAAAGACAGAAAATAAATGTCACTCTTCCTTTGTTTTATTAAAACAGGGATGATTTCTGCCAGCTTTACTGGCAGCTCTTCACTGGTAGTTGTTCTACACTGTTTTTCCCTGACTATGTTTATTATATGGTTGTCCCGTCACCAAAAGAGAGATGGTTGTATTTCAACGAAGAAATAACCTTCTATCCAGCTTTTGATTTCCAAAGTACTTTGTTAGAAGAGAAAAGTAATTATGTCAAAATATGCAATGTGAAAACTATCTTACAAAATAATTAAGATGTGATAGTACCCATGATCAAAAGACCCACATCATACCTACATCGTATGTTCTGCTCGAGGTAAAAAATCCCTATACTTTCCCTATTAGAAAAAAAAGCAATTTATGTAATATACTTCAGTTACAAAGCCTAAAGTCTATGCCAGAGTGGATGCAGAGATAGCTCAATCCAAAGGCAATCTTTAATGATTCTTATATGAGGATGGTCATTTAAAGCACAAAGAGTGTTTTATGTTTCCTTGTGAACATTAGGCAAGAAGTAAATTTTTTATGGCATTGAATTGAATTCCTTAAGGGTCTCATGCTTGCAGGAGTAGAACTGATGGAGTAATTAATATGCTATAATAAACTCAGCTTGGAGACTGCATTCAAATATTGCAAGTAATTTCCCATTCTGTAAGGAAATATTTGTCTAAGAAGTGACATAGTTTTAACCTAGTGTTTCATTTTTCTCATTTTAAATTCAGCATTTAATTAAAAAAAATCTCTGAGGATTAAAAACTACTGAATGATCCTATAAATAGTTGCACTTTACAGTTGGTATACTTCCAGCTTGTGCTTTTATGCAAGACAATGAAATGAGAAGGCATCCTTGATTATACAGTCAAAAATACTTTGGCTTTATGTGGAGGAGAATTATTAACAACTAGGATATTCAACTAGGATATTCACTTAGGGCTTAGTAGGGACTAGATTTGGGTGTTTATGCTCAATCTTATGTTCTTCCCCCTTAACACTGTTCAACATATTTTCAACTTTTAAAGTAAATGAACAATTAAGTGTTTCAGAGCCTGGAGAACCTGACCTTTAAATTAGAGCCAACAGTGATAAGCAGCCAAATAATTCTTCCAGTTTACCACACAGGGAAGGTTATATTTAAACCACCTTCTCATTTAGGTTATCCTGTGTACACAGCCTGTTTGTCATTAAGAAGTAAAAGGTACCAGGAACTTACTCAGCTTACTACTGAGAATTTTATTTGCTTGTAATTAAAGGTAGGCAACTTGTACATTCTTAACACTCTGTTTAAGACTTTTCAGACCAAGGTAATATGTAGTCCCTGATATTAAAGTTATGGCAAAGTTACCTGCATTAATCCTGCATATCTGATACTTGTAATGCTGAAGCCTCAGCTCAGTGGGAAGCTGCACGTCTGCCTTGCCTTCCCCCTGGAACTTCAATGAGATGGATGAGATACTGAAGCCTCAAAAATTATTTACCTCCAATGACATCTTTACTTCAAGCTATGCTTCACCACTCCTTCTGACCTTCCCCATCCAACCTGGCCTTGAATGCTTCCAGGGATGGAGCATGCACAACTTCTATGAGCAGCCTGTTCCAGTGCCTCACTACCCTCACAGTAAAGAACTTTTTCCTTACATCTAATCTAAACCTACCCTCTTTCAGTTTAAAGCCATCACCCCTTGTCCTGTCACTACATACCCTTGTAAAAAGTCCCTCTCCAGCTTTCTTGTAGGCCCCCTTTAGGTACTGGAAGGCTGCTATAAGGTCTCCTTTTGTGCCTTTTTTTCTGCAGGCTGAACAACCCCAACTCTCTCAGCCTTTCCTCATAGGAGAGTTACTCCAGCCCTCTGATCATCTTTGTGGCCCTCCTCTGGACTTGTTCCAACAGGTCCATGTCCTTCTTGTGTTGGGGGTCCCAGAGCTGAATGCAGTACTATATAAATATACATACAACAATATAAATAATATTGTTGTTTCACTTGTGTTACTCTTAAAAATATCATTGTATTTTAGACTGATGTTTTCTGAAGCAGGGTGAACAAACAGAAATTCCCACTAGTGAGCTTTACAAATTTCACAGTTTGTGCATTCTATTTAGTGCAAGCTGAACAGGAAAAAAAAAAAACCCAGAAAAAAAATTATGCTATTTGATAATATTGCAGGCATCACCTGGAATGGCACCACCACAGAAAGAAGACCCATAGTAAGGGAGAGTAATAGATTTCACAAAGACAGACTTGAGAGTCGCAGGCAAGAAATGACTTGCTTGTTCTGCCTCTAGTGATTCTATCACTTGCCTATCTTACAGGCAGGAGTTTGTGATGATGAAATAGAATCATGGAATCATAGAATGGTTTGGGTTGGAATGGGGCTCTAAAGATCATCTAGTCCAACCCCTTGCCATGGGCAGGGATGTCTTTCACAGGGTCAGGTTGCTCAAAATCCTGTCTAACTTGGCAATGAACACTTCCAGGGATGGGGTATCCACAGCTTCTCTGACAACCTGTTCCAGTGTCTTACCACCCTTATTATGAAGAATTTCTTCCTTATGCCCAACTAAAGCTAACCTGTTTCAATTTAAAACCATTGCCCCTTGTCTTGTCACTACAGGCCCTTGTAAAAAGTCTCTCTTTATCTTCCTTATAAACCCGCTTTATATATTGAAACAAATTGCATTCATTCTCTTCTGCTGTATTCTTTTTCATGATGACATCAGAACACAGACAAAGTAGATGGAAACTGTCTAAGTACATAGCAAACAAATGAACAAACCATGTTTGAGTATGGTTATGTTAAATGTGTTAACCATGAGATCACCAAAACCAGAGAGACAACTTCTCAAAGATTCAGATGAAACCTGGCACATGCAGATCTATCCCAGATGCAGCACTGGACTATCTATGAACCTGAATATAAACTGGATTTAAATATTTGTGGAAAATGATCTTATCCTTAGTAGGAGTTTTAGGCTGAGTAAGTTCATGATTACATTTGGTTTTTAAAAAAACATAATAGTGCTTGTTCTAGAGCTCAGTGTTGATAGATTTATATTTTATTATTTGCATAACTCTGTTGTAGGTGTGAATACATATCTTCACATATTCTAACATACACAAAACAGTCCCTTCCCAGTGAATCCTGATCGGAAGATTACTGCAGCTATTTAGACAAAAAGCATGAAATAGCTCTTAGTTGTAAGACTCTAAGTGGGTTTGGGTTCCACTTTTATATTTTGTTCTCAAATTATTAAATCCTCCCCTATTTGTTATCTCCTACTCTGAGCAGCAGACTCTGGGTTCTGCTTGGGAGCTTCTGAGGACAAGGTCCACGATCACTGCAGAACACCTTCTGAGTGTACCTGACAATGAGATAAGGGCAGCCACAAGGTTATGGGCCTAAGAAAGCTCCAGCATTTTCTAATGAGCATGATGAACAGCCCTTGACCCAGGGTGCCTGTAACCTTATTTGCAACGAACCCCTTATTAGGTAGGGTTAAGCACCCACTAGCTGGTGCATGGGAGAGGCCTATACAAGAACCAGGCCAAAAGTACAGCCAACAGATGCAGCAGCGCTTGTGCAAAAGGGTGCAAAGAAGGTGGCCTCAGCTGAATTTTTTTCCAGTGTAAAAAGTCTTGGGTATGATGGTGACATGCCATAGGGTAATTTTTGTGGCAGGTGCTGCTCTTGCCAGAGCAGGAGCTTGGATGCAGATGGAGTTCTGGGTGGTGGATGCAGCTCTCCTAGTCCCAAGTTGAAGGGTTTATCTTTGATTCCCAAGAGAGATGGCCATCTTTTCTGTAGGCCTGCTGTCTTGGAGGAGCTATGCCACCAGACGTAGGAGTTATGGAAAGAAGTGAACAGGCTACACAACATCACAGAAGGTGGAAAGGAGATAGGCAGGATCTTCTCTGAGATGCAACAGCTTGAAGCACCCTGGACCCCAATTGCAATAAAGGTGCAGGCAGTGTACATGCCTAGTATTTAGGTAGTTTAACCTCTGGAGAAGGCAAAGGATGAAAGCTGGTGACTGCTGACACCAAGAGTAAGACTCCTGCCCCACCTAACAGCTTACAACTACGAACTAGGTTTACTGCTCTCAAAATTGAAGAGGAGCCACATGGGCCTTCAAGGAAAGGATCTATGTCACCTGACCCTAACCCATGCAAGATCACCAGGAAGAAGCAGTGTGTGATTATAATGGGCAACACCTTGCTGCAGGGGGCAGAAACATTCATTTGTTGACCTGACCTATCAACTAGAGAGGTTTGCTGCTTGCTGGGGCTAGAACCAGGATGTTGTGGAGGGACTGCCAAAGCTTATCTGACCATCTGACTGCTACTGCCTGCTGTTCTTTCACATGGTCACCAATGATACTGTGAAGGGAAACCTTAAGAGTATAAAAAATGACTACAGAGCTCTGGGAGCAGAAGTCAAGGGCATGGGACAGGTGGTGTTCTTGCCTCAATCTTTCTAGTCAGAGGAAAGGGTGTGGGGAGAAGGACACTGATAATACAGGTCAGTAACTGGCTGAAGACAGGGTTCTGAGTTCTATGACTGTGGGACCCTGTTTGCAGATCACTGTCTGCTGGTGAGAGACAGGATCCACCTTGGTAAGCAGGGAAAAGTTACCTTTGCTGAAATGGCTGACCTGGGAGAGAGAGTCACCAGCAGCCCTGTGAGAGCATGATACACAGGGCTGATGAGCAAAGAGCTGGGAGTGACGTGATGGGAAGGGATCACAAAGCCAACAAAATGGGGCTTAAGCAGGTTCACCTCCATCATTCTTATGTAAGTAAGAAAGTGCTTGCAGGGCACCATTATGGAGAAATCCTCAAAGCCCCTTCTGGGAAATCAGTATGGTGGGGTGGCTCTCTAAAGTGCCTCTATACTAATGTGTACAGTATGGGAAATTAACATAATGAGTTAGATCTGTGTGCAGTTGTAGACAGTCTTGATGGGATCACAGAAACATGGTGGGTGGATCCCATGACTGGAGGTGTTGCAATAGTGGGATACAAGCTCTTAGGAAAGACAGGCTGGGAAGATGATGAATTGGAGCTGCCCTTTGTGTGAGAACCGCTGGAGTGCATGGAGCTCTGCCTGGGGATAGATGATGAACCAACTGAGAGTTCATGAGTTAGGCTTAAAGAGAAGACAGGCAAGGGTCAACACCCCTGATGTATCTGCTGGAGGGACAAAACAGCAGGACATAAACAATCCTGGAGGTTCCTGGAGTGCATTGACAAGACCTTCCTGACCCAACTGACAGAACAGCCAATGAGAGGTGCTCTGCCGGACCTTATACACACCAACAAAGAGGGACTCAATGGGGATGTGAAGGTCAAAGGCAGCCTTGGCTGCAGTGACCATGAGATGGTGGAGTTCAAGATTCTGAGAGGAAGGAGAAGGCAAAAAGCAAGATCACAGTCCTGAACTCCATGAGAGCAGACTTTAGCTTCTTTGGGAATCTGCCTGGTGCTTGGATGAGGCTATGGGTTAAGACCCAGAGGGAAGAGGAGCCCAAGAAAGCTAGTTAATATTCACACATCACCTCCTATAGGCTCAGTGAATGGGGTAGAGGACCCGGTGACACAAGACATGGAAAAGGCCACAGAACTCAGTGCTTTCTTCAATTCTAGGCCCCAGATACCAGGGGGGAAATTCTGGAGGAAGGAAGTCATAACCTTGGTGAAAAAGGATCAGGTCAGGGAATACTGAAACAAACTAGACATACATAAGTCCATGGGCCCTGATGGGATGGACTCACAAATGCTGAGGCATACCATTGCCATGCCACCCCATAACTTTAAACAATCATGACAGCTGGAACAATTGCATGAGGACTAGAGAAAAACAGTGGTCACAGCTATCTTCAAGAAGAGCAAGAAGGAGGATGCAGGGAACTGCAGGCTCGTCAGCTTCCCCTTGATCCCTGGGGAGGTGATGGAGCAGCTAATCCAGGAAACCATATCCAGGCCCATGAAGATGATCAGGACTTGTCATTGTGGATTCACCAAGGGGAAGTCATCTTTGATAATCTGATCCCTGTCTGTGATGAAATAACAGGTTTGGTAGATGAGAAGCAAGCAGTGGATGTTGTCTATGTAGACTTCAGTAAGGCCTTTGACAGGTCTCCTATAAGATCCTCACAGAAGGTGTTGAAGTATGGGCTAGAGGAGCAGACAGTGAGGTAAATTGTAAACTAGCTGAATGGCTGGATGCAGAGGGTTGTGATTAGTGGTATGAAGTCTGGTTGGAGGCCAGCAACTAGTGATGTATTCCAGGGACAAATCCTGGATCCAATCCTGCTCAACATCCTCATTAATGATCTGGAAGATGGGGCTGAGTGTACCCTCTGCAAGTTTGCTGACAATATAAAAGTGGGAGGAGTGGCTGATATGACAGAGGGTCTTGCTGTCCTTTGGCAGATGGACCTTAACAGGCTGGAGAAATGCGCTGACAGGAACTTTGTGAATTTCAGCAAGGGGAAACTCAAAGTCCTGCATCTGGGGAGGAACAAGTCCATGTATCAGTACATGCTGAGGGCATCCCAGAAGGAAAGATGCTTGGTGGAAAAGGACCTGGGGGTCCTGGTGGACACCAACTTGAACATGAGCCAGCAATGTGCCATTGCAACAACAAAAGATAATGCTATCCTGGGCTGCATTAGGAATAGTGCTGCCAGCAGGTTGAGGCAGGTGATCCTTCTCTCCTCAGCATGGGGGAGGTCACACCTGGAGTCCTGTGTCCAGTTCTATGTTCCCCAGTACAAAAGAGACATGGACATACTGGAGAGCATTCAGCAGTGGGCCACTAAGATGCTGAAGGGACTGGATCACCTCATGTATGAGGAAAGGCTGAGGGAGCTGGAACTGTTCAGCCTGGAGAAGGCTCAGAGAGGTTCTCATCAATGTGCATATATATCTGAAGGAAGGGTATAAGGAAGATGGAGCCAGACTCTCTTCAGTGGTGCCCAGTGGCAGGGCTAGAGGCAGTGGGCACAAGCTGAAACACGGGACGTTCCCTCTGAACATCAGGAAATACTTTTTTACTGTGTGGGTAACAGCAGTGGCATAGGTTTCCCAGTGAGGCTGAAGAGTTTCCATCCTTGGAGATATTCAAAAGCCATCTGGACATGATCCTGGGCAACTGGTTGTAGGTGGCCCTGCTTGAGCAGGGATGTTGGACCAGATGACTTCTAGAAGTCCCTTCCTACATCTACTGTTCTGTGATTCTATGGTTGTTTACATATCTTTTGGGGGTAGAGAAGAACAAAGAACGTTAAAGATTTGGGCATTCAGTAATAATATGTACTTTGGAACTTGTAAAGCATGCTTACAGCCTGAATCAATAAAAACACACTTGAATCTCCTATAATAAAAGTTAAATACTATCCTTGCCTCACCTTGAGTCTGAAGAGAAAGGTGGGACAGTACAAACAGATCAGTGTACCAGCAGTCATGTGTGAACATAGGTGTGCAGAATCATGCCCGATAGGCAAGGTGAATACAAACTACCTTATATGAACATGTAGGGCTAAGTGAAACCTGAAGACACCAGTACACTATATTATAATGACACAGCATACCTAAACCAGTGAAAATAACTCCCCATACCCTTTGACTGAATCCCTTGACCTGCAACTGCAAGATACTATATATTGTACTTGTCAAGGTATTAACATGTCATGGCAAGTAATCATATGATACAGTTTCTACACCACTGTTTTATTCTGTAGACTTTCCTTAGTGTTGCTTTAACTCTCCCCTATTTTGTGTTCTGGATGTCTTCAATATTTCACCTGTATTGATGATGGAAACAGCCGTGTGAGGAAGGTATTGCTTTTGGACTATATTGCTAATAATTTTCTGGGCTCTCTCTTACCATCAAATTGAACCTGTGGATGGAGAAAGAACACACACTAGGAAATGACTTACCCTCCTTCTTCAGAGTATTTGTGACCAAAGGCAAGGATGTCAGATGCCCGGCCACTGCCATCGCATATCACAACAGGAACAGGAGGAGTGTCTCGTAGGTACTCCAGAACGATGGAGATAACATTGGGACCTCCTTCCACAATGAGGGCCACCACTGGAACCCCTTGACCAATTCCTGGAGTAAAAGGAAGAAACAAACAAAAAAACCCAAACAAAAAAGAAAAGGAACAAAAAATTGCAAAGCCAGCAAAGGAAACAAAACATGACAGAAGACAGAAAAAAATAAAATATCAGACTGAAATTACTGCATTGTGACTGCACAGTGTTATGTTAGTCAATATGGCATTTGGAAAATCATAGATTTTAAGGACAGAAGAGACAAGTGTAGTCATCTTGTTGGTTCCACTGCATAAAACAGGATTTTCTAGAATTGTCTTCTGTTTTAAATACAATAATTATGGTTGAAATAGACCATGAATTTTTTGAAAGATAAAATCTTGGTTTGAAAGCATGGAGAAGCTACCACAGTTCTTCGTAACATGTTCAGAGACATGACTTTGTAGCTTGCTTGTAATCTAGATTTTGTGTGGTGTCAGTTTTCAGTCATTGGGTCTTCCAGTAGCTTTGTTTGCTGTTTTAAAATCCCCACTTTGATATTTTTGTTGCTGCATTAGATGCATTTTAAGGTTGCCTCTGGATAGCCCTTTAACATTCTCTTTGATAAACCAAACGTATTCTCTTACAAGTCAGTGCAATACTTGTTTTCCAATTCTAGTCAGTCTCACAGTTTTTCCCTGAATTATCTCCAAATTTTGCAGCATGTTCCTTGACTTGCAGACCTCACACCGGGGACATTGCTCCAGAGCTGAACTAGAGCTGAACCAGAGGAGGGACATCTTCATTTTCAATACTTGTGGTATAAATAGATGGGAGCCCTCTGCAAAAGTTGCAGCACAGACTTTGCCAGTAAAGTCTTATGGATTTAGAGAAAGGCAACCGGACACCAGGCTGGTGTTAACATGACTGAAAAAGCTTTTATGGTTGTCACTTCTTGACCAGTTGAGACTGGGACATTCAAAAGGACTCAGGTAGTAGAACTAGTTGAATATTTTCTATTAGCATTGGTCAAAAGAAAAAATTATTCCTTTTAAATAGCTTTTCCTAAGAAAAACTATATGTATGCTGCACAAAATTTTGATGTTTCACTGAAAAATAAAAAGAGTGTCTCAAACTGTTAATAGCTGGGTTGGGAAAAATTGCATGAGGCCAGGCAACAACAAATTTTAACGTGACTGCCTCAGGTTTCTATTTAGACGGAGTTCAGTCCACAGAACCAAAGGTAAGCCTATGAGACTGGAACACTAGATCTGGTTAGACCCTCTAGAAACATTCACAAATCAAGTGAATTTTGATAGTCACAAAAACTTTTAAAGGATTTGAATTATTGTCAAAAAATGAAGTGAAATGTTCTTTAAAAAAGAAAAAACCACCAGTTTTTACATAAAACAGCAAAATATTGTAAGGACCCCCTGAATCACTTCACAAGCAAACACTGTATTTCCTGGAGAGATTTTCAGCATGCTTTGTTATGGCTGTATCTCCTGTCAGTTTGTGGCTCTTTTAATACAAAACTTAAGTAAAGTGCATGGTATTTATTCATGTCAAGAAAACTATAAGCAGAGTTATAAAATTCAGGCTAATGAAAGAGAGTAAGAAGGGTAGAATATGACAAGGTGATGAACAGGATGATTTTCACAGAGCTCACTCATTAATTTTTTTATTAATATTAAGGACTTCCCTGAGTTGCTGCTCTACCTAATCAGTAGATTCTTTTGGTGGCTAAGTTCTTTTTCAAAGGTCTTAGTGGAAAAGCAGTTTTGGGGAAAGGAATTAAATGAGAATGGAAAATTAAGAACTTTGCTTAAGAAGAGTGAATTATAAGTCTGATGGGTTAACCTGTCCCACATGTACTTCCATCAACTTTAAGGGATGTAAGCTGAAGGTGAATTTTCTTTCGCAAATTTGTGTTGTTTACCTACATTAATTTTAATCATGCTTAAAATTGCATCCCTTAATAGTCCATTCTAGATATTAGCAATAAACCCCCATTTTTTTCTAAGAATCTTACAAATAATACAATTTTATTCCCATAGCAATACATGTAATAGGATACAACTTGTTAGAGTTGAACATGCAGCAACCTCATGTCACAAGTCTGCCCGGGCTTTACTTTGTGACTAGGTGACAAAAGAAATATTGTTTATATTTATGTGTAGTACAAGAATATTTTTTTTGTAAGACAATTGCTATTAGAAGATGAATAAAAATGAAATTCTTGTTGCAGAATATTTTTCTTTATGATACTTCCCAACATAATCACATGGTGGCTGAGACTCCCATCAGTTAAAGTTTTATGCAGAATTGGAAAGAGATACTTTATCATTTAGTTTCTAGTGATCTGGCTAATGTAATGTTATCAAGTTTTTTGAACTTTCTATCAGTACTTGCTTCTTGTGTAGCTTTTCTTTATACTACAGTGTATAGCCAATACTTCTAGCATTTTTAGTTCTGTTGTGGTAGCTGAAGAAAGATTTCCCTTCACTGTTCTTGTTTCAGTCCTCCTTGCTCAAAATAGTGATCACAGAACACATCTAACATAAACTCTGACTGGGAAGCCCACAGCTGGCTGAAATCTTTTATTAGCATTCCTCTTTGGCAGTGTAGTGTTCTCCTAGGGAAGCTGACTGGTAGGGCCCATTTTATTTCATTATGGACAAAAAAATCCCCAGTGGTGTGTTTAAAAGCCTGATGGCTGATGGTGGTCTTTTGTAAACTATTTGCTATAATGCCATATATGAAATTGTCAGCAAAGGTGAATATAAGTGCACAGATTTGAAAGTTTATAATTAACTAATGGGCACAGCTGTACATGGAAATGTAGTACCAATGGAGTTTCTTGAAGAACTTGCCCTGATCCTATCATTATTATTAATGACTTCAAAACAAGAAGTAGAACTGGTACTGACAAAATAATGTTGAGAAGTGTTCTCAGTAATGAGTCAAACTGGGTCTGGATGACATTAAGGATTGAGTAATAGCAATGGAGAAAGTTCACACTGCAAGACACAAAGTAATGTAATTGGTGATTAATAAATTCTTCTGCCAGCTGGGAACTTATTAAGAGGAAATACTAGAAAAAAGAAAAGTGTGATCCAGCTGATCACAGGACAACTGAGTCTTTGGTGTAGCAAGACTATGAAGAAGGCAGGTATGACCCTGGAATACACACAGCAAAGCATTTTCAGTAAGAAATATGGGCATATCAGTGCCATAGCGCAAGCCACTCATGAAATTCCACAGCTACTGTCTGCAGCTATGCTCACACGTGTTCAAAAAGAACAAACAGGAACAAATGGAGGAAAAATCCAAAAAGAGTACATGGGGAATCAAGACCTCATCTTATGAAACAAGATTTGATGAGTTTGGTTCATCTTCCTTAGTAAATGGAAGGGTGAAAGACATTATCTCTGAATATCCCCATGACATATGGCACATTGGCTGTTAATAGTTTTAGATGGAGTTCAGAAGATTTCTGGCTATCAGAGGAGTGAAGTCTTCACAGACTTCTAGTAAGACTGAAAGGGAAAAACTTTCTGAGTTTGGAGTGATGCTCAATAATCATTATAGATGCAGCCCCTTTATGTATGTCAAACTGTTCCTAAAGCAGGTTCCTTCAGTCTACTGGAAGTTTTTTCACTCTTGGTGTATTCTGCTGGATATTGATCAGCTACGTAATTCTAATAATAAAAATAATAATAGTTAGTCTATACAGCTGAACTATTTTTGCCTTTGTGGCTCAATGAATTGGCCATTTGAAAGCATTTCTAAAATTCCTCTTGCATTCTTTACTTTTACTTTTTTTTTTTTTTTAAGTCTTTTTAAACTGCTATAGCCACAGCAGTTGCATGGCATGTAACAGTTCTCTGCAAGTGTTCCTGTTGTGTTTCACTGTTGTTAATCAGATGGCATTTTTTCTCTTCTCTGGTACTGTGGAAACACATCCAGCATGAAAACAATTCTCTAATTTGAGGCTAGTAAAACAAAACAACTTCTCTCCAAATCCACTCTTCAATGAAACTTTGTAGCCTTGAGTTTTTTAAAAAAAAAGCTCATTTGAACCTTAAGTTATCATATACGATTAAGTTCCAGATTGAAATGCAACTCTTTCCATTATTCTGGTAGATATTCTTGTGAAGCAGAAAAGATTTAAAACACAAACTTGATTTCAACATCTCACTTTCCTTTCACAAATCCTCCCTGAGTTTCAGCAAATAGAATTTTTTTCTTTGTAATTTTCACTGTTCTCCATAAATAATTTTGGTTTGGAAAAAATATATTGTTTCTTTACTTTGGAGAGAAAATTAGAAAGTACATTTCTAGAATTTGATATAATATTTTAAAATCAGTTAATAATACTTTGTTGATATTTTTTCAGGGTATAACCACTTCTGGCTTTAAGGACAGCTCTCTTGACTACCATTGTCTGAATAGTAATGTTATGAGGTTTTCTAGATTTGTGATTATTAATTTATGAGCAGTGATGGTATCCACAGTGTGTGAAAGAAAGCCCATAGACATGGGGAAAAAAAAGTCATGTCTGCTTGAATATCTTAAAATTTGAAAAAGAGTGTAAGTGGAATTATCACATTCTCAGCTTTCTATGATGTTTCCAATCACATTTAAATTATTTGTGACATTATATTTGTTTCAGAATAAATACAAATAGATACAAAATATCTATTGATATTGATATTGATATGATATTTGAAAATACAATAGATACAAAAAATCCTAGATGTGTATTTGCTGCAAAATATTAGGAATTTGGAAATGAATGCAGAGGGTCTGTAGAAAAATTTCAGTGGCTAGGAAGACATTGACTGACTATTCCTGATGAGATATTAACACTGCATTTGCTAACAATTTTCCATCTATAAAACTGAGAACTGACCATGCTTCATTTTACTGTAACACCGGACTAATTTGAAAAATATTAGCATGTGATGCCGGTAAGATAGAACCTCTGACTTTGGGGAAAAGGTAGCTGACGAACTTCTCTTTAACTGGTAATCAAAATATTTTTCATTCTAGATCTCTATCTCTCCTTAGAAATGCAAGAGTCAGGAATTCTACGCAAAAGCACTATTTCAGCTTGTGCATGCACATTATACAATAGTTCGCAAAGAAGGGGCTGGAAGTGCCTGTTATATCCACAGGGAATCCCTTGTTTCAGCCACTTCATTCAGAAGAATAATGTCAGGCTGGGAGGTGAGATGCTAAATCTGAAGGTAATACATTCCTTACAAAGCCAAGATCATCAAGTCTCTTGCTTGAGATTGTCAGAAAGAAGGCAATACAGAAATAAAACCATGCTGATGAAAAACCAGTACTACAGTACTGGGGTTGCGGTCTTCTAGCACACATCCAGAAGCTGGGATCTTTGTGCCAAGTATTAAAAGGGACAGTCCAATAAATCAACAAGGCAGAAGTTTTCCTTTCATGTTGTTTGTGGAATTTACCACAAAACTGCCCAAGTCTTGGCCAAACTAAGCAGACCACTCATCTTGCTGGGCTATCTCCATCAACACTGCTGTTTTCACTAAGTACTCTAAAAGTATAGAACCTTAGAAATTGTGTATTTCACATTTTATTAACTGGAAAGAGAGTAGCAGTAATACACTCCACTGAAATGCTGTCCATTCTGAAACTGCAGATAACCCTTTTCAGTACAGGACAATGCATTATTATTATTACCATCACAAAAGACTTTCAATCACTGGTGTTGTTTTCCAAACACAGAAAAAGACCAATTCATTCTCACAGATCTAGATACCTTTTCTATTTCTTAGAAGGCAGAAAATTACATTACTCAGGTTTTTTTATATTCTCTGCAGAGAAGGACTCATCCTATTTTAAGTGAATTATTTATAAATATCTGAAAAATTATGGTGTTTTCCATCCATCTGGTATTTACATTGAGGTTTTATTTTTAAATTTACTCACTTTATTGTTTTTTCAGCATTTCTAGGATAAGTTGTAGTTTCAGCAGATCTTTTTCCTTTTCCTTTTGGAAGATGGAGTAACCTTGTCTAGCAGTATATCTGTAGATTTGAGAAGAGCTGGGAATACTGACTATTGTGTTATCACCATGAGGTTTATCACTTGGTTGACTACACCTATGTTTCAAGATGGTAAAGGTCTGACCCCAAAATCAAAGGTCTTCCTACTTAAGAATGGTCTCACAATTTTTATTCTGTGTTATTGAAAATAGTTCATAAGCCAGAGATATTTTTTTTCTCAGATTTTCAAAGGCAATATTCAGCTTGTATTCAAGAGCAGGTATGTGTGAAACATACACAAGCTTGCACATTACTCCATCTCACATACTGAAGTCAGCATTCCCACTATAAATGCAAAAAGACAGGTAGTCTCTCATGACTTAATTAATAAAATACAGACAAAACAGTGTTTTTATTTTCATTTAAAATAATGATTCATCCAAAAAGAAGAAGAAATAGCACCAAAGAGTTCAGAATTAAAATCAGTTCTCTGAGGCTCATCACTATCTTAATTTCTAAAACAGTAACTTGTATTTGGAGCATTTCAATAAGCATAGATTTTTGCAGGGTAGACTAGATTGCTAAGTGTTTCGCAGTGTCAGCTATTGTGAATATTGTTGGTGCAATATTGTAAATTAGACTGCAATATTGTATGAAAGATTTATACAGTCAACCTAAAGCTTCATTACTGTGTTGTTGTCTTTGTGGCCAGCAACAAAGCCTGTGAGAGGCTTTCTGGCAATTGTGATTCCAGGAAGGTATGTACATATCAGAACATTTGTCCTGATGTGCACCAGTGGCAACTTGTAGGCCTTAATGTTATTATGCAGAAAAGTAATCCCATTTTCCCTTGATACAGCAATACTGCATTAATACATAAATTAAAACAATAAACTAGACGAAATTAATGGATTTGGAAATGGAAGCAATGAAAAACTGCGTAATGTCTGTGCTGTGTGAAAAGGGATTTTAAAAAATCTACCATGCTTTGCAGAAGCCCTACTTTGTTTTCCCAGTTCTTGGAAAAATATGAATATTTTATATGAGTATATTTATAAATAATTTATAACTGTCTTATAAATAATTACTAATTCTTTTTATGAAGAGCTAAACATGAGTTACACTTTTTTTATAGACCAACAAGTGAATAAATGCCTTATTTACTATAAAATGCATTTACTACTCATGTTTTTAAGAGTATTTATAAAGTAACTGGGACATATCAGTAAGTTGCATACTATTCTTAAGTTGACCCCTGAGATCAGCGCAAATAAAACTGAGAGCCTCTTGTTCAGTATCCCTGACAGAAATGACTCTTAATTTCTGCATCTTAGCACTGCATGGAGGGAGGTGCATCTGAGCTGATTTCCTGCTGGTGACCTTTGCTCCTTCATCAGACTAGACATGTTGGTGTGGGTTCCCCTACATTAATTTTCCTTTTCTACCTGGAAATTTTGGCTGGAGAATTTGGTAATTATTTGGATTTGTTTGGGATGTTGGAGCCCGTGGCTGTCCCACTGGAGGAGTTAGTGCACAGCAGTTGGCACAGAAGAGGCATACAGGTGGAAATCTATGTCATGTCTCCTACACAAGGTGCAGCTGTAGAGCAAGTTCTCCAGAAGCTGGATGCAGTGGAAGAACTTAAGGCTTACAGTGCACATAAGACAGAGTCACTGTGGACATAGCCAGTGAGTCCAAACTGTCCAAAGGGTGAGGAGGGTAAGCTGCCATGAACCTACACACAGTGCATGTGCAGTCAGCCTGACATCTCAAAGTCTTTTCTTAATGAGGCACACACTGCTCATCTGTGCAGTATGGAAAAAAGCTGGTATATTTGCATGATCGAGGGGCCTCTACAGTTTTGCACGGCACCACCCTGCTGGTCCAAAGGTTACTAAACTTTCTTGGACCTAGATGTACTATGGATGGTGGGGTAAGTAAATTAGCAGGTTTCTCCACTGGTCACCATGTCACAGGTTGTCGTGTGCTTATCTGATATAGTGAGATAATGGACTCTTAGCAGTAAAAAGCTTCTATGACAGGCTTTAAATTTGTTTCAGGTCTCTAACTTGTGTATGTCCTACAAAAGGTCTACCATCTGTGGGCAACAGCTACCTTCCTACCTGCAAATTTCTTTTAGGACAACGGCTTTTGTAACAGGTAAACTTAATGGTCGCTTAGTGGGTGACAAATACAGTCATAAAATATAAGTCTAAAAATATAAATTAACAGGTATATACAAGTTAGTGTGTCTGCAAGTGTTTGGAGCTGCACAGTGCACTCAAAGGCATGTATATAGACCATTTTGCACAGGTTCTTTAGCACAAATGCCCCATAGGTTTCCTGAAAATAAAGCCTTTATATCCTTTCACGTGCAGAAGTAAAATTAATTTGCATGCAAAGCCAAATAATTTAAAACTTTTCCTATCACATACAATTTACATAAAGAGGACCTCTGTTCCAGATTTTCCTGCCTTCCTAATCTGCTTTATGGAGAAAATTTTAGGGGTGGGTTTTTTGTTTATTTTTTTTAATGTTGTGCCAGCTAATAGAAAATGCTCCCTTATTATAAGGAATGAATCACCAGGTTTTCCCAAAGATATTAAGAAAAAATTCTCTCTGACCTTTGCTCTTTTAACTAAGTGCCTTTTAATCTGGATCACAGCTTCCTTTGCACATACAACTTCAGGAACTGTGTGCTATCTGTACCTCTAGAATTAAAAACCACCTGAGCTCCACGGTTGTTTCACAAGCTCTGTGCTGGTGCCTCTCTCTTCCCTGACAAATTGCTGCTTTTGTAGCCAGCAAGTACTTGTGTTGCTCTGAGGTATGACCCAATCCCACCCCTGGTTGCAGCCTAATGATTTAAGGGCCCAGACTGTGGTGGATAGCTAGCTGAAATATTATTCAACTGTAACGATAAATGTAAAGGCAAATGGCCAGCATGGTAAAACAAGTAGGAATAAATTTTCTTTTAACATACTGAAGGTAACCATCCCTCCCCTTACAGACATGATATCCCTCGTATACATTCAACCAGAAGAGTATGATATGATGATCAAAACAAGAAACTTCGTAAATACAAATTTTTAAAATGGCAAGAAAGTTCATAAATACAAGTTTATAGCAACTTGGCCTTGAAGTAAAACTTGGGTTCAGAGGTTTATTTAATCTTAACACAAAGGCACTCAGTACATTTACTATAACTCTATTACCAACAGGTATTTTGTTACTCACTTTAATTTGGTAAATTCTAACCAGTACATCTTGGTTTGGTTTTCTTTGATTGTTACAAATGTTTTGGATATGTAACAATTGAAACAAAACTAAGCTGTATTTGAATGCCATGTGGACGAATATTTACTAAATCAAGATGAAAAATGAATAAAAAGTTCATGAAACTACAGAGTTATACATGTAATTCTACTAACTAGGAATAGAAACACCAAAACTACCCTGCATATTTGGGCCTCTAATCCAAAAGCAAGTGCCAGTGTAACAAATCCTTAACTGCATCAAACAGATGCTGTGGTTACCAAGTAAAGACTATTTATTCAATGGATGAGGTTACAGTTCAGGACTTTCTAATTCAAGGATTGTTTATGTGTGGCATTTAGCAGAAAATCACATTTAACTGTTAATGGAAGACTGATAAAGTGTTGTGAAGCTCAACAAAAATGTTCCTGTCCTTACAAGCTCTGACAGTTTTAAACTACATTTTGATCAAATCTGATCTTAGTTTTAACCTAAATAGGTGAGAAGACTATGATTTTTTGACTGGAATCAACTAATAAGCATTAATGATTCGTACCTGAAACAGGGCAAAATAGCATTTCTTTCTGAGTTTTTTGCAGTTTAAGGCTTATGGTGTCTTGAAACTCAGGTTGGAACTTGGGGGTTCTAGGAACTCAAAGAAAATCAAAGACAGTCCTTAGCGCAAGAAGTCTGTTTTAAAAGCCCAACTTCCAGGCATTGCTATATTTCATGAAGCTAACAGATTATGCAGTAATGTTGCATCAGCAAAGGCTGAAAGAAATACACCACATAAAACCTGTGGCTTTCAGAAGCATTTTGGTCCAAGTGTTTGTTTGGCACTTGGATATCCTAATGGATAAACAATTAAATATGCTATGGAATTTTAATGAGCAGAAGTCCACCCACCATGAGCTTAAAAGTTTGAGGAAAGTAATTTTTAATTTCTGAACTAATATTTGCCTTACAGTAATACAGAGTCAACAGGTACTGCTCTTTGGTTAATAAAGCGTGTCTGACCACAGGGTAAGTGCTACTTAAATAGACTTAAAACTGTGTTGGATTTACAATAGTCTTTAAAAAGTTTGCCCACACAAATGTGCTTCACCTCTGGAGATCTATGTAGTACTGCCTGTGGTCCCAAGTCCCAACTACCTCAGAAAGGCTAAGTTGTAACAGAAAACATCCTGAAATAATCCAGATCCTTCCTATTAGGTTACACTAAAATAACATTACAGCTTGTTTCTTTTCAGGCTATTGTTTTCAGCCTTTAGGCCCTTTTAGAAACATTTCCTGATGTGTATGAAAAAATTTTGGCTAAAATACAAATTTCAACATCAAATAGATAAGATCACCAGCATATGCAGTAGATTTGCTTCCCCAGCTCTGCAAATCACAGCCACAGTATTCTTACCATCAGAACAATTACATTATTAACTGCTAAGTGAACTAGATGGGAAAAATCCTTCACAGGATGATGGAGAGGGATGCTGAGTCTTTTTACCCAGAGACACAGGAACATCTCCCAGATGCCACAACTGGTTCAAATTTCACATAGCTGCACTTCTTACAGTCAGCCCTCCCTTTTCCTCACCCCTTATCTCCAGTACCTTCCCCAGAGCAGAACCAGTTACTACTTATTGCAGATATGGCAAAAATGAGACAGATATTTCTTGTAATCATTGAAAGGACTGTTCAGTAATATGACCAAAGAAACTTACACATTAAAAAAAAAAAAAAAAAGAAAGAAAAAGGAGCCCAAACTCATTCTATCCTCTTCTGAACAACTCCAACAGTTTTCTATTTTCATAAATTAAATGGAACTTCCGCTTCTTTGGAGGCTTATTACATGCCCTATGTGTAGAGAAATCAAAATGACCTGGTAAGCCAATAAAACAAATTCTAAGAATATTTGCGGTCTTTCTCAAATTCACAGAACTAAAGGGTTATGTGTGACAGGATGACACAGAACCACTACTAATAAAGGAAAGCTCACAACCCCTGGACTTATTTTTGGTTTTCAATTTTTTTTTTACTTTTCTTCTGCCATAGGCTCATTGAATCTCATTTGCTATAATTTCCTTTTTCTTCTTCATGCTTCCCAACTGCATTTTAAAATTGCTAGTATAAATTTTATTTTGTTCAGCTTTATTGCTTCCTTTGTAGTTTGCATTCATTCTCTTTGTTCCCCTTGTTGTGGTCACTTCCATTTTGCATTCTCATCTTTCTAGTTTCCTTTTTGGTATCCCAATAACACTTTCACTTCCTCCCTGTCTCAATGTGTCTAATCCATAAGCCTCTTTTATCTCCTCTATTTTTAATTCTCTTCTTTATTAAGAGTATGATCGCATTTCATTTGTCCCAGCCTCTTCTCCTTTCTCTTCTGCCTCATCTCAGTATTCTCACTCTTTTTTTATTTGTTCAGTGCTCCTTCCTCCTCTGTCTAAATTTACCTAGTGATGTATCTGCCATCCTAACAGATGTGGTCTTGACAGACAAATCTGTGGTCCTGACACCTGGACTGTATCTTCATTTAATATTGGACTGATCCTAAAAACTTCTCCAAAGGACATCAAGGAAGGTAACAAGAAAAAAATAGATGAAAAATTTGTGATACTTTCTTTTGCTTTTCACACCTGTCTTTGCAAAAGGATAAAGTTTAGAGAGTCCTCAGTACAGGTAAGACATGGGAAGAGTCTATGGAAGACTAAAGCCTGGGATTTGTGAGCCTCACAAGCCAGTAACAATGCACTTGGTTACTTTCTACAGAATGTCTGTATATTGCTCAAGGCTGGCACTTCAAGTTCAAAGACATGCTGTGATGGGTTGACCCTGGCTGGATGCCAGGTGCCCACCAAAGCCACTCTATCACTCCCCCTCCTCAGTTGGACAG
>JANZLQ010000079.1:43466367-43481024 GCA_026212715.1 Elanus axillaris
CAGCTACCAATGCAGAACACAACACTATGAGGGCTGCTATGGGGAGAATTAATTCCATCTCAGCCAGACCCAATACACATGCACACAAGAACCTTCATGGATTTCAGTCAAAACTTACCCTATCTGTCCTAGAAGTCAACTGTTTATTAGGCCAGTACAACAGGACCTAACTGGTTTTGCACTTCTTGGAGCTCATCAGCTGTAGGTAACGGCCTAAAAGACTCAGAAGCAACAACAATTTCAGTAATTTTCATGTTCTGTCTAAATTTCCTTGGTACTTTCCCTGGTGACCTTTGGATGTGAGTGGTACCACATACTGTAGTCAGCAGTTTAGAAAGTTATCACAGTAACATAACCAACTCTTACATTGCCTCCAATTACATATTGAGGAGCTTTTCATTGTCATATATTGCATATTTGTCAACATATTGGATGCTATGTTATGTCAGAAAAGTATCCCTCCTTTCTCACCTGTTCTAGAAAACAACAGCGGGTGAGATACAGAACAGCAGAAATTTTGTTAAAAAGGATTGACCCCCAAATGATCTCTGTTTCTTAGATTTATGGCTTTGCTCTGATTTTTATAGTAAATTCAATAAACCTAAAATGTCCATATATTATGGAGATGAAATGACCTGTGTTTTTTTCTTGTATATCAATCATATTAAAACACATATGTTTTCAATAAACTAATCTATTGAAAGTCAAGTCCATGAGAGGAATTTATGGATTCACTTGCATTCAATCAATTCTGTATTTATCTGTGCTTCAGGAACAATTTTTAACCTGCATGTGCTTTCTCAACCCTGTCTGAGATGATATTTTTGTCTCCCGTGTCTGATTCACAATATGATTCTTTTGACGAAAAAGGCGCAAGTTTTGATCTCTTACAAAGTCTGAAATGAGTCAAGCTTCAAACAGTTCTGAGTTTTATTTAGATTTCACAGGAGTCAAACCTGAAGCAGGCTTCCTCTCCTGGAAGGAAGTCTACCTACATCTTCCCAGCTATGTAGTTATGAAAATGCATCTAGGGCTGCACAGAGTATGAAGAAAAAAATCGGAAACAAATGGGAATTCCAATGTATTTGATGATGGTGCAATGGTCAGAGAAGATGCCAGTGATGACAGTTGAACGTCCCTTTGCCTTCCCAGCCCCCTTCATATATTCTCAGGCATAGGATGACAAAGGGAAGTCCACGGGTCACATGAACAGATATAGTCGACATATTACCCTGTCCAAATTGCCTTCTCTACCCAATCAAATCACCCAACTTTATCCATCAATTCCTTACTCAGAGATGACTTTTTCTCATAGGTCTACCAAAACTCAACTATATTCAGCAACTCTATAAAGACGAAATATTAAATACAAGGACACAGGTACCAATGCCTGTGGTCTGTTTGTTTTCAAACAGCACACCACAGAGGCAGAGCAAGCCTTCAGCATGAAACAGCATTTTAAAAGTAAGAACACGTGCAGATTGATAATGAATAATAATATTCCACATGAATCCCTATGTGGTCTAGGAGACAATCCTTCCAGTAATGTACTAATCAGAAGAAGAGTAAGAGTATCAGAAGGTGGACCTACACAACCTAAGGATTCGGTGTCGTAATCTTTCTAAGATATACCAACAAGCTTCAATTTGTGGAACTGACCGAGCAGAGCAGAGTGACTCTTGGGCAAAATACACAGAGGTTTGTTTGGGGTTTTCCCTACTTTTTTGAGCAAAATAACCAACAGACTGAGATCTCAAGAGTTTCTAGGAAAGAGGACAAGGCATCAGCCCTTAATAAAACTGCAGTACATAACATGTATTTATTTCTGTTGTTTACACATGCTGCAGAGAAGATGAAGCACAATATAGATAGCACTTAAGGTGTTAGTGTTGCAGCAGAGAGCGGGAGATCAAAAGTACTGTTGAGGCTCACTATACACATCTGTTGTGGCAACTTTAACATAGATGGTCATTTAGCTTTAACATAAATGTACACCTTGCTCTTCAAAGCCTTGTGACACAGTCTGCCTGTTGCAGAAGTATGGCCTACTGAATGCAGATGAATCCCTTCTGATCTGTAGTCCACACTTGGCTTTGAAGAAGAAATAATTTTGTCCATTTTCTGGATCTGTAACCTTCAAAAAGGCTAAAAGATTGTGTTTTTTAAAGGAGTTTATAAAAGATACAAAATAAACCAAACAAAACATTCATATTTTCTGAAGGAGTCTACTTGCAATTAAACATGCATTGCCTTTATGTCTTCTGGCTTAACATTCTGGTTTCAAGTATGTCTTTTGTTACATTATCCTCATTTTTACCTTATTTCTGGGTCTTCTGGAAAAAGAATTGTTAAAAATCTCAAAAAGGGCTTTGTTTTTTCTGCATAACTATTCCTGAAAAAGAAGCTGGTAGCTAGTTTTATGAAGAATAAAAAGATTGCATAATGAAAAATGTCTTCCCCCCATCAGCAAAGGCTGGACTCCTGCTGTCTAAGTGACATTATATATCCTTGTTCTCTTAATTCCTCATTATAGTGAAGTCCTTTTGCCTCATCACTACTTTTTCTTTCTCTGAGGTTATGTCTCATCCTATAAAATGGCAGAAATCTAAGTAGTCCAAGCTGACAAGTAAATGAGCCTCTTTAAATCATTAGAGCAAACATTAGATCTTTTTACATTTTAATCCATGATGGTAGCTGTTAACGCCAATTTGAATACAACTGCCTCTCTGGTTGGACTTCACCTATTTCCAAAGCTAATTTTGAGCATGTAAAATTTCCGTCAGTTGTAGAGAACAGAAAATTCTGGCAGTATTCTGACCAAGACTTAAATCTTTTGGTAGATGAAGCTTTCAATATAAGAAAGATGTCTGGATTTAAAAGAAAAATGTCATTAGCACATGGTGAATATGTTTTCAAGGCCATTTGTCAGATTTGCAAGTACCACAAAAAAGCTTATTCTGCCCTTTTAACTGCTACTGAAAGCACATTACTCCTTTCTAACACAGGCCAAACACAAATTTTATTACTGATATGTATGTGCTGATGCATTAAGACAAACAAAAAAATGACTGCATGGTTTCTGAAATACCTATGCACACAGAACATGCTGTAAGTGCATGCTATGCTATGCTATGCATTGCGTCATGTCATGTTGCGTCGCATCCAGATTCTGATGCTGCTGACAGATAATTATACATGTTCTCCTGAAGAAAAACTTACAACATTCCTAATTAATTCACAACTTTTTAAATTCTAATTAAAACCTTTTATATAGGCTACATGTGATCATCTTATGTATGTAAATTTGTATCCTTGTCTTTCTCCACTGCTCCAGTAAGGTCATTCATATGAAAGAATGTAGGCATTTGTGATGGAAGTGCTTGGCAATCATGCTGTAAGCTCTTTAAGTATTTGAGAATATTTCAGTTAGTAGTAACAATTCAGTTAATAACAACTATATGCCATGAACTGAAGGCCTTATTGCAAACAGGAGGAATGAACTGCATATTGTAAAAATGCAAACATGAGTGCTTAGCCAAAAGGGGGAAACTTTAGGTATGATTTTTCAAGATTCTGTAAGTACTGGTAAAGGGTATTTTTATGTAATATGAAGTAATTCTAGACCACACTTGTTATTGAGAAAGCATTGTTCTGGCTACTCACAAAATGGGTGAAACCCACAGCATGTCAATCTATTGAAGTGACTGCCTGAAACTGACTAATGGTCCTCAGATTAGACCTATTAGCTGAGTTGCTACATTGGCAATTATTCTAATCTAACCATCTGTGGAGTGGCAGGAATGCATATTTTATGACTTGTAACTTCCAACACGTTTTGTAGACAGATTTCTTTTGTGTTTCTGGTTGGAGGTAAGACTGATGTACCTATCGTGTTACTCAGCAATGCTCTGCAGAAGCGCTAATGATGTACGTCTTAGCAAATGACCAGGCCATTCTAGCACACTCCACAGAAATGTTTTGTTGTCATCTAGGAATGTCATAACTGGAGAATTCACAATAGGTCATCTATAGTAATTAGATGCTTCATTTCTTTCCTTTCTCTGTTTATAGATTATGTAATCTGTTTGGTAATAGATTAAGTTCTCCTTCTCTACTGGCCACTAGTATTTTCCCAGGATGGGAAAAAAAAGACTAGCTGCACTTTTATTCTTGTGGGATCATAAGATTTCTAATCCAATGCCAATACCAGTTTTCTGGTGAAAATTGTTCTACCTCTTTTATTTTAAACACTTTCTTTTTAAACTTCTATTTGCACTATTGTGACTCATTGGAAAGAAGGTGTAAGTATACAATATTTGGGAAAAAGCAGCTGCAAAGGGGACAAAAAATCTACAATGTGAAGACAACTTCCCAGGCAGCGGGGGGGAGGAAATATATTGTATGTAGGTTTCTACAAAAGAAAAGAAATTCTCAATATTTTAGAAGATATGTTGAGTCCTATTCCTTCTGAATAACATTGAGTGTAGAAACATAAGTCTTTAGAATGACTTTAATCAAGGAATACTGTAGATGAGAGGAGAATGAGGGATGTACAAGAATTTTAGAAAAAGAATAGTTAAATGTTATGTCTACAATATCATGGCAAACTATCTCTTGAAGATGAATGCCTAATGACTTTTAGTTATCCTTATAAAGATAGTAAATTAGGCCACTTTTTTTTTTAATGGAAAGTTATTTCAAGGCTCAAAGACAGTAAGAAATTGTGTGATTTTTTTTTTGAAAATGAAGTCCAAACATGAAAAATCTGCAAATAAATTGCAATTTTTCTGTGCTCATTCTTGGAAAAGGATTCCAACAAGGTAAATCACTTGACTGTTCAGAGTAAAACTCGCAGCTTTTGTTCTAATCAGGTAACTATGTCAAGGACCTGTTGATGCCAACCTGAATGCGATCCAACAGCATGCTCTCAGTGCACGTAAAGCAAACCATGCCCTTGTTCTATGTTAAAGGAATGTCTCAGGTGTGAGTTTTTATCCCATCCACACTCTGATCATCACTAGTGGGGCTACATCTGAAGTACTGTATTCAGGTTGGGGCTGTCCACTTCCAGGATGATGAGAAGAAACTGACGAGCATATAGAGAAAAATGGCTAAGCTATATAGTGGCCTAGACCATACATCTGAAGAGGAGAGTTTGAGACAGCAGGGCTTGTTTAATCTTTTGAAAAGAAGTCTAAGGAGTAATCTAATACCTGCCTACAACTATCTGCAGGAGCATTAGAGTGGTGTTAGAGTCATATTCTTCTTACCAGGGCCAGGCCCTGTGAAGGGAAAATAGCCACAGCTAGCAGCTCCAGATCAGACAGTGATGGTGGGGAAAGTTTCAAAACATTTTGCTGGAGCCCATATAGATGGTTGAATATCAATTATTGGAGGTTTTCAGACTTGGCTAAACAAAGCTATGGACAAGCTTATCTAGCATTGACAATAGTCCACTTTGAGAGGAGACTCAGACTGGGAGCCTTCAGCAGTCTGTTCCAGCCCATATGAGACCTATCATTCTACAAATAGCTCTTCCAGAAGCAGTGAATTAGAAATCAGTAAACTGGCAGCTGTGAATTATGTCAGCCTGACATGCTGTAGATCCCTGCATGACAAGAAACAGTGTAAGTGTAGCATCATAGCTGGAAGCATAGCTGCAGTCCACTTACTGTATCTCCGAAAAATTGCACCTTTTGAGCTGGGATATTTTATTGCATTTAAAATCTCCGTGCATTTGTCATGAAAACTTTTTGCTCATTAAGGCAGTATTTTTGGAATAGGATGAACTAAAATTGATTTAACTCCACATTTCAGTGTAAAAACTTTTACGTGAGCTGTCAAATTATCCATGCAATGATGTACAAATAAATCATATGGCAGAGATAGTCACAAAGATATTTTTCCTTCCTCCCAGAGCACATCTTAAGGTAATCTCCCTGCCTTTAAATTCCTGCAAAAGGTCCAGGACGCAAATGCTTGTGTGAATTGGAAACCAGAAACATTTCTGATCAGATCACCTTCACTATTTCCTTTTGATCTTGAAACAGTTTTAGAAAAGTTCATCTTACTTTCAACATTTCTTACCACAAAATGACACACTTTGAAACTTCACAAGTTTGGACAACTTGTGGCTCACTGCAAGACATGGTTGCTGGACTGTGTTAAAAGAATCTTCATTTGTGAAAATAAGAAAGACCAGTCCTGATCATTCAAGCATCAAATTGACCTCAAGCTAAATGCACAACTGAGTGACCTGCAGCCTCAGACTGATCCACAAATGCAGCTGTATCTCTGCTTGCCTGGAAAGCAATTTTAATTCCTGAGTATTTGCTGTGGACAAAATATGAGGTATGGAAGCAGTAAAAGCTAAAAAGGTAAAGTGTAACAGCATATTCAATGAAATCCTTTCTCTAGTGTTCATAGGGGCATAAGGCAAGCTTTTTATTATTATTATTACATTAATTCAGGAAATTAGATACTGCTGCATGACAGAGTGATGCTGTATTAGGAACAAAAACAGTTGAGTCTTTCAGAATTATCTGGCATACTTAATGACCTGATTAAATCTTAAATTTTATAAAAGACACTGCCACTGTCATAATCTATTTGAAAAGAATTCCATGTTCTGTGTCTTTAATAGGTGAGCACAAGCTTGAAGTTTTCCTTTGTGAATAGCGTGTGATCCCAAACATCCAGGAAAGCTATCACTGCACTGGAGAAAGATATAGTTTAAGCAAAGCAAAGTAAATAAGAAGAAATGACAAGCCAAGCATGTAAATGCCAGGCAGGCTTAAAAATGAGAATAAATCTGCTTTCAGCACTATTGTCCAGGGACAGGCTGTGAAATAAGAAGTTACCAACTGTTTATTAGTTCCTAAATCTGTTCTGTTTTCTAGCCCTCTGCTCTTTTGTTTGGTGATTAACTAGAAATTGTACCTTTTCCTGACTCTACAGCAAAAAAAAGTCTGATGCTGTCAGTGTTTTTCTCCACTCCACAGGCTTACTACTGGAAAATGGTAAGTAAGGACACATATGCATGGCTGCACACACTCCTGTTTGGATGAAGATCCCTTTGCAGCACTGTCCCTGCAGGCACAGGGCCAAGGAACTCCAGTGTTCTGCTAGGAATGAGAGTAAGGAAAGGCATCGGAAAGTGGCCATCTGTTTGGCTGACCGAACAAGGCAGGTGGTCCTTCTCTCATCCATATGGCCACCTTTCTATTAACTAGAGGCTGGGCAGGAGTCAGTCACCTTCTTTTAAACAAAGGAAAACAAAATATGGCAGAAACATTCTGGATGACAGTGGACCAAGACATAAAAATTGTACCAGTAACTTCCTTCTTAACAGTTCTCTCACATTTCTGTTCTGAAGAAATGTTGTGAGACCCAAGTACTTTAAGAGTGTTTTATAAGAGAGATAGATTTGGGAGGGAGAGGTTAAATGATTGAGGTACTCTGTCACAGAGAAGAGGGAAAAGGAAGATACATACTCCTGGGGGCGGGGTGGGGGCTGCAGAGAGAAACCAAAGAAGAGAAATCCTTCATTTTTTGTAGGTGTTTGAAGAAGTCAAGCAGGCAGGTGACTTGAACCACCAAAGGTGAGGAGGTTCATCCATCAGTCACTTTTCAACAGATAAACCTCTTGTTCAAACCTGAATTAAGTTAAATCTAAAGAGATTAAGTTTTTAACCGAAAGATTTCCCCAACACAATGTTGTGCTGTAAACTGAAAAAGCTCACATTTTTCTTGTAAAAGTCCTAAAAATAATTATTATTTAAGGCACAATTTTCTACAATTTGATTACATCATATATGTCATTTTCAAATGTGGATTTTTGTTGCTGGTCAGCTGTTGTGGTTTAACCCCAGGCAGCAACTAAGCACCATGCAGCCGCTCACTCACTTCCCCTGCCCCCTTGCCCCAGTGAGATGGGGAAGAGATTCAGGAAAAGAAGTAAAACTCATGGGTTGAGATAAGAATGGTTTAACAGAACAGAAAAGAAGAAACTAATAATGATAATGATAACATTAATAAAATGTAAATAGTAATATTAAAAGGATTGGAATATACAAGTGATGCACAATGCAATTGCTCACCACCCACTGGTGGATGTCCAGTTAGTCTTCAAGCAGCGATCCCCCCACTCCCACTGCCCCCAGTTTATATACTAGACATGACATCCTGTGGTATGGAATACCCCTTTAGCCAGTTTGGGTCAGCTGCCCTGGCTGTGTTCCCTCCCAACTTCTTGTGCCCCTCCAGCCTTCTCGCTGGCTGGGCATGAGAAGCTGAAAAATCTTTCACTTGGTATAAACGTGACTTAGCAGCAACTGAAAACATCAGAGTGTTATCAACATTCTTCTCATACCAAACTCAAAAACACAGCGTTATACCAGCTACTAGGAAAACAATTAACTCTACCCCAGCTGAAACCAGGACATCAACCTAGGATTACATCGTACTATGTCCATCTGCTAAGGAAACACATAGGCATGCACACACTGCTTAGGTTGCACACACATTTGTGCATACCGACACACTGGTCTCTGAGAAAATCAATATATACTCTGATCTCATAAAAAGAAGAAGCCTGTAGTACATGAAGTTCATGCAGTTCATGCATTGGTGTTGAAAGGTGTAAGTAGCACACCACTTTAAGCACAGACTACACTCATCATACAGAAAGCTTTACCAAGCATGACCAACATTGCTAGTTTATCTTCACCCCATCTGGCCTGCCTGTAATTCATTGTCATCTGATGTCTGAGAGCCTAAATGTGTTTCCTAGTCTCATTCCAGTTTCAAGTGCCTATATCACAAAACCTGTCACTGTTCCTGGCCTCAAAATTGCATGTTTATAGAGAGTTGTCAGCAGTAAGGGTGGACATATGAGCACTTCTGAAAAATAAGTTCTGTTTTTATCCCTAAAGGTAGGTTGGTTATGCAGGTACAACACTGATGTTTGTTTGTGAGACTAAAAGAATTCCTGCCTGGCTAATGTCCAAAGGAAGATTTCTTCCCTATATATGCACTAGGTTTAATTTCTAGAGCTGATCCTTTTTTCTTTTGATAGCACCAAGTTTCTAAAAAATAACTTATTTTAAACAGAAGGAAAAACAAATACCCGAAATATCTAGAAAGAAATTAACACCCCATCTAAATTAAGCATCTGTACAGTAATACTGGGCTATAATCTTTTATTTTATCCAAGGTTACTTAGACGACTATTTACTTTTCATTTTACATAGGAAAGTGGTACATGATTATAAAAGAAAAAAACCCTATAACTTTGAGAGAAAAACTGGGGCTTCAGTCTGATCATGATGTAGAATGTATCATCATGATTGTAAAAGATGAGGTGAAAGAACACCTAACCTCATATTCTGCCTCTGGCTGTGGCTAATGACAGCTGCCTAGGAGAAACTAATAAACATAGTGCAAACATGTAGTAACACTTCTATGGAATACTCTCTTTGCCTCTAAATATCAGTGGCTCTGGGACTGCTTGAGTTGTCCAGTTGTCTCTCCTGCAATCATACACCTCAGTCATCTCTCTTCCAATCTGCAAAGTCTTTATCATAAAAAGCTCTCCCTTACTTTTTGTCACCCTTACCTCTACCTTTACTAATTCCACAGTATTATTTACAAAACAAAGTGTACCAGAACTGTATACAGTTTTAAGGAGATGGGGATACCAAAGACTTAAGTTGAACTTGAAGAGCCTTGGCAAATATTGTTTGAAACTTATCAGAAACAAATTCAGCTATTTGTCCTGTACCCTTACCCAAAATCAAATTTTATTATCTTTGTTCACCATTATTTGCTTTTATTAGCTCATGCTCACCATTTTAGACAGTAGAACTACCCCTAAAATATACAGATCTTATTGCCTATTTAAACTCATAGGGTCTTTGATATATTGCAATTACAAGAAAAAACAAGCAAAATGTTACTCACTTGTATTTATCTTCTGAAGTGAAATATGCTTTTCCAGCTGTCTACGAAGTTTCACCTCTGCTCCATATTTACCAGTAGTGCCATTGTCAGCCAAAATAAAATGAGAATGCATACTGTTGAGCACTGTCAACTTACTCATGGGATTGGACATCGTCTGGTATGGTCGGACCACCTGCATTTTAGAGACAGAGGAAAAAAAAAAAAGCACTAACCAGAAAAGACCCTCTGAATCAGTTACAAGACACAAGCTGACATGATGATACAAAAGAAAAAGAAAAAAAATCAAAATTGTTTGAAGTATTGCACTGAAGCACTGCTGTGTTCTATGTGTAAATTAGAAAATAACCTTAACACTTAAACCACCTCTTTGTGGCCACCCTTTGTAAACACCAACCTTTTAGACACTTTAAGCAGACACTGCTTAATGGGTTTTCCATGGTAATCCGTTTCAATAGCATCGATGGGCATTGTTTCAGTGGTAAGTCCAGCTACCTGGAAAAAACTGTTGGCCCATTCTTAGCACAGTACAACAGCTTTAGGAAGTTTCCATTCAATGGGGAGTTTGCTACACTGCCGTTGATTTGTTTTCATCAGGAGAAACTCTTCTGCAAGCAGATTATATTGTTGCAGAGTTAGCGCACTCATAGCCTCCAGACAGACCAAATAATAGCACTGGGCCACATTTGGCTGTCAACTACTTTGGTGGGTCTCCAGTGACATGTGTAAGACTGCACTGAGGTGGCAAAAGAATTTGTGTTGTGTCAAGGGATCCTGGCTGATCATTCAATGACAATTCCTAGAAATATTGTTCCCTGCATTGTTTACGTATGTCTTGTCTTTTTGGAAAGACAAAATTCCTGAAAATTTGTAAAATGAAGACCTAGCTGAAGAAATGCTGAAGTGAGTTGTTACAAAACTCAGCTGGGCTATAGTTCATCTGCAAGGAATTTTCTTCACAGCTCTGGCACTGTTCATTTTGGAAACAAAAATCAACAAAATCTTCTGCTTTTTAATGTACAAAATGTACACTCAAGTTTTGGCAAAAATACTTGCAGACGGAAATATATTAACTTATTAATTTCTTCCTAGGCTTCTCTTCCTTTTTCTTATTTTAAAGAGCTCTCTAACTGAGGCGTCATTCTTTATAAATAATATATGTTAGTAATACTTTGGCCAGAGATATCTCTCTATTATTTTCACTTGTGAATGCTTGCAGCACTTTGGTCAGCCCTTTGATGTCAAGGGGAAACCCACAGACTTCTTTTGCTGTTATAAACTGCCACACAGATGGTACTCTGTAAGCTGTTCAGCCTGCAAAAGGTAGGAAATAGGTCTAAGAAGACCAAGAGGGCAGCTGGCCAGCAGCAAGGCAGTGCACTCCACTGTGAGAACAGGTGATAGCTTTGACTCTAGTTTCTCTTGTACTGTTTCTTTTGGTGTCCCATTCATAAAACATTTATTCTACAGGCACATACAGCTTAACAAATAGCAAAATACTGCTGGAACATGTTCATTAACTAGCTTCTACAGACACAGAAACAATGCATCCCATGCCACAGTCGGAAGGAAAAAGAAGGTTCTTCCTCACATGCCTAAGAATCAAATAAAATTGAACTGAAACAGTTACAGGTATTTTAAACTGGTACCTGCCCCACCTCTTAATACACAGCAGGCACAGGCCAGAAAGATCTGATAGAAGAGGAATGACTTGAGTTGCCCTTTCATTGCATGACTACAAGCTGCTGCACATGCAATTCTACTGATAGCTTGTGCTTTGTCCCCGAGAGACACAGCTCAAAACTGTCTAATCGTGACAGTTTGATCTGAAGGTCTAACGAGCTGCAGCACCAAAGACTCCACACATTGATTTAGTAATGCTGCTGCAGGGCAGATTAGAAGGCTACCCTTTTGTTCTGTCTGCTGTTTAGCTACAAGGTGAATCTTATGATTAATAAATTTTACAGATGTGAAAATGAGAATACAATTATTTTCAATTGAGCTGTTCACAGCATGCACACTTCAACTGCTGAATCACTTTTTAAAAATAATAAATTGCACAAACCACACTGTCAGACTCTTTTCCTGATTAAAGGATAAGAAAAATCTTCAGGAAGGCAAGAAAATCCTAGGCTTTGAGGTTATTTCCTTGAGGTGAATTGCTTTTACACAACACTCAGCAGATTATCAATTTTTCATTCCTACAGTTCCCATTCCTTTGTTCTTTCTAATCCCTTACATTTTACAGGCAAGTTAAAAGTTTGGGGAAACTTTGACTGCAATGTTTTCTCATCCTCCCTCTGCATTGAGAAGAGGGAATAATGCTGCCTGGCATCTTTCTCAGCAGAGTTGAAAGGAAGCACTTAGGCTCAAGACAAACCCTCTAAATATAGGTTAATGAATGTGGCAGCGGCCATGCTATGAAGCAGTACTAAAGCTGCACTGGCTGAGGGCATTCTGTCAATAGGTGAGGTGCTGGGCTAAGGGGAGCAGTTGCCTTTGCACCCTGAGGTGGCAGCAAGCTTGAATTAAAAGCACTGTTATACTCTGTTTACATTCCCTGTGGGCATGTGAAACTCAGCGTATGGACAGCACTTGAAAAATCGCTCAGGGTAACTCACCATGAACAATGAGCATGCATGTGCCATGTGATCCAACGCATAAACCCGAGTAGTCTAGGTGAAGGCAAAGAACTTACAATAAACTTAGTGTGTTCAGAGTAGTGGTGGAGCAAGAAAGAGATGCGTGCTTTGCTTCTCAAAAAGTAGTAGCTGTTGTTCTAAGTAAGCCGTCTCTTCAGCCTCACTGTTCTGGGGTACAGCAGGGAATAGAGTAGTTGCTGGTTTAATGTAAAGGATCCTGGAAGCATCAGGGTCCAAATTCTCCGTATATGCTACAAATATGCCAGTCCCCAGCTTTGCCCCAGGCATACTTTCCACCTTGTAGTTAGCAAAGAGAGCTGAATCTCTTTTTCTTACATCTTTCCTTAGAGTAATAATTATTTCCTGACACAACCTGCAAGGGGGGTCTGATACTTTGACACTGGATAAAAGTTACAGAGAAACGAACTTGTGAACTATTTATGGTTATTTGTAATCTTTCCCCTCCCCTGCAACTCAATTTCTTCTCAAAGAATAACATCTCTCTGGAAGGATAACTGCAAGATATCTACCAAACCCAAGTCAAAATTGGTAACAACAAATCCAACGACAATAAAGTAATACACACTAATTAATTGCCTGAGATTTGTAACTTTTATCATTTTTCTGAAACCTGCAGAAAATAATTAAATCAAAACATAATCTTTCTGAAGCTGTATAAACAAAGAACTATGAGAGACAGAAGGAAGTAGTCTCATGCTATAAGCTAACGTTTTTCAGATTACTATGAAAGAATGAAAAGGAAACATGTAGCCCATCTTGACAGTCTGATGCATCTGTTGTCTCGTATACACACACAGAGCAGGTAATATGAATGCTGTTTTTTCTGACAACACTCACCAGAAGATGTTTTACAGATTGTGATTTAAAGTGGTGAGTTCTGGCCAGATGCCTATCAAGCTTGACCACTATATGATTTTTTTTCATATACATGAATGGTAAGGAGACACTAATTCTAAGGCGATGCTATGTCTTGAATGCACACTTTTTCTGGTTTGGATAACCTTTGGCAATCTCAGGCACGTAGGTGGTATTCTGAAAATGAAGGGGACCTTATACTGACAAAGCAAAGTCCTTTATAATGAAGCATTTACTGATAGGATCAGGGAGAAGAGCATAGGCAGGACTTGGTATCTTGATGAAGATAAGCCTTTCTCAGTTCAGCTGTAATATATAGTAAACAATTCCAGTTCTTTAAGCTTTAAGCTTTCCCCATTGGTTATATTTTCTACACTTCCTGTTTGCTCTTATTTCCTTGACTTGTCTTATTACTAGACATTGGTCTCATGTGCCCAGTGCCATAAAAATGAATGATTCCTGTGTATCAGTCCTGGTACTAAATTCCAGCATAACACTCATCCTTCTGAAACAGCACTGAGTTGTGATGTAATTGAGTTGTTAACTGTTGACTACCTGGTGACCCATTAAAACATGGAAGGTCCCACCTTTCCTGAAGAAGTTGTCTATTTTGTTATTGTCCAGGGATTTTGGGAAGTTCATGCTAGCACTCGCTCCACAACAGGCTTATGTCTAACCTCTCTGTTGTGACCCTGCCCTCCAAAGTGCATACAACCTTCCAGCTTCTAAATTTCCTCCCTATTCCACCATCTAAATCAATACTGAAAAAACCCTGAAGACATAACTAAGCAGGTAGAGCAAGACTGAGGAGTTCTCCAGTGAGGACCATTTGAGTATCCCAGAGAAAACTTTGTTGACAACATGTTGCTACTTTCAGTTATAGTTACAAAATTCAGCAACTGCATTAATATAAAAATTGGTTACTCTGAAACTGCAGTCTTTAATAAATTGGAAGCATTAGCTAGAAACAGACTGACAAAGCCAGGCTTTATTTTTTAACAAAAGAAGTATCTAAGGATGTTTGTATTCAACTTATGTTTAGTCCCATATGAATTTAGCTTTTATGTAAAATGGGACAATATTTGCTCCTTATTTTTATGATTTCAGCTGCATAGGAGAGTAGGTTTCAACTAGCAGTATATTCATTGCTTCAGTTTTATAAAATTTATTTTTTCTGAATAT
>JANZLQ010000079.1:43481124-43556753 GCA_026212715.1 Elanus axillaris
TTTATTTTTTCTGAATATTCTGAGCAGTACAAAAGAACAGGTATCTGTTATTAGAAGTCCATAAAGAATATCTACAACTGGCAATGATCGTGCTTCCAACATTTGAGTTCTACGAAGTAAAAAACGCAATTTATACTGGAACACAGAGTATGTGAAAGTGGTACATATATATGTATACATATATATAAATTAAAAAAATATATAATACATAATATATAAAATATATCCTATTCTATTATATATTATAGTACATATAATGTTATACTATATATAATGTTATCCATATCTGTATAATAAATATACTTTTATTATATAGATATAAATTTGCTGTGAGAAAGTAGTTTTGTTTCTCGTATTATTTTTTGCTTTTATGTAGCACTTTCATCTGTTTATGCACAAGTTTACAAAGTTGGCTTATGTTTGGGTTGTGCATTCTGCTGCACTAAATGATAAAAGCTGACCACTATTGCTTCCTTTTTACTGACTAAAGCCTTGTTAAAAAGAATGAGTATTTTACTTTGTCCAAGATTTCTGCTGAGCTTCAGTTTTGCCATACTCTAGTTGTTGAGTGTAACTGAAAGATCAAAGAAGTAATGCAGGGAGAGAAACAGACTATAATCCATGGCTGTAACAGTACTCTCAGGGAGACAAATAAAACCCATGAAATTTGGAGAGAATTTAGGAATTTCTCCTTATGTCAACCTTCTGGATCCATATATGGAAGGATTTTTATAGCAGGCATAGAAGAGTAGGTGTCTTGGGCTTTGTAGTGATTCAGCACAGCTCTTTTTTAGTTTCAGTTAGTTCAGTAAGAAAAGTGGTTCTTTTTTCCCTTAAAACTTTAATTACTAAAAAGCATTCTACTTAAGTTAGTTGGTCATATAGTACAGCATCTTGACTTATCAATGACATATCATGGTACGTTGGAAATGTCCTTTTCACTGGGTCACACAATAAAAACATATTTTGATTTAAGTCTCAAATACTAGCTTCTTTGGACTAAAAATGAAACTTATTTGAATGATTTCATTGAGCAAAAGGCAAATAGTAAACTCAGTATTCTCTTTGTAATCCAGGCGCTCTTCCCACTGAGGTGACTAGGAATTAAACCCAAATGAGGACTGAACAGTCTCCAAATGGAAAGATATGCATGCTCCAAAGACTCAGAAAGTGCACTCTTTTGAAAAGAAGAATGGCTCTGTGTTTAGGAGAAACTTGTTTATAATCCCAGTTTTCTACAAGACTGAGTAAGCCACCTTACTTTCTCAGTTAGTCCATCAGAAAACTGGACATAAGGCAACTAACTACCCTTCCCTTGTACACTTTGTTTTTAAATGAGAATCCAAGTGTGTTAAGAGGGGCACTATTTTCTGCTATTTTGCTTTTACAGTACTGGAGTGAGACAAATCTCTAATGATCTTTAACCATCACAGTACAACAAATAGCAAACAACAGTGATAATTTTCTTGGCCAGTTCTCTTTATGGCTCTGAGGAAAGCCCTTTGGATTCCCAAAAGCTGACTGATTTGGATGGATTGGTAAAACTCCTGGGCTATGACTTCAAGATCCATACAGGCCAGGCAAGGCTGGAGCACTGGAAAAGGCACAGCCCTGCTGAGCACGCCTGACTTGCCACAAGGCACAGGGAGGCAACATGCACTGGGGCATGTGCAATGGCAGTAACTCCCCTCCTCTCCCTCCCCCTCCCCAAATCCCATGATGAAGACAATTTTCTGTATCCCTCTGGTGCTGGAAGGGTATGTTTTGACAACTCCTCAGTTCTGATCATAATTTAACAAGACATAGTGCATGTAGGCATAAAGACACATTGATGCCGGAGTTCAACAAGCCTTTTACTATTGGTTGACTTTCCCCACACCCCCACACCCCCCACATAATCCTTTGTGGCTTTTGTTTCTTGCTTAATGATGATGCATTTTACATGCTTATGGTACTATTTATATTTCCCCTTGGTTCATTTCACAGCATTCACCTCTAATGAGCCAGTCAATACAACGCTTTGATTTTCAAAAAGCTTCCTCATCAAATGCTTCTAAAGAAACTGCACACACTGGGTAAGAAGGAAAGTCCTTTGAGGGATTAGTAACTGGGGAAAGCTGAGAGGAAGGGATTGAAAACAGTATGAAGGAAAAGTTAATTTTGTGAAGACTGAGTGCTACTAAGACGATTTAGTGATATAAGTGGCCTGCCAAAGTTGTAAGGGATTTGGGGTTGATGAGAGTGTGAAAAGTTTACAGATATTTCAGCAGACTATGAAGAGTTAAAGAAAGTCTTCATAAAGCAGCCTCACTAGGCAACAAAATGGAAGATGAAATTCAGTATTGGTAAGCATAAAGCAATATCATTACATGTGCATTAGAGATGGATAAAACCATAAGTGCTTCAGCATTGCATCATGCCATTGATCAATCAGTTTATGAAAATATTAGGGGCCAGAAGGCTTGGAGGAAAAGTTTCAATTTTGTCTGTCACAGATACATTTTGGAACTATTTTTGTCCTTAGTGATGACCCTGTAACTGCAATCTTACTGATATAACTGTGGCCTCATTAAAGGAAGACTTTACACAAATTTGTTGTCTTTACTGTTTTTTAAACTTTTGTCACTTTCTGTCTGATGATCAGACTAAGTATTAACCTTTTATGATATACCAGGAAGCTTTTTTTTTTTTAAATTAATGTACATCTTCTTGGTTTCCTGTTAAATTGGAAGGATATTTAGAGGAAAACTCTCTTAAAGAAATAAGAAATTAGGGAGGGCTGTTTCAGTTAGCTGGAACAGCTCAGAAACCAACTTCTTTCTCCAGTTCTTTCTGTGGAAGAAGGCTCCAGAGCCCCTTTAACAGGTGGTGACTAGCTGAGAACAGAGGTAAGTACGTTTCCAACAGGTGGAAAAAACTAATTCAGGAATAACAATGCCTCAAAATTCATGACCAATTTGATGTCCTTTCTTGCCTCCTTTCTTCTTAGAATGCTTCCAGAACTCCATGCATAGTCAGTAAAGACTGCATATTTGAAATTGAAGTGCACATTACACTTCTTTAACAAGACGCACCTTGTCTTTGTGATTAGCTGTTTCTGCACTGTTTTTCACCTTATACAGTGCATCTTGTAAGAGTTCACTAGTGACTCAGAATTACTACTGCAGAGTCCCATCCTGCTTGTTTGTTATATTGGTAACCCAATTACACAAGTGCTGGTGGTATTAGAGTACAAAACCCCATGCTAGTACAATTCCCCCTAATGGCTATACTTTAATAGTGAATTGCAATGAATTTCAGTTGGATCAATTTCTTCATACTTATTGTAATTCCTTCTGACCTAACCGACAATTGAATCTTCTTCCCCTCCCCAGCTTGCTAATGGACAAACATACAAAGAAGAATAGTTTAGAGTAATGTAGACGAGAAAAATGTTCATTAGGCAGAATGAAGACTGTATCTCTTCTCTACTCAAAGCTACCTGGTTCTTGGGCAGATTGCTTGGGAATGGACCAGAGGTGAGGAAAAAAAAGGGCTCAGAAAAACTTCAGGTATCATATAAACAGTGTAAGTAAACTATTCATGTATTTAAAATCTGGGGTTTAATCTTCCTGAAGTGACAGTATAGGTTTAAAAGAGAAGAATGATATGAAAGAGTACATGAAACACCAACTCTGCCCTTTGGAAGGTGATTGAAGCAATGATTCTTTGAGGTCTGATCTCATGTCCAATACTCTCATAAGACTCTTCACAGTTGCAGTAAAAAAACGTATAGGATGGAATGTATAAGGGAGACAGTCTGTAATTCTGAATTTAACCAATGTGTCACAGTATTGTTTCAAAATACACCAGAGTTCAAGCTTTGCAATCAGTGTTTTCTTAGGCACTTTTCAGGGTTCCTAGTGTTCTAAGGATGAAACTTTAAGATATTTTCAAGAATAGCATTTAATGAAATTTCTTTATAATTTATTTTTAAGGAACATACAGTGCAGGAATTGATATTGTTGCCCTGTCAAAACTGCTATCAACCATAATGGAAATCCTTTGTATGTATTGATTTTTTGCTGCAGACTTTAATTCTATGAGGAATTGTTAAGTGAGGGATGGAGAGGAAAGGAAAAATAACTGGAAGATTTATATATATTGGAGCTGGTCTATGTCCATATAGGGCTTACATCTTTGCCAATCAGATCCTCTTGATTTTCGACAATCCCCCAGGGAGCTATACCGATGGTGCAGATCTTCCCTCGAGATTTTGAGGCGTGATCTTTCAGTGCATCTCCAACATGCCGAATGACTCCTGGGAAAGAAATAGCATAAAATAGAAATTCATAATTAAGTCCCTTTTATTTATTATGGTATGGATTTAGTATAGAATTCTTTTTTAGGGAACAACTATGCATGTACCTACAATTAAGTAAAGCTATGAATATATTCCTACTGATTATTATAACAGTAATACTGTAATTCCATTTTATGTAACCTAAAAAATATGAAGTAGCAAGAAAAAAAACTATACTGCTCTAGAAATAAGAATGGAAATGTTGACAGCTGACTGTAACTTTTTTATCTGCACTTGTGTTCACAAACATATGTGCATGCAAGCATTTGTATCCTTCCCAATCATAGAAAGAATCGCAGGAATTACTGGCCCCCAAGCCCCCCAAAAGTGTAGCTTGCACACAAATTTTCCCTTGTGTCTGAATAAAGGATGGCAATGTGAAAACATCATTACACTAATCTGTGGTGAGCCATTCTACCATTCTTTCTGAACAAATTCAATCACCTGAGATAGCTTCCAACAGAGTATTAGAAAACCCTCTGGGGATCAGTAAGAAAACAGAAATTAGTACAGAGAGAATGAATGCTCCCCAGCTCTATTCCACGTGCTTTCTGGTAATGCTCCTCCTATGCTTTAGGCCAGCTTTGTCAGTGTTTCTGTGGATATCTGTGCATAGGATGAGTGCCATTCCTCCTTCCTTTTCATAAAATAGTTTCTTTACCTGTGTATCAATAACTTTTTATGATGTGGCTGCACTGAAGCAGACCTGTGGATTTGCTGCAGATGCTATCTGTTACTCAGTTTCTGTGTTTGCTTCTTGTTCAGAATCCACAATTTCAAGGTGACTGGATGGGAATTGCAACAGTCACACAATAAATATGATTTTAGCCATAGCTCTTCTGCACTGTAAATGAACCATGCAAGAACAGCCTCCCCCCCCACCCCAACCTAACAAATCCTCTGAGTCCTGGAGTCTGATTTCCTTCCTGTGGTGGAAAAGGAAAAAGAAAAAATGTGTACCTGCAATCAGCTATGAATTAAGCTGTGATCCAGCAACCCAAAGGATTCAAAGCAGTAAAACCATCCAAACTGCAAAAACTTCTGCTATTTAGAATAATCAATTTTCAGCATGACAAGAATATTCAGAACAACTTAAGTCATTAACAGTCATGGTTATAGCCAGGAATGCATCATCCTTGTCACATCACTGATTCTCAGTCCAACAGCAGTATTTCAGGATTTTTTGATTATACTTTTCCTTAAGAGAAGTCTGATTTAAAAATTCATCATCAACAGAACAGGCTGTACTCAGAAATTCTCAATTTGTACAATTTAACATAGAGATAAGACACTTAATTTTCACTGACACAGTTTGAAAACCTAGCCCTGGAGCAAGAAACTGCTTTGCTCCAGAAATCAAAACAGCAGTGAGAGTTAACTGATAATGCAGAACAGTTTGAAAATGTAGCCCTGGAGCAAACAACTGCTTTGCTCCTAAAATCAGAACACCAGTGAGAGTTAACTTATAATGCAGAACTGCTTCTGGATTATGTTTTTAAAATAATACACAGCAACTTGAACTTCATTGTTTTGTCTAGGTAGCTTTTGGTACAGGAAAAAAAAAACCCTTTTCAACACTAATTATGTTACTTTCCTGGTTCATTTCTATTGTTTTGGCATTTGTAACTATGATGATCTGAAAAATGCTATGAAGCAGCCATGCACTTGCCAAATGCAAATATTATAGTCAGTCCTTCTTTACAAAATTTCTGTAGTTTGCTTCCTACAGCTTCTGGGGTAATCCACTGCAATGAGCGTACAATATCTACAGTTTTCAAATGTGTTTTTAACTTAAAATTTCTATCTGTCTTTGCCATCATCACTACAGAAGCAAATAACATAACTATAACCATAACAGTACACAGGTCAACATTTAACCTGATTTTCTCTCTTGATCTGCAGTGTTGCAGGGAATATTACATACATGTGAGACTGTCTATTTCTCTAACACTCCAGAAGATATGCCTCTTCTTTGCTATTTATATTGCTGCTGTGATAAAATTGAATATTGTTTTAAAATTATGTTCTGGAAACAAAAAAGTCCAAGACTCCTATTAAGCATTCATATTCAAATATGTAGGAGTTGATCCACAATGCACTAAAATTAATGCATGATAGAGGGATTACAATGTTCTCCATAGACAGTAAGAGGATACACTCTGTGGGATTACTAAAGTAATATATTATAACTTTGTTACTGCAGCAAATGACAGTGACTTAAGAATTTACAAGTACATATCCTAGGTCAAAACTTTTTGCATTTCTCTCTAGCAGAATTCTTTGACTTTCCCCTGTCTCTCTCCTCCTTTCTGCCTCCTTCAGGAAGGGTAACTGGGAAGCCACTGCCTAACATTTTTTATTTGGAGAACTATGTTTTGCGGCTTATTCCCAAAACCCACATGCTGTCTCCCAGCAGAGCTAGGCCAGCTGTTATCTTGGGTCATTAGGAAACCCATATGGTATATTACAGATGTTCAGAACTTTGAACAGAAATGGCAACATTATTGCTCTTGCTGCAGAGGTAATAGAAACAAATTAGGTCAAGCTGTCTACAAGAAAGGAAAAAGTGATACTTATTGGCGATAAAGTTTACCACCACATCCACAAACCAGAAACTTTTTTCCTTTCATACCTCAGATCATCTTATAAAATAAAATAAAGGTATTTTCTGGATGAAAATGTTTTCCATTTTATGTAATAAGAGTTTGACTTCTTCCGTTTCTGGTTTGTGGTACCTCAATGTAGCTTACTGTTGTTCTTATAAAGTCTTTACTGGCAATATACTAATATAATTGCCTCACAGGAGGCTTTATTTTCAGCTCACCAGTGTGCTTTTCAAGCTTTAGCAAACCTTTTATTCGCTGCCAGGCTGGTATGAACTTGGCATTTTCTTGTTTGCACATAGTACAGCCAACACTAATAAAATAAAACATGGAATGGCTTCTTAATCTCATCAGTCCTAATTTTTTTCTGTGATGAAATCTCCTAGATGCCACTGTGCTTTCACTTCAATTGCTGTTACCTGTGTTTACTCCTCCAGTGAATATCCACGCTCCAGTTGTCATAGCAGCCTTAATGAGACCTTTTCCAAAGACTTGCTTGAGTTTTGGCTGAAGTTCAAAATTCTGAAGGCCCCCATGCACAGAGATCAGAAGTTTAGGGAGCTCAAGCTGCCACTCTTTGGTCATCAGATGCAGAAGAAGGTCAGGCTTTGTGTCAAAAGACACACGTACATACTGCAGAAATAAGAGCAGTAGTAGAGAAAAAAAGATTGGTTATACTCACTGGTTCCTAATACATACGATCTATGCCCAACAGATCACTGAAAAAAGGCAACCTTTATGACAAAAGCACTAACTAATTGCTAACTTGATGACTTTTTGAACATTGGAAAACTAGGAAACTAGGAATAATGGATCACTTGCAATTTATAGGCTGGACAATTTTCCTTTATTTAGGACATTAAGTCATTAATTGTTTCAATATGCTTAGCAAGGCTTGAAAGATAAATGTCTTCAATCTATGGATGCAAAAACTGGAGAAAAATGTAAGTGGTCTGCCAAAGATGACCTAGATAGTCAGAGTCACAACTGTGCATTCACTTGTATCTTATTTTCAAGTTAATAAAATCAAACTCTCAAAAGGAAGGACTAACAGAAACAAGCTTGGTTGTGCAAGCACACATAAGTTTAAACTGAGCAAGGCTACTGAGCAGGTAATTTTCAGATGAACGAATGCTAACTTATGACTTATAGACTGATTTGTATAGATTCATGAATTTGCCTAACAAGGCACAAGACCCTAAAAGTGCTTCAAAACTCATTTACACGTTTCCAGCTCTTGGCTCTTCTGTGCTACATCTGCAGCATTTTGCCCAAAGGGAGGTCATGCCCATCTGCATGTGCTCAAAGATAACTGTTTCCAAAATTTCTACAGCACTACCATGTCACACACATACACGTCCCTTCTTGACAACCCTGGCTCTCTAAGCAGTTTCTCCTGCTCTTTCTGTTGCTGTTGTATCAAGGGTTTCACAAAGCCCGTGACAGGGCAGATGATACTTTTTTGAATTCTAGTTACATAGCACAAATGGGCTGTAAGGGGATAAAATTCTTTCTATAGCTGGTAAGATCTGGAAGGACCTTCTTAACTGAATAGAATAGGTTATAGAAAGCCACTCATCTATCAAACTTCTGGTTGAACCAATGCATATAGTTACTTCAGTAGACATGCCCATGACAGTTTGTCAGCACAGCCATCAGGTGTATAACAGGCTTCTTTGCTTTCAGTCAGAGGAACGCTTAGTTCTAACTTATTTATTGTAACATACCAGGTAGTATAATATCCACATATACTATGTAATCATTTTGTCCCTTTTTAACATGTCTAATCAGTATTTCTTGCCAAAATGTTGTTCTTTTTTAGTAAATCATATGACAGTAAAGTGAAATTTCTAGTTGAGCAAGTAAGGACTTGACTTTTTCTAGAAGAAATTGCTAATAGACAGGTTTCTTTGCAAGAATGGGTTGTTGCACAGTGAATAACCATTCTTAAGATTTCCAGAAGCAGAAGGCCATTCGGGCAAGTAGTCACAGGGAAGCAAGGGGGCACAGCCAAACTGAAAGCTGAGCAAGAACTTGGGAATACACATTCACTCCAGTGCATTAGTAATGTTCTCTGCAGCAGCCAGGCAAATTCATAACAGCTAATGGACAAAGAACATACAATATTCATGACTGACAAAAGCATATTGTACCTTCGAGCTTACACATACATGAACTGCATCCTCAGTAGCTACCCATTCAATTTTCTGTATGGGAGCTGAGGAAATCTTGCATGGCACCTGATCAAACTGACCCAATGGTGAAGCTAATAATTTCGATTATATTTTGAAGGCTGTCAAAGTTTTAAGACATCAGAGGGGTTGTAAGGAGATTGATCCTTATTCCCTTTGCTCTGTGCCTGGAGAGAGTTGAGGCTGCAAAGGGCAATGCCTTAAAACTGCAGGCATTAATAGATAAACAACATCCTTCAGGGGGCCTACACGAAACCTCTGCTGGTCATACTATGGAGATTATGTTATTGGGATCACTGTTACCTTACTCTGTTTTTTGCTGAAGAAGGACTGGGGGTTTTAAGAAGAAAATTAATTCATAGTATTAATGGCCATACAAATTTCCTTAAAACAGAGGCCACTGCATCATCCAGGGTGATACTAAGATGAAGGCAGAAATGGCATCAGATATGTATTATCTAATTCAGCCAGTGATTATTTTCTCTATTCTTTAGCATTGTTTTATTCCCCAGCATGTGTGACTTCACTGTCCCTACCTTCTTAAGTCTATGTATTAACTGGCAAAAATCTCTTTCATTTTCTTATCCACTAAGACCTCTGAATTTCAGTTAATATAAATCTAAATAGTGAATCACAAAGAAGAAATATTTTCTTACATTTATTTGAAATGTAGACAACTTTTATTACAAACAACTGCTTCTTCTTTATACTGCAGGCAAATCCCCTCTATATTTATGATAAGAATTCATTTTGCTTTATAAAGAGGAAATGTAAGCAAAAATAAATCTGAAAGTTTTTTTTTCACGTAAATTAAATTTTAAATCATCATGGATAAGCTTTGCTGGTTTAGAAGTTTTTTGAGAAGGGCGATGGCAACAAAAATAATGATTTTTCTTCTGTGCATAGACCTCAATTTTTATGACTGCCTCATTCATTTTTGCTCTTACAGAGGCCATTTTCAGTTTGATATGCTTGGGATTACTCTTTGCCATTACTTAACATGTTAACTAGTAAGTACAAGAGAATTCTTTTGTCATCACTTTCAAAGTATGCATTAAATTATGAATAAACACTTATAGGGCCATTTTTGTCCATATTAAAAATTAATTTCTTTCAATCTTGTAACAGAATATTCAGTCTTTTCAGCTTTTGTTTAGAAATTTCATGAGTATTTCTGCTATTCCTGAATTCTTTTGCTATAGCTTCCGGAGGCAGATTTAAAATTTAAATGTAAATTTAAGCTAAACCACTGCGCTGTTACCCTGAAATTCCGTATCTTGTGTATCTGTCAGCTGTAGAAATGTGCAGTTTTAATGGCAAATGATGTAATCCTTTCTTTATGGAGTGGTGTATGGATAGGACGCAAGACTTCAGCTGTTAACTGTCAGCAGAGCAGGGCAAGATATGAAGCAAAAGTACGGTTTTGAATCAAAAAACCTATGGGCTGATCTGACTGGCATCAGCATAACACTGTGAAATGGGAAATCATGAAGTTCAAGCTGTCATGCCCATCTGATCCCTAAACTAGCACAGAAGTAGTCAGCAAGGGTGCCATTTGATGTCAATAGTTGTTTCACCTTTTTATCAAGTGGTTTCCTAAAAAATAACTGTGCCCATCATCAGTCAAACAACCAGATGCTTGCAAGCTGGACTCCAATCTCCTAGGGCAAAAGTCAAAGTTCCTGAGTGGTAAAATTACTACTCTGTTACTCAAGCACAGCTGTCTCATTAAAGTATGTGGTGAATGATTGCAGATGAGAGTCTTAGTGAATAAAATAGATTCAGAATTTTGTTGTATTTCTTCAAAGAAAATCTCTTCAGAGAACATTTTGTGATCTGCAGTTTAATGTTGCTCCTTTATTTCTCTCTGATGCATGCAGATACTGGGTGGCTAGTTCACTTCCCTTAAATAAGATTCTGTCACTGCAGACACTTCTTCAAGCTAAAGACTGCTTCCTTCAAAGTGTGATTTTCACCTAAAAAATAGGGCTGATATAATTCTCACTAAATTCAACAGAAAACCTGTCACTTAGACTGAAACTGGACTGTTTCCTTGTAAGTTATTATTCTTCTTAACATCTTAACACTTCATCCCAGTTCTATTAAATAGTGGAAGGACACTCATTGATTTAAATGCTCTTTGAATAAATGTTCTTTGTTATTTCCTCTTTTTCTCCATGTAGGACACCATCTTTTAAATTCTGTAAACATTCTTTAAGTATTAATTTACTATAACAAAAACAATGTTTGCTGCCTTTTTCATGGTTTATGCAAATTACAGGATTTAGTCTCTTATCCCTCAAAAGCACTGATGGATTTTAAGATCCTTTTTTACATAGATTTTGATAAAACTCAATATATTTTAAAAGCAGAAACATAACTTTTTATATGGCTGATTTAAAAATATCCTCAACAACGTATAATTTTTGAGGATCTGAATTCTGGAAAGTCTAAGAAACTATTTGTGTACACTGGAATTCTACTGATGTTCTTTTGTGTTTCCGTGCACCATAAGAAAGGGTAAGGTTAAAACACTTGAAGTAAACCATATTTCATCTACCCTGCAAACATGTTAGCTTTTTATTTTGCATATTAAACTTATCATTAGAATGCATTAAATTAGGAGGAAGGTATTTAATTCACTAAAGCTTTTCAAACAGGCATCTTCCACCTAACCTTGAAAAACCATGATCAAAGCAATTTCAGTTCTACAAAGAGCAGTCTTTTAAAAAAGGCTGATATGGAATCCAGGCACACCAACAAATGAAAGAATGTTAAGGGCTTTTTTGTGTGTGAAAAGGCAGATAGTAACTTAAAAATAATGGTTTAGTTTGGTCACAAGTTCAGTGCAAAATGCATCACAGCAAGATTGTTTTAATTGGTCCACTAATGACAAGAATCTATTTTGAAATTGTTCAGAATATTGCTCATAATTGGAATAGAATCACTCACATTATTTTCATAATTGCTCTCAGAGTAAGGGTAATAAATTGCCAGTATATAGTTACATGAACTCATCCAGGTTATTTCTTAAACTACTAAGAGCCAACTGATATAAACAGATCACATTTTATCAATTTTCCTATCTTTTTTTAGTCCACTGATTTATTGCAAAAGCTCTTAATAAAGTTTACATATTTCTTTTTACAGTTGTCAAAATTGTAAAGCTGCTGTAAAAACAATGTAAATGTGAACAGCAAAACTGTTAAATGTGTTTCTTAGACATTAATGGGATGAGCCACTTGTAAAGAAAGCATGATAGATAGAGATCTAAAAACCACAGTGGTGCAGGATCATCTGTGGTTACATGAAGACTGAAAAAAAAAAAGGCCTCTTTACTAACTGATCTCATTAATCTATCTTATCTAATCTTGGCTATATGTTTCTATACAATCTGCTGCACCCTCAGCTATTAACATTATTGATTAAATAGTTTAGTGTAGACTCACTGAAGATACTTTAACAACTCAATGGTATTAGCAAAACTCATGCTCTTTGAGAATTTTTGTTCTATGTGGCTATTAGTGAAATTAATGGCACAGTCAGTTCTACTGGCAATATGTAAACCTACATATTTTTTTCTGTTTTTTTCCAAATGCATGTGTTCTATTATAATTTCAGTGTAATTTTCATTTTCACAGCTAAATATACCACTGTTAATTGTCTGGAAGCAATTGATACAAAAATATATCACTGCATTTGTAACTTGCAAATATACATGCAAAGTATACATAAATTTACTAGCAAATTTGTATATATTTTATTAAAATCTAATTATGTTACTTCCACTGGAGGAAATAATTATGTCAGTCTTACATGCACTAATCTGTTCCATTCATTAACTACCAGTTTCCCCAATTATAAATCTAAGGTTACAGTTTCCATTAACAAACCCCATCTCACTCCGTGGAACCTGACTGAGAAAAATTTACCAATTTTGCTGTCAGCACAGACCAAGATAATTCTACTCAGTTCTGTGTTTCCCTTACTTAATAATATTCAAGAGTGAGTGTCCATTTCAATATATAAAGTAAGGAACAGGTGGTGAATTTTATGCCCAATTCTTCCACTGAGTCTTTCCTTGATGTTGGTCAGCTTGCTAAATCTTGCTGCTTTATAGGGTTATTCTACTAGCCAATAGGCATGATATTAAACTATCGTGATTGTCAGCAAAAATCAGCTTGTATGCTATAGTGATATTTCACATCCAGTAGCTAGAAAATAACTAAGCAGCATATTTTTAGAAAAGAACAAACAATAAACAAACCCTAAAACAACATTTGGGGCTGCATATATGACCATGAGGACACTTTCGTACTGTTTTCAGTGACAAACACAGCATAGCGTAACAAAGCTCTTAATTTTGTTTCCGTTTTAAAAGATGCACAATTACTGGTTATGCAAACCTCCTTATTTGTGTTTTGGTCATATGAAAGATGTTCTTCTCCTTGGTGGTAGCAAAGCAGGACACCTGCTAAGGAGATACTTAGTGAACTGTTTAATTTGAAGCACTTTTCCCACTAGTGGGATGATTGAATTTCTGGAGCTTTTATAGAGTTATTTAATTAATGAAGAATTTGGTTGTTCCCATGTTTTGGGTGGGGTTTAATAACTATGAATAGGTGGCAGATACAACTACCTTACCAATTCTCATACTGTCAAAACAAATCCAGATTTTTTTCAGCAATAAATGTTTTGTCCATATTCATCCCTAAATTTTAACTTATTTAGCTCTCTCAGATTTTTAATCCCTTTTTGTCTTCTTTTTTTCTAAACCTTCATGATTTCATTTCTGACTGCACTTTGTGACAGGATTTTTCTCTCCTTCATCTTGACTTCCAATTTTTTCTCCACAGTTCCACTTCAAGTATATTTCTTTGAGCATACAGCTAATACCTTGGAGCATCTCCTGTTCTCTTATAGCACTGTGCCACACACCAGAATACCAACAGATACCAGAACTCATTTAGAGGAATTGGTATCAACAGCTTCCCTAAACCCTTCATAATTGCTTGGGCTGCCCAAGATTACTTTTTCTCTTGGCAGGGCCATTTATTGCTTTATAGTGATCTCCAAGGACATCAGTCCTTGTGTAGTGATTATCGTTTCTCGTAGAGACAGATTTAATGCAAAATATCCATATATAGTTAATAGCATGATGGTTACTATATCTCTTGAAACTTTCTCAGTTTCGGTGAAAAGCATTCTGATGTGTTCCCATTCCTTGTAAAGATACCAACAGCACGGTTTGGTTCATTTCAGTGCTGAGGGAGCTGCCAATTTATTCACACCAAGCAAATGTTATTTTACTGAATCAGAGTCTCTCTCCAGCAGAGGTCTTGCAGATTTTTAGGCGATTGGTTATCAACTGAACGTAAGGTATGTGTGATACTTTCAGAGAAATGACCTAATTTTCTATCTGTTTCTTGGTGCAACAGTGCCTTCTGGTTTCTGCCAAAAGAAGACATCCATCTGGGTGAATGGAACCATCTTTTCAAGTAATCATTCCATCTCCAGCACCTGTGTATCCATCTGAGGAGAATATTTGGCACTTGCTAGCATAGTACCTGAGCTCTTCATTATCTCTAATCCATCTAGTATCATGACAGATCTGAGAAACCTGTTGGGAAGAATTCAGGCAAAGATGGTACTGGGTTGCTGCACAGCTTTGTCTGCAGAGTACCCAGGAGTCCTCCTTTTGCCCTCACTGCTGCCCAAAGCAGAGTCTTGGCCACAATGTGCTAGGTACACACTCATCTTTCATTCCCAAAGTCCCAGGTTCTGCAGTTTAGATAGAGCCAGAGAGATTCTTCCTTTCATGTAATGCCACATAGAAGAAATACATGCATGGGTTAGTGTGTGTGCTGGGAACATCTCTCCAACTTAGTGGAGCAATGCCTTCAGATTAATATACTTTCGTATTGCTCCATAGCATTGTATTATGATTAAGTGACTTGCTCTAGGAAATCTGTAGCAGAACAGGGATTTCCCAGTTCCTAGCTTAGACATTCACTGGGCCTCTTATTCCACTGAATGATGAACCAATAAGTCTAACTGGTCTATCCTCTGATATATGTCTGGAGGAATATTAAAAGAAAGTTGGTATATTTCAAATTTGTCAGCTGCACACACACACTCAGCAATTGGAAACCACAGTTGAATTCTAAAGTTATTCCAGCTAGCCACTGGAAGAAAATTAAGATAGCAGCACTTTAGCATGTCTTCAGTCTTCATAAAGGTAGCCTCAATTACACTGCACTCCAGCTTTTACAGTTAATTATGTTCATCAATTCTTTGGCACATGACACATAAAAACATACGTTACGGTCTTACACTAAATAATACTTTAAAATGAAGTTAAGAAAGAATGCTGTTTATTCTTTGTAAATGCCTTTTTTGAGCTAGCAGCATTACTTATCTAAGAGAAAAACATGGTTACCATGGCTTTATTGGAGTGGCCTCCTCCTTGGAACTCAATGGTTCCAAAAGCGTCCGTCGGGCTGAGCTGTGTGTGCTTGCTGATGGACCACTTCTCCGACTGGATGTCATTGCGAGTAAGCCTGCTTTCATTTTTCTCATTCTGAATAACGGAGATGCTTGGAGTCAGTCCAACATGTTGTCCTATTAGACGCCCACAGCAACACCTATGACATTAAACAAATGGAAAACTTGAGTCGTGCATATATAAACCAAACAAGGTAACAATCCTAAATGGCCTAGATATCTTGCAAAAAAAAAACCCTTTTCAACTCTGCTGACCAGTTTCTGAAGCCTCTACTTGTGGAAGCAACACAGTACAGATACTACCTTTTTTTTCTATGATCTTGTTTACTTTGGACTCGCCTGTATTTTAAGAAAATCATGCTTTGTTCTAAATAAGTAAAAAAATATGTTAAAGAACATTTTCTAATGTCTTCAGATGACATCAGTCTAAATAATCAGCTTTTGCATGGACTAGCACATATTTTAAATTGCTAGTTCACTGCAATTATTTTTCTTTTGACAGTATTGTGTGTCATGCATCCAGTTTACATAAATATTCAAGGCATTGAATATTGAACTAAAGAGATAAGGAAATTAAACATCGATGCTGATCCATCTTTGATTTATCTTTTTTTTTGGATGAAGTAATTTCTGAAATGTAAACAAATAGTGCCTATAGGAATCCACCACTCCAGATATAATTCAACCACCTTCTGATCAAATAAGTCTTTGCAAACTATTTATATCCATATAGATATATATGCACACTTATATATAGCCATTTTCTTGTAATTGACTAATATTTTATACAAGTAGTATGCAATTACCTATGGGGGTCTTTGGTGCTGGGTATGATATGAACACATTCTCTCTTGTAAAATGCTCTTTCTATCCATGATTTCTGTGCCTAAAAAAGAGAAAGGAAATGCCGTGAGCTCTGTTTGCTTATTAAACACAACTTACAGTACAATTGAAGAGAAACTTCAAACACAGAAGAAAACTTCACTGACTTTGCAGGTACACAGTGCACATTTCGCAAAGAGCAAACATTTTCCATTAGAACTACAGTTCCCTTCTACAGCTAAGCACCCAACACTAGCTCTTAAGATTATTTTCATATTCACTGGACAGATGACTTTGATGCTGTCATCTGTATTCTGATAGCAGGAATCACCAGAGAAGAATGAATTCAAACTCTAAAGCTTTCTGCATGGTAGAGAAAAAAAACACCTATTCATTAAAAATACTTAAAAAAATCTATTTCCATTTTAGTGATACAACTAAGCTCTAATTAAAGAAAAATAATCTCAGAATCTAGATAAAAAATCTCACCATAAAACTTTTAACACTGTGATTCCAATGCAATTTTTAATACAAGTACTGAGAGTGCTGTTTAACATGGAGCCAGAAAATACAGTTTCATATGTGGACATCTTAACATTAAAAAAAAAAAGAAAAAAAAAAAGGAAGATCTGTTTCTGAAACGAGACACAAAAAACTCTTATACATTAAGAGTCAGATCACTAGCTGATGTAACCTCTAAAACTGTCTAAGTTCAGTGAAGCTATGCCTGTTCATAACATTCAAGATCTTCCCCCACATATTTGCAGGAAAACAAGTAACTTCCATCAGCATAGTCTTCATTTTCAGATACACAAGAGATCTTTTTTAAAAGACAGATGGGTAGGAAAGGAAAAAACCAACAAATGAGACTTTCAGAGTTCTGAAATCTTTTTAATTATCTAGACAGTCTTCACTCCACATAATATGAATTCTAGGATGCTCTCAAAAAGAGTCCCCCAGAAAGTATTCAATTTTTTCATTTAATAAGGAGATGAGTTGAAACTTTCCTTTTAAAATTCATTTTAAAGAGAAAATTTTTATAAAATGTATTTATATATTAAAATTACCTATTTTATTGCACAACATAGACAGAACTATAAACTATATACTATGACAAAGTTACCTCAGAGTTAAATAATGTGAAATGAGCTTTAGATAACTGAAAGGAAATCTGAGCATCTTGCCTCTATAAAAAGAGAAAATAAAAAATTGCCTTTATAACATTACCTAACTAATGTTACCTCCTACTCTGTGAGGTTAGATACTAACCTATATAAGTATTACCTTTACTAACTAATGCTACCTTCTTGCCAACTCAGTCTGCATCCTGTTTTTCATGTTTAAACCCAGAAAGCTGTATTTCTGGGACCTTTGAAAACCATTGTGAACTGTGGAAATTTCTTGGAGTCAATAATATTACTAGCATAAAATACTATAATAAGAATTTCTAGCTACATTCATTACTTAACACTCTCAGTACATAAAAAGTTATTCTTTTGCCATTTTCACAGAAGATAATACCTTACTGGATCTAGTGGCCGCTCATGTTACAATATTTTATCTTTGCTCTACTTGCATTTTTATTTGAAAAAGCTGCGAGACTTCATATTTTGTAGGAATGGCAGACACCCTAACATGACTTTTACAGTCAGGAAAAAGAAAAGTCTATTAAAAGCATTAAATAGAACTGTATTTGATTGCCCTTTCTTACTGTAGCAAACAGTTGATATATACAGAATGTGTGGTGAGATTTGTTTCATGTTTAAGCAAAGGACAGTCAAATACAAATTCTGAAAAATCTAAAAAAAAGTTTTATTCTACATAGGAGGGATTACCTTGAAGTTCTAACATAGAACTTCTAAATGCTTACAAGGTTACGATGCAGGCAATAATAATAATAATAATAATTACCATCATCATCACAACATTGTATATTATACAGTTCAAATCAGCTTAGAAGTCTAGTGTATCACTGAATAATTTCTCAACTTTGTAGTCTTTTCAGGCAAAGAAAGGCTTTTTATAAACTAACTTTCTAGAACTGTCAAGGCATTCAGAGTAAACTTTACAAACTTCATTTGACCCTTCTACTGCAGTACTTTTGAAGCTATACTAGGCGGGAAAATGAGGGTTTTTCTTTTTGGTGAGTTTTGTAGAGAAAGAAAGGAAGTTACAATTATTATTCAAGTATTGCAATGCTAACATTTGAAATGACATACTTTACTCTATGGACCTCACATGCTTGAAATTTCTCCCCTTTGACCTCCAACATCACACAAGCTTTTCATATTGCTTTACGAAGACACACAGTGACATGAAGCTGCAGTTTTATGAATTCCCTTTGATGTATATATATAGTAAATTTTCAACAAAAAAGGAGCACTTATAGACTAATGCCAGTTTTATTGTCATGCTTGCTTGCTTTACCACTCCAGAGCTCCCACTCCAGAGCTTACATAGCATATGATTATCATTCACATTGCCAAGACTCCCTGAAAATATCCTTCATTAAATTTCATAAATTTTGTGTACTTTTCTGGAAACAATTTACCTTGGTAAATTCACTTTACTACATAGACCTAATGTATCTTTTCTAAAGATGGCCACTAATTCAATTTCTCTAAACCCCAAGATCTAATATATAAAGGTGTCAGAACAGGTACTTCACTGAAAAATTTTTCTTTAGTTATACAAGCAGGCTTTCAAAACCCAAGAAACTGACATTTAAAGTTTGTTTTCCTACTCTTTTTCATACTGTCTTTGCAAGTAAAAAAGAAACCCAGCTATGTTAAATATAAAAATTTGCATTTGAATTTTCATCATACTTCTTCAAATGAAATAATGCAAAAATAATAGTCTGATTTAAAAAGTCCTTCATTCACATCAGGAAAAAAGACTTTCCAGCTTTTAGATCTCAAACAATATACTATCCTACCTGACAGAGTCATAATGCTACAATACACTATTTACTCATTTCATAATTCCTTCTCCTTCCAAAGTAAAAAGAAAACATCTGTTTTCACTGCCCCATGCCAGTTATCCTTTTGTGACAGAGATCACTTGCAATGAAATACAGGGTTCAGAGGTATAATAAATTATGTTACTTGCCATAAAGTCTTCATAACAAAATTAGAATAACTTGAGGAAATAAACACATTCATAACAAAACATCCTGTATTAAACTCTTCTTTATAATGTGAATTAATGAAGTAGTAAAAAGTTTAGAAAAGTATAGCAGAGTATTTTCAGGAATAATAGAGGAAGAAGCTTATCTTCTCTTTCTCTTATTTCATAAATACTCCTTCAGTATTAATTCATAAGACAGTGTAAAGTCCACACTGAATTCCTAAAGTACATGGCATACTTATACTTGGATTTAGTTCACTCATAGCTTAGATCTCTAGGTTAAGTCTCTCTCTTTATTAACCTAGCTGCAAAATCCCACCAAGAACATTTTTTCTCCCTCTTCTTTACCTGAGCATCAAACTTGGCGTTTTAGTCTGTCCCAGAGCAAACTCTGCTGTCCACGTTTCCCTGCTGCTGGTCATCGCTAATAACACGTTTGCAACCGCCCCCCGAACAAGGCACTCGGTCCATCCGCAGAGCAGAGATGTGAGAGTCAGTGAAGCCCTTGCACCCATTAGCTGCTTGGAATACGCTGCTGTGGGATTAGCCTCATTAAGGGTTTGGTGGACACTCACCCGCAGCCCCACAACACTGCTTGGTTTGAACATCTAATCTGATGCCAAAAGAAAAACAAATCCCCTGAGAGCTTGGATTTAACTGGCACAAGCCTTGATGGGCTTTTTTTCCCTCCCTTTTCTTTCCTCGTTAGAGAGAGAGCTTGTGAAAGTGTGATAAGGTGCTCTGAGTTCTTAAGTTCAACGCTGGAAAACAAATCCTTCAAAAGAAACAGTGTACTAAAGTGGAATGAACCTGAGCACACAAAAGAGGCTGTTAGTCTCTGAAGAATGAAACCAGTGTGTTTATTGGGTAACTGTGAGAAATCTATACACAGTTGAAATATATTGCTATTAATCAACAATGGCACTTTTCCAAAGAAGCTGGTGTTTTTCACTCTATCTTACCACACTTGCTGTACTGTAGTGAATGTAACTTTTCAGAAAGTCATAAACATAAACCTTTGTCTTTCATAGACAAGCAGCCACATTGTTTTCAGCTTAATTGAAAGTTAGTAACATAAACCACAACTTGAATGTTTACAGATTTGGGGACTACTTCTTTACTGTACCTTCTTGATATCAACACTGAGGAACAACCTTTTGATATGAACAGCACTTAAGATTTTTTTAGTACGTAGCAATTATATGTGTTCAATTACTTACTTCAAGTGTTTTCCAAGTATAAAATACTTTTACCCTTCCTCCCCTCTGCCAAGTTTGGATGAATTCCTCTCTACTCCTACATATGTATGCATACCCTCCTTTACTTTTCAGTAAGCCTGCATCTAATGCATGGAAAACATTCCCTCCATCCTTGGCACTGACGAATACACAAGCACTAAACTATTCTGCATGTACACTAGCTTTGACGGGCCCAGGATGGGCAAGGCTGAGCATACGCATCAAGTTCTAAACTTCTTATACACTTACTGAGAAGCTTCTGCTGGACTGGCTAATCCATGAGATACTTTTTCCTCTTTTAGTTCCCTGAGTTTTTTGTGTAAAATACATACATGTATTTTGTATGTAATATATATATGAAGTATGTACATATACACAATTTATATGCATATATATATACACACTGTGTTTCAGCAAAACTACGACCTGTGAGATTTCTCTACCACACAGTTCAGAGCAACAGAGACCGTGTGCACATCTTGCGATCTCTTTAGCACAGGAACAGACCAAAGGCGGTCTGTGGCAAACAGCAAAGCTAGAGAAAGTTGCAGTGTCAAGACAGCAGCTGGTAAACAGCAAAATGAGGTAAAGTATATGACTGGGGAGTCAGCAGGAAAAGTCTGCTTGCATTTTAACACAAGGGAATTTGGTTTGGTTGAGAGAGTGGAGAAAGAGTGAGGGGACGAAAAGAAAGATTTCACATGATTGAGATAACTGAGTAAAAATCCAAATCTGACTTTGAAGTGAAACTTCAGTACTTGGCCTTGACAAGATTCTGGAGATTTTTCCTGGATTCAGGTTTCAGCTTGCAAAGTAACCTGGGGCAGAAGCCACATCTTTCATCTTAAGAAATCAACACAAGTAACAATGGCTATACTCATTCACATATGTTACCCAGTGGCACTGTGAAGGATGTTTTATAGATAGAGACTTAGGTAGAGCTGGCATATGCCACTGATGCTACAGGAAATTATAACTGTCTTTGCCATAGTTCACTTAAAGACGCATTAATGTTATGGCTCGCTGGCAATGAAATTACCAGTACCATAGATAATTCTGTATTTTGAAGAGTAATAAAGAAACAGCGAATAAGCAGAGAGCTGTTTTTTCAACACAATGCAACTGCAAAATAGTGCTTTCAGAGAGGTGAATGCTGCACATTTAATGTTACGAACACACATTATTTACATTTTCAACACAACTCGCTGTTAATGAAATGAACTCTCAAACAGCAGTCAGCAATGAGCTCAGTACTGACTCCTCATAAAAGAGGACAGCAAATATAAGAAATTAATCAAGAACAGAAATTTTTCAGGAAGATGAATTCTGTCAAACTTTAACATGTTATGTAGCTGGGATGCTTAACAGCTGATCTCTGAACAAACATTATTTTAAAAAGAGGACCAAGAGTGACTGACAGCCGTAGAAAACTGCAATTTCAGTTGCAGAGCAGGACTGAGACAGTTCTAACTCTCTGCTTCCCAACTTTATTTATCTCCAACAAATAACCAGGTTATAAGACAGGCTTCACTGGGGCAAGAGAGGTGTCATTAAAAGCCTTTCTCTACCTTGCAGTGGGGCGGAGAGGCTGGACAGGCAATGGAGTATTACTGAAGCAAATTACAGCTAGGATTTGCAGGAGCATCTGGTGACTGGACAGCATCAGTGCTTTTGCAAGCTGATGCGATTACTGTGCCTTAATCAAATGGGCACTTTTGCAAATCCCACTGTCTCTGAGTAAAGACCCTGTATCTGTAAACTTCTATAGCTAGATTAGTCCAAAAGATGGCAATGCTTCAATATAACCTTATTGCTAGATGTGCTGAAGCCAAATTTCTACTCTTCCTTTCACTGTTGCCCAGTTATAAGCATTATAAGCACTTTTATGTCTTGCTTGAAGCATTAGGAATTGACCTCTCTGGACATTAAGATAGGGATCATTATACTCTCCCAAAATGTTTCACTTTCTAACAGACATTTATTACTAGTAGCATCTTAGAGACTGGCTGTCAGGCCTTTACCCACTAGACCTGTACTTCTGTACATCTTGTTCTTTTCTAACTGATTTCTCAATGACTTTATCATCTGGGTTGTCCCAAGAACAACGTCAAATTGTCTTGAAAATCAAGCTGTATTCACTACAGACTAGAAGGGCATAGAATGCAGTCATTTATTACTACAGCATGTTACAAAATTTATCTGTTAGCTTTGTTTACCGGATGTAAATTTTATACTGTACATAGAAAAAATAGAGTAATTTAAAAATAATCAGGAACTTTTCACTCAATAGTTTATGATTTTAAGCATTATATCTGACATTTTTCTTACTGCAATATAATGGAAATGAAAGTTTTATGTCTCTGTTACTGCTGCTATGCAAATTTGTATTTATGCTTTATATATCTTCAGGACATTATATAGACCAAGCATATGTGACCAGTCATTATTATCCATACTATTGATAAATTAACTGGAAAGATTAACAGACATTTCAAAAAGAACCAGGGAGAACAATTAGATCCAAGAACTGGTGTACACATCCAGGCTCCTACAGACCTCCTCAAGATCAGCAGAAGTGAAGGGGAAAATTTTAAAGAAAAACTTAATGAAGTGAAGGATATATTGTAAAGAACACTTTCAAAAAGTTCCCCTCTTTCCTTTTTATGGGTACTGGCATATAAAGGGAGGAATTAAGCCTATTGACTTCATTCATGATATTTCTTTAGAGAAATATTTATGATTTCACCAAATCTGCTGTGAGGTTAAAGTTGTTTGAATAAGTAAATAAACCTTTTTGAGCAAGAAAGCCCTGCTTGATCAGATGGTGGTTCATCTAGCCCACTACCCTGTCTCTACAAGTGCCATAAATAGATGCTAGAGAAAAGGGAAAACACATCAAATGTATATAACGCTTTTTCCTAATAGTTTCTCACCTAGCAACTATTTTCTGCTCATGGACTTTCTGCGTTGCTGTGATTTCTACATGTTCTGTAACCCTCCATGGGCTCTCCTCCACAAACTTTCCTGCTGATTTCATGCACACTTCCAGCATCCTTAACATCCTTCTCCCTGATAGAGGGGGAATCAGTTTCTTCTGTTTGTTTTGAATGTGACTCCTCATACTTTCCCATGATATTTATTAATGAGGCAGTGAACAGTCAGTTCCCATTCATCCTCTTCATACTAGTCATGGTTTTCAAGATACTTTCTTAATCTTCTTTTTTCCCCAGATTAACCGTTTACCAAGTATTTCCTCACACAGAAACCATTTGTTACCTTTTATCATCCTTGCTGCCCTTCTCCAAACCTTTCCGGTTAATTTTATCCTTCCTTCTGGGAGGAACCAGAACTGTGCACCAAAGGTAAACTACAGATTGTTACTGTGACAAGCAGATGTTCACTGTTCTGGTACCAATTCCTTTCCTAATAATTCCTATTAAAAATCGATTTGGTTTTCTTGACCACCACTGCTGACCACTGTGGTAACGCTTTCACAGAAGTATCTAGCATAACCTCAATATTTCACTCCAGTGTAGTAAAGAATTTATAATACTAATTGTAAAGAACTGCTATAAAAATCAAGCTGTTGTAATGAAAATCTGACAGAACTGCAGTACACCTATATGAAGTTCTAATTTATGTCAAATGTAGCTTAGCAAATTGTAATGAAACATGGTATCACAGAAGTCTATAGGTGCATATACATAACTAGAAAGTAGAATATACATGAAATATTTTTCTGCCATTCAGCGTTGGCAGAATATTTATCTTTTAAACCAGGCAACTTGCTCTTGGCTTCTAAAAAAAGTGTAACATTATTCCTGACTCCTCAAATTAAGGAAAGAAAATAACCTTCAAATTAAGACAGATCTCATTGCTCTCTAATAAAAAATTGTGAGGTTAAAATGCATATGTAGGAGTTCTGCACTGAATCTAGTTTTGGTCTGAACTACTTGATTTCTAAAGTGCTCATTCTAGCCCACAAATGTATGGCACCTATAACATTGTTCTTTCATTAGGGTGAGGTGGTTTTGCTAGCCACTGTGTAGGTGCTGAGTTGATGAAGCAATGAAAATTAAAGTGTACATAATTGTATGAAAGAGCCTGAAGGAATGGGGATTCCAGACACTCCCCAATCCTAAACATTCAAATGGACCAATTATACGCCACTGTTCACATTTTATCTCATCTTCCAGCCCTGCAGTTATTCACAAGTCCCTCTTGAGCCCCCTGTGTAATGCAGCCCCAGAGGCATCCTTTGCTAGAAAGCCTTGGTTGAGGCCCTGGTTTTACCACCCTCTAGCCTTCCTCCAGACACCATTTTGGAGAAATGGAAGAAGAGAAGAGCCAGTTATAAGAGATGAGACAACACTGCTGATCAGCTCTTTTGCCTCCTTCCTCTTCTGCTGAGCTAAACTCATCATTTTCTCAGATACAAAAAAAAAGAAGCCTCCCATAGCTCAAGAAAGGAAAAATTCAGTCTGCCCACTGAAACACCCAGAAGGCAAAACACCAGAGGATGTTTCTTTTGGACAGGGCAACATCCTTTTCCCTCTCTACACTCACCTGTGCTTCTTCACCATCTTGTCCCTTCTTTTCTCCTGGAGACTACTTGCATCTAGGTACCTCCTATGTGTCATCCTGTTTGAAACCACCTTCATTCACCAAACCAAGTGCAAGCATGATGCTGCCTCCTCCACACCGTCCTGTTGATAACTCCCCTCTTCCGTTTTGCTTGGCATAGCAAGACAGAGTAAGATGTTGGGCTCCTGGCAGAAGGAACAGCCACTCGAGCTCCCTGCACAAACACCGTCACCAAACAGACACAGGACAAAAAAGTCCAGAGAGAAGCATATCTCACCCTGGCAGCACAGTCTGGTGGTAGCTGTGATGCTTAGGTTTTCTGTGTCATAAGGGGATATTCTTAATTCTTTTTTTTTGTTGGCATTTTGGAACTGTGTGATGTTGAATTATATGACTGCTTATTATTCAGACCTGATAAAGTCAGTTGTCTGATATGGAATAAACTAACAGCACTGCTGATAATCATAGTGCCCAAGTTGCATATATTGGAATGAAACATGTTATGATTTCTGATTATGTCACATCATTAAGCAGAGAGGGTCAAGTGGAATTTGCAGTATTAACTTAGAAAAAATTAAACCAGTTTCAAACTACATAGGAAGATTTAACAATGCAGTCTAAAACTTCTTATCTCTTTGGACTAATAATTTTAAGTTGACTTCAGCTGCAACCAACAGAGACCGGGAAACAGATATTCTTTCTGTCAAGTCTTCATGGCTGTAGCGTTTTACAGGCTCAGAGAAAATTGTAAACATGCCTATTCTTTGTATGTAGCCCAATACGATATACTAACATCTCATACGAAGGAGGGATACAATATTATGGAAATATTTCAGGTTGATTCTCATGTTTTTTTCATTCTTCAATGGAAATTTATTTATATGGTCTCCATTTTAAAGACAAAACAAAGCCAGCCCTGTAAGTTTTCTATGAGATATGCTGGACTAATGTGACATTTTTTGAGATATTTAAGGTTGCTAAGACATAAACTGGGACTGCCTGTCCAAGTTTCTAATTTCTGTCTTAAAGTACAACTGTGTAGAGTACTGGATCTTCACTGCAGAAGTAGCAGGACAGAGATTTCTGCAAGGAAAGAAACTACAAAAGATACATTTCAGAAAACATAAGGGCAGATCAAAATATTTAACACATTAAGAAGTAACTAGAAACTGGTGAGATGCAAAATTACATTGGAATCTCAAAGCATAAATTAGAAGAAACTTGCTTATAGTAGATGATTCCCCAAGTAGGCATATCTTTTCTCCCCCTTTTTTTTCACTAATAATGTGTTTCATGCCTATTTTTCCAAATTTCTCTGTTAACAGCTTCCTAAAAAGAGACTATTTGTGAAGATTTTCTTAATTCATTATATAAAATTGCAAACTGCTGCCAAATCAAGTGATCACTGTTGGGATGGAGGGAGATAGAATAATGTGAGAGCAGTAATTATAATGACTAGTTCACAAGACAGGGCATTGTAACAGTCCAAAGATAGCATAGAGGGCTTGCATCAATCATTTTCACTAAGAAAGAAAAACTGGCCAAAATTTTCAAGAGCCATAAAACTTATTAATGTAGCTTCTTTTTATGGGAGATCTGGCATGATGAACCTGTCAATGTGAAAGCAATTTTGTAATTTCTTCACCTTTTATGTCCAGTTCTGATTAAAAAAAACAGAAAAAGTCTTTAGGTGTATGAATGGACACCACAGACGGGCCTGGGAAAGAGACAGAAAACACACTACTTGAATCACATTAAGACTCCATAGCTCTAGTGCACAGCAGACATCCCCAGAGGGCTGAAATGACTACAATGCTCAGCACAGACTTTCTGAGAAACCATTATCATGGGACAGCAATCGTCAACAAATAGTGGTTTACTCTAATTCACTGAACACTGGCACTAGCTTAATCCCGCTTTAGTCTGGAGAACAATATGGCAGAAGCTATGGAATTTATATTTACAGCATAGCTGCAAGTCATGTCCTCCACTGTGATGAGGTATTACCTACAGAGGTTATTCACTTTTTAAAAGATTTTCCTGGATATCACACAAAGCTCTGTACAGAGAACAGATGATCACTGCACCCACTATGCACAGAAATCCAGTTAGCACTGGTATTGGAAATCATTTAGAGCACTAACCACACCAAAACATGGGAGTAAAACATGGGTTCCAGGCTGTAAACACACCATGCCAGATGGAGAACTTGGTCCCCAGATTTTGTTAAATGTCAGCCAGGATGTCTGAGCTAATCTTGTAACTACCTTTTGTGTCAGATTCATCAGTGTGTGCAGACTGTGCTGGAAGGTAGGAGGGGTACCCTCCTGGACCACTTTTGTCAAATATAGGTACTAAAGTGCACAGATCCTATATGTATGTAGCTATTTCATTTTCTGTTCTACAACCTGCATTTCTTACTTTTCTTTTACCAGTACTTTATGAACCAGATTTTACCAATTTCTGCCCTAGGAAACATAAAATAACAGAGAGAAACATTTTAGGCATGTGTCAAGCCCCATGTATCATTTAGAGTCTGATAGCCAAACTGTGGCATTGACAACAGTGCTTTCAACATTAGCGTCTTTATATACAACTTGTGAAGAGATGGTGGACATATTCTGAATGAAGTTACAATATTGCTGTCTCTAATTTGCCATTGAAATGGCATTATAAAGAACAGTTCCAATATTTTTTTTTGTTTCAGATGTCTGTTTTTATTATGTGATCTGTTGTGTACTTTGATTTCAGTGATAATATTGATCTGAAATCAAATGTACTAGTTTAGCTAACTCTTCTATAAAGGGAAGAGTTTAATAAATGATGCCAGTGACATACCACTTGAAACCAAACTGAATAAAATGCTAGCAAGCCTTGACACTGATGTCAAATAGAGCTAAGGAGAACATTTCTCAGCAGATTAGGTCAAAATGGATATTCGGACGTTGACTCACAGTTGCCTTTCTCCAAACATGAAAGCAGATGGAGGAAGTAAAAACAGGATTTTAGGCTTAAGAACTCACATCCATGTCACAGCTATTACACTGACATTTGCACTAAGTGGGAATGGGAAAGCGTTCAGACATATAATGCATTAGAAAAGGTAAATGCCTTTCTTTTCACTTTTGTTGCCTGTACCTGCCCATGTCTGGTCAGAACAAAGCGAGAAGATGCACTTACAGGAAGAAGCTGGAAACACCACTGAGGTGGGCAGGGGAAGAAAGAGCAGCCCTCTGGCCTCCACAGTGACTCCTGCAGCCAGGAGTGTGGCAGCTCTTTCCTCCAAAACCCCACTTTTGGAAGGTTTGGATCCTTCCATAACACTGCACAAACAGCTATTCCTCTCCTCCCAGTGCAGACCTTTCTTCTCTGCCTCATCTCACACAATGCAATGGAAAAAATCAGAGGAAGTCCTATGCTTCTTGATAGATCTTCTCCCGTGCAACCCTTAGTGGCTTTTGTTGTTGGGAGGGGGAGGGTGGGAGGCAGAAAAATCTTTTATTCATTAAAAACATCTTGTAGCCAGTTGCTTATCAAACTTGTAGCAAATCAGAAGTGTGGCTCTTATAAACCTGTTTCTGAGAATGGAAACACACTCACTGCAGTAACAGTTAAATTTCTTTTAGAAACACTTCTATGAAGTTTGGCATTACGGTATTTTATTTCCTAGGGATTTTGGCATTATAATATTTTGGCATTATTATAATCTAGGTTTAGCTGTATAGTTAGCTTTTTCTTTTTTTTTCCTGTTAAGTACCCAGAGATTGCTGACGTTTGATCTTCCTGAAAATTAATATCCAAGTTTCAATTGTCCACCTAATGCAATGTTTCAGTCCAGGAATAAATGAATGAGAAAAACACAACTGAAGTATAACTTGATTGAATTCCTGAATTATTCAGGATTGTAGTAATACCTTATAGATAATTTTTCCTGGTTTAATTGTAATGCCTATAACATATTTGCATAGCTGTGAGTGAAGAAGTTGAAAACATCAGGGAATATGAGCATTTATGAAGCCATTGGAGTGAATGATCAATCTGAAACACTGTCAGATAAACCCTGATTCAGATATTGTGAACAGTACAAGAAACTGTTCTTATGCACTTTGCTTATGCTTTGAACATACAGTGCTGTCATGGAGGAAGTGTGTTAATTGTGTAATGATGCAAGCAGCATATTTGAAATGTCATAGTTCGGCAAATCTGAAATAGTTAGACAGTCCCTTGTAGAACTACAAAGATTTCATACCTCTGTTCTTAGTTATATTTCTTCACCAAATGTTTATAGCATTATGTAATTCAATATTTTTAAAAAAATGTTCAGATCAAATATTATTTTGTGACCTACATTGCTGCATCAATGCAAAAATCAGTCATGCAAAAACTAGCAGCATATTTACAGTTTTCTGATCTTATTTAGCCCATAAGAATTCCCTGTCATGCACATATCTGTCAGGGTCAAGACACAAGACATTACCTTTCTTACACCAAGGAATTTTCATTACCTTTGTAGCATTTTTGACTCTGTTAGAATTATAACTACACTTGAGAACTTGGAGACCTTTATCACACTGCAGTATTTTTCATCCAGGTTGTATTCTTCAGTGTTGATCACTGCTCCTTTACTCCCATTTGCAATAAAACATTAGGTTTTTTGCTTCTTTCTGTCAACAGTCTATACTGATCCAACTTCAATTAAAATAAAGATCACTGTGACTAGTGCTAACTCTTCCCCCCTTTCAGATGAAAGCAGTCAGACTATTTAATACAAGACACCTATAACATTCTGAAAAATTTCACATGGATAAAATTAAAAAGTGCATAATTCTATCACTTAAATTTTGAGCCCAATGGTAAATAAATGCATGATGCAAGATATTTTTGTCGTCTAGTTCCAACTTTTCTGTGGCCCAAGTAAGACTGTAAAAGCACACACATTTTTCCAAGATGCATGTAGTAAAAGTCTTAGCAGGCTTTTTTTTTCTTTTCACATGCATGAATCCATTGGTCTTGTTTTCTCCCTGATGTTTAGTCCTAACCATGTGGCTTAAACAGAAATAAACATATAGTATTCTTTAATAACAAACGAACAATCACCAAATATGATGTTATAAAGTTTTGTGACTTTCCTTCAGGGTCAAAGTAGAAGGAAAAGTATACCTTTGAGACAGAATTGCTTATTAAATCATAGACCAAGAAAAGAAAATCACAGGAAATATAAATTAAGTAGGTGCTTCTAGTGTTTCTTGTTCTGAACAGAGGGTCTTACTTTAAAAGGACTGTTGAAAAAAATCAGCTAGTACCTTAGTCTCAGGAAGTTTGAAAATTGGTTCAATCTGCTGAATTCCTCAAGCAAAAGACATGATACAAAAACTCAAGCAGGATTTTAAATTCTTGTATAATATATAACTTTAAGGGTGATCTATATCAGAATTTAATCATATTAACCATGATGTGTATCAACACATAATTATGACCTACGTTATGTATAATAGCAAATATTTCACTGAATTTTCCATCCTATTTTAATTTATGGATTTAGCTTTGCTTGATGTTTGAAAGCTTTACTGAAAGGCCTTCTTTCAGCTTATTCTGGCTTTGACTTTACAAGACTATTAAACCAGTCCTACAGTTTCATTTCTAATCCTTGAATTAATATTAGGATTACAATGTTGTAGTTAAACTGGGTAGGCCTCATTAAATCACAAATCCTGCAAATTCTTCCATGTGGGCAACTCACAGTGTTACGACTTTGGAAAATTTGAAGGACTGGAGTCTAGCAATGAGGAAAACAAGCCCCATGCTTTCATGTTTCTACCATGCTGTCTTGTGCTTTTAGCCACAACAGTTAGCTGATTCTGTGTACTAGTTTCATGTACCAGCTGCCAGAACTGGTCTCACCAAGAAAATGATACTGCTGTTGCATGGTTCCTTACATACAATATTCTTGCAACTGTATATATACATGTGTATATAAATATATATATATATATGTCTATCTCCTGAAGCATAAAACACAATTGGGGTGGGGGATCTCCCTTACACCAATCTAGAAATAAACAGCCAGCATGAATACACTAGGCAAAGCCTTGGAAAGAGATTCTGACTCATGGGCAAAATGTTGTAAACCTTCATCACCCAATAATCCCACTCTGTGGGACTGGGCCCCATATCTCTTTCTCCCACCAAATTTGAAATGAATAGTTGTGATAAGGGCTGTTGGTGGATGATAGCCACCTGCAGAGAATTAAGCTTACAACTTTTGCACACTTACAGGAAACAGCCTGGCAAGCCACAGTGAAGGTATTTGAACATGAAGACAGCAAGAACAGAGCTGTCTCTACCTTTTGGTAGATCTTACCCTCTGTTTTTTGACTCCAGTACCTAGTAAAATATTTTCATGTGAATAAACACATTTTGTGCAACAACTTCCTATGAAATATTGAAATTTTTTATATAGGCTAGTCAATCCCTCTTCCTTCTCCCTTATAAAGACTAATTCCTTAAACCACTCTTGACCTCAGTTTCAAGCTATAGGCTCAAGAAAATTAGTGTTGCCATGACTTGTGCTATTAGCTGCTCAGTCTGGGTAGTCACATGTGGCTGTTTTTACTTGGAAAGGCATAAAAGAGAAAGTGGAGTTGTGATGTAAGACATATATTAGACCATATAGTATAAAACATTAACACCACTGGTATGGGAAATACAATTTCCACCTTGTCACCCCACAAAGACTAAGGTGGTGTTCAGTGTTGCTGAGGGGTCAGACAAGACTGGCCAAAGTAGGTAGTCTGTTCATCCACTGATCACAAAATTGGAACTGCTGGCCCTAGACACAAGGTGATTGATGTGAACATTTCTAATAGGCACTTCAATTGTTTTTGGGGGTTATGTTTTGTTAAGATGTTTTTCACTTTTGCCTGCTATGAGACTTACACTAAGATTTGCAGTGACAGAAATCAGAACACAATCATGCCTGAAGACCCTTATTCCTTGTGCTGAAACTACTTTGGAAAGCAAGATGACAGGGCCCTTTCATTACCTTAATACAAATCAAATATTGCCTGTTAAAAGACAATACAGTGCTAATATTAATCATCTTGAAATCTACAAGGTTGTTTAGTTCTACATATGCATAAATATACATATGACTGAGGATAAAAATCAATGTTGCTCTCCAGTGCTATATGTTGAGTGCAGCTTGCAATGTTCCAGAGGATTCTGGAAGGAATTAAACACACAAATTGCAGCTAATTATAGCTTCTGAGTTTAGTGAATAGTCACAGTACAGAGATGGAAAAAACACAGTTGAGTAGCTTAGTCTTACTATTTGTGAAGTTGTATGATGGGGGGTCATTCACAGAGGAGGCATGTAAGCAGCTTTATATTACTTTCTTGTTTTGACTTGTCTTTGAAATAAGGATTTTAATGTAATTTTTTTAGAATATGCAGTTTTGAATATGCTGGATATTAAAATCTAGTGACAGGGGGAAAAAAACCCAAACACCTTTTACTTAAAAAAGGCTTGTTTCTCTTTTTTTGTTGGGTTTAAATTCCCTGGAATTTGATTACACAGCACATTCCAGCTATCTGCCCCAGCAGGCCCCTCTATCAGGACTTGCTGATTACTACTTATGCATTGTTTCAATGTGAGCCCTTGAAGGATTTAATTTAATACAGATTAGTACCTTTATTAAACTGTGGTTAATTGAAGCCTCTGAGCTCTGCTAAATATCGTTCAGTGAAGTGGATTAGTTGTTTTAATTTGTTGCTCTCTTACACAAAAAAATAACACTGAATGAAATAATTACCTTTTCCATTGGGTTACTGAGGGTGACAATTACTATAAAGCTTTTAGTTTACATGTTTTAAACTAGCAGTTTGCTAACTTACAGAGATGCCTATGGTTCAAACATAGAAACTAAGTTGACCACAATAGCGCTCTCTTGGATTGATTTAATTTTTAAAAAGAATAAATTAAGGCCACCACCAAGAATGTTTTACCAATGTATGACTAAAATCTGGCACTGTTTTCTGTAATTAGGAAAGAAAACACAGAAAAAAAATGTGCTGGAACATCTTTAATTCTTATTGTAAATTTAATTGTTTTCCTAAGGGTTTCTGTAAATAGGTTTTTATCTGCCAACTTTATTCTCAGTTGAACAGCAATATTAAGAAAGATTATAAAAACTTAAGGAATAATTTTGTACCCACTGCAGTCAGTGACTCATTAAAGAGTGTCACTGACTTATTGAAGACTAATTTATAAAAAGATTAATTAGAAAATCTTAGATTCTAAATGAAGATGTCTGCCCCATTATTTTTCACTGTTGACTTCTTAGGGAATGATAATTTAGGACTCAATTTTTACAATTTACAATTTTTACTCAGTTTTTACAATAGGTCATGAGAATTTTAATATACTGTCCATTTTAGTCTGTGACTGATTTACACTGGAAATTCTTTGTTTAAAGAGAAAAACTAATCCTTAGTAAGACTTGGAAAAGAGGATTAAGAGAAAGAAATAACTCACCGAAAGCAACAATATCTAAAACACCTGGAAAAATGCCTCTGCTTCTATGAGACAGATGTGGTAACAAAATTACTCCTGGTTTTGCCCAGCAGAAGAATTTCTGATAAACTAAAAGGGACAGTGAGGAAAGGCTCACGTCACAGTCATAGAGGGATAACTGATCGCTTTTTTAACACAGCACTCTAGCTAGCTTTGCAAACTGGTAATAGTGGAATAAGGTTGCGGTGGTGGCTGCGTACAACAGATACATAGTCTATACAACCGTACTGGCTGCAGCACAGTGGGATTCTGGTTAGGGTGAAAGCTGTTCATTACCAGCTTGGAGAAAAAAAAAAAAAGTACACTTAATTTATTACTATTGCTGTTGTTGTACTGTTATGTTTCCCATAGCCAACATAATTTGAAATAAGTAACCTTGTTACAGCAAGGTAGGTTTACCATCAGAGAGGTTCATTATTTACTCTAAGAACAGTTTAGTCTATATTCCATAAATAAGACACTTCATACCAAGTATAACTAAAAATAATAATACAAAATTTGTATTAGGAATTAATGACATTTTGCACTATTTTTAGCCAGACAGCAGAGCAGGAAATAAACATTGTAGTAGAGATGACTTAAGTGAATTTCAGAGGGAAACTTAGGAGTATCCAAATTTTAGTTACATCTTTTGAAATACCATTAGGTGAGGACTGCATTTGGCCAAACTTTACTTTTAGTTTCTGACATGAAAAGCCACTGAAAACATATAGCATCAATGAAATGCAGAGATTAATTTGGTCCTGAACTTGTCTGATTTTCTCTCGGTGCTGGAAATGCTACTATGTATCAGGCTTCGGTTATTGAATTTAATGGTCTCCAATGGAGCTTCCTTGGGTCTCTCCAGATCATACTTGTATGTAGTAAAGTGGAGTTAACAGCCCTAATATGTCTGCTACTTCATCTACAGAAAGGGATCTGCTACAGGACATATTACAACCAAAAATGAGTGTTGTGGCTCATCTTATCCAACCTGCTGAAGACCACAGATTCACAGCATGAATGAAGCTCAAATCAACCACATGTGCTTGAAAAGAAGCACAAGCTCTGCTTATGAAAAATGCTCATCTCTGGGTTATCCTCTCGTGAAGTCACTTCATCAAGGTTCTGGAATTTTATGTCTGTCTTTTCACTAAATTGCATTTCTTGAGAGTCTGAATGCTGCTGGACAGTTTGCTTATCCACATGAAGAGTATATAAAATAGCAGCTATGATGCTTTGGAAAAATAGTTCACAGTTTTCTTCATTTTAGACTTTCTTTTCTGCACAGATAGGTGGATTCTATGATATAAACTTGGATTTCTTGTTTATGTCATACAAACTAAAAAGTTAAGATACCTCTAAGAACTCCACAGCCATAGGACTTCAGCAGAGCTGCTTTTTGCTTTAAATGTCTAGCAATACTAACAGGATCACCTGGCTTGTTACATTACATTCTTATGCAGACAGCTCGCTAGATAGAAGATACGAAGACTATTTTTTACAGGGGAAAAATAATCACAGAAGTTCAATAACCACAACAGAAAAAAATGAAAGGACATCATAGGATCTGAAAACTATCACAATATATCTTAAGTTTCTGAATATTTCATCCAGGTTTTTATTACTCTATTTCCCCCACAGCTCCCTCATTACTGTCAGACTTCAACTGTAAAAGCCATCCAAATGTTGTGGGAAAGTATAGAGGAACAAAGAGGAAAAGAGGATATTTTACAGAGATACACGCAACAGACTTGTTATTCTGTAATGTAACATTTGCAATAAGAACAATTTGTTCTCAATTTATCTTTCTGATGATGTCTTGAAGTTTTTACCACAAAGCACATATTAATATATAATATATAATGTAACATATAATATATAATATAACATATAATATATAATATAACATATAATATTAACATATGAGCTAACAGAACTGAAGACACCAACACAAGGGAAGGATCCAGTACTGGCATTTTTGGAGATCACCATCAAGCAGACTTTCCCCGTGACAGCAGCTTGAGAAAAGGTTAGTTCTGTTAGTACAGAATAGGTGCTACTTATGAAAGTTCTGGGCTAAACTGAATGGTGCCCCTATACACATATGTATGTCTTAGAAAATGCCCTGTTTCCAGTACCTGAAAAAGTGCCAAATCAGTAAATGTGCCAGAGGGATCTCCCATGGGAAAATCTTTTGGCTCAAAGCACAAAAGCAGAGCATCCCCCAGAATATCTTTCTGCTGAGGTGGGATACAGCTCATCTCTGGAAAGCAAAGCAAACCAACCCTGTATTTTCTTTTAAACCTTTCCTCAGGAAATCCTGGGTCTCCAGTTCCCATCCACTCCATAGCTGCTGTTTCAGTGGGAATAATTCTGTACTGCAGAGGACAGTGAACATCACAACTGTAAAACCTACTTCCACCCTCTCTTTGGCAGCTGCCTTTGGAATTGATTCTCTCCTAAATGCCTCATTTCTTTCTCAGCTGCAACCAGAAAGTTACCTAATGCTGACTACCTTTGCCACTGTTGTAAGGTTTCCAAACTGAGTCAGAGAAGCTCTGGAAGCTCATTTATGTTTTTGTTAAGCATTTTCCCTGTGTCAGTATTGGAAAATAGTAAGATCAGCTATGAGTTTTTTAATAACAAACCATGTGTCGCATGGTATACTTTAAAGCAAGCTTTATGCAGATTTATCTGTTATTATTACCCATAAATTCACCCTATCTATCACTGCAACAATGGAGAAAGAACAATTCCCCCAGTAGTGTGATAGAGTTTAGTTCAATCTGAACCTTTTCAAAGGCAAGAAATGATTAAATGCCTATGCCCTCACTCCATAATTATAAATCAACTTTGCTATCATTCATTTAAGATTTACCACTTCTAAGTTTTATCTGTAGTTACACTGTCCTTAAATCCAGTAACTTGCAGATTTTTAAATACTTAGGTTTTGTAACTTAACCCTTCTCTGTGTAGATAAAAACCTACCAATGTTCAGTACAAGTCTCAGATACCAGGATGCCTGAGTTTTAAAATTAAGCACAGTCTACCTGATTCTCCTTAATGGAAATGAACGCAAAATGCAAACCAGAAAAGTACTAAATAACACGGATTTGGAGAAGAATGTTCCTATCCATACATGTTTACCTTTGTCATTACTGAATGGGATTTTATTAATATTTAGACAGGGATTTATTCCCTCAGAAAAAACCACACACATTATTTAAAAAAAATATATAAACACACCCCACCCATTTTCAAAACTGAATAATCTTGATTGTGATGTAAATTTTAAAATTCTGACCATCTGGGCTTGTTAATACAAAGTATGCTGTTTCACGCTAAAATATTTTGTCAATATTCAGAAGGCACATTTTGCATACCTCTGTAAGGGCTGTTGCTGTTTAATATAATTAGTTGATTCTGTTATGAGGGAGAATATCTTGTTATCAGCTTCAACAGGCTGAGAATCTGTGGTTATATTTTATATGTGGTGTTTGTGGCATAGAGAGGAGGAAGATCAAGACTGTGATTACTACCTGCAGGTATTGATACACAATTCTGCATTACAGAGCTTAGTTGCTGTCAGAAATTAAAGGTTGCTATCCATTCCCTAGCTATCTCAAGCATTCGTAGCCAATTATGTAGCTTTTTTATATTGTCCTTGGAGGAGCTCAACTGCTGTTAGCAGTAAGTCAACATAAAAGTTAATGAATTTTATATCTAAAAGTACTTAAGACTTAGACCAACATGACCTTCACTGAAGTCTTCACAACTTTTTCAAGACTATAACCCACAGCTTGAGAAGTACTATTTTAAGTAAATATCTATGGTCCTGTGGTTTTGAAGGACTAAAAGGCAACAGTACAAGTAAGAGTGGCATGGAAGGTGATCAGTATATTTAGTATTAAGTCTTCAAGGCATGTAGCCTCTCCAAACATAGAAAAATCTATCACTGATCTCATTCCCACCAAGAAATGTTTAGTTAAAAGCCTGAGAAGGGCTTTCTTGGAAATCATTGCCAGAGCACTACCTACATGGCAGCACATGGTATCCTTGTGAACATCAGGAAATGTTTTGGGGGCTGCATATTTATTGCATATGTATTTAACCATAGATGATCCAACTTTGTATTCCCAAAACACTAATTGTCACAGATTACAATGTGCAAGCAAGGCAGGATTCTACTATTTCTTGATTTCAGATGTTTTTCAGTTTCTTTAAGCCTGAAACTAAGTATGAAATTCATATTTAGTAATGAGTCGTGAAAGCTTCAGGCAATAGCCTCAACTATGTTAAACAGCTAATACTTTTCTGTTGTACTAGTTATCCATTTCACTGCTTTTTAAAAATGTTTCAGAGAATGATTTGAATCTAAGCACAATATAAAAAGTTTAAAAAACATTAGATATCAATTCTCTGATAATTAGAAAACATGGAGAGGTAACGGCTAACTCCAGTTTTCAAAACAAGCACAGCATTGCAATTAGCATCCATCGAAAGACTGAAAAACTATCTTCAGCCTTCAATCACAGGTTTTCTTTTGTGACTAAATGTATAAATGACTGGTGTCTGGATCTAAACATAGCGAGTCAAATTCAGTTTCAATCTCTGTTGACTGAAGTGAGATGTGTGTGCTCACATCAAAGGTGAATTTGATCCAAAATACACAAGAGACAACTGTTTGCCCAGACAGGCTTACTAACTTGCAAAATTAATTTTCTTTGTAACCAAATCTACAATGTTCTTCCAGCTGTATTAAATCTTTCAGGCCCTAGTTACAACATGAATGATTTATACAGCCTTTATGTAGTGCCTTCCAGGTAATTTGCTTGGGGGTAAAAAAAAAAAGCAAGCTGTATGCATTTATTCTAACTGCAGTCAGAAATTAATGACCTTTTTTTATTTGTGTCAAGAGAGAAAACTCAAGGTTATTTTTAAACTTTTATTGCTTATTTAATGATGGCGTAAATGCCTTTTCGCCCTGGGACTCTACGTGTGTCAAGACTGGCCCTGTGTTCCATAATTGCTGGAATCTCACTTCCAGGGTGTGCAGTAAACACATTAGCACACTTTCAACACATAGCCACAAAGATCCAAAGGGAATAGGGGAAAAACCTGCAAGAAGACAACTTGAACACCATGTGTCTGTAACCATTCCTGGAACTGAAATCAACTTTGTTGGTTTAGGATGATGAAAAATAAACATTAATCCTCGGCTGAACCTGGTACAATATTTCAAGCAGCAAATATTTATGATGCTTTATCTCTGAAGGTTTAGTTCAGCTTTTTGTAAGTATATGTTTCTGCTACAATCAACAAATTCCAAATCCACTACTGATGATTTTATTGGAAATCACACCAGTATTCTTAAAATTAGCTTTCTTTCCCTTAACATTTTCCAAGCAGCGTATGAAAAGCAGCCAGCAACAACAACAACAACAACAACAAAAAGTAAAAAAAAAAATAATGTCCGAAGACTTCCTTCTGTGCTGGTCCTTTAGAAAGCCAGACTTCACACAGAAAATTTATGCAGAATCAGTATATTGTAGTAGAGTTTCTGCAGTTGATACAGCTAATTCAACACACTGCTAGGGCTAAGGGAGAAGAAGGAAGAGGGTTTTTCAAGTTGTGCAGGGTGGTTTCTGTCCTTTTTCCCACTTCTCAATTCCCTGCAACATGTAAGTGCACAGCAGACCCTTGTGCCCTGTTGTGCCCTGTTGTGCCATGCCCAGCAGGGACCTGCTGGTCGCAGGATCCAAGCTGAGGGTAGACTACCTCATGTATTGGAAAAGGAAGGTATCTGATCTCTTTGTGCAAACGAGTAATATAATCTGACCTCATACAGTCTACATTTGTTTAGCAGATTTGGTGAAATGATTATGCTTCATCCATCCCTGATATTTCTGCTCAGCTATGCAAATTTAGATAAATGGGTTCAGTTGTCTTATACTGTGCATTAAGATTAATATAATAGCACATAAGACTTCAATAGATACCAAGTTCTTTTTGCTTCCCCCTATTGCCCTCCATCAGTCTCCTCCATCCTATAGTAATTTATCAAATAAGCCACAGAACACATCAATTTCTTTCACTACAAATGAACTGTACTGCAAATCATTTTCTGAAAACACTGACACTAATGCAATTACAGTGACATGATCTGCTACTTCAAGATCTCATCTGAAATCATAACAAATGCATCTCTTATGGGAAAAGTCTGTTTTAGTGATGTTTTTACAGAGTTATAGATAAAAAATTCAGTAATGTATCGCAATTAACTCGTCTCCATTTTATCACTAGTGCCTCATGGCCTCACTGCAGTTTGTATAACAACACAGTCCTGCTATTCATCTTATTTTAAGTCTTACTTACACACTGAAAAAAAATTGTGTGACTTTTAAGATTGCTCTGATGATAGTTGAAACTTTCACCACAAAACTTAAAAACTTATTATAGGTGGGAGCACTGGCCTTTTGAGAAAAAGAAGGAAGTTAGAATTTAAGCTGAGAAATACTAGCAATTTTGTTTCAAGTTCACTGACAGCAGGATGCTTTATCTAATGTATATAGTCCCAACTTCAGGCTTGTGAAATAAATTGTCATGAGTGCAAAAACTCATGTTTGCTGCTCTTCTAGCTTCAGTGGAGATCTCAGTTACAGTTTACCACTGACAAAATGACTAATACTATTACACATCAGGTGAACAGGAACCTCCATCTTGTACTACATCAGAAATAAGGACTGGGTAAGTTAGGCAAATAGTGAAGATTATGTTGTAAACACTGTTTTCTTTTACACTTATGTTCCTCTCCCTATATCACAAGATTTTTAAAAATAAACTCTGCCATAAATGAAGCAAATTATTGTGAGACATTGTGATTGTGTTAAAGAAAAATTAAGAGGAAATGGGAAAACAATCAGCCAGCAATTGAAAAACTTTAACAAAGATAATAGATTTTTCTTTTTAAAAGCTGCAAAATATAACGGAGACTATGGAGTACACTTCTAGAAAACCTAATTAGATTATGATAGATAGATACTGATCAAACAGTTTTATAACTAGCTTGGGAGAATTGGTCAGCCTTGCAAAGATAGTTTTGCTACTGTACATGCAGGTATAGGATGCTGGCAGCTTTTTTTTAATGAATACTATGATAGCTAAGAAGGAATATGCAGAATTTCTGAATGTAGGGCTATTTTAAATGCTTAAGTATCTTAGTGAATGAGGGATCTCTCTTTGCTAAATTATTTCCTTCAAAACTATGCCTAATAAGAGGAAAAGATCTTAAGCAGCAAAATGTAAACAGTCACTACAAGAAGGCTAATTTTAGACATCTAAGTAACAATCGTTAAGCCAAACTGAAATCAAGATCTCTAGAAGTCAGTGATACTATTTCTGCTGCTGATTTCTTTTTCACCAAGTGCAATTTTGCCTTTAACTTGGTTACAGTAAGCAGCATGTCAAAATTACTTCTTTTTGTATGTCACAAATACATGGTCAAAAAACATCCTTTAGCTTATCCTTCTTACTCACTCTCAACTTCTTCACAGGTGTTTTCCTTGTGAAACACAGATATTAAAAAGCTTCACATAATATTATAGGGCTTTCTGCAAAGCAACTCCAAAGGGAGAAGTGGTGCCACAATTGTGCAATCATGGGTTGCAAAATGTGAATGCCTCAATTGGTCTATTGGACCAGAAAGATGAGCCCGTTTTTAGCAACGTCACTTCTAATACATTAAGGCAGTAAAGAACAACTGAACAGCTTATTTCCCACAGATACTTTCAAAGCCTCAGAGACTGTCATTTGAACCATTCTTTAATCATCTCTGGTGCAGACTTCAGCAAGCTCTGTGCAGCCAAAAGTGAGAACATTAAGTGAATTTTGCACTGGCAGTAATTACGAAGCTCATAAAATGTAAGAGTCAACTTTATGCAGCATGTAGTATGGATGCAAACACTAAATAATATTGGAGATTAGTTGGAGGGTCACTGCTTTTGTTATCCTAGAGATCCTGGACTGGAAAATGCTGCATGATTTCCATTCCCACTGAAATACACGGGTGTTGTAGCCACTCCATGCCCTATGGAATGAGGAATTCAGCTCTGACTTCAACCCATGTGACACAGCTAAGTCATCACACAAACACTGTGTTGGAGTCTTCCTGTTGAGACAAGCTCTCATCTCCAGTGAAAATCCAGAGGACATGTGGGGGGACTGCTACTCCATGCACCAGACGTACAGACTACTGTCTTGTCTCGCCTTTGGCAGAACACATGGGCTTGTAGAAGAAAATTTCTGTTTAGTCAAAGACAGTTCTCACAGCCTGTTTCTTAGGCCTTGATTCAGCAGAGCTTTTGTATACATGCTGAAATTCAGTAGTGAAGTTTTCTGAAATCTAAGCTTCAACAGTATAATGAATTTTACCTAAATTCTTTTCCAAATAGAGATGCTTTCCTGAATTAAGGCTTCAGTCTGCCAGAGTCATTAAACAATACTATAAATACAGTCTTGGATTTCATAAATTCTTTCAGCTTTCAAAATGCACTGATTAGTTTTAACAGGAGACAAACACATCATTTGAAAGGAGGGAAACAAGTACTTTTCCCTAGACACAGCAGGATAATTTAATGCCATAAGAAAACTGTTATTTATACTGAACAATTAAACAGCAATAAAAAGTGAAAAAGTAAGACACATAGGGAAAAAAATAAGCATCCTTACTTGGAGTGATCTTTAGCCTTTCCAGAACAGATCTGGCAAAGCATTGCTACAAAATCTAAATCTGACCCTAGACCAACTTGCCCAGCAATGAGCTTGAAAAATACCAGTGCTTTAGTGATTCCCCATTGACCATATGGTTCTGCAGATTAGAGAAACTGGAGTGGAATACTGCTTGACATTAATGATAAAGTAGCCTTCTCAAGTTAGCCTCCTCTTCAATGTATTTTTTATTAACTTTTTCCCTCATCCTGGTTTTCATTCATTCCCCTCCCTATAATAATAGATCATGCTTCATCTTTACCTGGATAACTTTCAGTGTCTCTCTTGCTTTCCCTTTACTTGCTTTTATTAGGTTGCACTACCTACCTCCTCTTCTCACTCTTCCCATACTGCATCTGTTCTGCTCTTTTCTAACTTGTTCTGTCAACCTGTAAATTGGCACTCTAATCAGTTGATCAAGTTGAACACCAAATGGTCAGCTTCTGTCCTCAAATGTATGAGTAGCTCCCACAGGTATACCTGTGGGTGCTTTTTTTGAGTGGGTGGTATGTATGCTTTGAAGGCTGAATTTAGTTCATTTGCATAATGCTGGATCACTGTAAGACTTATTTGACTACTGAGCTTAGTTCCTATTATTGTTTATTGTTAAAGAGAGTAATTATGTTGACCAAAACAAAAGATTTTTTCTGAAGTGGATTAATCTAGCTGAACCTGTCCAACTCCTCCTGAAACACCATCCCTGGTAAAAGCTGGTAGAACAACTGCATCACAGTAATTTTCCCATGGAAATACACTGTTCAGTTTCTATCTCTACAATCAACAGCCAAATACTGCAGATGGAAAGGGCTACCTTGCCAGCAAAAGCAGAGCAAACCTACAGTTTGTCAGACTGTAAGCCTGGAAGCAGTTAAAGACAAACTGATGGATAAGATGTATTACACAACTGAATCAAATAAATCTGACTACCAAAATAGTTTTCGGCTCTTCTCCTTCCTAAATAAGCAGGGAGCCTGAAACAGTATCTCAGGGAAAATAATCAGAGCATCCAGCTTTATTAAAATGCTGAGAAATTATGGGGAATAGCATACAATGAATGTAAATACCCAGTGCAAATATCTAATTTTCAATTCCGAACATTTTGGTTATACACTGTAATGGAACAGACAGCACATTATGTCTGATTTATTTTAAATTTTATAGAACAGAAAAAGGAAAGAGACAGGACAAATGTTATGTAAAACTAATGGTTAAAATCAGCTGAATAGTAGTAAACATAAATTTTCTTTAAGGGTACTTTTAAAGATGTCCTTTCTCTGCTTAAAGATAACATAGAATATAGTTTTTACAATGACTGAAATTTTAGTCATAAAGAATCATAAAGTTAAAACCCGTAATGTGGCCAAAGAAGGCCAAGAAAGGCAGTTGGAAGACTGTTGGTTAAAGAAGCCCTAATAATGCAGCAAAGTTATTCACCTTCTTTTACATGTTATAGGAGAAAAACTGCACTTCCTTCATATGCTTCAAATAGTTGATTCTGTTCGCTGCCTAATCCCCAAATCCTCATTCATGTTTAACTACAGTCACACAGTCACTGGTAAGAGTCTTGCCTGTGTCAGGACTGAAGGTTAAACATACCAAGGTCTGTATTTATCACCTTAGGAAATACCTACTCTTAAAAACTAGTAGTTACTAACATCACGCCATACCCAGTCTGCTTTAAGGAAAGTATGTTCTCCCCCACAAAAACACATGCAAGGAGGGAAGTATGTTTGTAGGTAGGTACCTCGCTTTCCAGAGTAAAAGTCATACATGAAAAGTCATACATACTGTCATACATGAACACTGTTCTTTTTGCTGGTTTGGCTGTCCTGTCATTACGTATCACCAGCGTTTGTCTGATGTTATTAGGACTTCCAACTCGGGCCTGCATAGCTGTACTTGTGTGTACGCTTGCTTTCTGTGGCATATGTTGGAAGGTGTTGATAGCTGAGGCAACATTGCTGGCAGATGATATTCTTTATAGCCCTTCACACATGCTAGAATCACAACATATTTAAATACTTGTGGCCTAATGATTTCAATGTGGAAGAGCAAGGAGGTTCATATGAAAGTTGAGAATCCTGAAAGGAAGCTTAGAGAAAAAAAAAAATCCTCGTGCTTTAGGGATGATATAGAGCTGGCTTGCTGCTCAAGTCATAGTTTTACTCAGCACTCATGGTGCACCACCATCCTCCATGCCAGTCATTAGCTAAAGCTTTGGTTTCTGACCTATTAGATATTCAGTGAAGTCTTCTAACTCACTGTCCTGGTTTTGGCTGGGACAGAGTCAATTTTCGTCTTAGTAGGTGATGCAGTGCTGTGTTTGGAATTTAGCGTGAGAATAATGTTGCTAACACACTGATGCTTTAGTTGTTACTAAGTAGTGTTTGTCTTAAGTTCAGGATGTCTCAGTTTCCCATGCTCTGCCAGTGAGCAGGTGCACAAGAAGCTGGGAGGGAGCTCAGCCTGGAGAGCTGACCCGAACTAGCCAAAGAGGTATTCCACACCATAAGGCATCATACTCAGTATATAAACTGGGTGGAGTTGGCTGGGAGGGGTGGATCACTGCTCAGGCATCTGTCAGTGGGTGGTGAGCAATTCGTTTGTGCGTCACTTGTCTTCTCTTGGGTCTAATTTATCACTTTTTCATTATATTCATTTTCATTACAATTATTATTACTGTTATTATATTTGTATTATTATTGTTGTTGTTATTATAGTTCAGTTTAGTTTAGTTTAGTTTAGTTTAGTTATTAAAGTGTTCTTATCTCAACCCATAAGTTTTACTTCCTTCCCCAATTCTCCTCCACATCCCACTGGACGGGGAGAAGTGAGTGAGCGGCTGCGTGGGGCTTAGTTGCTGGCTGGGGTTAAACCATGGCAATGGTGCAGATGCATTCAGAATCTTTATGCCTACCTAACACGACTGGGGAGGCAGACCTCATTTAGGCACAGGACAGCACTATATTTGTGACAGTTTCTACTGCGTTGCAGGAGAGGAATACTGCGTTAACAAAGATGATCAATTAAAAAAAAAAATCAAAAGGTAACTGTCACTTTTTTGTTAAGCAGAATTTCCATGGACAAGTAGTTCTTGATCTCTTAAGGGATAAGCACAAAGATAGCTACTGGGTTTGATGCAACCCAGCAAATACACTATGTCAAATACATGTCATGAAGTACATATACTGCATAAAAAGTAGATACTTTTGTAAAGGCATCTTACTTCTAAAAGTATCTTGTAAGAGTCTTTACTTGTAGAAATAAGACTGTAATAAGATAAGGTAACTTAAAGTAGTCTGAAGAAGATGTTTAGTAAACACAAATTGTGGTGTCACCATCTGTATTATGTTGTGTTGAATTATTAGCATACTCTGATTATTAGACTACATCCATCACTCAAAATTTAGAATATCCTCCTCAGTTCCAGTCTATTTATAGTCTTCATAAAATTGGGCTGCTAGCCTGCCATGCTTGACACAAGGTGTTCCCTTTGGCAAAATTAATGACGAAAACAACGCCCAGATAGCTCCACTCCCACTGCTTTTCTTATCCGGGAAGCTAAACTGCCCTCCTCCTTTCATCTCATCTCATCTCATCTCATCTCATCTCATCTCATCTCATCTCATCTCATCTCATCTCATCTCATCTCATCTCATCAGCTCAGCACCAGCTCCCACTCCTGCTTGGGCTGGCACCTCAAAGCAACTGGTCTGTAGATAGTCATATGTTTAAGTTACTGACTAGCTGTGGTGATACTGCTCAATTTATGGTAAATATGATGCATCATCCTTTAAGAAGGACCATTACTTGAAAGCTTCACTATGCAAGCCTGATTACTTTGTATAAACGATGCAGGCTTTAGAATCATAGAAACAAAGAATCATTTAGGTTGGAAAAGACCTTCAAGATCATCAAGTCCAACCAACTTGCTAATGACTATGCCCTTGAAGAGGGCATATTTGCTCCATAAATCCCTTCTCAAGGAAAAAAAATCACGAAATTGTTACTTTGAAATATCTTTCATTTCTTAAACTTGCTAATTGAACAAAGTCTGTCATTAGTTGCTATTGAAGCACTGGCACTGTTATATTGACTAAATCTGTAATTTCCTGCTTTAGTGTTGAAAATTATGAGTCATTGCTGCTTCAATAATTAGCAGCATTCCACAGTACTGGAAAAAGTAAGATTCCGTCCATCTCATTGTATATAAAATAGTACTGCCTTTGTTGCCTAATCAATAAAAAAATCAAAAAATCCAAAGCACTGAAAACTGTGTATGAGGATTTCATATATACTTGACTCTTACTCTTTCTCTCCTTCCTGGCCAGTGTGCTTAGTGAGCTGAGAATGCTTCACCTTTCTTCCTTTGTACTTCAATTTGCAGATTCTATTTATATACACATCAGTAGATAATAGCAAAACATACATGGATGATAAATAACAGTTTAAGAAAGCATCTAATAAACCCTAGTGGCATGAAACTATTCAGTGTCTTCCTTACTTGGTCTCTACAATGATAAGAGCCAAACAAACATAACAGTTTGCAAATAGCATTTGGAATTTGGTGTGATAGAAATAAGGTGGTTAATAATAATAATAATAATAATAATAATAATAATAATAATAATAATAATAATAATACCTTGTATCATCTACAGTAATTTTCCTTTGGTTCTGAAACTGACACCCAAATATGAGAGAATCTGGAAGAAAAAAACTCATACGAGCTGTTTTATTTTGCTGTAACTGTGTACCTCATACTATCAACTTTCTCAGATGATTTTAAAAACTGCAAACTTTTTCTTTACAAATCATACTTTAAAACAAGTAACACTCTAGTCATCATCATCATTTGTAATATGTTAGTGAAAGTGGAAGCTGGTCTATGACATTGGTTCAGTGATATTTGGTCCTACAGATACTATTTTCCACCTGAAAGTAATGAATAATTTAAGAATCAACAAAGTAGAAGAGTAGGAAAAAAGGAGAAGAGACTTTTCTAGCTCTTTTTAGACTGTATTAAAATTAAAGCAGCCTTGTCAAGGATGGAACGTACAAGAAGCAGTATCTTCTGAAAAGCACATCTATGCCACTTGCCACTCACATAATAGTGCTGGGAACCAGTTTTGCTGACTGATTTCTTATGCTACACTGAGGAAACCAGCATGTCTCCCTGCTTCCATTTGTTTCTCAGTAAGCTGGGGATACTATTGCTTGAAAGCCTCATAGACAGGAAGCATAGTGTCTAAAGTGTATGAATTTAGTTATGCAATATTAATTGAATTATTAATAATTTATATTGCACTAAGTCATAGGACCACCATCTGGACTCAGAATCCAGTTGTTGCTGGCACTTCACATAGAAATACAGGGACTCAAAGCTCAGACTAGTCTAGACAGCGAGTAAGTGGACATAAGCAAAGGTGGAGAGTAGGAACACAAGGTTGCACTAGCAGCATCAAAATTAATATTAGAACTCAGTTTCCACATATTTCCACTGATAATTATTATAAAAAAGTTATCTTGCAATATGACTTCTTTGCTAGCAGCCATAGCCTGTTTTGAGCCACAAATCTGTCTCCCAAAGCCTCTCTCAGATATATCTCAGCTCTTTCAGCTTCTTTTGATTGCACCTTGCTTTCTTCTTGCAAGTCTCTGTATGTCTGACAATTGTTGGTTGTTACAGACATTCACCTCCTTAACAATAACTCACTCTCATCCATCCATACAGTTTATTTCTAGCTGGCTCTCATTTATCCCACGGTTTGGCCTTGGATTCCTAATTAGCTCTGCTCTTTTACACTATAAGAGATCTTAAGATCTCCAGAGGTCTTTTCCAACCCTTCCTGTTATGTGATTCCATAAAAAGCAAATTTTTTCCTTAATTTCTGTTCACTGGTGCTTACTCTGCAAAGTCTCTTTATTTCATCAGCTTGGCTCAGTTGCACAGGGTGTGTGGAACATTCAGGCTTTGGAGTGACTGTCACAGATTTGCACAGATAATACTGGTGGTGTGATATAGTTTGCAGGGTAGTAAGAGCTCTTCTATGCCATCACAGGGAATGGTTTCTCTAGTAAACAGATCTTCTTGTCTGTCGATGTGAAGAAAAATGTCTAGTACAGTAAGAACAATTATAATTTAAAGAAGACCTCAGGACAAGTAGTTATTTTTTTTTTTCTTTTTCTTTCTTTTCTTTGAGCCGTGATTATTTTGCGGGATGTGCTGAGTATCCACAATACACCTCACTGTATCCTTTTGCAGAGGTCACTGATTATATGTCATCACTTCTCTGGATAAAGCCAGAAACCATCCTGACATGATGGAGAAATCTCTGCAAGACTAAAGGTCTTGGAATAAAGAGCAGCTCGTAAGGCTGTGTCACTCATTACAGCCTCAGAAATTTATCCGTGGTAGATCTTTGCAAGGAAGAAATGTTCACTGGTGGATTGTGATGGAAGGAGCAATACAGAGCAATACAGAGCCAATGCTTTGACTGAGGTACAGGCAGTGGTTGTCAGGAGTGTAAGAGTACTCCACCATGAATCATTTTAGGGGTATGGTGTTATTATAGCCAAATGCCTGACAGCAGGCAGAAGTACAAAGCAAGATTCAAGTTTGCAAACTCAGGAATTAACAGTCACATAATCAGTAAAACCAAAGTAAAGCATGAGCTGCAAAACTGAGTCTGACAAAACAGTCAAGCCCTAAGCCATGCTAACCTTTGTGCTGGTTTAACTTCAGCACTAATATTAGCAGATGGCTAGCTTAGATGCATCAGCATGAGTTGAATCAGCCTTTCTATTACAGCATGCATATACACAGAGTCAAGGCATCTGAACTACAGGTCAGCAACTTTCATAAGCTTTCTCTTCCAACGCTTACCAGGAATAAAGGCCAGCTTTAAGCCTGGGGCATTAAAACAGAGAAATGTATATTATTACATAAGAAACCTCAAAACTGCCCATTTATTGTACTTTAATACCTTCTTTCAGTTTGCCCTTATAAAGCTGCTCCTTACTAGATGATTCCTTAGAGAGAATTAAAAGGAAAAAAAAAAAGTTTTTGATGGATATCCTTTAAAGAAAGCAAAATTTGAAGTGTCAAGCCACATGTGAAAAGCTCTATGCCATTACTCCCTTGCATTTCCTATACAGAAACTCCTGACATTTCAAGTCTCTCTGTTGATACTGGAGTTCTTGTTTCTAGGTCACTGAATCTGAACAATGTGGAGGACTTGGATATAGTCTGTAGTGTAGCAGAGCTCTGCACTTGAAACAATTATCTGAGTTTTCTTTGTTGCTTAAATGAGATCCTACTCATCACCAGACTTTTTAAAATCTCAGCACATTATTATGGTAGAGAATGACTGACAAGTTTGGTTGTGGGGATTACAGCCTTTATATGTACATGACAAATCAGCACCATTAAAAAAAAAAAAAGAGGGGGGGGTGCCTAAACAGGAGGTGGGTTCTGGTCACTACTCTGCTCAGTGATAGTCTTTCCCTTTTCTCTTAAATTACAGGATCTGATCTTACCTTCACTTATGTAAAATAATGAGTCCTGAACTTTCACAGGACAGCCATGAGTGGAACTGTTCGTATCCACTTTTCCAAAGTATAAGGCAATTTAGAGGCTACATCAGGCAAAAATAAAACCTCATCAAACATTCTGCAGAAAGCATAAAGGACTTCAACTGTAGACTTTATGTTGCTGATAGTTATAACTTTTATCTCACTGCCAGAAAGATGTATGAGGAATTTGTAATACTGTTTTGAAGAAATGTAAGTCATTAATAATTATATATTTTTTTAGCAAAGAGGAAAGAATTCTGCTAAAGCAGAATTTAAATTCTGAAATTCTGTTTATTCTACCAAGCACCTTCCATACCACTAAGCTACTGCGTTACTATTAGAGCAGTGGAGATCCACTATGCTAAGTATCACACATTTTCAGGTAAGTTTACCCTGATGAATTTAAATGTGGGTCAATTCCGAGTCATAGCATCCCTGTTCTTCCTTTGTCTGAGTATTAAAAAAGCAGTATCTCCCAGGGCACACAAGAGGGGAAATGTAATTTCTCCTTTATAATAGCTCTCTTCTACTTCCTCATTGAGACTGCAAAACATAGCCTCTTTCTGGAGATGAAAAGCAAAATACAAACATTAAATAACATGATTTCAGTACATTACTGATGGATGAATAACAATATTGGATCTCTGAGATCATAAGCAAGAAAATTAATAGTATGACAGCTGGAAAAATAACTTTCCTCCCATACCACTTTCACTAAAAACCAGCAAGCCTCCAGCCTCCTTTAGTGTGGCGAATGGCTATAAAATCTATCTGATTATTAAATTTAAAAATACTTTGTTGATTTTTCTAGAAATTTGCATTATTCAAGGCTAGCTATACAAACAAACCCCCAATCAAACATTCTCTTCTTCTCAAAAGTCACTAATCAAACACAATAGATAGCAGAAGGTTCCTTATTTTGAGACATACACTGTGACAACATTAGCATTTAGACTGGTAGTGAGTTTCTGAAGTGAATCCACATACAACTTCCGTCACAAGTCTGCTCATAAACAAGTTTCAGCAAGTATGAATTAGATTCCTTTTGGAAGAAACTAAATGGGAAGACCTTTTCTCTGTGGTTTCCAAATGTGTGCCAGCCCCAAGTGGGGACACAGGGTTGACGAGTGGGCTGTACCAGCACACAGTCCCCCAGGACATAATAGTGTGTGTGCCAACAGATGGTCTTTAAATCTTCCACTGCCATAACAGTTACCAGTGCTTTGTGTATGTGTAACAAGCCAAAGTGCACTGGTTATTTCATATTTCATATGATTATCTATACCATCTCAAACCCCTTTTAAGGCCCAGGTCTCAGGAATGTACAAATACGGCAATTCTCCTGCTTTACATGACTAGTCTACCTTCTCTTTGCCATCCCCACAACTCATCTATTGCCATCCTATTGTTTTTATTGATTTTTCTTTTTCTAATATTTTCATGATGGCAATATCAGTCCCTTTGGCCTCCTAAAAGATACAGCTTGATGCAGTCTGTGGCCTTAAAGAAACAGCAAAGTTCATAAACAGGTGTCAAAAGAAGGTCTCAGGTTTCTCTGATAGGAGGTAATCTGGTGGCAATACCATACAAAAAGAGGATAAATGATCAGGTAGCCTAGTGGCAATACCAGGCAAAAAAAAGGATTAAATGACCAACAAAATTCAAGAGAAGATCACTGAACTGATCAGCTGGGACAGTAACCACATTCTGGTGATATGCTCCTGCTGTGGCTATCTTGAACAGACCTTTTGGTATAAGCACTGGCTCTTGGCAAAAGGTTTCAGCTGTGCTGTTCTACATCTGAAAGCTTTGAACCCACTGCCAATTGTTTGATGTCCCAGGGCCAAAGCAGTACCTGCATCTCTAATGTCTGGCTGAAGTAAAGTGTTCAAAGTGCATGTCACATTAATGCAGGATCTCAGCACCAATTGCAATAGTGCACCATATTACTTCTTAATGTAGATATAGCTCTAGTAGAGACATATCTCTGTAAGATCTCCCTGCTCAATAGTCCCATGATGATACAACATTTTCTTTACTTATTTTAAATTGCCTATTCAAGCAAACAGAAGCCAAATACAAAAATAATTTAAAAACTTTTGCCTTTTCCTACTCCATGTTCCGGATTTAATTCTGTGTACAATATTCTAATCAAAATGGGTAGAACAGTATGTATGCACATCTGTTTACGTAAATTGTTTTCTTGACCATCTAAGTCAATTCTAATTTCATTACTCTCTTAAATTAAATTTGTTGAAGAGCTGATGATACAGCAACATTCAGTAAATTAATAAAATTTCATAATTAACAATGTATTTATTGTCACTCTATCACAGCTATTTTTATTCAGTTTGGATAGGCAGATCTCATCTGGCAACACATTTCACATTTGTGATGCACAGCATGTAAATTTTATTTTTAGTTCCAGCAAAATTTCTTACCCAGAATAAACACCTCCCCTTCACAACAGACATCTCAAGTTACCTATATTGCTACTGAGGACTAAATTATTTTCTGGAGGACAAGTACACAAGGTTCCTAGAGATTTACAGCTGTGTGTGTCCATAAGAAATCATGTTTTTAGAAGAAAATCAATCCAAATGCTTCTCTAAACACATAAAGAAAGACAAGCATCTCAAACATGAAATGTATTTCAGAACACATCAATTTTGCTCCTGATTATAATGGCCAGATGAAAATATTTGAGCCATCTTGTAAGCAAAATCATTAATTAGCTAATATTTTTAAAATCTCAACTGTTTTATTTCCACAGCTAACAGTGCCAATAGTAATTTTTATGTTACATATTGTGCTGCAAATACTTAGCAGCACTGTTCTTTCCTGAGCAAAATACACGTTCTTAGAGACATCAGAAATGGCTGACTAAAAGGAGAAGAAAACAAAATCAAACTGGTAAAAGAAGTTCACAGGTCATAGCAAACTAAAATTTAAAGCTTAAAAGAAACTAAAAACCAAAATTGGAAAACACCTATGAAATTGAAATGATCAACCCTTGTTCCCTTATTGACTATGTAGCACAACACGGATTTTAAAGTCACAAGCATAATGTGCCTGAAAAGTAAAGCCACATAAGGATGGCAACTGAAAAAATGCCGAAAGAACAATTCTGTAGATGTCTTGCTTCTAGAAAGCAGTCACATTGTTTATCAGTTATGAGCAAGCACTTTTCTCATTAAGAAAATGTAATCATTAAAAATTCTTCACCAGCTGAATGATCACAAAATGGTCTTGGTAAGTTTACTTAAGCAAAGTATATGTATCTGCATACAAAGTAAGCAAGGATCAAACATTAGTAGTTAGCTAGAAAAGTTTCTAAATGTATTTTACCAAAACTGGTCATGACATCATCATACAAATAAACATTTTGACCCATCAAATACTACCACTCTCACCAAAGCCCTTTTCAACTGCTGTTAAAACTATGACTCTAGAGTCATGGGAGGGCATTTTGTAAACTTGGCGACCCTAATATTAGGGTCTGAAGGTAAAAAGGACAGTCTCTTCTCTGATGGAACCATTTTTTCTTTATTAACTGGATGGTAATTAAATTAGATTAAATTGATTGTTTAATCAATTCCAGCCAAATGGGATATGTAGCATATCAAGTTTGGATTTTTGGACTGTTTCTTTTTCTTAGTTGTTTATTAAGTTGCCAGTGACCAAGTTACTAAGCTAGGCTTACCACTTTGCTTGAGAAGGCTGAGTTAGAAAAACTTTGGGAGTTTACATAAGGAGCCTATTGATGTGACAAATTCTTTGCAGTGATCCATTTTTATGGATCCCTGAGCAGCAAAATGAAGTATTATTCCAATGCAAACAACTGAACAACACGCAAGCCATTTTAACCAGCACCACAAAAATACTAGGCTCTGAAAACAAAATAACAGCGACCATCTGCTGACATAGCCATTAAAATTAGCCATGTCATTCTGGCAAAATATTTTTAGACAATTCTCTAATGGTTCACGGATATATTTTGGTAACTTTTGCTGGCAAAGTGTGAGAAGAAATCTCCAGCTTTGCAGGTAACAGTACAAAAAGGGGACCTGAAATCTGGCTGACCTGACGTGAATTCACCAAGGGATGCGTGAGAAGAAGGCTCACCTCTGCCTTCATTACCTCCTGTCTCTCAAATCAGATAGAGAAAGGACTTGGACATGCATTGCTTACCACAGGAACCATGACCTTCATGACTAGGGTTGATGCAAAGCATCTGCTTACTGAGTTATGGAAACAAAATATATTTCTCCCAGTCCAAAACATATTAAAACCAAGATCTTGCAAACTTGTAAACTACTATGAAATCAGAGCATGATTCTCCAGTCAGACTGAGCCATAAAGGAACCTTTGACAAAGAGGCTGAGTCTGTTTCACATAGAATGTGCCCCTCCATAAGGCAACAGCATGTATAAAAAGTCCCAAGGGACCCATCTCCACTACAGTTACTGATCCACCTTTATAAATACATTCTGTTGTTTGTGACTTTCTGCACCACTGTGCCTTCATTCAGTCTTCATTCAGACCCTTAGAAGACACTAGTATATTTTATCAACTATCTTGCTCATTGCCATTATACTGAAGGAGAATTTTTACCTTCAAATGAGTATTATTATCACAGCAAAATAGATACAACATTATTTTCTGGCCCTGGAAGACGTATTTGGCCATCAGACTTGTAACCTCTACTGTCATTTTGGAAGCTTTTTATATTATATTGCTTTCTACACTAATGTTCTTGCTATGATTTATCCTCTGTTTTGACACTATTACACATAATCAAAAAAGTTTACAGGTGTAAAGGTCTTGAAAACCTATTGGTTTAATTTCTGTTATCAAAGAGGCATAAAGGTATTTTTCCTAGTAAAGTAAAACTTCTAGCCTTGCGTTCTTCTTTGTCAGTGACTTGCAGTGCCATTTTCCTTATATATGTATTTATTTGAAGTGAAACTGATGAAAAAAACCCATTATGACTAACAGGAGATTAAGAGTGTCATATCATGACGTGGTGGGTTGACCATGGCTGAATACCAGGTGCCCACCAAAGCCATTCTATCACTCCTCCCTCCTCAGCTGGACAGGGGAGAGAAAATATAACAAAGGGCTTGTGGGTTGAGATAAGGACAGGGAGAGATCACTCACCAATTACCATCACAGGCAAAACAGAGTCAACTTGGGGAAAATTAACTTATTTTATTACCAATCAACCAGAGTAGGGTAATGAGAAATAAATCCAGATCTCACAACACCTTCCCTCCACCCTTCCCTTCTTCCTGGGCACAGCTTCACTCCCGGATTATCTACCTACTCCCCAGGGCGGCACAGGGGGATGGGGAATGGGGTTTACGGTCAGTTCATCACACGTTATTTCTGCCGCTCCTTCCTCCTCAGGGGCAGGACTCATCACACTCTCTCCCTGCTCCAGAGTGTGTCCCTCCCACAGGAGACAGTCCTCCACGAACTTCTCCAATGTAAGTCCTTCCCACCAGCTGCAGTTCTTCATGAACTCCTCCAGCATGGGTCCCTTCCACTGGGTGCAGTCCTTCAGGAGCACACTGCTCCAGCGTGGGTCCCCCATGGGGTCACAAGTCCTGACAGAAAACCTGCTCCAGTGTGGCCTCCTCTCTCCATAGGTCCTCAGGTACTGCCAGGAACCTGCTCCAGCATGGGCTTCCCACGGGGTCACAGCCTCCTTTGGGCACCCACCTGCTCCAGCCTGGGGTCCTCCCCGGGCTGCAGGTGGAGACCTGCTCCACCATGGACCTCCCTGGGCTGCAGGGGGACAGCCTGCCTCACCATGGTCTTCCCCACGGGCTTGCAGGGGAATCTCTGCTCCGGTGTCTGGAGCATGTCCTCCCCCTCCTTCTTCACCGACCTTGGTGTCTGCAGAGTTGTTTCTCTTACATGTTCTCACTCATCTCTGTGGCTGCCATTTCTGCGTGTCCCACAACTTTTTTTTTTTCTTCTTAAATACATTATCACAGACGCTACAACTGTCACTGATGGACTTGGCCTTGGCTGGTGGTGGGTCCATCTTAGAGCCAACTGGCAGTGGCTCTATTAGACACAGGGGAAGCTTCCAGCAGCTTCTCACAGAAGCCACCCCTGTAACCCCCGCCCTAACCAAAATCTCACCACACAAACCCAATACACGAGTAGCAAAAGCACTGCCTTTTCATATGTCTTAAGACCTTCAGTTTTCCCCATTATTGTTTAAATATATCATCCAGCATTTTGTTATAAGCACATATTTCCCTCCACTCTGTTTCTCTGTAGCCATTGACAACATTATTCATCAACCTAAAGTCTACTTTCAGCTTTTTTCTAGCTACTGATTAAGAAAAAGCTACCTTGTTGAAAAGAGTCAGGTGTCATGACAAGTGAGAATAATGCCAGGAATCCCTTTGCCAAAACCGCTTTCGAAGCTCTGAGTAAATGAGACCCAAAGTTGCTCCCACAGGACTGAAGCTATCATTGTCTTTAAGTTTTGGGAACCCACTAAAAATTGTGCCTTAGAGACACTGTTAGAGCTATGCCACCCAACATCCACTGGTAATGGTTGTTGTCACCTCCCTGACAAAGAGGCTATTCAAAGGGAGGACAATGGCCCCAGCTCTGTCAGAAAGGCAGTGGCTGTACCCAGGCTTGCTCCACCGTTCCTGATGCTGCACTGTGTGCTCTCCTTTCAGGCTGTAGCTATATTGTTTGGAGGAGAGGTAGCTGAGGCCACTTGCAAAGAAAAGGGTAGCAAGACCTGATTATGCAAAAACTGGACGCAGACCTTTTATTTGATGTAGATAGTGCTTTCACGTAGCGTAGACAAAAAAAAACCCACAACCAAACCAATCCAAGCAAGAAACCCACACTGGTGGTATTGGACAACAAAACCAGGGATCCTAAAACCAGAAACCACTCTTGATTTACATTGTTCATTTCCTTCTAAATCTGTGTTTGGGATCTCTGAGCACAATGAAGTTACAGAAAAACTTTTCTGGCTGATTAATATGAAATATTTTTAGTCCGTGTCTTAACTTTCCCGGCTTTGCTATATAAACACCACTGAAGTGATAACACTGCACCAGAAATGGTTTTATAACTGACAAGCCTAACAAGATTCAGTATAAGAAGAAAAAAAAATGTTAAGACAAAATGATAGTGATAATTGTAGACAGGGAGAGAGGTATGAGGGAAGTGAGAATTTGCCATCCAAGACAGAAAGAGGCATTTGGAAAACTCTACTCACATACCAGTGGGTCCTCACTACTTTTCAGCAGATGGCACTACAGTGCTAATATTAGATTTTATAATAAAACTGTGTGCAAGTCACTTTGACTTCCAGAACAGGACTGCCTCCCTGTTTATGCACGCAGCTTCATGAAGGGATTTCACACTTTGTAATTGTTTGAGAAACAATGCTCAAGGCTGCCAGGCAGAACTCCCTCTATGAATGCAGATTTTTCTTAAATTGTAGAAGTCAGCGGATGTTTACAGTCATAAAAAAATTACCAAGTATTTTCCAAAGATAATATGACTATGCTATATTTAAGAAATACATTGTGAAAACAGCAGTGTCAGATATCACTAGGCATTTACTAGAACACTGTAAGCTGTCTAACACTAAAAAAGCACTAGAGAAAGACTAAAATATTTTTGACATGTATACCTAGCAAGACTAAAAAGCAGACACAAACTGCTTAGATTCTACCAGGGTCTTAAAAGTAAGACACACTTTTTTTTAAAATAACATAGTCTCACTGAGCAATGAGAAGATGCAAAGAAGCATTTTTTTCCTGCTGAGAACAATAGGAATTACAATGGAAGAAAAATCACCCTTAGCTACATCTTTCAACAGTGAGGACAGGAAAATTCAAGCAATTCCTTTTGATTGCATGAGGCAAGCTCTCCCAGCAAATCAAAAAAAATTTTCATTAAAAAAAAATCTTGTTTCTTGAGGTAAATAGAATAGTTTAAAGAAATTAGTTGAGCTTATTGAGAACCCAGTCTTCAGAAACAACTCTAGTGTGTTCAGGACAGCTGAAGTTTTGAATTCCACCTACCCAAGAACATTTGGTATTATAAAGAAAGGGTACTCTGTGATTCAGAGTAGATCTTTCTTCTCACTCCCAATTTAGTTCTTCAGCTACTTGGAATTGCACTGGATGCCTAAACTGCAATACATACTTTAGGTGCATCAAAATTGACACTTGGAAGGCACAAAATCCTTATTTGAGCTGGCTCCAAGAAAGTAAGAATGTGACAATTTAAAAAAAACACAATTGCTTTGGTTTCTTTATATTTCACATGAATTCTAAACCAAACTTTTCACTTCCTTTTCCTCCTGAGACTTTCATGGTTTTCCTGCTTATTTGGAGACCACAGACTCTCCAAAATGTTAAAGTATTGAAGCTTTTATGAAATGCAAATTCCAATTTTTCTCCAACTCCAGTGATGATTTGAAGTAGAGAAATTTACCCTAGATGAGGAAAGGAAAACTGCTAGAGGCAAGTTACAAAAAAAAAAAAAAAAAAAAGTGGTACACTAGGGCAGCTTCCCAAATGCTCTAGATGATCAAAGATTATTATGACTGTGTATGTCAGAATCCACTGAAAGTCCTAATAATAGCAGCATACAATATGCTGTACATCTAAGCCTACTATTGCAGACTCTGGTAAAAGAAGCCTTAGTGTTTTAATGACTGAAACACAGCAGGTGTTTTTCAGAGATGTCTAATAATCAAGTCAGACTGAGAGCAATGGTGCTTCTGCTTAAGCAGAAAGCAGGACAGGTTAAGCTTTCCACTGCATTCATTTAATTTTTAAACAGTTTTACAGATTTTACCAAGCAGTTACTATGAGGCTGTGGTTGAACCATGGGATACTCAGCACCAGCACCATGTTAAGATACTTCCTCATACTCCAGAGCTGTTCTTTACAACATTTCATGGTCCAGCGTCCTCTGTTATGATGTTTTAAAGCCCGCTTTGTTGCTAAAACTACTCTATCTTTGCAGCAGGATTTCTGTGGTTAACTTTCTATGGAGAGACTCCCAGAAGCCAGGCTAACTGCAGTTGGTTTTCTGTATGTACCAGACCATCTGAACAGTAAAGGCAGGAACTAAAGCAATCCAAGGCTGTGATTCTTTTTAGGACTTCAATAGACTTCACATAAAGCATGAGGCGAAGAAACAGTTTCAGGTTTTGAAAATATTTCTGAAAACATTTATTTTCCTTTGCTCAAGTGAACTCTTGCTCAGAGCACAGCAAATATGTACAGTAGTTCATATTTCTTAAGCTTCAGTTTGGACATTGTTTTTGCTTACTGAGGTAGCGCAGCAGAAGATAAAGCCATATAAAAGAATTCTCTGAATTCTATTCTCTTTCATGCAGAACCATCTTACCTGGATTGCTTTAAAATTTTATCATGCTTCTTTTCAGTATGGCATCTTGTTTTGTCAGTTTTCCAACACACAGCTAGATCAATACAATTTTTATTAACTCAGTACTAGTTAAAGGAAAATTGAGACCCTTTAATGCCATGATTTGCCTAGTTAGCTTTCATTCTGAAATATGCAATTCACATTATCTACTATATTCACTTTCTATCCACTCTCATACAATTTTTTTTCTATTTTTTAAGTGCTTTTTTGACTGTTATCATGGAGGTAACAGCATTTATTCATTTACATCTGTTTATATCACAGCTCAGACCGGTATTTCTGTTACATGTGGCCTGAGAAAACACTGTTATCTTTTTACTAACTGAATCACTACCTACATTATATAGCAAGCAATAAAAGATACAGTCCTCTACAGCACTCAACGCATTCAGCTCTCACCTTGGTCACATACACAGAGTTGAAACTTAGTACCAAGCCTAGAAACTGTAGCTTTTTGATGTGCTACTGCACATCAAAATATGTGCTAGTACACATTGATGACACTTAGCAGATTTTCTGTAGGAACCTTCTGATAAACATATTCTAGTTTTAGGCACTATTTGACCTAAAGGGAAATTCACCTCTACCTTCACAAAACACGGCTGTTGCAAAAAGCACTCTCAAATACCACTTTCAGATGCTAAAAATAGAAAGGGGACTTGCCATAAAATAGTATTAAAAGGGAAATGCTGGTTTGGAAGTTGGTGAATTTTGAATAACTGTGCAACCTTTTGCCAACAGAAGAAAGTCTTTGGGTTACATAAGCTTGGCTGTGTCTGTTTTGTGAGGTACCTGGAGAATTACATAATTTTCTTTTTTTTCTTCCTTCTTTCTTTTTTTTATGTGCTGCGTTTCTTCTACATCTGCCTTGTCCCCAGTATGTTCTCCTAAATAATCAAAAGACTGCTTCCGGTTAAATCAAACTCTCAGTGCTGATTTCAATGGCAGCAGAGATGCCAGAATAAAAATCAATCTGGCTAAAACCTCAATACCTTATTGGAGGGTGAATTGATCAATCACCAAGGTGTTAACCTTCTAATACTTACCACTAAAATATCTGTAGGCCAGGTGGTACAACTGGAGTATACAACATGGTAATATCTAGTAAAAGTACTTATTTGCCTATTTTTTTAAGCTAGAAATATTTTTCTGCAGAGTAATGAGATATATAATTTACAAAGAAAATATATGGCAGAACAAGACACAGAAAGCCATTGAAACTACATGACACATTCAAAGGCATTCAAAGACTTGTTTATATATTTATGATTGTACATCTGTGGTAGCTGTTTGGCAATTAAAGCAGTTAGTATACCAGAAAAATTTGATATTTTTAACAGTGAAATAAAACATCATACTTGATAAGTAGAAATGAGCTTGCTTCTTACCAACAGTTACTTCCGGATAAGGTTCTGTAGTGTGGCCATGCTACACAAGGCTATGGCAAAATGATAACGCTGTTGAACTGCTTACTCTAATTCAAGGATAACCTGTAACCAATAGGGATTTCTGCATGCTCACAACAGGAAGACTGTACATTTGCTACCTAATCATACTCTGAAAAATAAATATTAACATACATTTAAAATCCCTGCTAAAATAAAAATAGACCATAAAATAATTAATATGATCAACATGTTCTTCATGGAATGAAGGGCTAGAATGCTTAAAAGAAAGCCTTCCCAAAACCAACAAAAAAGCAAGAAGTGGTGGTAGATACAGAGAAAACCAGATATTGAAAAATTATGAATAATGTTCTACAGCAAAAGTGATTTTTCAGGAACTTTTGAGCCTGATCATGATATTTACTCAAAAAGGGAAATGAAGACTGCAGGTGAATTTGGTGAATCACATTTCCCACCTTCCAGAGAAGGACTGCTAACCACCAGAATGTTTAGGAGCAGTGTTTTCCCATCCTTTCTGGCTGACAGGACTCCTCCCTGCATATGCAAACATTTGCTGATGTAGAGAATGAGAATCCAGTGCAGCTAATGCCCAGAGAGTACTTTCACCAGCAGTCCAGTATCTTTCCTCTTGCTCTTAGTATTTAGTACTTCGTTAGTCACGGATGCAAAATGGGACTAAAATTTTGGAAAAAAGTTCTCTTTCCTCTATCCCTCAAATAAAATACGCTGAATAGCAAAGGCTCCTATTTCACTGGTATAAAATTTGACCTGCTGAAACAGACAATAATAACAGAATAGCTTTCTGAAATATTGGACAGTTTTCAAGGGGGATAGTAAGAGGACACCAGAGTTAAACTCCTGACTCCAAGAAGCACTTAATTATTTAGACAAACTAACCCAATGTTGACTTCTGTTTCCCGTGTCCTGAATAAATAACCTAACAACCAGACAGGCAAGAAGGGTGGTCCCAGCCTTTACTTTGCTTTGCCTTTCTATCGCCAGCAATAACACATGTCAACTCAAGTCCAATGGAATAATTTCCCTGATACGAAGTCAGGTTTCTTCTTTTATTCTGCTCATAAACTTTTTTAAAGAATAATTTTTAATGAAATTGATGATGCTTTCATTTGAATTAATTCAATCTCATCAGCTTAATACAATGCAGTATGCTTTTAAATATTTACTTTTTAACACTTGCTTATTCAGTACAAGATCTTACATTATGTAGTGTTTATCATGAAAAAAACTTAAAAATGAAACTATTGAAGATCCCTTAGACAGTAACTGTATCTCTAAATCTTGGAGAAAACAGTCATTTTGGAGGGAAATTACCATTTTGTATAAAAATTTCCTTTGTACTGATATTTTTTGTTTGCTTTTATTTTTCTCTATAAAATTTTTTGTTCATAACTTTCCTTTTTCCTTCAATAGAAGGCAGTCTATTTTGCTGAAATCATGCCACTTCCCCAGCTTTTCTTAAAAGTATATTTATTACCAGGAAAGCTAAATCTTTAATGTTAATTTTTCATTAATATTGAACATACTACATCCTTTGCATACTCTTTGGGGATGTGATAAAATGTGTTTAATTTCTACACACAAAAGACTTTATTTACAATTAAATATTTAATATACTTAATTACCAACAGCCTCAGATGCTCTAAATAAGTCTTTTGAGTTAAGATTAGAGGCTTGCAGTAAAAGCACTAACAATTCCTCAGTGAGGTATTGTCTATTCCATTTGTTTCTAAGTGCATCCCACTTACATCTGTACCATATCAATAAATGCCTGTGCTAGCAGCTTTCTTTTTAAACTCTGCTGCATTGATTTTTCCTGGGTATATTGTCAATAACATTGTTAAATATGTTCATGAATAATCCCCAAATTCTAAATGACTGATGTATATTAAGTATTTCTTAATATTGACTCATCTGTCAGTTCTTTGGAGATTTGATAATCTTTAACAATCTATAGTTCACACAGTGTTCTATTTTCTATATCACAGATTATAGTTTTCCAAAGTGCTTTTGTGCAGTACTATCCTGGCAAATTTCTTTCGAAGTCCATGCTTACATCCATATCTATCAGTTTAATGTACTTGGGATAGTTCGTTTCAGTGAAAAAAACAAAACTTCTTTACTTTTGATACCAGCATTGGTTAAGACAATATACTGCAGTTTTGTCTGCTGATTTCTCAGTAGTTTTAACAGCCGAAGTTAATGAAAAGTGAAGTGTAGATATGCTATTTTCTAGAAAACAATTAGAAAGACAAAAGGATATATGCTGTATAATATGCTAACCTGAGCAGGGGTAATGGGGAAAGACCTAAAGCTTCAAAACTATAGCAAAAAAGAGAACAGTTGTCTGTATGTGGTATACATATGTCCATGTCTCACTAGGCCACAAGAAGGACCTGACTATTCAGAGTAATGGTGATGTCAAAATACTAGAAGCAGTGCAAAATCTGCCGAAGAACTGGAATACTATTTCCTGCTCTCCACTTTCCTCAATCAACTTCTACATTCAGCTTTGTCAGTACCTTCCATCTTCCTCTTTGAAACACCGTGAGGCTGTATGGATTCACTTTCATGTACACAAACATCCAGAGTGATTAGTTTAAATTGGATGAACACCACTGATTCTGAGCGTGTTGTAAAAGGCTATATTCCAAATAGGGGTTCCTATTCCTTCATGTTCTTTTACAATTTTTCAGCCTTCCTGCTCTCTTCATGTTCTGTCTTATGTCCCCTCTCAGGTGGCACAGTAAGGAAAGCCACAAAACCTTTGCTTGTTTATGTTAATTGGCCCCACTAATTAGCATCCCAAAGGCTTAAACTAACAGGTTTGACATCTCATCAAATCATCATGGAAAGGTTCATTACTCCGATGCATATTTGAGCTGCCACATTCATCTGGAATTCTAAATGGCTCAGGAATGTAGAAGAAATTCAGAAAACAATTTTCAACACAACATTTAACAGGCCTACAGAAATGTTACCAAGTACTCAAGAACAGAAACCAAAGTGATACATGAAGTCTGTGTATTTTACATCAAAAATCATGTGAGCCCAAAAAAAGGCAAAAGCAGGATTCTCTAAGTAAATGGTGTAAAAAGTCTGTAAAAAATTCTCCAGCATTTGATTCTTTATACTTAAGGCTTTGTATCACTAGTTGCTTAAGGCTGGTAAGAAAAACAGCATTTGTAAAATATGGAAATGTGATGATTCTCGACAAAAATACTTTGGGGAGCTGTTAACAGATATATGCTTCGTCTTGCACATAATGATTTCTCATCTTAAATAAGCAGTGGTGGCCTGATTTTTAGGAAGAACATTCAATGCAGCCGCCAGAAGAGGGGGCAGGGGACCACTCGGCTCCCTCTGATACACGGCTGCTCTCTGGAGCCTCTTGCCTCTGAATTCGGCTCTAACACGATCCAGAGATGTTCTGGCAACACTTCCTTTCCACCGTTAACAACGTGACCAGTCAGAAGGGAGCAGGAGCCACTGCAGGAGTTGCATCCTATTTAAGGACTTGCTTATATAACACTAGCCACAGCTAATTTCCTTTTGTTCCGTGCTAGCTGCCTGTAGACACAAGAGCTCTCAAGCTCACCAAGGACAGTCTGTACGACATGGCTCTCGTGCAGGCTGTGCACATATGTTTCTTCCTGTAGGCTTCCTGTAAATGCACAGAGATGCCAAGAACCAGCTGATTTTCAAAATATCCCCTCTCTAACTTTGCAGCCACCTCAAAACCCCATGTAAACTCTACATACAGATCTCCAGTGATGTCTCAGCTTCCAACAAGTTGGTGCTTGCTTGAGCAAGGCTAAAATGTCATTCAGGTGTTGCAAGCTCCTGTGAGCACTACAGCTCACCCTGGCATTTAGCCACGAATCTGTACAATACCCAGTGGCTGGAATGGAGAAGATATGTCTGCTAATAGGCCGAGATACTAGAATATTTTCCCACACTTAGATTACTTAAAGAAAAGTAAAAGGAAATTACCTTTCCTCATAACATTTTTCAACTCTACAGATTGGTCTTTCATATGCTAACAGAACAGAACAGACATGTTAACAGAAGAATGGTTAAAAATAGAATCATTTGAACAAAGAAGTAATTTGTCACCAATAAACTGCTAGAGGACTTGGTCAAAATTTACAATATGATGAACTCTTCAAATAACATTTAGTTGTAATTTTACTAGCTCAGTAATAGGCAGCACAATTGAAAAAGAAACTGCATAAATCCCTTAGTTTCTTCCCTGTCAGGTTTTCAACAGTGACTAATTAATTATCTATATTGCCATAGAAATAAAGTGTAGAAGGAGAGTTTGAAACAGACTCTGATCATGTAATGTCTTCTGTGAAAATTCATTCAAACAAAATTAAGGTTTTGGATACTGGATTCAACACAATGGAAGTCTGGCCTTCAAAATAATCTAAAATGCAAACTTGCTTCCTACTTCTGATACAAGAATTACTAGGAAGCAGTGGATCATTTTATTATATAAGACCAGAAAGCAGCCAATTGTGCAATATTTAAACAAAAAAAATCACTTAATCATCTGACAGGACATCAGTGTACCTATTTCTTTCTTGAAACCTATTTTATTGGTGTGAACTGTCATCAAAGAGAATTTTTTTTTAAGAATACCACAGTCTTAAAAGCTGTGTTCTGATTAGATGTGCATATCCATATTTTATTTTTGGAAGAGTATGGCTGTGAGTGCAGGGAGAGAACAGACAGTTTGAGATTATCTGTGTGATCTGTAACGGACTGCAGTGGGAACGTGCAGCTCATTGTTCTCTACAGATATGTGAAATACTGTGGTTTGTTTGTTTGTTTCTTTTTTCTTTTTTTTCCCTCTGAAAAAGTTGTATTTTGTTGTGTATGCCATCTCTCTCCTGTTTCAGAGTTCTCCCTAAGATGGCTGCCTGGCTTTTACATTATTAGTGCATGTAAATTATTCAGCTGCTGCTTTTAATGGCACATCAGTCTACTTTCAGCAGTAAGACAGGGACAACCAGTGAGACCTACCACTAAAGTAAAGATGCTGCAAAAAAAGGATCTTTTGAGCATTGTTCAAAAGTACTGTATCATTGGCCCCTAAATTGAGACTGCAGAAAGCAAAGTGCAAAAATGGGTGTGCTTTAGAAATGATGCCACTTCTCAGGGAATATGAGAAAATACTTGACGTGGTCCTTTTGTGATTATGGGTAGATTTCAAATGAAAATGTTACTTTTGTATTAGGAGGAACATGTATATCACATGAGGTCAGTCAAAGGGGGGAGATTCTGCAAAGGTATCTGATTAGGCTATTGGATGCTTGCAGATGAATTATTTAGATAAAATCACTGGAAAGATGCGTGAGGAAGTTTGACAGAGAATTTCCACTGACTACTTTAAGTCTTTTGCTTAAGGACCGAGGAGTTACAGGAGTGGAGAGGATCTAAAGGTGAATATAAGGCAATTTCTAGATACAAGCTCAGAAAAAGTCAGGTAAGCTGGCACCTGTTGAACTGGTCTTCAAAACATGTTTTGCTTAAGAAAAGAATGAAAAAAATACATATTAAGAAGTAGGGATAAAAGTAAGGAACAAGATTATCTACATATCACAACTAGCAGGAGAATAAGTAATTTCCATGAATAGTGAAAAAGTAATTTTTTTTCTTTATGTGAGAAAGCATACATGCTTTATAACATCCTAGCTAGACCTCATGAAATTCAAGCACTGTTTCTTACCTTTCTGTTTTGATTACTTTCAATTTCATTTTAGAATCCACATAACTGATAACTTCTCTGAATTTATTCAAAGAATGAACTTTAGTGTATGCTTATGGTTAGCAATTTCTGTAAACAAGGCTTTTAAAGATGTACACTTCCTTATGCAATTCCATTAGGGATCTTTTGTGGTATTATAGACACCAGAACAATTTCCTCTTTGGTCAATGGGTAAAGTGGAATAAAAGCAGAATGTGCTATAAGGAAAAAAAAGGTTGAAATTATTATCTCTAAAGTGATTTTTCATATTCACTCCAGCAGATTTTTATCATGGCTAGATATTGGTACTACGTAAAGCTTACATAGCACCAGCAAAACACAAGGAGTCATGAATAAATAAGAGATTTCCCCCTCTGAGAATGCAGTTTAAATAGCCCATGCACACATACAAGAAGCAGAGGAGGACGGGAATGGAAAAAAAACAACAGGAGCAAGGCTAAACAGGATTGTGTAATATTTTAGTAATGTCACAAATTATTTAGATTTTGACTGTCTAGTCTGATGACATTTGCTAAATGAAGAATGGTGCAGGAAAAGCCTTAGAAGAGATGTAGCTTTAAGAAAAAGATTAAAAAAAAAAATAAAGAATACTCAGGTATGTTGCGAGAAACTTCAAGGATCTCTTATTTTGGTGTAAATGCAAAAACTGGAGCACAAAGAGTCAATGAAAAGGTTAATACTCAAAATCAAAGACTTTTTCAAACCTATGCAAGTGTCATGGGTTTTTTTTGTTTGTTTGTTCAATGTGTTATAAAAAAAGAGAGGACAAGTGACTACAACACAAGATTTTTATAGGTATTCATGGAAAACAAACATATTATTTTCAGTCCAAATTGATGCATTTGGCAATGAGAAATACTTATACCTTAAAGGAGGGAAAAAAAAGAATTGCGATGAACTATCACTGAGTACACAGACATTGCAGCCAACAGATGGAACTAAGCCAAGCCCCAAACCTTCAAGTCACAAAAAGTCAGTAATTAGCAGGCTACTACTTGCACTGTCAGCAGAGTCCATAGAGGGAGACATTCACTAAACCTGTCAATGGAATATGTACAATCTTCATGGCTGTAGAAGCCTCAGTTTTTAAGACTAAAATTTGATTAAACAGACTGCCTTAGTTTGTACAGTTAAAATGCTGACCTACCATGAAGATATACAATTGACCTGAAGAAAAGCCAACTATAAAAGAAACGGATTTTAAGACCACAAATCTGCAAGAGAAATTCCAAGCAGAATATCTGAAGCTCTTGAAAAAAAATGCAGAAACGAGTGGAGGCAGATGTGTGGTGGATGGAAGAAGAATTAACATAAAATGAATGTAAAAGCATGTAACTGAATAATAAGGACTCTTGACTACAGCATGGACTGAACTGCAGGCATTTGGTGTCATCTTCAATCCAGTTAAACAAAATTGTTTCCAAGGGTTTACAGAGAACCAATCCAAAGTCATTCAGACAAAACTAAGAATTCGGAATTCTTACTCCTTCTACACAAATTCATTGACCACAAAGTAAAAAAGAAATAAACAAAATTCCCTCCCCTCTAAAAAGGTCTAACTACAGCTACTCTAAGGACTAACACTTTTCTGACTACCTTGGGAAAAAGTGATTTAGAAAACTGCCAGCTGGCTTTGCGGATCAGCTGGTGGCTGAAGGAGTCACAGCCTAATTAGTGGAGCCCCTTCAAAACTGCACATCTGGTTAGGATTAATGCTTGGAAAACCCTTGGCAGCCAGCTTTATGCAAACTTGCCTGTATCATTTCCAGCATTTTTGAGAAGGGAATCAAAATACCCATCTGATCCTTTACTGGCCATTTGAGGATAAACCATTGGGTATCTCCAGTAACCCAGTGATGTATATGTTTGCTGACATGACGGGGAATAGGATTTGATGACTGAAGCATCCAATTGTTCCTAGGCCCTGTATACCTATCACAGACATCATATCACATAGTCCCCTTACTGTACAATGGGATGTGTCCTTAGACAAGTATAGTCTTTCACATCTACTATTCTCATTGTAAGGCTGCTTCAGAATATTGCTGCTGGTAAGATCAGGGAACTTCCTCCCCCCCAACATACATTTATTATTGGTCTGCTTTTTTACCATTTGGTTCTCTGTCAACAGCCATAACCACTGCTGGATTAAGTAGTTCATCCTTTCCTCTGTTTACTCAACTACATTTATAGATACTTTCCCAAACATTTGTTTTTTAAGCTGAAGGAGCCACTCTCCTCTATCCTGTATTTCAAGCCTCCTTTTCCTGAATGACTTCAAGTTTGGCAATTTCTGCCTGCTATATCACTTCATAAAAAGAAAAGAAAAAAAAAACCAAGGAAAAAAACCCCCAACAAACCAAGCAATCCTCCACCAACTATCATAACTGTCCTTCCCTAGACATCAGAATTCTTCATTTTTTTTCTTATGATTAGCTGATGGGATTCAATCCTGGTATCTCTTCCACTAACATAGGGGAGAAAAACTGTTCTGAGGTCAAAGTCAATAAGCAGCCCCAAATATCATCGGAGAGAAAAACCTCACACTCTGTTAACTAGAAATACAACTTTATCCCAAGTAAGTACAAGCTGGAATTTTGTCCCTCCCACCATGCCCCTCTATCCCTTTGAGTATTATATTCTTTATAAAGAAAAATGAAGTATTGGTTAAAGGAACCTTCAGATGTTTAAGGAAGAAAAATGAAAATTTTACCCGAAAAAGTTCAGTAAAAGATTGCTTATACTAATATCAGGGTTTTTTTTGCTCTCTGGGACATTCTCATCTCTCACTTAATTGCTCCTGACTCATCACCAGAGAAACAGATGCAACAAAAATCATTAACTTCTCTTTTATATGGTATTCCCTCTGTTCTATCATTTCTTTGTTGATTTAGAAAGATCCCATGAAGATATTCTACTCAGTAGGAGATTTACCTCCACATTTAAGCACATAGGAAGCATGAGTGGGGATGAGAGAGTAAAGGCCACTGGGAACTTAAAAAAAATCAAGTGATATAAAAGGATTGTGAGTGCTTCAAAATATATGCTGTTTGAGTTCTAGAGCTAGTTCTACCCCCTCATCCAATGCTGGAAAAGCAAGATAATCCACCACAGAGAAATTAGGGCATAACGTTTAAAGTTCGTCACTTACAATGTTTTCACTCCCTTCTTAGTGCTTCTTGGGACTTAAAACATGCAATATGCTAATGACACAAACAGCACAGAGGCAAGGGTCAATGAGTCTAGCAGGCCGTGCATGCGCCAAGCATTCCAGAAACAGAAGCTTTTTTCACACACTTCCTCTAAAAGCATGTCTCACATCTGGTATACTCACAGATATTACAGAAGCAGGACAGAAAAAAGAGTACTTGCCAAATGTACACAAAGGCTAAAGTTGTTTCAACTGTTTGTAAAGCAACAAAGCAAACAGACCTCTAGCACAGCCTTTGGTTTAGATCAAGAATTTGGCACATCATAAAGTTAAGCAGATGGATGAAAAGTTCAGAAAGCTCAGATAATCAGACTGCAACAGTGCCCTGGGTGCTACCTGCAGTGATCTTCATGAAATTGTAAAAGAAGAGACAATTATGTGTCCAGTCTTCCTGAGGAAGCAGATTACCATAGCTGAGATTTCAGCAAGTAAATTCAGTCCTTTCAGTCTAGAAATTGGTAGTAGGGTGATGCTGGATTATGTCTCATATTCCCCAAAAGAGCAGGAGAAGATGCCACCGCAGGTAAAAGAGTACCTCAACCACAGTCATATATGGAAAAGGACAATTAAAGAAACAGGCAGCAGCATACTCCAGCACTGAAAATACCCAAGCAGAGATTTGACAGTCTAGAATTGCCTGTTTACTCTCAGCTATAATTGCTCACTAATTTTTGCAGCAAAGTTGTTCATCAGCTATTCCTTATAAATATCTTTTTTCTGGGCACACCTACAGCCAAAAGTACATAAAGACAGACTTCATTTTATGGCATCACAGTTCTTTAGTAACAGTTGTCCACATCATTCCTTGAATATAAACACTTTTCCCTGATAGATCCTGGAACTTACAGCCTGAACCTTTGATGACGATGAGATTTTTCTTTGAATTCTTGGAGTGTGCTTTTCTTTTTCAAGATACCAGCCTGCCAAAAATCAGTATTTAACATCACCATTTCTTATTTGGAGCCGACGATATGCACATTCATAGTACTGCTACCTCTGTGAAAATGATGCTGACTTATCTCAGGCAAGACAGCCGAAGAGGGCAGGCAGCGGAAAGAGCAGGTTGAGTTCTACCAGAATTCAGCTGCCATGCAAAGGTCAAGTTTCAGTCTTAATTTCACCATATTGTTACATTTGATACTTTAGTGGAAACTGAATTAGAATATGATAAATACAATATAATCTCAAAGAAAGGAACAAGAACAAGAGAGGACAGATTCAGAGGTGAAACATGAACCAGGAAGCAGTTAAATCTAAGGTCTTATTTACACCTACAAGATCAGAGAAGTCCTAGTTATCCTTTAACAAACTGATGAAAAAACCCCACACCTAAGCATATCAAAATACACAACTCTTAACGCTTGCTTTCTGCAGCTTCCATCCCAGTGGTGCCTTCTGCTCTGAAAAGGCCATGCTGTAAAGAGACAGTCTAGAAGAACGACATCTGTGGCAGCCCAGATGTATTTCCTAACAAATGAGCCAAGAAGAGCAGCACATGGAGGGAGTCAGTAGAGAGGCTGTCTAATATTTGTTCTAGCCTTGCGAGTAATGGGATCACCTGTCATGATGAGTAAATCACAAACCTGGTCTAAACACCATGCAGTCCTCTGCTATGACTATGCCCATAACAGGAACCCCTGCAAAGCAGTTTACAATTGGTAGTAAACGGCTCTCCAGAACTGTGACAAGACACAGTGCATTACATAAATGCATGTTGCTTCAGTGAAACCTGCTTGTTAAATAGCCTGGAATTACTGCTGCCTTTCTGTAAAAGATTTCCTAAGTAATTATGACCAGATCCCTGAACAGACTGAGACATGTGCTCCAAACACATGGTTTTTAAATTAAAAATAAAAACCTTCTGCTACTAGAGCTGATTATTAAACAAATTGAGCACAACCACTGTGAGAGTTACAACCTATCATAAAAAAATGCCACAATATACATCAGAGCATAATTTAAAGAAGATTTTATGGCTAGCATTTTACCTCTTCAGGATATAAGCCTTCTGATATCATATTTTCCTATCATAATCTCAGTATACATTCCTGCATCACAGTGATTTTCCTTCCAAATCAGTTCATAACATGGTTCCAGCACCTTCTGCATGTTTTGGGTAGAGTATCAAATAATAAAACAGTCTACACTGCTGACTGTGACATGGAGGAGAAAAACGGTTATACAGACTGCAGGAAAACAATTAAAAAGCCAGACATAAATGAACTATCTGTAATCTCAGAGTAAACATGACCTACCACCAGGTGACTGGTAAGCAGACTGCCACTTAAAATAAGTACATCAAGACATACAAAAATATTGATGCAGAGCAGTGTATGCCCCCCTCAAGAAAGCAACTCAGTTATGTCTGAGAGAAACAGGAGTGGCAAAATACATCCCTTCACATACCATCCTGACAGTTAGTCTTTCACTGATGTCAAAACTCAAATAAGATAAAATCCATACTAAAATAACTTTCTGTTCTCTTGAGTATCTATATGAAATGTACCAAAATACAGAAATTAAGAGCAACCAGTTAACCACCTTTTTAATATGTACAACTAATAGCGTATTTTTGAAAGTTACTCAAAAACTTGTTACTTGTATTCTGCAAGAATATGTAAATACAGTTAAAGTGCCATCTATGTGTTGCATACGGCAGAAAATTTACAACATGAAGGAGGGGGTGTTCCACTCACCACTGAGTCAGTACTCATGATACAGAGAGAGACTTTGTTTTAGTCAGGTTTATTCTTGATAGTCTCTACATGGACAAATAAAGAACAGGCACGGGGAAACAGCTATTTAAAGTATATGGAGACATTCTGGGAGGAATGCAGAGACATCACCTGAGCATCCAGAGATGAGGTTAGGTTAGGAAAGCCAAAACTCAGCTGTAACTGAATCCAGCATGGGATGTTGTCCTGGTTTTGGCTGGGAGAGAGTTAATTGTCTTCTTAGTTGCTGGCATAGTGTTATGTTTTGCATTCAGTATGAGAAGAATGTTGATAACACACTGATGTTTTCATCAGTGTCCCTGGGCATTGATGGGATGCACTCACAGGAGTGGAGCTGGCTAATGTTCTTGTGATGCCACTCTCAATAACCTTTGATCAGTCATGGTCACTGGGAGAAGTACCTGAGGAAAACAAGTATCACTCCTATTTACAAGAAGGGCAAGAAGGAGATTTGGCCAGGGACGTATAGGCTGGTCAGCCTCACATTAGTCCCTGGGGAGGTGATCGACCAGCTAATCCTGGAAACCATTTCCAGGCACGGTAAGGACATGAAGATGATCAGGAATAGTCAACATGACTCACCAAGGGGAAGTCATGCATGCCCAATTTAATACACTTCTCTCATGAAATGACCAGCCTGGCAGATGCAGGGAGAGAAGTGGATATTGCCTAGCTAGATTTCAGTAAGGCTTCTGAAGCTGTCTCCAATAAGATCCTCACAGAGAAGCTGATGAAATACTGGCTGGAGGAGCAGAGGAGCAATCCAGTGAGGTGGACTGAAAATTGACTGAATGGCTGGTCCTAGGGTGTTGTGATCAGTGGCACGGTCTAGTTGTAGGTCACTAACTTGTGGTGTACCCCACGATCAATACTGTGTCCAGTTCTGCTCAACATCCTCATTAATGATATGGATGACGGGGCTGAGTGTACCCTCAGCAAGTTTGATGGTGACACAAAACTGGGAAGAGCGACTGATATACCAGATGATCATGCTGCTATCGAAATGGACTCTTGACAGGCTGGAAAATGGGCTGACAGAAGCTTACAAAGTTCAGCAAAGAGAAGTACCAAGTCCTGCACACTACACCATGCACCAGTATGTGCTGAGAAGGAGCTTTATAGAAAAGGTCCTAAGGGTGCTGGTGGAAACCAAGCTGACCATGAGCCTACAACGTGCCCTTGCTGCAAAGAAGACTGACAATATTTTGGGCTGCATTTGGAGGCTCTTGCCAGCATGTCAAATGAAGTGATCCTTCCTCTCTACTCAGCACTGGTGAGGACACACCTGGAGTATTGTGTCCAGTTCTGGGCTCCTCAGTACAGTACAAGAGAGACAAGGACGTACTGGAGAGACTCCAGTGAGGGGCCACTAAGATAATGGGACCAAGTGCACCTCCAGCAAATTTGTAGACAATACAAAAATGGGAGAAGTGCTTGATACACCAGAGGGTTGTTGTGCCACCCAGAGTGACCTCAACAGGCTTGAGAAATGAGCAGACAGGAACTCCATTCAGTTCAACAAGGGGAAGTGCCAAGTCCTGAACCTGGGGAAGAATAACCCCAGGCTGGGGGTTAACCAGCTGGAAAGTAGCTTTGCAGAAAATGTCCCAGGGTATCCGGGGGGACATCGAGTTGAACATGAACTAGCAATATGCCATTGCAGTAACAAAAGCTAATGGTACCCTGGGCTGCATTAGGAAGAGTGTTGCCAGCAGGTCGAGGGACGTGATTCTTCCCTGTACTCAGCACTGGTGAGGTCACAACTGGAGTCCTGTGTCTGGTTCTGGTCTTCCTAGTACAAGAGAGACATGGACACACTGAAGAGAGTTCAGTGAAGGGCCACTAAAATGATGAAGGGACTGGAGAATCTCTCCTGTGAGGAAAGACTGAGAGAGCTGTGACTATTTAGCCTGGAGAAGAGAAGGCTAGTGAAGGATCTTATTGATATATGTAAAATACCTGCAGGGTGGGTGTAAAGAAGATGCAGCCAGGTGGTAGCCAGTGACAATAGGCAATGGGAATAAAACACAGAAGCTTCCCTCAGAACATCAGAGGGCCAGTTTTGTTTAATATCTTTCTCGATGACCTAGATGAGGGGATTGAATGCACCCTCAGCAAGTTTGCAGATGACACCAAGCTGGGAGGCAGGAGGGTAGGAAGGCTCTGCAGAGAGATCTGAACAGGCTGGATCGATGGGCCAAGGACAATTGTATAAGGTTCAACAAGGCCAAGTGCCGGGTCCTGCACTTGGGTCACAGCAACCCCATGCAATGCTACAGGCTTGGGGAAGAGTGGCTGGAAAGCTGCCTGGAAGAGAAAGACCTGGGGGTGCTGGTTGACAGCCGGCGAACATGAGCCACCAGAGTGCCCAGCTGGCCAAGAAGGCCAATGGCATCCTGGCCTGTATCAGAAATTCTGTGGCCAGCAGGAGCAGGGAGGTGACTGTTCCCTTGTACTCGGCACTGGTGAGGCCGCACCTCAAGCACTGTGTTCCGTTTTGGGCCCCTCACTCCAGGAAAGACACTGAGTTGCTGGAAGGTGTCCAGAGAAGGGCAACCAAGTTGGTGAGGGGCCTGAAGCACAAGTATTATGAGAAGCGGCTGAGGGAGCTGGGTCTGTTTAGTCTGGAAAAGAGGAGGCTGAGGAGGGACCTTATCACTCTCTACAACTACCTGAAAGGGGGTTGTAGTGAGGTGGGGGCTGGTCTCTTCTGTCTGGTGGCTGGAG
>JANZLQ010000079.1:43556853-43575983 GCA_026212715.1 Elanus axillaris
CAGACATTGGAACAGGCTGCCCAGGGAAGTGGTTGAGTCACCATCCCTGGAGGTATTCAAAAAGCATGTAGACAAGGGATTCCAAGACATAGTCTCATGGGCATGGACAATGGTTGGACTTGATGACCTTGAAGGTCTTTTCCAACCTAAATGATTCTATGATTCTGTGATTCAGAACTGACCCACAAGTTTAATGGAAAGCTGCAGTGTGTCCAGTGCAGAAGCCACACCTAAAGTTTGGGCTTGATGCTTCTCTAAACCATCTTTGTGTCTGAGTAATGTGCTTGACACTGCAGCACAGGCATAAACCAACAAGGTCTGCAGCCAGTTTGGAGTAATCCTAATGGTTTCTATAGGTATAACTGTATCAATGTACCTTGTGCTGCAGGTCTACAAGGAAAGGGAAGTGGGATGAGTGGGATGCTTGATCTGGCTGTTGACAGTGGCTCTGGAAATTAGAACTAGAGGCAGATAATTAATCTCAGGGCTGAGAACTGGACCCTGAGCATTATGTCACAATCAGGCTGGTCAGCAACCTCAGTTCCTCTGCAGGGAATCAGAAAAGGCAAATATTTTTCCAGCTAGTTTGTTTTTCCTTTTCTGTTCTCCAAGTGGGTTTGCTCCCTCTGTGCTCAAAACCCAGTCAGACGGAGGCAGTTTACTTCTGTGTATGCATTAGTCATCATGTTGCAAAGACTCTTCTTGTTTGTGCCTTGTTTGGCAATGTTTTTCATGTTCTCCACTTACTGGGATCCTGCAGGAGCTAGGAAACACAGAAGGCGGCAGTAAATGCACCATCTGTGGCAGTACCTTGCAGCCCCTACCTGAAAGGGGGTTGTAGTGATGGGGGTGTTAGTCTCTTCTCCCAAGTAACAAGTGATAGGATGAAAGGAAATGACCTCAAGTTGTGCCAGGGGAGGTTTAGGTTGGATATTAGGACAAATTTCTTTACTGAAAGGGTTGTCAGACATTGGAACAGGCTGCCCAGGGAAGTGGTTGAGTCGTCACCATCCCTGGAGGTATTCAAAAAGCATGTAGGCAAGGCACTCCAACACGTGGTATAGTGGGCATGGATGATGGTTGGAATCGATGATCTTGAAGGTCTTTTCCAACCTAAATGATTCTGTGATTGTATGATCAGGAAACACTTCTTTACTGTGAGGGTGACCAAGCACTAGAACAGGATGTCCAGGGAAGTTGTGGAGTCATCCTCTATAGATATTAAAAAAACAGCTGGATATGGCCCTCATTGAGCAGGGGCATTGCACCAGATGATCTCCAGATGTCCCTTCCAACCTCAACTATTCTGTGATTCATGTGATACCACTGGGGTGAATTGGAGAATACATTATGTCTTGGTTGCTGTGCAATTTCAGTGAGCTATCAGATTTTCATCTCAGGTATTTTTTCTCTCTATTCCATTTTTTCAAGAACATAAGAGCATGTATTATGTATATATATATACCATTACATAAAATTGTGCCTTTTTTTTTAAGGATACATATATGCAGACGTTCTGCCAAAAAATAAAATAGGATTAATGAAGTTTACTGTAAAAAGTGCTGGGCATGTTTATATACCTTCACTTTTGTATAAACATACCAGCAGAAAATAAGCATTGACCAATTAAGAATTATACCAAGAGACTCTCTCAAAACTCAAGAATTCTTCAAAATATATATTATATATTATGGTTTTTAACAACATTTCACAAATTGAATTTGTGTAGCAGATCTTCCTGGACAACTTTGATGCCAAAGCATCTGAAGAAGATGTCTTGAACTTCAAGTTGTTTGAGACATCTTTAGTTACGTATTCATGCACAACCACAAACATGTGCAGAACTTGAAAGCATCAGGCCTAGAGTTTAGAAAATATTTTTCAGAGGGCATCACTATCCCTTTACAAAGTGTGTTATACACCTTTAGAAAGTTTCTAGGGGTTTGTATTATCTTAAATAGGTATTACATTGGGTTGATATTGTTTCAAATTTGGATGGCCAAGAGATTAAGACACTAGTGGTTACCACGTTTTGCAGTTGTCTGACAGGCAGATTACTATGGTTAGGAAAACCAAAGACGTTTCATGTAGTGAGTCCATGTGAGTAATTACAGAAATTCACTGTCCCTGACTTACCAAGAGACAATTGATGGATTTTTCAAATTCATCGAAGTTCAAAAAACATATTTTTACAGCTTCATAGAGTAAAAAATAAAAATAAAAAATCACTGTTTTGGCTTGCACTGTAGTATTTATGAAAACAGAAGTCTTGAATTCAACATCTTTCCATTTCCTTTTTATGTGTGCATGTAATACAACACTGGGAAGTTTTGGCTCTGCAATTGAATCCAGTGGATAAACCTCTTCTAACAGAATTGAAATCAAATCTCAAACAGAAACCAAGGAAAGTTAGCTTTCAGAATGAATACTGAACTTAAAATGTCCTTTCAGTTCATCAGTTAAAGAAAACTTTGGAGACTGCTTGCATCCTTCCTGGATTTCTATTTTTCTAAGTTATCTAAATTTCTAAGTCTTTCTTTCCTGAAGAGTATTATAAAGATGTAAGCATGTAAAGAGATACTGCTCTCATTCCTACCTACAGCATCCTTAAATAAAGAGAACCTCTTGTCATGCTGGCAAGGCAGGGCAGTTACAGGGCAGTCCTTTGGGGAGCAGCTGACAACATGGCACAGAAGTGTGACACAGCACATCACACCATGCTCCCTTCCCTCTAAGAAACGGCAATTTTTTTCTTTAGTTTGTCTAAAATATGTTGATAGTAATACCGTCACTTCCCACACATGAAGAGGAACACAGGACTTTTCTTCCAGTGTTAAGACAGAATGTCAAAATCTTCCTGCCCCCTACCAAACTTGGGAAAGTCATCCTACTAATGAATCCCACCAGTGACGACACTCCGAGCCTTCTCTTCCCTCTAGCCCACTGTAAAAGAGTTCATGAAAAGAAAATAAATCTTTTAGAGATGAGAAAGGTGAATTAATTTTTTTCTAGATTCTGGATTTAAATCATACATGTTGGACATGACTTCAGGGAATGGTCCTTGTCCAAAAGAGAAAACAACTCCCTCTTCTCTTCCCCCTCCTGCCAGACCAGCAGCATATCCTTTCAAAAACAAAGAGGAATCCATCAGTTGCCTAACATTTCATGTAGTTATTTTTGCAAATGGAAAGCTAGTACAATGTACTGCTGATCTGATTTTGTAGTTTTTATTTCCACATTTGTACTCAAATGAAGAGACGTGGATACAAGACAACAGCAAATAAAACTCCATGAGTATTGTCTCACAAGCACTGTTGCAAAAGATGGTAACAGAAGAGTCACAGATAATGTCCAAAACTTGTGTTTCTCTTTCTTGATGACTCTCCTATACACAGTCTTAATCATAATGTTTCATTCCTCTCTCATAAGTTTTATCCACTTAGCTGAATAGTATTCAGTTATTTTATATTGGTAGTTAAATAATATTTGTAAAGTTTCATATTTTATATTGGTAGGTAAATAATATTTGTGAAGTTTCATAATTTTTTCCTCAGAATACTTAAAACATCATGTGCAATCATTCCTTATAGTTTTTACATACATATTTCTTCCTATTTCCCTGTCCTCCCAAAATACTTTAAACCCATCCTTCCAATTGCAAAAAGAAACATTCAGACCAAGATCATATGATGGCTAATTCTTTTAAATCTATTCACTTAGATTCACAGAAATTTACAAATGCTTCTGACATGTAATTCCACAATGCAAATCTGGAAACAATTTTGGGATACATTAGGTAGATCAAAATGTTTATGTACAATAATGCCCACTGATGCTCTTCTTAGAGGCTACATGTATACTAAAAATAAGCTATTTGCATTCAATTCTATATTTCTAGTATGTGCATCGGTATATACATTTCACAGAGAGTATGTAAACAGTATCATCCATGTGCACTTGTGTCTTACAAACTCACAAGTGGATACCTTGAGAAACTGCCTAGTAAGGAAAAACAGAAAGATGGGCCAGCACGGATGAATTGAGAACAGTTCATCCATAGTGACTAGTAGCGCTTACTGAAACTAAATACAAGCATCAACAGCCTTTCACTGAAAACAAAAAAAACAAAAGTATCAGAAGGGGAAATTTCTTTCTCAGACTTCAGAAGAAAGAAAGGAATTATTTTGAACTCTGATTCTCTCTTTTCCTACCCCTTATTCATTCCTTGTTTTTCTTCCTTCAATGACAAGATGGGAAAGAAGAAAAAAAAAAACCAACAGTGAGGCTATTTAATGTCTTCTTTTGGAATTAAAAATGCAGTAATTATTTGCAAGAATGTCCTTTTACAGCTTCTACTTTTAATCAGCTTTAATAGCCTATGTATTAAACTTATTTATTATGAAAAATCATTATCTGGTCAGATTTTATTTTATTTGTGTCTGTAAAACTCAATGGATTTCAGTCAAGTCATTCTTAATTTACACAGTTGTCAGGGAAAGGAAACTGAGACTTACGAACACAACCAAAGATATGAATTAAATATAACATTTGCTCAAACCCCCTTCTTCTGTTGAAATGCTTTTTGCCTGGAGCTAAATGAATTAGTGTCTTGTAGTCACACTGTTCTTTCTATTTTAGTGCTTTGCTATTGTTCATTTTCCAGAATTAAAAATACAAGCATAGAACATCAACTTTTCAAAGCAGGACTTTGGAAAAGTGTCTCTTTTCAGATGTTCTTTCAAGCAAGTTGCAGACATCTGTGAAACTTCCAGTATGGGACTCAAGGATTTTGTATGCCAAAGTGAAGATTTGTTGCCATTCACTGAATTTGCAATATTGATCCTTTATTTAAGTACATAATGAATCACCTTCATTCAGCTTCATAAAGAATTTCCTCAGTACTAGAATTAGTTTGGCTGATCTTCAACCCTGAGCTCATTTTTATGAAAGGATTTTAAGTCCCTTAAAAATAAAATTAATCCTGCAACAGGCAAATCTCTACAACAACATAGTACATGCACTAGAATTAAAAATAAATAAATAAATAAATCTGGCTTCTGCTATTTCCTTAAGCATCCACCTACAGTGAAAATTTCTCTAGAAATTAAATAGGTTCACAAAAGTTGATTTGAAAGAAAGAGTTTTTCTGATGGTGTATGCAATGCTGTAATTAACAGCTACACTGCAGGCAGAACAGGCTTGGTTTCAGTTTAACCAACACTGGTTTACAACATCAATTTTACCAGAAGCATTACTTCAGGGTACTAACACTGAATATTACATAAGTTTCCAGGAAATTATCATCATTTAATAGTATAACCTGCTAACCAAATACAGTGTAGCCCTTCACAAGGTATTGTTCCTTGAAAATAATTCACCAGGTAATGTACACCAAATGACTAGTAGAAGACTACAAAAGGAGGAGGGGAAAGTAAATGTCAGGTAGGTATTAACCTATTCCACCACTGAGTAAGTGAGAATTTTTCTTTTAGAGTACACATAACCTGAAATTTTGTGCATGTAAGTACCATAAGTAAAATGTTAATCTAATCAAGCAACAATTAAAGCCTCTTTTCATAAGTATGTAAACAGAACTGACAGATTCAATTTCATTCCTTCTGCAAGAGATTATTGGGCTGAGAATGTCTCAAGGCTGTTCCCAGAGGAATTGCTAGGGCAGTACATACAGTTTCTATTCTCATTATACTTGATTCAGCACAATGAACATCCAGCTGCTGTTCTGAAGGCAATGACTTTTGGGAGCATCCATGGAGTTAGCAAGAAAACTGGTAAATTTTGTTCCCTTGCTCTGTTTTATCAAAGTCTACATTGCATATTTAATTCAAATAGTAGAGAAGGAGATGACAGATGTAAAGCTACTTCACTTCTCTAAATGAACAACCCAACTTCAAGTCCCTCCCCAGCCTAAGGAGATTTGAATCTAAATTTGTTATTTATTAGTCCTAGGGTACTATGGGATCAGGTACTCTAGGCCCTTGTTAACCTCGTATTCTCAGACACAAGAGGTGTTTGCTGCAGTCAGACACTCATCTTCTAGGTGGATTCACTGTAACCACTGAATTTGGTTTCTCTTGCTCACTTTTTGGTCGAATGCATACAAGAATACTTACAAACAGGATAATTGCTGGCAGAGATACTGAAGGAAGCAAAGAGCACTCCTGAATGCTTTATTGCCACCTGAATCTGACATTAAGACCCAAGGTGGTAGGAAAACTTAATTTACATCCATTGACAAAGAACAAATGTGATTCAGTGTCTTCCATCCTGCAAACTCCAATATCTCTGTTTCAGGAGGCTGACCTTGATTTGAGTACTTGAGTTTATTTTAAAAGTTCAGTTTTTCAGTTGCTAGGGTGTTGCCTGGACTTTAACTATTCACCCAAAACAAATGCATTACTGTTTCTCCTTTTCCACAGGCTTTGAACTGTGTTTTCATTTTCAATTTTATTTTTATATGTCCTCAAGGCATATATTTAGCTGTGCATATATTTGTTTGAGGCAACAATTTCATTTGACTGTGTGGCTACCCTTTAGATCTAACTATCTTACAGGAACTCTCAGTCCCAGAATCTGTCACCATAATGACTTTCCCTTCCATTAATCTATTTTTTTTGCCAAATCCTCAGATACTGTTGTCTCTGAAACTGGTTTCTAAGCTCAGCATAAGGTACAGGGTTCAATATCATAACCTCAGTAAAATTCAGATACAGAGTACGTGAAGTCATAACCATTAATTTTACAATGCTGTCCAGTATGGACATGGAGCCAAAATAAATTTTGCCTAAACATGGTCACCATCTCAGATGTAGGATGTTCTGCATTCCTGTGGGAAATTCAGTATTTCTCAGCATCTTTCTTGTCTCCAGGGCCTCAAATGCAAAAATATGATGAAGTTCCTAATGGAAATGTGGCAGAAAGCATTTCAATAGACCTGCAACTGGTATGTGACTTACTGCTGAGTGGATTTTGTTAAAAACTCCTGAATCATCTCATTACAAAATTTCCATTAGTTTCAGACCCAGGCCTGTCAGAGACTGGAAAGTAAAGCAAGTCAGGCAAGTGTTTTTCCTATTTTTAGCTTGGCTTCTAGACTCACATAGTCATTTTCTGTTCCCCACATCCATGACTTTTGACCCAGGTGACTAAGTTTATCCAAACTGGTCAGGATAAAAGAGGTCACAGAAAAGCTAGGTCCTAAAATAGCCTGTAGAGAAGAAAGAAGTGACCCCATAGGTGTTGGCAACAGTAGGAAAAATGCAGAAGCAGCATATATATTATGTGGCACAGTCAGTCCATGTGGAAGAAGGAAAAAAGACAAAGAATGCCCCCAAAACAGAAAAAGTTTGAATTAAATTTTGCCTCATCTTAAACACCAAAGTCAGTCACCAAGGAACGGCAAATCTGGGAAACTGGTTTTAATGCTTGCAGAAACACTTGTTTAAATGATGCTTTTACAAGAATGGAACAAATGTCCACAGGGAAAGAAAAATTAAAGAAACAAAATGGGGTTACCTCAAAATGCAGATATCCCTATCTCAAAACAACTCAAAGTTATCTAACAACAATAAAGCATTTAAAAGCACTCCTCAGAGGCTTACAATTGCACAAAATATATACTATTCTGAAAGTGCTACAATTTTGTGCCAAAATAGTTTATGCCTTCATTACATATACAGTGCCTGTTTCCCCTTACCAAACTGACAGCTCTTTTAACAGAATTACCCCATTTCCTTCCCTCAAGAAATGCAGTGTGGTGCGAAGTGTTCCAGAGGAGATCCCAAAAGGTTTCCAAGTACTAGAGATTTGAAAATCAGTGATGGAGTGGCAAAATGATCCATTTACTTTTTATCATCAGTAGCTATCTATCTTCACATTGTCATTGGCTTTTCAATCAGATGTCTCAAGGGTAAGAGTTAAGTGGATAATGCTAAAAATAGTCCGAACACCATCAACTACAACAAAGAGTGGAAAAAGGGAGACAGAGCTTGAGTACGTTCCTTTTTCATGGAAAAAAAAGGGCATGACAACATTTCAAGATTGATCCCTAACCCCAGTTGTCAGAAGTCTAATACAGACAGTGCAAGCATAAGCATCTATAGTGCCCTACTGGGGACTGAAGGGTGATTTATCAAACCTCTTGTCAGTCAGGTCTTGACTCATGCCAGAACAGACGCAATATAAGATGATGGGGCAGGATTCTTTCCATCAGATGTACACTTAATACCTGATTTTCAGAAGTGGCATGCACCTGTGCTTTCCATGGAAGGTGACTGCAGTGTACTGGGTTTCATCTTAAAAAAAAGGGAAATCAATTTTGCAATCATTAGAATATGGCAAAGGCAAAGTTACTAGTTTTATGCTTGCTGGGTCAAGACCTTCAGACTTTAATGACTTTCAGTTATAGTTAGCAGGGCTGCATATGCTGTATTGGCAGAGCTAAAAATGTTCCATTCTTCCTGCTAATCTCAATGTATCCAGAAGCCTGCATTTTTTTCATGCATGGGCCAAAAGTTGAAAAAAATCTGCATCCTGGAAGAATTTACAGAGATGTCTGAATGAGCAAAATCAGGGGGAAGAACAGAGTAGAATCAACATTTCTTTAAAAAAGCATTTGTGAGGAATGTTACTTGTTTTAGTATAAGTTTTATGAGTTCTAGTGGTATTATGTTTGTTTAAGAAACAATATTAAGGATATTATTAATTTATATTAAGACAATTTCTTAATTTCTAAGTAACTTGCTTTAGTATGAGTCTTGAAATTTGTGCAGCTAGTAAAGTTAGGCAATGCCTACAATAGCAAGTATTAGCCCATAGGAGAAGATCAGTCAAGTGAAACGGTGCTTAGGGTCCACAACGTATGTTTTTAGGAGGGTTTAACTTTGAACTTGATCTAGTCTTCTCCCAGGGACTGAATGCCCAGTAGAAGTTGAAGCACAACATACATACTCCTGTCATGCACTTTCCTGTTTAGTTTAAACTGAAAGAAATTGTTATGGTGCTCTCTGAGATCCTTCTAGGATGGGGCCAACCATGATAAATGGGGATGATCAGGAGGTTCTCTCCAAAATGTTCAGGTCTACTACTGGAGAGGCATCATTAGGGGTCACAAAGGAAATTCAGAACATTTCTACTTCCTTTCTGTTTTTCCCAAGAAATATGCAAGAAGAGGTAACTGTAAAGCTATATTAAGTTCTTAGGAGCACTTCACAAATGTTACACCCCAGCTTTCAGCAGGAATAAGCAACCACAAACATACATAAAAGAGCATTGCCCTTAAATCTTGGAATCACCAGCCAGCAAGTCACCCCTAATCAATCTATCTTTGTTCCCCCTCTTTTTGAAAAAGCCTCTTTACTTGGTTAATAACATCCACCTGTCCTCCCAGAATAAGTCCTGGAGTACCACAGTAACCATCTCCCCACTTTTCTCACAGTCAGAGCAGAAGAAAATAAGCACTGAAAGTTATCTGAACAACTCCAAAAGGTTGATCTGGTGACCTCCAAATCTCTCCTTTGTTTCAGAAAGACATTTATTAATAACAGACTGGACATACCCAACCCACAATGACCTTCTCTGAGCTTGAATGTTCAGTTAAACCCTGCAACTACAGTCTATATTGAAAGCTTCAAAGTGTTTTTGGCACAGAGATTTAAGAACAGCATTAGTAAAATGGTTTTGATTTCTTCAGTGAATAACATGATTTGTCTTCATATGAAGAGAGAACTGGTAGATTACATTTCCCTTGCTCTTCTCACATTCCTATATTGTTTTCAGAGTATTTTTGCACACATGGTTTGAAAAGTCTGATGCTATTTACTTTCTAAACATAAAAACATTACATTTCTTTCATCAACATGGCAGCCATTTTGTTCCTAGATCTGTTTCCAGTCTGCCCAAGTAAAATATTGTCAATCCCGAATAGCAAACAAGCATGAAAAGTAAAGTGTAATATAAAATGGTTCATCATTATTGAAGTACATGTCTTTTTTTAATCATGAAAGTCAAACAGTTCAGATTTTCATCATGAAAAAAAGTATATTGACATGACTGGTACCTGAAAAGCTAAAGCAAGTGATAATCTGTCAGCATCACAGTTTGGAGTGAGTCAGAACACATGCAGATATGCCAACATACTGAAGCAAGCTCAAAATGCAGGGCTTTTTTTCAGACTATTCATTACAAAACCAAACTTAGCAACAAAAAGCAAGACTTTCAGAGAACATCCTAAAAGCTGCACAGGGCAACAGATGCAACAATGGTCACTGGAGACATTTAGCACCACACTTGAACAAACACTGCCCTGGGTATGATCCTGTACAGAGGGATGCATGGGACAGTAGTAGCTGGACAAGATTTCTGTGGATCTAAGTTCTCTAAGTATCACAGAATTTGCATGGATTTTAATTATATTTATAACTACTAATATTTTGTAAGGCAACCTCTCTTTATCATAGTCCTATGTTTATAATTTTTATTTGGAATAGCCAGAGATTACAGGACATTAACTTTAGCAAAGGCAGAGAAAAAGAGTTATTCATATTTTTCACTTGATCTAGTGAAAGATGTCCCTGTCCATAGCAGGTGGGTTAGACTAGATGATCTTTGAAGGTCCTTTCCAACCCAAACCTTTCTATTATTCTATGGGCCCTATACAAGTAACACACAGCCTCCTTGCAATTTCTGTTAGTTCAATATGAACATCTTCCAGGCAGTCTTACTGGAAAAAAGTGTTCTAGAAGACAACACTTCAGTTTGTAAAATAACCAATCTACCTAAAAATTGGATCTGCAAAGGACCTTTATTCATCACTGTTGCTTGGTAGAAAAGTTATAAATATTGAAAGAAACCTGACTTTTCAATTTCTCAGTCCTACTATGTGCAGAGAGCATGACCAAAATCCGTCTCCTAAACTACAGGTCATAGAAGGCTTGCAAGCTCTACCTACACCGTGTGAAATTTGTTTGGAGGTGTCATTTCAGTTGTCAGACATGTTTTACAGTGGAAGTAAGTGAGAATGATGCCAGAATTTACTCCAAGTGGGCAAAAAATGAATCTTGAAAGATAAGAGAATGGGCAAACCTAAACCCGCAAAGACATCTAAAAGCATACGAGTACACTCAAGGCAGAACAAAAGAGCTTCTGTGCTCTTTCAAGAAAACCCTTAGCTATGTAAAACTTAAGATATAAAGTTTGAAATTCTACTTTACCATCCTTAAAAATGAATATGCCAGGTAGACACTCTTAGATTAAAATGGGAAGAGGAGTTAGCCAGAATTTGTGGCCATTTTAAATATCCAGAATAGCTACTTACTCCCTGAGCCTGTCTGTACATGGCATATAAAATAACATGAATCTCATCAGCTCAGTAGCTGTCTCTACAGGACAGAACCATTTACTTTTGATTGAAACTTAACATTTATCATACTGTTTGGACAGATCCTGGTGACAATTTGGAAAGGCGTTTACTGGGCTTTCTGTCAGTATTTCATGTTAGCACAGCAGACCCCATTAACACAGATCCTGAAAAAACATCAATTGAATGCGAAAGAGAGACAACATAAGTTCTTTGTAATTAACTCTGTCAATTTTTCAAAATGTTTCCAAATCAATCCATGGGACAGGAAAATCTAAAGTAATGGTTTATATGTTGTTTCCCAATGTTGACTTTAGGAGAAACTTGAACAAGCCAGCTCATTTTATGCAACAGCAGTTGCAAGTCCTTGCATACATTCAGCAAAATATGTATTTCCAAAAAACTTTGATCTACTACTGGTTTCTTTGCTTTTCAACTTCATTTCAACAACAGGGAAAAACCGTAAGTGAACTACAGTTAGCATAGGGTAATGCTTGTGTAAATGGTCTTCACACAAGCAGAAAGCCTACTGTAAGAAAAGTCAGAATAAGTACTGAGATTGGAGGAAAGAACAGAGGGCAAGATAGGTCTAAAAAAATGTTTGGGGTTTTCTTCCACAGCCAAATAATTTTGGATTAAAAATACTATGTTCACATGACTTTATATAATCTCTGAACATGACTTGTGTTATCCAGAAAATTTCAAATTCCAGTGTACATTATAACAGAATTCAAGATCTTAATAACTTATTGTAAAGGTAATACCTGCTTGACTTAATGTCACAGATATTTCAGATCTAGCTAGCAAGAAGGTGATAATATTCAGAGAAACCTCAGTATATTTAGTGGGCTCAGAGATGCTGAGAAAGTAAGAAATATCTCACACTTTATGAAATTTTAGAGTGTAACTATTTTAATAAGGGTTTTTTTTGAGTTGGTAATTTTCATTACTGAGGGAAAAATTTGCTGTGATAAAGTCACGCAACTGAAGGAGAGATCTTTCTACTTAGAAAGTGGTCAGAAGTGGTACATTAAATCTTTCAGCATGATAGTACTCTTGGTTTCCTATTTACACTTTCATGTACATGTGTACAAGAGTAATATTGTCTGCAAATAAATCTCCTTTAGTTCAGTGAATATGCATTCACATGAACAATTACCTATTTAGGTATCATTTTTGTTGAACCTCAGCTACTATACTGGTACAAGCAAGACATAGAAATTTACTGGTATTTTTTGCCTAATTGCACTTTATCAGACAACCCACCATAAGACATGTTTTAAAAAACATATAGCATTTTGGATGTATAGATATCACAGTACTTGTTCACATAATTAGATTTTAATGGAACTTCTGGTATAGGTGAAAGCTACAGCACTGAATTCTGATGGTATAGAACTATAAAACTTTAAGCCCTTAAAAAATGTAAGGAAAACAGGTTGTCTGGTTTACCCAGAAAGTAACCACCCATGCTACATACTCTGTACCTTCTACAAAATATTCTTCCTATCTTTACCTGTGTGCAATTGTTTAAAAAAAAAAACAACTTACCTTTTTGTACTTTTGAAAAATCTACTTCGATTATATGTTTAAGTTATATAGATCCTAAGGACCTTGTTATCAGATTAATCTTTGGCTGTTTTTACTCTCTGTTAATTCCCAGAGAAATACTGTAGCAGTGTCTCTCTGGCTTTACACAAGCCTTTATATCTGGCTCTCCACTCTTCCTCCACCAAGGAAGTAATCTAAAAAGTGCTTTCAAAGTATCCAAGGGCAAATAAAGCAAAACAGCACTTACTGGTTTACAGGTCTACAAAGAACTAATCAGGTTTGGGCTATAATTCTTAATTTTATTTAAATGCTCTACAGATTTTAAATTTACTGTTTTTAGAAACACTTCACTGTGTAACAAATCTCACTTATACACAGCACATGGACTTCACAAGCAGAAATTTTAGTGTATTCTCTTCTGGCAAGTTCATGGAAAAGCATAAAACAAAGAAAAAGATAAGATTTTCTGAAGCTGGTATATGGTTTGTAAGATTTTAAGTATTCTAAACTAGGGCAGTGAGTCCACATACTGTATAAAAGCTCAAGATACAATGTATCTATTCACAGTTCAAAACATAATACTCTTTGGCAGCACAGTGATGGGAACAGCCAAGCTATACAGCTTGCCATCGCAGGGACTTCTGGGAATCCCTTCCTATTTTCTTTGGGTTTACCACCTTTCAATTATTTTTTGATAACAGATTCAATGTCTCTGACAGTAAAATGTATCTATTCTGTTCATTTATCACAAGACTGTTCATCAGCATGGTCAGTTTATTACCACCATTTTCTTGAACAAATGAGTTCAAAATAAAAGAGAATTATTAATGATGGAGAAATGTTCAGCAGTAGCATTGCAGCTGCACTGAAACTTTGGCTTTGGATCTGCATTGTATTTAAACAGTCAATGAGCTTGTCTGTTATGGCTGGAGATCAAACAATAAAAACTCATGTACTTTCACAATAAATTAGATACAATGGTTAAGTAAAATTATCCTCTATCAACAGAAAGAAATGTAAATTAACTCCTAGATATATAAGCTGTGTTCCATGCCAGACAGTAAAGGCAGAGAGAATTAATGAAATATAGTGATGACGGATTCTGTATCAAACCTGAATTCCAAAACTTTCATGCTACGTCTGGAGAAAATTTAAACAAAATAATAATTGCAGAAAAAATTTAGAGAAGTCCAAGTAAAAACATAAGCAGATCAACAGCTTCCAATAAAATTTAATGTCATCAATAAAATTGATAGTATTTGGCACAGCTCTACATTTCTATATGCTTTTCTAAAAGCAGCTATATGACATGTGCCATTACAGATTTTTTTTTGCATAACAACACAGATCATACCTCTGATTATTTCAATCGTTATTCACATACATATATTAAAGGGTGCATAAACCCATTCAAATACTATGTCTACATGCATAACATTAGGCAAGACATGAACCTTGAAAATAATGTTAGAATGACCTGAATTTACCTCTGAAGTCTCTGTCTCTAAATAAATGGAGTTACTGGTTTCATATTTTGTAAAATTTATCATAGATCTTCCAGGACATATTACATGAATGTATTTGGGCAGAAATCTGAAATTCACTTGTGTTCTGTAAAATAATTCATTGTTCATATAAGTGAGGGAAAAGTCAATCATTTCTGAGAACAAAAGAATTACAGGTGGGTGCTATGTAAGTTTCTATAGGAAGGTTGCCAGGTCACATGAATTGCAATTTCTGGTACCAATCTTAAGATTCTCCTTTGGCAAACATTGCTAGAACTTCAGATTTATTTACTGCTCTCTGTTGGTTTTATGACATAAATGGGTGTTGGAAGGGCACAGTCTTCCATTACCGTGTCCTCAGTCCTGGTAAGAACTAAGCTAATTACTTAAATAACTAAAGCTGCACTGAGCACCTGCCTTGAATCACCTCTTGAAATATCCTTGAAATACTATGAAACTCTCAAACCTTGCAACTGACTTAAGGTAACGGGAACACTCTGTAAATTCATTTTGTTTAATGGTCTGAACTAGAAACTCTACTCTTCTCAGATGAAATGTGAACGCACTAACACATTGTGTCACTATACACTGTGCTCCTATTAAAAATTTATTTGCTAAAAGTTAAGGGGTTGTTATTACTTCCACCTAGAAAAATATCTTCACTCTAGTTAACTAAATATGTTGTGCTGGGAAAGACTGTACGCACTGTAGGACTGAAAGCATGAATATTGCAATCTGGATGTTAATAAATCCTTGTGAATGCCTAAATGAATTTCCTGTATATAACTATTCATTTGCATACTTCAAGGGAAAGTTGTGCCTCTCTATAGGCTAGAAGATCTGAGGACTCTTCTACTGAGCTGCAAATGCACAGGTTGATCAGAAGAAAAAGATCGATCCGTCACTGCTGGAAAGGGTTGCCCCATACACAGCCTGCTATATTCTAGACATGCTCAGTCCCCAGCTCTATCTGGCCTAATACAGATTAGATCTGCTACTTCGTGCATGTCCAAAGGGAGAGCCGCACACCCACCCGTCAGGCCAGAGCACAAAATCCCCGCTCCTCAGCCACAAAGAAACTTCCCATAGAAGATTTGCCTGACTGATCTTGTAAAGAGTGCTGAGCTAGGCTCGATACCTACTGTCAGATGTAATGTTGAAGGCTTGAGCTGAGAACAGGATAAAAAACTGTATCAATTAGTCATCTGAAGCAACTGAGCCATCTCAAATAATTCTTGCACCAGTAAGGGAGAAAGGATAACTTTTGCTGAAGTGCCTTGACAGTTTTTATACCTGAAGTCCCCTGGAAGCAGTGTAAGCTCAGAGACCTCGCAGGCACTAGCCACAGTATAATTCCTAAGTGTTAACTGCAGCAGGTTGCAAAGTTAATAACCCTTCTCTGAGAAAAGCTTGGGTCCTGATACTGAGAAGATTATAGATTTGACAAGCATTCTTCAGTCTTCTCCCCACAATCATAAGGAACAAAATGTTCGAGTTTTACCTAAAATCAGGGATGATGCCTTCCAGTTTCAGGAGCTGGCTTTGCTCCTGCTAAAATTAATTGAAGCAGATGCAGCCACTTACTTTATATATTTGCTACTAGTAAGTGCGAAATACACATATGTAGACAAATGCCATAAAAACAAAGTATTGTTCATAGTTTTCAAGAAATGTTTTTGAGAACTTTCCTAACTGCAAATAAAATCTCCAGTATCTACAGCTGAAAAGTTGGTTGTGCATTTACAGTAAGCATTTGACATGCTGTAGGTTTTATTATCAAACATCTAGAACTGCAAAGTTACTTAAGGAAGATTAACTGAATTTCTACAAAGCCTTTGAACATTGTTATAATAATATTTAAAGATAGTCCCACATAACATGCATGCTGCTGCTTCTGCTTCCTTCATTAACAAGTTGCAATCTAACCTTCTGGGAATACTCTTATCTTTATATTATCTCCTGTCTGTTCATAAACCAAATGTTTCAATGCAAAATATTGCTGATATTAAAAAAAACCAAGGAACATTCTAATTTGAACTTGTTCCTCTTTATTTTTTTTTTAATTTCAAACATCCATGTGTCAGATTGAGAAGCAGGTGCACAGTGTCAGTTGTTGGCTACTGTGGCATTTGGTCTAACAATAATTCTTGACACAGAACGGACGGCTAAGACAGCCAAAGGAGAGAAATCATCAAGCATTAGTTTACTGAAACAAATGTCTTGCACATACCATATCTGAATGTATTTCTGAGATGTTATTAATTGGTACATTCAGCGTCTCTGACATAATGACGACTGAGTAAAATCCTGGGCCAGTGCAGTCAGCAAGGTTTTAACAACAGAAGGTTGCAAAATCACGTCTGGAAATGTTATGAAAAAGTCAGACTAGTGTGTTTGGGATCTGTACCAAGGCAACTCGTAGGAACTATAATGATGAAATACAGAAAGCAAAAGGATAAAGAATCTGTATTGGAGAGAAGTCAAGACAGATTTATAGATAAAAATGTCTCCAAAATATGGTAGAGTTCTGTGACAGATTCAGTGAGCAGGTGGGTGACCTTATAGTGTCTAGGAATATTGTGGGTAGTTGTAACAAGTCTGTCACAAAGCACCCTAAGGAAACAAAGCCGTTGTGTGATGGAAGAGAGCCTCCACATTCACCAGTGCTGAGGTATGGAGCAGACGTCACAATATGGCAAAGGTTACAGTTTAACATACTGGAAAATGACCTGAAAAAGGGATGCTATACAACACAGAATTATTCAGAACACACAATTCCTAAAGGCAACTAGGAAATACAGACTACCTGTCACACTGAATAAATTGGCAATAAAATGGTAAATGTAATACAGAAAGTACACAGTAACACCAAGGGGAAAAGCACAATTATGGCTTCTGACTCAGCCACTCCCTTTAGGAAAAGATCTTGAAATTGTCATGGATAATTCCTGGAAAATACCGTTTCAGCACCAAGCATCGTCAGAAAGTCAAAAATTATTGGGAAAGGATTTGAGAACAAAACATAAGAAGCTACATAGCTCTAGTTAGTTAATTTTAAGAAGGAATAGGGTAATTAAGAAAAAAATAGAGAATAACAACAAAGATATTACAGGTATGAAATACTTTTATAGTACTACAAGTGTAAGGGAAAAGGCATTTCCATCTGAGACAAATAAAGTGGGGAAAGGGATGGGAAATCAGGTAAAAAGCTTACTATAAATACTGTTGAGAGGGCCCAGGGAATGGTAATTCCCTATTTCTCATAAAAGCAGTTAGGAATTAAGAATTTTTCTGCAAGTGTAAAAAAAAAAAACCTCTTTCAGCTAGAGTATTATTTGAACTGTGAAACACACTGATACAGTGTGCTAAAGGAATGAATTAAAGATGGATGAGTTAAAAAATTAATAAAATGATAATTTAATGAAAGAGACCATCAATGTCTCTAAGCAAAGTATCTAAAACACACTGCTCTGGAAGATGCTGGTGACTGACCCTTTAAACTGCTGTCTACCATAAGCTTGAGGGGTATATAAAAGAAAATAATTTTATAGTTGCCCTACTTTTAATATATTTTCCTTTTGCATCTACTGCTGCTTATCATTCTCACACAGAACATCCTTTCTGCAGACATTCAAAGGTTTTATGACTCTGCCAATTATCACACTGAAGCAGAAATCAAGAGATCTTGATGCTGGTTCTGTCTGCCCACAATCTCTCTGCACAAAGGTCTCCTTTTCTTTTTCAAATTACTGGGATTCATGGACTGTGATGTGCAAACACAGTTTTTTAGCTCTAACTCAGTTTTGCATATCGTCTTACTGCTTAGAGTTTCTTTGTCTATTTCATCTGGAGAAGTTGCTACAACACACTGTAAACTGCAGGACATTGTTCAGTCTCTTAAGTGTGATGTCCTCATGTTGAAGTATCTATTGAAGTCCAAGAGAGGCTTGGACTTGAAGTACTCCTACAAGCCTTTCCACCTGGTAATAATTAGTTCTGAGTTCCAAAATAGCTAAGAATAAGCTAAGAATAGCTAAGAAATAGCTAGAGGGCTTTTTTGAAGGAGGGTCACTGATTCCTAACAGATGCCCTCTTGAGTAAAAAAGAGTTCAGGAAACTGAACAGAAAACAAGGGGCAGATGACAGAAGACAAATCACAGAGAGTGAATTAGTGGTGAGGTGGGTGAATAGCCTCATGTTCTCATTTTTATTTGTTTCTGCAAGTGCAGCTTCTTGTCTAGCACTGTAGCTTTTCAAGATCACCTTAATTTGCCAACATGTTATTTGCTAAATAGACTGTACTATTAGGATGAAGATATCTCCAGACTGCATCACAATTTTTTTTCCAGAAAGGATTAAGCTTCCTTCACACTTCAGAAAGTAACAAAAATGGTAACACGTAGATTTCTAAAGATACATCAGCACACACATTCAAAATGCTTCTGTAATCCAGAAATATTCTGGAAAGAAGGAAAGGAAAAAAAATACATAGAGAAGAGGGCTTTTCAGCTGAGACATCTCCCATTGATTTCCATGCAGGCACTATAACAACAACTGCAATGACAACACTTTTTCTTACGCTGAAGTAACAAGCCATTTATATACATGCTACAGACATTTCAGATTGTCCTGGGTTCAGCTGGGATAGAGTTAATTTTCACAGGGACCTGGGAGGGGGCATAGCCGGGGCAGCTGACCTG
>JANZLQ010000079.1:43588135-43607350 GCA_026212715.1 Elanus axillaris
CAGATTGACCCTGCCTCCCAGCTTGGTGTCATCTGCAAACTTGCTGAGGGTGCATTCAATCCCCTCATCTAGATCATCAATAAAGTATTAAACAGAACCAGCCCCAAGACTGAGCCCTGGGGAAAGCCACTTATCACTGGCTGCCAACTGGATTTAATTCCATTCACCACAATATTCTGGGCTCATCCAGCCAGCCAATTTTTCACCCAGTGAAGAGTACACTTGTCTAAGCCATGAACCACCAGCTTCTCAAGGAGTTTGCCATGAGATACAGTGTTAAAGGCCTTGCTGAAGTCGAGATAGATAACATCCACAAGATGAAGACAGCATATCTGTTCCATATAAATAAACTACTTTATTGAAATAAAGGGAATCTAAGTGCTAAATACTACTCATGTCCTTCTAACTGAAACCAAAGTTTGTGTTTGATAACTGTCTATCATAAATAAAATTATCTGCATATGTGCCATCTTCTATGTGCTAATGTTGTTCACTGTACCTCCCATCTCTTTCTGACTGAGCAGAAGCTGGAATTTGCCATATGTTGCACTTCAAAAATTTAATGGTTGTGGTTGGCACCATGAAATTTCTTTTAAATATTACACACCTACCCATTGAGGAAATGAAAAAGTCACAAACATAATCAGAAAGCTCCTCAGTGTGTTAACATGCAAGGAATTAAATGACATGTGACATGAACATAACTGCTAAGCTGGATTCAGAAATGACTGTAATGACTGTTAGAGAAGATTTAAAATGCATTTGTTGGTTCTACACACAAGTACACTTGTATTTAACAAATTATGTATTTTTCTCTGCCAGTTTCTAAGCAGGTTATATCAGTTTTACATTTGTGCTTATTTACTTGATGCTAGTAGTAATAAGGATGAAAACAGAATTGAAAAAGAAGCCGGATAAGAGGATGTATAAAGACTTTGATTCACAAGTGTTGGCTTTCCAATCAAACCATGTTAGTTCTGCTCTTAAAATAAAATCTAATTAATTAAATAATACTGTTGCTTACAGCCGATTTTAATCCTATCAAGAATGTAATGAAGAATGGCTTCACATGAAGCAAAGTACTTTTAACTTACTTCAAGTAAACTGCACAATGTTTAAGCAAAAGATATTTCTTATTTTAAAAGTCCCTTTTAGAAGATATTTTTGTTATTTCTGGAGGGTAATTTGGAGTAACCCTTATCTTTAGGAAGAAAACGCCTGTGTTGTTTTCTCTACACAGCATTACATTTGTCTCTACTTTTCCAGTTTTCTTTTACCCCAAAGAACACAAATAATTTAAAAGTATCAAATAAAAACCTGCCAAGAGCAACATTTTGCTCAAAGGAAAAATGCATTATTGCAATCATCTTAATTATAAGAAGCTACAAAAAGAATAAAATTGGAAACAATGTACACATCATTAGCATATTAAGCACTTCCTCCTTCCTATGTTGAGAATGCCAGGATTCTGCCATGGCAATAAGGAGACTGCATTTCCACTACTGAAACAGAAGAATTTACTTGTCCTGCAGGTGAACTCCCATATTACATTACAAAATCCAGTGGCCAATACTGGATCCATCAAGTTTCATGCATTCAGGATAAGACTTATGCACATGGTTATCATCCCACTCAATACCAATTACTCATGTGTTTGCACTACCACAGTGCTGCCTCTTTCACACTGGATGACATTTAAACTCTCCCACCACCATGGCACTATCACTGTGCCACAAGTCCTGGCTAGGAAAGCAAGATGAGAACCCAGAATAGCACTCATATATATGTAAAAAAATGTTTTCTTAGTCTTAGTGGGGTGGATATAACCCAGTCTGGATTCCTGATACTCTTACTATTTCTGAATTTTTTTTAATCTGAAGTGGTAATCCAGGTCCCCCTCCACCACCCCAACTCTTCTCAGTGCAAGCACTGGGAAGCCGTACTGAGAGCACCTTGCTATCATTTCGGAAAGGCTGTGCCCCAGCCCTGCCAGCTACTACTTGCTGCGGGTTTTCAGTCTCTTTTTGAAGCTACTTCTCTCACTCATAATCCTTTGAGTCCCAGAAGTTTCAAGAGAGAAAGACATAGGACATTTTTACACCCGCAGCTGAGGATAACTTTCAATACATCAGTAGGAAAATGCAATGAGTAATTTTTCATCAAAAAATTGTAATAGAATTTTAAAAATAATCCTCAGTAAATTCCTGTTACAGGAAAATTCAGCCTTTTAGCCCAGAGCTTGTTTTGAGTTGTATGCACAAGAACTGTTTACAAAAATCAGTACATACCCATTTTCTCCTCTCTTGCATAAGACTATAAATGGAGAAACAGGCTATGCTAATTATTTTTTTCATCTATCTTTGCTGATGTCTGGGAGCTTCACAGATATTTTCACAAGACTTGTGAAATCAGCAGTTGCATTCTGTCTGCCAGAGACAGATTCATGCCAACATACATTCTAATTTCAGGCACCCAAATGAGCAAACAGTATGGGTTTTTTTTAGAAAACTTCACATCACTGAGAGAGCTTTGCTATTTAAGATATTCCTTTCTCTTCAGTGCAGCTGCAAGGGCTCTGCACCTCTGCCTGACAGAGGCTAGATCTTCAAGGCAGGTAGAGAGAGCAAGCTGCTGTTTGCTATGCACAGAGAATGCAGCTCAAGAGAATGAAGCTCATCTCTTTTGTTCTGGATTCATATCCTAAACATCTCTGTCTGCAGGAAGCCTACAGGTAGTCCCTTTGACTTCCAATACTGAATACTGTTAGTCCCATCGAGTGCAGGGAAAGGGAAAGTAGTAGCAAGAAGGTACTGCTGAAATCTGTAACAGCAACAGTTCACATTCAATACAATTGCTGTCTCCAGTAGGGAATACAATTCCCTCTTCATGTACAATGAATTATCTTGTGCTTTGAGTAAAGCAAGTAATTTCAAAAAATTAGTTCAGTCACTCATTGATCTGTTTGATGCCAGATGAAATTACACTAACCACTTCTCATATTAAGTATGTTTTCATATAGCTTAGTAAATGGACTCTTGTCTCAGTGAGTATTTAGTCAAGACCTTTTCAACTGAGCCTAGAAACAGTGAATAAATTATATTAATTACAGATTTGACTAAAAATACCAATTATCTACTGCTGGGGACTCTGGCATGTTTTGCCTACTCAACATCTGTGTTGTTAGATTAAAATGTTATTCAAGGCACAGTCTGCTTTTATGCCTTATGCAACATTGACTACATTGTTCATGCTTGGCAAATAAACAATGTATGTTCTCCTGATTCATCACTGGAAGATAGCTATCATCTATTAAAGGAATTTTTCCCCTTCTCTGGTTTTAAACAGCATTATAGAAGGAAGTAAGTTCAGCTGTTAATGTTTACTAGGAGAACAACCTTCAGTTCTTATTGTAATACTTTTGGTTAATATTTAAGATCTTGTTTAGAACAGGGAAATGGCTCATTTTCAACTGCATTGTCTATTGAGCTAGATCAATTCAACTGAAAAGCTGATAAAATATCAACTTAGATAGAGCTCAAGTCTTTCTGTTCCATTATTTGTCATAAGAGCAACTTCTTTCAGAGTTAAAAAATCAGACAAATGTCACGTGGCTAGCCAATGTGAAAAAAGTCCTACTTTTTTTCTACCACTGTTTGCAAACACAAAAAGGAACAGTATCTTTGTTAGGCGTAGACATTGAACTGAATTTCTGCTATCACAAATTTTCTACAGGTAGCTAAGTCATCCTGGAGAACTGAGTCTAGCAGGAGAAACCTCCAAAACCCAAAAGCTTGGGTTTTTTTTCTTTATGGGTGGAATAATGAATTCAACAGCTCCTGTTGGGACTGTGATTATGACCAATGTGATCAACAAATATGTGTATGCACAAACATGAGAGAGAGACTGACTGCAGCTTGAGGATGAAGGTTATTTTATTCAATGGTACTTTTAAGACAAATTAGACAAGCAGCCAAATCATGGTGCCTTGTGTTGGTATGTCTAGCCCTAAGCAACTTCTCCAGCTTTCTGGGTCATAGGAGGTAAGAGAAAGATAAGGAAAGCAAGAAGATTGTGTTTGGTACTTTGCTACATTACATACCCAGCCACTAATGCAGTCTGCCTGTTGCAATGTTTTATATATATATATATGTATATTTATATATACACATGCATACAGAAATACCATGTTGTATATGGCGTAATACTTAACATACACCCACTCCACATTCAAAGGCTATTAATTTTGTTTAAAACTGATTTATAAGTACAATGAGTGAGGAAATCAGATAGGAAGAAGCTGGGCAGAACTTGGCTGTTGGGGGAAGTAGGGGAAGTTCTGTAATGCTCCAAACTGAATTTGAGAGAGAAGCTGCTGCTCCTGGTATTTTTATTTTTATTCTTCTCACTGCTATAATCTAGCAATAAAATGCCTCACTGGTGGCTACCTTGTAAGAGTGTTTATAACCTAGGAAAATTATGAAATCCACAGAAACACCACTTTTCCTTCCATATGCTCTAGAAACTGATAAAAAGTTTAAAGCTCAGGATAGTAGTTACATATATAACATAAGGAGCAGCTGGCTGTTCTTGGCCTGATTTCCTTTGTCCAAATTCAAAGTCAATTAAATGAAGTTGGGTTTTCTCTCTTTTGTAGATTTCTGTAAGGTCCACTCAGTATGAGTGCTTTATTAATTACAGTTAACACACTTCCCTGAGTGACTGTACATGTAGGCTACTCACAATTCAAAGGTGAGACGGGTCATTGCCTTAGGCAGATTTGCCACTGGATCTTTATGAAAACTGTAAAGAATACAGTAAATAGTAGTTGTACCAATAAGCTGATCCAGAAGGCTCTGGCATTATGCAGAGTCCTGTGCTCAAGAGAAGAAGCCTTAGGGGATGCTGGTTCACAGAAGCTACTGACGTCTTTTTTTCTGTGCCAGACACTCAGCCTGATTCTGTGGGGATTTTAGGTGACACAGGTATCACAGATAGAACAAGACTGAATGGCATGGTGATAGACTTTATGAAGCCGGATGGTCAGAGAGAGCAACTACATATAGCCATAATGAAGAGGACACAGCTGAAAACTGTGAGGAAAATGAAGAAAACAAAAGGGTCAGGTTTTTTCTTTTTAGAATCAGAATTATTACTGGTTATGTAAAGGATGTTTCCTTATCACAGTTTTGCTTTTGCTAGCTAAAACAGTAGTAACAAGGAATTCACATTAATCTGTGTCACTGAGGTAATTTCAGTGTAAGGAAGAAGACAAAACCTCATTACAGGAGCATATGAAATACGAGGAGCACATAAGGGAACTGGTTTATTCAGCCTAGAGAAGGTTATGGGTGGGAGATAATTGCTGAATTCTACTGCATAAAGGGACTTGTAGAAAAGATAGTGTCCAAGTTTGCTCAGAGGCACAGTGAAGGGACAAGACACAGTGGTTGCATGTTGCAATAATCACAATTCCAAATGCACTTAGGTAAAAAGTCTTGTTGAGGTAGTTCACACTGGGATTGGCTGCTGCCCAAGCAGGTTGTGGTATATCCATCTTTGAATATTTTCACGACTCAGCTGAGCAATCTGAACTAACTTTGAAATTAGTCTTGCTTATCAAAAGGCTGGACCAGATGACCTCCAGATGTCTACAACAGTGAAGAATGTCTTTCTCGTTATGTTCCAGATGTTAGGTAGAGATAACCTTCCTCACGCACATGCATCCAGAGAGATGAAAAGAAAAAAGTCTGTGGCCTTGGAAGAAGGCAGCAATTCAAATATTGGTGGACTTTCTCCAGACAGCACTGGAAATGGATGAAGGGAAAAGACCTGCTGCATGTCTGACATTCAGGGTGTTTATCACCAGGCAGTTTGAAACTCATGCATGCCCAGTGCACAGAAGCAGCTTGAGGGAGGCAGAAATTTGCTCTCTGTCTCTTCCAGAACAGGAATGGGACAACATGTCCCTCCCATGCATTTGGCACAAGCCAGCATGCCTACAGCAACAGCAGTAAGGTTGGGAGGGCATGGTTAGTGCTGCATGGGCCTCACTCAGCCATCCAGATGGTTCTGGAGCAATGTTAACCATAGGAAATCCAAGTTTTTACTTTCTCGGGGAAAAAAAATAATCCTGAAAGGCAAAATCTGTAGAGAAGACTAATACAATTAGCTAGACCAGCACATATAAGTGAAAAATTTGGAGACTTTTGTGCAAGCATACACTAGACTTTGAGGTGGTAACATTATTTCTGTTCAGTATTTTGTCCTGTTTTAAAGGAGAAAATCTTGAAAGTTATCGGCCATATGATGATACACATCATCCTTATGGCAAGATACACATCAACTTATGCAAGATATGTTACAAATATCAATTGGTTCAAATGGTTAACTGTATTCCCAACTGTATGTAATTCCATTTTTTAAGAGTCATAACTGTATTTACCTGGTTGTTTGCTTTCTTTCACGTTATTTCTAAAGACTAACAGTTACACTCCTTGTCGTGGTGCCGGGATTAAGTTTTGTAAAGAAGGAAGAAGCAGCCCGTAACACTATATAGTAGCCTGTTTAAGGGAGGAAGAGCATGCTTTAAAGCAATCACAAGGGAAATACAAGCTGAATCAGACACAGTTTCCAAGTTTCCCATGACAGCAACATTCCACTGTATTTAAACACAAGCAAATACATTGTAGCTCAAAAAAAAAAAAAAAATAAAAAGCCTAACTGGGTGGACAAAGAGTGATATTTTTTCTCCTCCGTGTCCTTAGTCAGAGGTAGGATTAAAGAATAATATCCAATCAACATCATCTTTTCCAATCCCTAGAGTACTGTTTAAAATAATTCAGGTGCCAAAAATGTATAGAAATATTTCAGATAGATTACATGAACTGCTGCTTTGTTAATAAGGACAGAGAATCTGAATAATCTCTTAGGGTAATCATCAGCTTTTTCTTTCTTCTTCTACATAATTCCATAGAGGTCATTGCCTCCTACCCTTTGCAGTGAAACACAGCAGTTTTGGAAGGGACTACAAAAGCAAATTTTAAAAGAAACCCAGATCCTCCAAATTCATTATCTCCATTTCTGCTGTCATAGAAACTAGTAATCCAGGGAGACACAGGATCTGCTCTCTCTCCTGGTCTAAAAACAGCTGTGGTGTACAGATGTGAAACAAGATGTTAAATACGTGCTTCATCTACATGTAAAAAGATACTACCACAAGCAGCAAACAAAACATATACATAAACTATAGGCAAAACACTATTATTTTATTCATATAGTAAGCATACTTGAACAACCCCCAGGGTATTAAAATATAATTGAGAAGTACTTAAATTTTGTAAGCTTTTGCAGTTATTTCCATTGCATATGGTTCTTCTTTCAGACACAAACCCCCTTTATTTCAGGGGAAAGAAGCAAATTAGTTCTTACTTTCCACTTAATGTTATCTATTACTTATTGCAATCATTCCTTCCAGTGCAAGAACATTAAAAAGATACAGGAGAACCACTTTCTAAAGCCTTTTTAATGCCACTTCCATTCTAGGCAGTATAATGACACTAAAGCTCTCTGATGTGCTGTGCAAATGGGCAGAGATGTACTATGCTTACTCTGGCTACCCAGAGAGAGAGAAAGCAATACAATATTGATGAGGTGGGATCTGGCAATGAAGAAAAAATCCCTTTTTCTGAAGCAGCCAACTGTTACAAACTAATTCGCAGAGCTAGCTCTCCTCTGACGAGTCCCTTCAATGTAGCTTCCACTGACACAGAAAGTGACAGGCTTAAGAACTGTTTCTCCAGCACTGTCTCTGCTAATGTCCTCCTGGGCTACCCTGGCAGAAGATAAACAAAACCAACACTGACTGCAGGGGGCAGATGTTATTTGAACATCCAGCTCAAACAGCTACATCCACAATGTTCCACACACACAGTTGGATTTTTAAATTATTATTATTTATTTTAAAAAGGCAGGGGGGGAATGGGACAGAGCATTACAAAAAAACTGGGTCCTGACTAACAGCGTTAGCAAGACATGCACTCAGAATTCCCAGTGGAAGGGTGTCTCTCCTAGGAGCAGAGGGCAGCTGTGCTGGCAGCTACCCCCAGCCTTTTGCTCCGGCAGCAGCCAGGGAGGCAGCAATGGGGTCTCCAGGGCCCCCAGGGCCAGCTGGGGACAGGAGAGAGACACGTGCCTATCTCCTCTGAGCAGCCTCCGCTGCCAGGGCTACACTCCCTGAGGAGCAGAAGGCTGTTGACTGCAAGATGAAACTGGAGTAGGAGCTGCTGGTAGGGAGCTAGGGAAATCATGCAAATGCAACTGCCCTGGCAGGCAGAGAAGGGAGCAAAACACGTGTCTCCTGCAATTCCAAGCCAGAAAGTACTTCCCTGCTACTTCTGATGGTGGCCCACATTAGGGGAGAGAAAAGAAGGGTCCCCATTTTACAAGTAAATATATTGAAACACTTCATACGTAACACATTTCATGCATCTAAGTGTATGTGCAGGAGGGAGCAATGACACTTCATAAGTGGTTCCACTGCATTTTGCAGCCCTGTTGCAGTAACTTTGTGGATCTGGCTCTAAAACCTCTTGTGTGGAAGCAACAGTGGTCGCAGAGGTAACTTTCATAAATAATACTTATTCAAAATCAGTCTACTCACCTCAGTAAGGGATGACTTGAGTCCTACCTTCAGCTAGACAGAAGAGGAATTACTGAACTGTATCTGGAGCAAAGTTGCAGCGTAATCAAAGTACAGCACAGCTATAAATCAAAAAAAAGACACCCCCCCAAAAAAAACAACCCTCCAACCAACTAGCTTTGTAAGAAATCCTATTTACTCAGATGAACATGCATGAAAAGATTAGTTAATTCTATAAAGAAAAGTAGTTGTGTTGGCTGGATAGTGAGGGATGACTTTAAGGATGCAGTTTCACCACAGATGGCTTATTCTGTTTCAGTTTCATTTAGGGTTCTCACTGTATGCTAAAATACCCAATTGTGGTATACCTGATGAACTAAGCATGGAAAAGACATATTTTGTATATGTAGGACTCAACATTAGAACTATTTGTTTTGATGAGAAGATAAATGCTTCTTAAGATCATGAATTGTAAATGAAAACTGGAAAAACATAAGGATATTCACTGAAATTTTAATCCAGTAAAAGGAAACTAACTTGGGGAATAATCAACCAAAAGGATTTACTTCCACATAATATGGAAAATAGGAACTAAATTAGGCTTAGACATAATTCAAAATATTGCTACCGTTCACAGTTGCATTAGATGGGATTGCATGCCCATACTTACACTTCTGCAAATATGCCAAACATCGACTGCTCAGGGTAAAGCTAAAACTTTTCCATAAATACCTTCTATAGGATACTTTGAGCATTTGTATAAAGGGGGAAGTATTAGTCACTGCCAGAGATAGGATGCTGTTTGGAACATGTTTCTGCTTTATGACACTTTAGACTACCTTAACGCATAACAACTTGCACCTCTCTTTCTCCTTTCAGGCTCACAGTACATTTCAGTATTTAGGAAAAATTTCACAAACACAAGCTGTGCTCACAGGAAGAGAAACTATACATTAGCATTACCAAATGCATAGGATTAACATCATCAGGTTAAGACATCTCAGAAACTTAAGCCTCTTTATACCCAAGTTTGTTCAGGACATTTGTACTGTACTTTCACTCCCTGCTCCAAACTTTCAGCATGATCCACTTCGCCAACAGGCGGGCCACATATTTTAGGAAAATGAAAGAAAGGAAAAGGTAGGACATTTATGAACAACCCTCCAAGATACTTATACCCTAAACAGTCATTCCTAGAAATGTGTACAAGAATTGTCATTGGTGAGTAGCTAGCTGCAGCACTAGAAATCCTCTGAGTACTCTACACTTCACAGATGTTGTAATCCAGTTGAGCCTGGCTCTTGCAGAAGCATAAAAGGAGATGATATTCAAAGTTCTTTCACTCCCCTCAAATCCTGTGCAAGGGGTATTCGGCTTATGCTGCTGGCTAAATAAGTACTGTAAGTTATAACCAACACTTGCATCCTAATGGATAAAGGTACTAGTTTCCCCAAAAGTGAAAAAAAGGAGTTTAAAATAGGGCAATGTCCTCTTTCTCCCTGAGCATCTAAGCAAAGCTGGTCTTCCAGAAGGCAGCACCCTTTCAAGCAGTTGAGATGGAGATGTTACTCCAGTGCATGTGCATTTGGTGTAAGGGGAAGAATACTACTGGACAGTCCCCCAAGGACACCACGTAGCAATAAGCTATCAAGCCATCTCATGCACATATATATGCAGAACCTGCAGCCTTCAAGCCACACTCTGGCCTGTAAGTCAATTAGTGCTTAGTATTGCATTTTTTTAATGGAAATTGATATTTCAAGCAATATTTCAAATGTCATAACACTTGTGAGAGCCTCTCTCCCTGAAGCGTTCTGTACACAGGATATACTCTTTCTGGAGTCCATGATGATAAATGAGATAGAAGATTTTGTCTGAAGAGAAAGTTTTTTGGGGAGGGAGGAAAGGAATGAAGGTACAAAATATATTTTGTGAAGATGCACAGAATCTTTGTACGTGTTATTCAGAATGCCATGAAAGAATGAGAATGAACCATTGTAAAATATTTATACCACACACCTTGTCTCCCCACCCCCCCCAAAATATTAAAAAAAAAAAAAGAAAGAAGAATATATGGGTGAGATCAGCAGCAATTAGGTGGTCTAAGGGATGTGTTCCAGGACTGCTGGCTGCAATATGCTTTGCATGCTATGGGAGATCATGAAAGATGCATACACTTACATGAAGTTCACTGTATGAATGCAGTGCATTGTTCATTTCTAATTCCATCTGCTTTTTATAACATTGGCTCTGGATTTAATTTTCACTCATGAAACTAACATTTAAACTGTCTTTCCTGTTTCTAGGTGTCTTTGAAATTTTTTTTTTTTCCAATTGGGAACAAAATCACCAAGATTTCTGTGCCTGTAATTTTTATAAAGTACCCTAACTTTCTCTAATATACATGTTTATAACAGGTACTACCTTTATTCATTTCTGTGAGAAATGAAATCATCATTAGCTTTTGAGTAAAGGAATGGGGGGCAGGAGGGGAAGCAAGAATTTCTATAATAGAGGACCAAGGAAGCTTCAAAAAACAGTCCTTTAAAGGAATTTTTAGCTGAGCTTTCCTTGGAACCTCTTCTACAGCTGGAAGAGAGCTAATGGTCAATATGACAGAGACAAAAGGTCTTTCACTTGGATTCTCATGCCTTGCCTTTCCCGCAGTTTCCCCTCAACTCTTTTTAAAAGAATCTTTGACTTTTTTCCTTATCACTTGCACACTGTCTTCTTTTGATGGTCTCAGATTTCAGACCTTCATTCTTTTTTTGAACCCAAGACTTTTTCAGAAGAGCAAAGGTACCTCCCATCTAAGTCAGAAAGAGATGTCAGGGTCTGTATTTTGGCATCCTTACTTAAACACTGTTTCTGCCACCCTAACATACCACAGCAAATGAATATTTGTACAAAGTGAAATGATTCCACTGACAAGTTTGGTCACTGATGGTCTTAACATCTGTAGTCTGGCTTTTGGCTCCACTGAAACCCTAGACCTCCTGGATTTAGTACAGCTGTTCAGAGTACAGCACACTGTGTCTGGTTGTGTTTGCAAAATCCTACCGTTCTTGACATCTTCATGGAAGATGTGAACACACGTTTGAGCAGAAGAGGAGTTGAAAGGCTCTGGATATTTCACAAATGTGGTTCTTAGAAAGAATAACACTGAGATAATGTTTTACAACTTTTTAATATTGTAAAAATATCATTATACTGTCTGGTAGGCATTAGCTGGGATAATACTAAGCACTAAATTCTGAGGATTATTAATAGCTACTGCTGTATTAAATTCCACTGTAATTCTGCCTGAGTTTAATGATCAGGCAGGTTTATAACACATGATACAAGTCAATTAAATAAAAATAGTTTCTTTTGATAGACGGAAACAGAAAGATTTGTGCATACAGAAGGAATAATTCATGGCATATAATGAGTGGAGTTTTCCTTTATTTTCCATTTAAATAGCTTCTTTCCTCAGCAGTCAGCATTCTTCACTACTACAGTGGCAGTGGCTCATATATGGGAAAAAATGGATAGGTTAGGGAAGATGACTAATAGGGAAGAGGGGATTTTCAGTTTATGGAAAATTTCTATATAGTATAACTAGTAGATTGCACATGTCTTTTCTGGAAGCTGCCTGTCTTGCTCTCTGCTGCCATCTCAGCTCCTGACATATCCATAGATGGATACAGCAGTAAGTCACCTTTACAAGTAAGAGGTTTAAGCCCTGGTTCAATAACGATGATTTCTGTGCAATGTGGAACAGATACAGCAAGAATAATTGAGAGACCTTTGAATAATCATGAGACTAGCATTTGCTTTGGCCCGAAACACATTCCTGCTAACTAAACCCCATGTTAAGTTTTTATTCAGCTATTTGGAATCTTATCAATGACTCTTCTTCCTTTTTCTCTTTCTAGCACACAGTAATTTGAAAAATAAACTAAAAAAAAAAATCAGAAGACTTGTGACCTATCCAAAACCTGTGATTTTCTAGCAGTAGAAAATGAGAAGCAATCCCTTTACTTCTGAAAACTAGTTAATTATTTTTTTTAATAATTTTTCTTCATTTCCACAAAAACAGGTGTTCTGGTAAAGAGTCAGTTTTCACGTTCATACACTTAAACTGAAATTTCTCTTTTAAACCAAATGTTACATTTATAAAGTAGCTCAAAAGATAGCCATGCACATGTCTTCCCTGACCACAAATAATGAGCGTCATCACTGAAGAAACAGAGCAAGGTAGGTAATACAACCTCTATTCTCAGGAAGCCCTTTTGCTCTGGTTTCAAGCCAAAGTATCACCAGAAAGACTGTCTTAAAAAATGCTAATAAAATAATAACTTCAATATTGCTGGAAACTGTGTGCTGCTCAAAATTATAATTAAAGAGCTAAAATAAAATACTACTTCATGGAACTGTAAATATATGAACAGGAAAATACTTAGCTGACTCTTGGAATAAAATCATCCTTATATTTGTAGGAAGTTTGCCTCAAATTCTTGACATAGCACTAGTGTTGTCAAAGAATTAATGCGGTATAACAGGTAAGCTGTAGGTGCCAAAAAGATGTCATAATATGCTACTTTTTAACAGGAGTAGTATATTTTTTATCCATTTCACCACTTTCAAAATCGAATGTAGTTCTGAGAAACCTTCATTTTATACCATGAAACTAGAAAGTAAGGACCTCCTTTATGATAAATTTACAGGTCCTCTTGGATGACATCTCCCTAGAGGAAGTCACAGTTCAGTTCTAAGAAGACCAGTGTTAAAAAGGATGCTGCTTCACCAAACACACAGAGCTCCTGATATGTGCAACAATGATAAAATCTCTCTCTATATAAGAATGATGTGTCATGGCAGTAAATAGTACTAGTAGAAAGGTGTCTCAATAACCCAGACTTTGCCACTCTGAGACTATAGTACTATGTTTTGTTATTTAACTAGAGCAATGACAAAGGAGACAAAACCCCTCAGAAGGAGGAAACTGCTCTGACTTTGCTTTATTGTCTTTCTCATATCTGGTGAAATCAATAGCATTTCAACAGAGGAAAACAAAAATTTGCTTCCAGCCAACCCTGTTGAATCTCTGCAGACTGTTGCAGAGGTAGAGGTCCCCAATGCTTTTAACTCACTGATAATGCTTTTTTGGGACAATGCTGATATTTTGAGGGGTTTGCTGCTTGCTATGCTTGAAGCTACATCTGAAGCACAGCCGTTCACTATGTTTGAATTTGACATGGGTAGATTATGACTGGTTTATGCTCCTTTATATTGTTTCTACATAGTACACATAAAGGATAGCCATTTCATCTCTGATTTCTTTTAAATATACATGAGATCTGAGCAACTTGAAAGATATAAATAAGTACTGTCAAATTTGGGGGGAGAGGAGACATGATTTTTGCTTTAGGATTACTGGCTACAGGCTTTTTGCCATACCAGAAAGAGATAGATGACCTGTTAAATGATATATCAGTTCTATTACAATGGATATTTTGCACAGTTTTCATTATAGCTGAGATTTATGAAAATTATTCTAGCCTACATTTGATCTCAAAGAAATAATTATCAGAAATTGAGCCATTTAACTACCTATTCAACCAAAAAATGTCATAATTTGGGTACACTTCTTTCACTATAATTCACCTAAGATGTATTTTAAATCCCATTCTACATATTCTGTACAAACAAACCAAGAGATCTTCAAATCTTAGTTTCTAGTTGTTTGATAAGCTGATATCCAAATACTCAAAATACTTCTGCTGTTCTCATCAGGTAACAAAATGACACTCAGTGATAACACCTGTATACTCTAACACTGTATTTACTTTTCCAAGTCAGTGCTACAAATTCATAGAGACTTGAACATATTAAATACCAAATCAACATACTTTTTCTCCTCAGAAAAGACACACAATAATTCTTCTATTGTCCAGTAGATGAAATACACCACTATTTCATTTACTTCCAGATTATATCCTCCCTGAGGCACAAGTTTTTCTTCTGCCATCTAGCACTTCTGTAACTCTTTCAAGAGTAGTTACTTGTCAAAGATGTCAATAGAAAAGATCTTTCTTACACTTTCTTATCAAGAAAGACTATCCACATGAGACTGCCTAACATGAGGTGTCAAAATCCCATAAACATCAACATTAAAGGAAGTCTGTTGGGATTCAAAGAAAAGAGCCTTCACCAGGAAAGGTTGGAGAACAGAGACTCAACAGACTCAACAAGTTCAAATACTGTCTGTAGATACACCAGAGTTACAAGAGAAGTTAGTTCAGCAGAAAAAAATGTATATTCTGAAAAGAAGACAAGTAACTTGGCAGAGACCCTGAAATTATTACTGTCCTGTGGAAGAGGAAAACTCTCTGTAGGTAACTCAGGATAAATTGACTTCAAGATCATCAACATCATTAAACTTACAAAGAAGCTGTCCCTCACAGAATTTAAAATATATAGAGAGTTCATAACTGGACACAACAGATACTAAACAAAATATTTTAATAAATATTTTAATAAATATTTTAATAACATGTAACAGCACAGTAACAACTGTTAAAGCTGGACCAGTACTAATACAGTGGGCATTAAAATACAGTTTAAGCATTGTATTATATTAAAATCAAGGTATAATGTCCTTATTTTGAGACAAACCCTTGCTATGGTACTTTCAAGTGAATCAGTTCCGCAGCAGGTTCCAAGTTTCATAGTAACCAAGTACAGCTCCCCTAGAGAGCCAGAAATCACCGACGCTTTACACAAAGTAGGAGAAACAGCAGGGTTTCAGCTGTGCTGCTCTGGGATGCAGCTTGCAGTATGGGTTATACAAAACCCAATTTCTGCATTGATGTCTCTGTTTCATTCTTGATGCTTTCACTGCAATAATTTTAGACTCATTTGTATATTATATTTGTACGATGCCTGTCACAACAACATCCTGCGGAGTTGTAGTCTTCATGCATTTTTACAATGTCAGTGTTTAAAAAACACAGCTAGCATGCAGAACTGCATCTGAATGTCTGCCTGCAAACCCCAGCCTTCAAAACTTACAGAATTCCCAGGTATTCAGCTTTGTGGCATTCCTGGGTATGAACTGCAAGACTGCCCTTAGTCACTCCCTCTCTTCCCCAGGACTTCCAGTATTTTCAGACAGAGATCTCTCCGCTCACTCCTTAAGGACAGAGATGGAATAATGAGGGTTCCAAATGCTCCTTTCTAGGGAACAAAAGAAGCATTTGCCAGCGGCTAGCATCTTTCCTACCAAGAATTCTACCAAGGATTTACAGAATTCCTGTTTTGCTAGCACCACACAGAAAATTGTGTCTGCATGCTCATACTTCCTTCTCACTAGGTAGCTCACTCATGGACACAGAGGAGTAATCTATCTCCTTGTCTGTACTTTCTAACATTGTGCTACACTGTAATTTCTCTGTTCCTGTGAGAATATAGAAAAACACACTGATCATCTTCAGGTTTGTTTAGGGGCCTCAGGTGCTTAGGTTATACTTTTTCAAAAAGGGCACAGGGAGATAAAATGCCATGTATTGCAGCAGCACAGTGAAGAAATATTTAACTGTATTTGTAAATGGCTTGTACAAATTCATATAGATTTCAGTGAAGGGTGTCTTTGTTTTTTAAACAAGAAGATTTACTGAGTATATAGAAGAGAAAGAAGGGAATAGTATCAAAGGTAAAAGCTATCTGAAAGAAAACAAAATTCACTGCAAACCATATGGAAATAAAGCCATTATTATAGATACACCTGTCTTTCTACTTCTTTCCCTTTGAAACAATTATTTGTGTCCAGAATCTTTTAAGACAGTGATGTCTTAGTATTAACTGCTCTAACAAAATCATGCTAACATCTGCCATATGCTTACTTGTGTATACCAGCACTGCTGTTGATCCTCCTGCAGGTCACAATTTAAGATGATTTAAGGAGGGAGAGAAGCATCTGTTTTTCATTACTTATCCAGTCTTAGTTTTCTTGGTAATAACATTTTCACTACTGATAAAACACATAGAGAATGAATTGAATTTACGTATTGAACTTAATATAGGCAAACTGCACAGTATACATGTATATGTGTGCACCCACCTTTTGTACTCAGAATAAATAAAAAACAGTTGAAGGAAGAAAGGTCAAAAGAAATCTTGTGCAAAAATTCACTGGTTTAAAATTCACTTGGTTAAATGTATTGATCATGAAGCTGCACTGTATACAAATACCAACACCAAGTGTTTTTGACTTGCCAGCTGTGCAAGACTGATGTGAGACAGTGAACAATCTGGCCTATTAGGGTTTATGTTTTGAGAAGCATTTAAAAGTCAGGTCAAAACTTAAAAAAACAGGGACTAATGAGTACTACTGACACAATGAACAAATAAGGGCAACCATAGCAATGTGCCTGCTGACCCTGTCAACATCACTTCTGACTGCTGCTGCTCAAGAATAAAGCTAAGGAGTAAAAAAGCCCCAAATGAAAACACACATTATTAGAATACAGAAATTTTCAGGCATGGATCATTAAATAGTTTCTTAGACAATTACGTATACAGTCAACAGAATACAACTATTTTAGATAATAAGACATAAAAAGAATAAATTTGGCTGGAAATTATTGCATGCTGCTGGTGGTAGTCTAAGGCACGTTGTACACAGCCAGAAGAACATAAAGGCTCAAAAAATGCAGTAATTCATTGCAAATGCATTGCCCAGGGTATGTCAGTGCTAATATGAGTATAGGGGTAAGGAGGAAGCTGAAACCAAGAATATACTGGGCTGGTTTACCACTACAGGGAAATGATAATATACCTGGTATCCAAAATGCTAATAATGCAGACTAAATTTGCATCCTTGGTAGAGAGAAAGCATGTGATTTTCACCGATGCCTGCAGAAACAGTAAAAAAACCTGAACTGCAAAGGATCATATGAAGGAAGGAAGGAGTGAGTATCAAGCACTCACTGTATTGAACAAATATGCTTTCAAAAGAAATCTGAATAGTCTGCCATGAAAAGATATCCATTAAAGCCATGGTTACTTTGCTACTTTATTCTAGCAAAAATCCAAAAAGGATGATCACGCTTTTCTCTTGTCCCAGGTAGCTCACTCCCATTGCTTCCCCTTACGCTGATAAAAGTGGTGATCTTTCTGAGCTGGATCTATTGCTCAAGATGTGGCCACATGAATGCTGATACTGGCAAAAGATTGCTGGTGGGGAAAAAGCAGATGGCATTGAAGAAGCAGAAACAGTCGTCCCCTTTCAACAGCCATTAGCTTTTCTCAGATTCAAATGATCTGGCTTAAAGTCAGGTGGTGTTATAAAAGAAAGCTGGAAGAGGGGAATGAGCTATATTATGTATTTTTTCAGAAATAAATCACTGGGCTTTGAACCAAATTCTGCCATTTTCCAAAATCTACTTCTGTCATTTTCCCTTTTATTCTTGCAAAAGACATCCTGGTGATCCATTGGAGAGACATGCAAATAAAACGTATTCTCCTTTTTAAAGACCGAGAGAAGCTGCTGGCTCAGTGCTACAAAAGAAGTTGTCATGGGCATCTGGGAGACATTCTCAGACACCAGTTTCAAAACAGAAGAGCAGGTAGGGCTAGATGTAGAGCACTTGTGAGGTAGATAGTCCCTAATTTAAAAAGTTGTTTCTCCATGGAGGCTGAAAATACAGTCATCTGATCTGAAAGAATCAACTATAACTCTTCAGGTGATGTTCAGTGTTCTGTTCCTTTGCTCTTTGTTGAACAGGAAACAAATGCTGATCAAGATGACACAGAATTTGCATGACATAAAAAATAAGCAGTCTATGTCATGTACAAGGCTTGAGTAATATGCCTGCAAATTCCTGTGGCCTGGTCTCTCTGCTGTGCCTAAGCTGAACTGGGCCCTAAAGCACTGACTTCTTATAATGTAGTAATTCTTAGTCTGCATTTAATAAATGAGATTTTAATTTAGTTTTTGCAAATTGCTAAAGATCCCCCAAAAGGGAAGTAGTTCTGGAAATATAAATTAATCTCAAATTGAAAAAAAAAAAGACATTCAAAGTATTTCATATTTTATGGTGCTTTTCTCCTAACTGATGGTATTGTAGTTTAACCTCCCCTGGCAACCAAGCACCACAGAGCTGCTCACTCACCTCCCTCACAGTGGGAGGGGGAGAGAATCAAAAGGGTAAAATTGAGAAAACTCATGGGTTGAGATAAAGACAGTTTAATAGGTGAAAGCAAAAGCAGTGCGCACAAGCAAATTAAAAACAGGAATTCATTCCCCACTTCCCATGGGCAGGCAGGTGTTCAGCCATCTCCAGTAAAGCAGGGCTCCATCACGCCTAACCATTACATGAGAAGACAAACGCCATCACTCCAAACATCCCCCCCCCCTTCCTTCTTCTTGTCCTGGTTTCAGCTGGGATAGAGTTAAGTGTCTTCCTAGTCGCTGGTACAGTGCTGTGTTTTGAGTTCAGTATGAGCAGAATGTTGATAACACTCTGATGTTTTCAGTTGCTGCTAAGTCATGTTTATACCAAGTGAAAGATTTTTCAGCTTCTCATGCCCAG
>JANZLQ010000079.1:43618009-43628502 GCA_026212715.1 Elanus axillaris
CCCCAAATTTGAGTAACAAGGATCAAAATCACCTTTTTGTTCCAGAGAAATGCACATAAACATTAAATTTCCTCATTTGTATGTAATAAAGGAAGCATATATGCTTGAAGTTCCGTGTCTTAGTAAGTACTGTGCTGCTTGCTGACTGTGCCCCACATTGAGTTTTAAAATTTCTTTGCTAAGGCGACCATTAAAAAAGCACTGTTTTTATTACTGTGCAAAGAAATAAAGAGTATTTTAACCATGCAAATAGAAAGTGATTGTGCCCCCCACCTCAAGCTCTCCCTGAACACTGATAGTTGTTAGTCACCTCACATTCTTGTAAAGTCAGTTAAATCAAAAAGACTTTGTAGGCAATTTAACAGAAATGTTATTTAGTCTCTTCAGGAGACAGCAATGAAGGAAGGTTGTGATACCTTCTGTTTCCTTATCAACCCTTCCCCAGTTCACAGAGCTAGGATTAGCATGGAAGATTGAGTAGAAGTCCCTCATGTCCCTGCTGGCCTTTCCAGTAAGACACCTGAAGACTAGAGAAAGAGAGAAAAAAGCAAGCAGCAAGAGAATCTCAGTCTAACTTCTGTGGAGGAAACAGTGGAATAAATAATCTAATAATCTGTGTTGGAAGATGACAAAGAGCCATATGTCATGAGCAGATCTATTAAACTAGACAATTTCCAAACACAACATAAGAATTTTTAAGCATATCTGTCCCTTCTGCTCATAGTGGGCAAAACAAGAAATCATAGACTTTAAGCGCAGCAGGAAAGACACAGGCAGACACCACATAAAAATATTTCTAATGGCACAGACAGGGTCACTGTAGACAAACACCTGTAAGAAATTATGCATACTGAAGTAGTCCTGCTGGTGACAGGATAGCGTAAACAACTCTTGGGGGCCTCTTTTCACTATGTATCCCAATTATCCTGTTCTTACAGGAGAAGGTAAGTATAGGACCTCTAAAAAATCAATATATTCTTTTTTAAGACAAAGGTGGATTTGAACTCAATAATTTTTAAAAGTATTTTGTTTCCAAGCAGCATTACTTTGCAACCAGATACATCAAAGACAATACAAAAATTACAGACATCACATCCAAAACCAAAGGGTTACCTTTACCTACTGGTGTGCTCTTCTTAATGAGCACTTTGGGCAATCTTAATGCCTGATCTACCTGTCCTTCAGGCACAGGGAGTTGATCTCTTCCTTGGATGGCTCAGTCATTGGACTGCATGTAGCAAATCATTTGTTACGAGGCACCGCTGTTGCTTCTGTTGAGTACAGGCTAAAGAGCTAAATGTCAGAAAACTGCTTTGAGTGATGCAGTTCAGGAAAATGGCCAGCCGGGTGGTGGGCAGAAATGTAGGAAAAAAACCCTGAGAAAAGCAGTAATATTATGGCTAGGTTGTGCAGATCTTCACAGTCTTAATGTGATAACGCAGAATTTGCAGCCAGAAACACTGTTCATTGAATACAGCCTCCTGCATAAGGCACCTACTAGTAATTTGTACTGAATCCAAAAGTTGAACAAGAATGTATTTGGAAAATGCCTTCTACAATTCAGCAAACTTAGAAAATTTGACATACAATCATAGAAAAGTCAGTTTGGGAAGTTCTCAAGGTATCCTGTAATTAGTTTACGCAGCTGTAGTTTTGGTCTCTCTTTCTAGCTATATGCAAAGCTGCACGCTCAGCCATTACACTAGGAAACTGAGGTGTGATACTGCATTACAACAGACCCACCACCAACATGCCATGCTGATTCAATAAACCACAAAGTTCAAAAAATGGCATCTGTCCATAAGAAAATAATGTGATGCATCCTCCTTAAATTTTTAATTAAGATGGCTCAGCAAGTTACTACATCTTCCCTCTGCATCTACTAACAACAGGTGAAGAAAAAGGCAACTGAAAGACAATGTTCAAGATAATGTTCAATCACCTTCTCACTAATGTAAAATCAGCCTGATGATTGTTTTAATTAAATTATAAGAATCCTGACCTTTTCTTCAGTATCTTCCTTGTCACTGCTAAAAGCGCTTTGTCAGACTGTTTCATGTCAGCATACTATTTGGGGGATGAAAGATATTTTCGATGAAGTGATTTTATTTCATGCTTTATTACCAGCTTTGACAAAAATTTCCAGAGAGCCCCAAGGGCATTCCTTTTTACACTGTAGCATAGTCTTGTTAGCAATTCAGGTGGAATAAAACCACTCAGCTTCACTTTATGGTCTTGTGCTCTGAATATTTCACATAGCACCCTTTCAAACATAAGGAGCAGTACTGCAGAACAACATTAAAACCTTATGCTGTTAATACAGGATTCCACTAACATATTAAGCATCACTGTATTTATAGCCTCTTGCTTGGATGACTTCTGTACTTAGTAGCATTTATAATTATTTCTAAACTAAGTGTCTGTTCAGAACCAGCATTAATTTTTTTCTATTCTGTTAATACACATCAAAAATGTCTTTTTTTTTTTAATTTCTCTGGAAACAAGAGCATAAATCATCTCTCATACAGTCACAAATTAGGAAACTTACATTTACTTTCTGATAAGTGTTTCATATATTATCAATTCTTGCAAAGGCCAGTGGGAGTTGAAGCCACTTGCCACCTCCTTTAAGTATTCAAATCTGAAAAGACTGAGCCTCATGGGAAGCAGAGATCATTTATTAGCCAAGTCCTTCTGTGTGTAGGAAATGTGGACAAACCTGGATGACTTCTCTGATACCTCACCTTCATCACTGTAGCCCGCTGGCCATGCGGCACAGAAGATGGCAAAACCCCACTGTATTTTCTAAGATGAAGGTAAAGACACTAATGAAACAGCTGGATTTAGGAAAAGCACTGCAAAATAATATTGATGTGCAAGAGGATAAAAACCTGTAGCTGTTGCAGGATCCTTATTTTAAAACAACCAGGTATTTTTGTACGTTAGCTGCTGCATCAAGACTGAAAATTTAATATGAACTTTTCTATCACTTCTTTTTGAAAAGCACTCATGTGCTGGTGACATAGCTAGAAAGAAAAGCCTTTTTTTTTTTCTAAAATTCCCTGGTTTAAAAGAAGAAATTTTGCATTCACACAGCCTTTCACAACCTGAAAGTCAAACCCATTTTTCCCTCTACATGAAATTAGTAGGCTACAGCTTCCTCCTTCAAAATGGCACTGATGTGACTTATCTCTTTTACATGTAGGCTATCGCATGGAAACATGACTTCTACTGCTAGACTTTTTGTTCTGATCTCTTTCTTTTTTCTTAATTGGGATAATATTTCTTGTTGTGGAGACTGATTTGTTGCTACATCATTTCCAAGTCAGTGGTCACCAACCAGAGTCATATTCATGGAAAAGATTCAGTCAATAAGGCAAACTTCTAACAAGCTCTGATTCACCTTAGATCACATGAAAAATGTATTTTAAGAATTAACCACACAAAGTGACTGCTTCTGTATATAAAAAAGGAAAAATCATTATCATCTTTGCCATTTCCTTCACTTTCAGAAGAAATGAACTGTCATAATCTGTCAGAAACTCCTTATACGTGAACACGCCCAGTTGCCATGTGAGAAGGATAAGCTCATCTCACCATTGGTGAAAAGCATGTCTTCAAGAAATAAGCAGTTTGGGGGAATTTGCAACTCCCAAAAGGCATATTAGCAGTTCTTCAACCCCAGCTCTCAAATGTTTTCACCATGCTGCTGTTACTTCGTTATAAAACATGAAGTACTAGAGGCACAGCTAACAGTTGAGCAGCAGTAATGCAAGCATACCTGTGCAAAGGTGCATTGCAACACACGTTGCTACCCTGATTTGGGGTGTTAAATGACTTTCTTGATGATAAAGCAGGAGACTGAAAAGACATAGCAGTACCCTAGCCAGGGCTCTTTCCTGCTATCCTCAAATAATGAAACTGATGGCACAGGAGCAGAACACACAGCAGAAAGCAGAATCTTTCTGTTTGCTGGTAACTTTTTGGCTGCTTGGGCTTTTGGGCTGCTGAAGACAAATAATGTGACCCAGAAAATCTGTGAATTCAAATCAAACCCATGCAACATCTATTGCAACTGTAATAGATATAACTATGACCTCTCTGGCAGGAAAACATAAGTTTGTTTATCAAATAATTTCTTTCTGAACAGAACTTATATGCACTCTTAAAACTCACCTATCATTCATACTGTGTACAGCATCTCACCATACCAACAGATGTGATGACTTTCTCTATTAGCCTATTTACAAGAAAATTGTTATATTGACTGGTATTTTCTACATGCCTGTGTTCTAAGCGGTCTGATCTTACGGGCTGAACTGTCATCATTTCCCAGAATGCATCAGATCCTCCTGAAGGAAGCATAGCAGTGGCTCATTCGTTATTACAATTTAAGTCAGTAAGCAGCTGAGTGCAGGCACAGGTAAATTACAACCCTCATTTTACTGTTGGTAATGTGCATATTACTTCCAGAAACATTTAGTGTGCCAGCTTGCTAATGATAACAGTATCCATTAGGATTTGTTCCAAGTATCTCAATTTTTCAATCAAGACTTAGTAAACCTGCCCTCTCATTTTATTGCAGTTTGAAAGGTGAATATGGTAAATTAACTAAAATAATAATCAGAATCAATTCTTAACTATTAAACAGTGAAAAACCAGAAGACCTCACTGCCAACTGGACATCAAAAGACTAGCTATCAGAAAAAACTCAACACATTTTGACTGTGTGTCTAGATTTCTCCTCATTTTCTCATTACTAGTGAATAAAATAGCATAAAAAGCTTACACTTCCATTTCTGAAGACCAGAACACAATCTAATGTTACTATCTTATGATTATGGCACACACATACACTTACAAGTAATTTTTAAATTTATTTATCAAAAGTGTCTTCCCTGAGTTATAGGACTATTCTATCGATCCAATAACCTTTTCTTCAAATCCAGGTGAGGAATAAAATCAGCTCCAAAAGATATAGCTTTCTGCTCTCTTACAGTCACTTTTTCCCACAGTAGAGGGTTCAGAAGCATAAATATTTACTGTTTTATAAAGAACATATTTCATTCTTCCACTATTCTTGAGAAGCAAATTTTTCATTTAGTCTACCAAATGAGATTTTTTTTAAAAGTATCCTGAAATAAAGCTGCATTTGGTAATCAAATAGCAATGAGATTTTAGCTGATTTAAGCTGTTAAACAGTGTGGTATTTCACTATGTACCTTAATGAAGGCTGCCACATGTTTCCCAATCTTTATGCCTGTAGATACCTTTTTTATGGACATAACCAGACTTGCTGTAGCAGGAGAAATACTGTCCACACTTTTATTTCACATATTTCAACCCAGCCAGAATTTCATGTGTATATATTGTCACACTTAAAGGACTCTGTGTCTCATTCTAATGAACCACTTTTTAGCTTTTTAGTTTTCTCTTGGGTTACCTTTTGCATTGTTGGTAGGGCAATCAAATAAAAATAATTAACAAAAATAACATCTAGTTTCTCATTTGGTAAGAAATTTAGTGTCTGATCTCTTAAAGGTTCCAGCAGTTCCTGGAGCTAGATTAGGATGTTACCCAGGTGAGGTAAATGTTCTGTGTATTTTTTTGGTAGAGCTGAGCAGGCATTTTTCACTCAGCCACATGCTGGGAAAAATGAGCCAAAACATTTTCTCCAGCATTTCTTCTGATTCACTGTTTCCTTTCCTCTGGCCCTTCCAAAGTTCCTGCCTTCCAAGTCTACTTACTGACATGCAATTCAAATTCATTATAAAAAAATTTTAGTGGTCTTATTAAGAAAAAACAAACTGGGTAATTTGTTGCTTTCCAAACGTTTAGAACAGTACTTCTACATATGCATGTCTCTAAATCTGTGGTGCCACACTTACTGGACATTACAGACCTTTTATTTTTCAGTCCTCTGTCTATTCTCAGTTCAGTTGGGTTTTTTTAGTATATTGCTCATTCCTCGGTCCCATGGCATGTATCATACCTGTCCCAAGCAGAAGTTCAACATGTGCAGTCACTCTGAGGGCACAGGGTCCTCTGAGTGAAGTGTTTAGTATAACATCATTCATTAATTTTTTAAGACCATAGAACATTGTTCTAAAATATCTGTTTTCTCTAAATCCTGCCATTTGGTCTTGGCTTCCTTTCTTGGGAGGCAATCTCTTCTTCTGACATGTGGAGACTCAGAAACTCTCTTCCACCACAAAACAAACAGAAATATGACTAAGAGAGCTTTCTGCAGCTGGAACAATAGCTCTTACATACACAATGGCACAAAGTGGATCAGGACTGCTTGCCACTAATATTAGCCGTTCCCTAAAAGAAATAAAAAAGTGTCAAGGTAAGAAGACCTTGGCCAAACATACAAAGAAGCAAGCTTCAGAACTCAGGCAGAGAAACAGAAGCTGGACATGTCACTGCTGGAAACCCACTTCTGGAAACTAACCTGACTGTCTCAGGAGAATGACAGTTCCCCTCTCTGCACAAAGCCACCCTCTCTGCACATGTGCTCAAGGCACATCTTAATCCTCTTACTTCAGATGGGAAGGCATTAGACGGTGCGTTAGCGCGTGTTTAAGCATATTGAAACAACTACAAAAAGTACCAGCATGGAACATACTACAGGAAATCTTTATTAGGGGGAAAGAATGGGAGCAGTGAAGGATGAGCTGATGACACAGACACAAGTAATAAAAATGTTCTCCAATAATTTGTTTCAATCTGTACTTCAAATACAGCTCTTAGTACTCTATGTGCCTGTTAGAAAATGAAAAACTGAGAAAATAGGATTATAAAACCATACCTAAACATGAGGGTATTAGTGAACTGAGTTAGAACAGGAACACACGCCTGGAAGAAAAGCACAGGGAGCAAAGCTGGACAGTATCTGCAAATGATCCTAGTTTACTTAAATCAAATGAGGCCACCATGGCCAAAGCCGTATCAAATGTCAGTTCAGGCAACTGACTGCTGCACACCATTTCAACAGAATGGAATAAGAGCATAGCCTACTGCGGAGTATCACCTTTATTATTTATTTAAAACTAGTCATTTCAAGAGAATCCTGAAGATTTGTTAGTAATACGTAGCGAGAGGCCTCCATGCAAGTCCTGGATTCCAATGTTTATGTAGATCCGTCAGTGTGAAAGCAGTGATACTACACTTAAAATTATACCCACAGGATAAGAACTTTACACTTCTCATTGAGAAAACATGGATTTAATTAAAAAGTTCATTCTGTTTATCACGAAGGTCCAGGTCATGCCACAGTGATTTTTTCATGTGTAAAACAGGAAATCTCAGCTACCTCTCATACTTACAAGTTCAGGCAAAGGTGTATCCTTGAACTAAATGGTGTCATTTAGTTGTTTTGTTCTGGTAGACTAAAATAAAGCATGGAAATGACGAAGATTCAGTGATACTTTATATACTCTTAATAAAGCTACAGTGTACATTGAAATAGAGTTTGGCAACCGTAGGTAAAGCAGGTAATAATAAAAATGTGCCATTATGTCGTGGTTTAACCCCAGCAAGCAACTAAACACCATGCATCTGCTCAATCACTCCCCCCACCCCACCCAGTGGGATGGGGGAGAAAATCGGGAAAAAGAAGTAGAACTCGTGGGTTGAGATAAGAACGGTTTAATAGAAGAGAAGTTGGCTGTGTCCCATCCCAACTTCTTGTGCCCCTCCAGCCTTCTTGCTGGCCGGGCATGAGAAGCTGAAAAATCCTTGACTTAGTATAAACATCACTCAGCAGCAACTGAAAACATCAGAGTGTTATCAACATTCTCCTACTGAGATCAAAACATAGCACGATACCAGCTACGAGGAAGACACTTAACTCTATCCCAGCTGAAACTAGGCCACATTACATACCAGCTCTTGCAAAGTTTGTTCTGTTATTGAGGGCATTCTCTGCACAGAACAGCTGCATAAAAAAGGGTCTACTGGATGTCTCCTGAGAAACAATATTATTGCATTAGCCCTTAAGATCATTTAATCCATTGGAAACTGGGCAATTAAAAAATTAGTCTAGATTATTGCACTTGCCTGTCCAATGTTTGTAGATTTGCAGAAGCACCTTTCAAAAAAAAAGGGAGGGGGTGTGTCTTCTTTTTTGGAGAAAGACGCAAAAGATAAAAGATTACTGACACCCTTCTGGTATGTGAATTTGTATACATAAAAATTTTCAAATTCCCTGAGGAAAAACAGGAAAATATTTATACTGCTCATCTGATAATGTCATGCTGCTGTTATCACACTCTTTCCTCAATAGTTCTTCATGACAGGAGAATTCCTCCAGGTTGGCTATTGTCCTTTCTGGTGAACTAGGACAATGGGACCCTGCTCTTAAGTGTATCATTTGCTTTGAACACACCGAATAATAAAAGACAAAGGTAAGAAGTATATATTGGAAGGAAAAGTTTAAGCTGATTGGGAGCCTTGAAGATGTTGATATTCGCATTTCCTTCTCCTATCATCCAGCTCTGATCATCAGCTCAGGAACGTGCCAGAGTCTCACCTCCTTTGCTGTGGTCTCTCCCACACCTCACACACCCCGCCACACAGAGGTTGCTTCTCTGGTTATTTGCCCTGCTCTTGTTACCTCTGCAGGGTTTGCTCCCTATCTGGCCCTAAGAGGTTATAGCTGTGGCTTCAGAATATCATTTTAGTCAGCTTTTTTAATAATTAATCGCAACGTTCACCCTTAAAATGTGCAGTGAAGAGAAACCATACACAGGGGGCAACATTTGACTGCCAAAAAAGAAATAATTGCAGACTTTTTTTTTTCCTGATACTGAGACTGATATTCAAATTCCCCCCATCTGAGTTCTCACACCTCAGGAAAATTATGCATCCGGCTTGTAGAATACAGATATTCTAACGTGTGCTTCTGGGGTGATAGTGGGGAAGCCTTTGCAAAAGAATCAACACTACTTTCTGATTTGTTCTGTATTTAGTTATATTTTGATTTTTCAGCAGTCTAAGTTTTATCTTTCTTCTTTGCTTTGGAACTGCTCACAACGTACCTCCCCGAAGCCATACATCTAGTTTGGAAACAGAAACATTTTCCTAGGGTAGCTGCTTCCTGTCAGGATGTGACAAATACCTGTTATGATACACAGTGTGGTCACATGTGCATCACATATAATAACTATACATGCAATATATGTCTGCGAAGTGCACTATCATACACTATGCTGGTGTTCAAGTCTGTTGCACTAGTGAGGACTGACCTAATTTCAAAGCTACCCACACAAAATCAAATGGTTTTATCTAACATTACCTTCTAATACCCTGTTAAGAGTAGCCATGTTTTCCCTCACTGCATATTAATTTCAAAGCCAAACTATCAAGTACTAAGATGAATTGAGGTGATTAGGGTCATGCATCCAGCTTGTATAAAGCATGTTACAGGTACGGAAGCCTAAAGGGACCTGACTATACTGTTTAAATTTTCATTCTGTAATCCGATTAGGAAGGTCCAAGCACAAACAAGGATTTTAACGTAACCTATTTTTTCGTCAAGAAGTTGGTTCAAGATACTTCGTTTTCCAGCTTCAGACGGCTCTAAAACGGCTTCAGTGGGACACGCAGTAGTAGTCATAATCTGCGTGCCGAGATTAAGAGCCTTCCACTGCCTATAATCCCGGGTAATTTTTTCAAATAATTATCTCCCAGGGAAGGACACTTAAAAAAGCCTTCAAAAGCGTGTCACTCGGTTTAAACAAACAAACAAACAAGCAGGCAAGCAAAAAATCGCCGTCGGAAAGTTTCACGGGTGCTGTCCGTCTCTTTCACTGACCCCGTTCCCACGGACAGCTTCCAGCCAACCCAGGCAGCCTGTCTGCCCACGCACGGTTCCACTCACCGGACCAGGCCGGTCCGAGCACTACTGGACCGCCAGGTACTTACTTCCTGGGGACGCGGTAAGCCCCAGGGGCAGATAGCAGAGGGGCTGCTCACAAAGGAACGCACCTTAGCAACCGGCGCCGCCTTCGCCCCGGGAAGTTCACGGCTCCCTGCTTTGAAGGGAAGGCGAAGAGAAGCGCGGGTGACATCCGCCACCCCTCGCTCCCTTCCCACCCCCCTCGCACCCCCTTCTCGGCAGCCAGACGCGCCCGCTCGTGGTACCCCCGGCCACTCGCCGGGGGCTTCCGCAGTAGCAGGGGGGCTAATCGATAGTGAAGTCGGGACTATTTCCCAATCAACTTTCCAGCAGCAGCGGCTGCGGCGCCCCGGGCGAGTGCCGGGCGGGTGCCGGAGGGACGCCGGGGGGATGCCGGGCAGCAGCCGCCGCCGCCTCCCACCGCAGCCCGCCACTGTACCTTAAGAAGCCGGACGGAGGGGAGGAAGGCGGCATGGCACAGCTTCCGGATGGTCCAGTTGAGCGGCCGAGGAGCATCGGTCTGATTCATGACCCTCCGCCAGATCCCGCCGGGCGACCCGCCGCAGAGCCGGCAGCGCCTACCGCCGACACC
>JANZLQ010000079.1:43643848-43678039 GCA_026212715.1 Elanus axillaris
GCCCCAGTAAATTATCCTTATCTCACCCCTCGAGGTTCTGGGTTTCTTTCCTTTTCCCTTTCTGGTTCTCCTCCCCATCACACCGGAGGAGGGCAGGGGGAGTGGGTGAGCGGCTGCGTGGTCCTTTGTTACTGGCTGGGCCGAAACCACGACACCACCTTAATCAAGTCTATTTTTAGCACTTTACAAGTTTTGTTTTGTTTTATTTTTAAAGTCACATACTAAGTCCACATATGTGCTTGTTATCTCCTGGGCTCACAAACAGCTGCAATTATACACCTACATTTTCACTGGTACAGTTGTAAGCACATCTGGACAGTGACAAAATCTGGATGGTGCAATACAGGTGTTTTCCATAGTGTCTGTTGTATTTATTATGTATTTGCATTCAGTGGCACACTGGGGACAAAATAAAAGTTTGGAGCCTCTTAAACCAATCACTGATCAAAGCTGTAGGAAAAGTAGTTAATGCCCTCCAGAGAGAGTAATCTAGTTTCCTACCCAGACACAACAGATGGGTGACAGGCAAAGTGCCAGATGAGGGCAACAGTTAAAAAAGCATCAATTATATCAAAATGTAGTCTCAGTTTGCACTTGCCTAACTACCTCCTGGGGTTGCTGTTTGAAGGCACCAAGACAGATGCCTGTAGAAATTAGAGAAATAGTCTGTACTGACTTACTAAAAATCCTAGCTCTGACAGAAGATTCAGACTTACCAAGCACATATACCATGATTAAAAATGACCTTGTCTTATAGTGTCTTATAGGCAATTTTTTATTGGTCCCTGATATTTCATGTAAATTATATATTTCTGAAGTTCTGTGACTACAGATACCTGGGAAACTACTGAAGAATATTGTTCATCAGGAGGAAACACTTTCCAGTAATTTTTTTTCTTGGAAAGACAGAAAAAACTCTGCTTGTCTTCTTTAAATCACTTCTGTTGTTGTTGTTATATGATTTAAAGCTTTTTTCCTGCTCAGAAGCAAAGCATAGTTTAGTTCCTTGCTCAAAAGGAAATTAGGAAATTAGGGGGCTGGGGGATGAAGAGGGGATTTTAAAATATTTGTGAACTCTCACACTAAGTCAACAGCAACAATAGTCCCCTATTCATGCAGGTCTAAACTCTTACACCAGACAGCAGAGTGGAACTGGAATATAAAACTGCACTGCAGAAGAATCTGTCTTTTTTTGGTAGAGCACAACTGTACTACCTCTCATGACAGACTAACTACTCATTTATTTAAGGAGACAAGCTGCCCATACTTCTCCACATCTCCAAAGAGAATACACATAACTATTCAGACATAGCAACAGCAGAATCCGCAGGAGCAGGAAAAGAGCAAAAGAAAAGGAAAGAGGATTATTTTTCTTAAAAGTGTCACTCAGTTATGCAATTGGTCTCTGCAATAGCCTTTAAGCCTGCATTTTGTAACACAGCACTGTGGTCATGTCTCCCCTATCACTACTACAAAACTCTAGCCACTCATACCAACACTAAATGGACAGATCCCACTGGCAATATAGAGCTGCTGGAAGGCTTTTCTGGAGGAGCTTTTTTGTCATACCTAGCAAGTCTTTGTCAGGTTAATGTCCTCATTCTAGACTGTCTTGTAATATCCAACAGGCATAGCATAGTTATATTTAATGCACTTTTATTTGACTCTCATTTTTTTTTGTACAATTTGTACAATTCTACTAATTCTACTCCTACTTATGAATCGTTATTAGTAAGATTCTCAAGTCACAAGCAAAGACAGTACATACATATTGTATCTTAGGCCCTTTCTCTACCACTAGAACCTGAAAATAAATTTGAGAGGCTGCAATTTCCTAATGTAGTAATCCTATGTTCTATTTCATCAAACAATGGTGATGCTGACAGCTTTAAGAAATGACAGGTTTTCTCCAGGACTATGTAATTTCACTCTCTCCTGCATGTTTTTATCACTTTCTTAATACACTAGGTCAGAAATCTTGGCTTAGCGATCTATGCGTTAGTCCCAGAAGGCAAGCAAACAGATTCTTCCCGTCTAGTTGACACTAGACTTATGCCTCTATTGTGTAATGTATAAAGTATCTGTTATATTTAGGACACAAGTCATGAATTATTTTTCGGACTCATAAAAAAGACTTTCTGATTCTTAATGGAACAGAGCATCTACAGATATGATTTAGTATCCTTTTGCTACAGCTGTTGAGCTAATTCAGAAGAGAAAAAACTGAAAAATGACTATTGAAGCTGCAAAAATATAAGCAAGCTAGAAATTCTTGGGAGAAAAGCTTTCTGGGAAAATAATAATGAACATCTGTACAAGTAATTGCATCAACCCCTTTGATACCTGTCTTTCAAAATTATTTGATGTTTGATACAAACTTCAAACAAGTCAGCTCTTGGGAGTATATTTTCATATATGGCATTTTTCATAAATTTTTTAGTTAACATAATATTTCCATGAGAAGAACTGCACAAATTCTAAATACAGTCTAGTTTTCCACCACATTTCATGCAACAAGCATGAAATTAACATTTAAGTACTCTTGGAAAAACTGTGATTTTCTAAATAATTGTTAATATTTTGTGCTTATTCTATGGAAGTCCTCCATTTTTACTCTTTGAAGATTTACTTTGTTTTATTTTGTTTTATTTGCATTTTTATTTTGTTTGAGTGCACTAAACTAGCATCTCCTGTTTGGTATTCTATAAAAATCTATAGATCAAAAGTGTTAAAAGCATCATTTGTTTAGTATATTTTTATTTTATTAATGTGAACTATTCTCAGCAATCTACTTCCCTATTTTTTTAATCACAGATTTATCAGTCTTTATCACAGGTTTATAACTTTCTGTTTTATAATCACCAGTAACAAAAAAATCACATACTAGGGCATTGCCTTTTGCACTACTGATGTAGCAGAGAAGGGGGAGCAAAATAGAACATATGATACCAGAAGGTATCTACAGACTTGAATGGTCCATGAATTATTTAGCTTATCCAGCTACATGTTATAATTACTGTATCCAGTTTAAGTACTGGGAGAGAAAAATGCCAGCTGAGATATCTTCAGACCCAAAAGAACTGTTGGGCTGTGTGCTAGACAAAAAGCCTAACTTTCTAACTGGTGGTAAGCAATATACAAATTTCACTTCAGGCATACTTGGTACAAAGAAGGGTCAAACAGGTGAGAGAAAAGCCCAGGGCTCTCAACAGCCATTTTGGCATCCACATAAACCTCAATGTTTAAAAATATTTTGAGATGATGAACAGAAAGAAAAAGAAATTGTATTTAAGTGCAATCAGAGTAAACAATAATGACACTAGTTATATACTAGATCTTTTTTGAAAAAAATATTAAAAAATCTACTTTTATGTACTAAAAATAAACTGTCAGACTCATAACATATTTACAAAGAAGGCCTTCTCATGCGTGTATCCATGACAACCTAGATTTATATTTTGAGCTCCAGAAAGTTGTTACAGCACAGCTTACATAAATTGCTTTAAAGAATGTAACAAGATAAGATGGTTTGCTACCTGAGGTATTTTATGTGGCATAATATGTAATATTTCAACTAAATTGAAGCATACAGGAAAATAAAAGCATTGTGCAGTGGGTTGAAACCAGACTTGTAATAAAAAGTAAACATATTTTTAATACAAGGAAAATGTAGAGGCTCTTTGTGACAAAGCACACTGGAAATTAAAAAAATCCCCGAAGACTTAGTAATTGAATATCAGCATGCCATGGCTGGGAAAGCAAAGAAACATAACAAAAATGTGAAGCTTACATAGTCTGAAATAAATAAAACTCCTTCCATTTACAGTAGTATCCTGCCTACTGGGATTCCATCTGGACTGCTTTGGGCACAGGCAACCTATTTTTTTTTTCTCTCTTACCTAGGGGAAAGGGCCTGCTTTCACTATACTGAGTGTTACTAAAATTGCATTTCTTTTACACATATTTCCTTTTGGCATTTGACTTGAGAGGTGTAGTATATTATTTATATAATAGATTAACACGGTAGGCAATTTCCAAGTGCAAAATGGAAACAGCGAGAAGATACTTCATCAGGTTTTCCAAAATTAGTATCAGTGACTTCCCTAACATATTTTTGTCAAACAAAAGGATTACCTACCTTGAAAAGAGATTTTGAGGGAAGAGAGATACAAAAATTTCAATAAGTGTTTAATATGCTGCCAAGTATTCAAGTGCTGTTAACAACATATACAGCCTCTATGAAAATTGTGCTGAGCAGAGCCCACTGCTTTAGACTGTGAGCCAGGAAAGCAAAAAAAGCAGACCAGCTCTTAACAGAGTCTTCCCTTGAACTGTCTATTGAGAGAAAACGTTCTTGATGTCAGTGATGCAATGCTTGGGTGACACGCCTCTGGGCAGCCTGGCACTGGGTGGATTCATTATTTCTAGACCCACGCTGGCGCTGTGGGGGCTCTGTTCACGGGGGGATCCACAGTGGAGAGGTATCTAGCTGAGGGCAGCCCAACAAGACTGAAGTGAAATTCAACACCTCCATCAAATGCAGCAACACAAAGTTCCTCTGTAAGCCCCATACTCAGATTTCAAGGACTGCAATCCAGCCAGGAGCTGTGCTTTGCAAACTTCTCTTATGACCACAGAAAAAAATCAGAGGTTAGGCTGATACCGGGATGGCATGAGATTTTAGCATGCTCCTGGAGCAGAACCAGCAGGTGAGAGGGACATTTGCCCTGCATGTGTCCCCAGCTGCTCCACTATGGCCTTTTGTGGCCTGCTGTCTCCTCCCTTGTTTCCTGATGGGTGGGAAATATAACTCTGTGGCTCCCCCTTCTTATCTGGAGCAATGGTCTCGAGGTGCAACATAAGAACCAAGGGGTCTTGGCAGCCCCTTTGCTCTTTTATCTAGGTGTGTTACAGCAACCTGAGGACTAATTTTCTGTATAAGCCAAACATAATTTTAGTCACTTGTGTAAATATTTGTGGTCACAGTTCATGCAATTCATTAGTACTGTAAGAGCCTTAACTAGGCAAAGATACTACTTTTATGGGAAGGATTCTGTACCAAAACATCATTATGAACATATAAAACACTCACTGAATTTCTTTTTCTTGGCATATTACAGTACATTAGTTTCTACAGCCCAGTACTACATTTTATTTAATGAATTGTAATTTATTGACACTAGTCAATACTTTCCAGCCTAACTAATATAGTACAAACTTGAGTCTGCCTTCAGCTTCTTTCAGTTTTCCATGGAACAGTAGAAAATGTGCAGCAGAAATGAAATCCCTTAATCAAGAGCCATCAGCATTAATAATCTCTCCTGAAATTTTGTAATGTGCAAATATGTAATAGTTCCCATCATGTATAACAGAAGGCACTTGAGTGACTGGTTTACCAGAGAATGATTCTGCATTTTAACTAAAAAGTCTTGAGAATGCTGCTACTTCACACATGTGCAAAAAGACAATCTCAAGAGTCCTATGGCCTGTCCTGCCCCAACTTGGCTGAACTAGGCACATGTACCTATGATGAAAAGGTCATCCTTTCTAAGGAGCCTGTACCAAAAAAACATATAGAAAGGCAGGAAAATTTTAGAACATGTTTATGCAACTATTATTCTTCATATTTTAGCTGGTAGGTTTAGCACAACTGGGTAAACAATCTACTCCTTTGATATCCAATGGTTATCCATGAAAATTAATTTGTGGTCCATTAAACATATTACCTAACATATGCCCATCAACCAGCATATTTGACATATATTGGTTTTGTGCAGACAGCAATGGCTCAAGGGCCATCATGTGTAAACACTTATGAGGGTTAAAACCTAGAACAGATGCCATGCCATGCAAGTGTGATGCTACATAAAATTCCATGCAATTTAAATGCATTAACTGAAACCATTAAGCAAGCTTATTTGATGGGTTTCCTCTGGTGTTGGTTGAAGAGAATGCCAAGCAATTGTACACGGAGGAGAGGAAAATGAGTGTCTTGTTTCAGCATTTAGAGACCATGAAGTTACAGCTATATCTCTTGTCTACAGTTACCCTCTACACAGCAAATGAAGAGCTTTTCTTTTGCGCTGCTTGAGTAACAAGAAAAAATTACCTCGAGTGTAACACTTTTTCAAAGACCAGTTTAAAATATGGTTCCTGTGTAATAGTTCTTATGAAGCAAGCTTGAACAATGTCACATGACAAGGGCTGGCCACAACAAAATGTAAAATGGAAATAAGTGTTATTAATACAGATTTCAGAGCCCAGTCTTCTGCCTTGGTGCTCCTTTTCCATGTTCATCTGAGTTGGAAACACCAACCCAGTGAAGTTACATCTGGCTCTAATTGAAATGCTACTAAGTGACTCTAATTAGAGAATGAAAAAGACCTTTTTCAGGCATAGCATTGCACTCATTAGCTTGTAATTTTAAGCATTTAGGATACCTTTCATGAAACCAAATAGAATATTGCTAAATCATACAGCTGCTTTGGGGATAACATTAAGCACACATTTCAGGAACAATGTGAAAGTAATATATTTATAATTAGAATTGACAAAAAAAATTAAAAGCCATTGATTAATACTTTAAAGAAAAATTTCCTATGTCTCTGATCAACTGGTCTAGTTATTTGATCATTTGATTGGCCAATAATGGGGAAAAAACCTCCAAATCCTCTTCAAAATCATGATTTTTTAAATAAACAACTGATCCTCCAAAATGCTCACTCACTGTTATGACTAAGCAGGAATTGAGTGCACCTAAACCACCCGAGTACTGCATACTTAACCCAGGCACAGAGCAAGGTCAGCAGGTTACCCAGGGCTGCATCCACATAAGTCTCACAACTGTATTGGCCAACTCCCTCAGCCCTTGCAGGTGCATCCCATCAGTGCCCATAGACTTGTATGTGTCAAATCTGTTTAAATGCTCCTTGATCCTTCTCCACTAAGGTAAGTCTTCCTCTGGACCTTCCCACTGGTCTCTGTGGCCTTGGATTCCTGAAAGCAAGTCTTACCAGCAAAAACTAATGCAAAGGAAGCACCAAGCGCATTGTTTTTCCCCATGTCCTGTGCCACCAGGTTCCCTGCCCCATTCACCAATGGGTCCATGCTTTTCCTATTCTTTGGGGTTTTTGCTGATATACTCATAAAAGTATTTTTTATCAGTTTCTTCACCAGATTCAACTCCAAATGGACTTTGGCTTTCCTAACCCCATCCCTATCCCTGCATGCTCAGAATGTGTCTCTCAATTCCTCCCGGGCCACCCGACCCTGCTTCTACTTCTTTTTTATGTTCTAGTTTTATCAGGAGCAACTTGTTTATCCATGTAGGCCTCCTGCTAGATTTGCAGCTTGTCAGGAGCAGGCCATTCTTGATCGTGGGGGTGGATCACCTTGAAAATCAATCAGCTCTCCTGGACGCTTCTTCCCTCCAAGAACATTTCCCATCTGAATCTTTCAAGCAGGTCCCTGAAAAGGGCAAACTGTGCGCTCCTGAAGCCCAGGGTTGTGATCTTGCTTTTTGCTTTTTCCACTCCTCTCAGTTTCGTGAACTCCATCATCTCATGGTCACCACAGCCATGGCTGACCCCGACCTTCACATCCTTGACCAGTCTTTCCTTGTTTGTAAGGATGAGGTTCAGCAGAATGGAGCTCTTTGCAAAGAGAAGACCTCTTTGGCTCCTTGATTAATTCTGTCATCAAGTTGTCATCAAAGCACTACAGAAACTTCCTGGATCACTTATGCTTGCTGTGCTGCCCCTCTAGCAGATATCAGTGTGATCCATGTCTCTCATGAGGACCAAGGCCTGTGAACATGAGACTTCTTCCCATTTTTGAAGGAGGCCCCAACTACTTCTTCCTGATCAGGAAGAGGTACATGCTCCAGTCTTGAAGAACAAATCTACTCCTATTTATGAAGCTGACAGTTTATTCAGAGAACAGCTAAGTCTTTTCACACCCTCAGAGACCATGGATGAACATCTGGAGACAAATAAATACTCCTTAGCTCACAGCAATGATATCTGAGTCCTGGAGTAGTTTGCCTCGTGTCATTACAGGACCATAAGTTCTAAGATGAGATACAGTCAGGTATATTCACACCAGTGAAGTGCTGGTTGTTCTTGTTTTACAAACTAAACCCATGTTTTGTAACTAGTAGACTTTACAAAGTCCATTTCTACTCATGAAGTAAGTGTTTTACATAAGAACATTTTTGCATTAGATTTGGCTTGTCTTGGCTTGTCTTGGTTTGGTTTGGTTTACAGCTGTCCTGGTTTCAGCTGGGATAGAGTTAATTTTCTTCCTAGTAGCTGGTATGGTGTTATGTTTTGGGTTCAGTATGAGAAGAATGTTGATAACACAGTGATGTTTTCAGTTGTTGCCAAGTAGTGTTTAGACTAAAAGTCAAGGATTTTTCATCTTCTCACGCCCAGCCAACAGCAAGGCTGGAAGGGCACAAGAAGTTGGGAAGGGACACAGCCAGGACAGCCAACCCAGACTGGCCAAGGGGATATTCCATACCATGTGATGTCACATCTACTATATAAATTGGGAGGAATGGGGCTGGGAGGGATCGCTGCTTAGGAACTAACTGGGCATTGGTTGGCGAGTGGTGAGCAATTGCACTGTGTATCACTTGTTTTGTATATTCCAATCCTTTTATTACTATTATTGTCATTTCAGTTTTGTTATTATTATCATTATTAGTTATTTCCTTTCTGTTCTATTAAACTGTTCTTATCTCAACCCAATTTTTTTTCCAATTCTTTCCCCCATCCCACTGGATGGGGAGAAGTGAGTGAGCAGCTGTGTGGTGCTTAGCTGCCAGCAGGGGTTAAACCATGACAACAGCAACTCTAGGTACTTAAACAGCCTCTTTAGGAAAACAAGAATGGTATAATTTCTTATTGACAGTGGCACTACTGACTGTAAATTTATGTCTATACAATGTTTTTCATCCTGAAAAATTACAAAATTTGGAAATGTCAATTTAAAATTTTTTAAAAGCCCTATTTCATCATCTCACATCCCCTTTCACTGAAAGGTAGACTTACCCATAGGATATGAATGACTGGTTAGCTTTGCACAGCAACTGTGTGCAACAGCTAAGGAAAGGAAATGAATCCAGTAAATAAATCCCTTTCCATAGTGCATTATAACTGGGAGGTAAACAGCATGCAAATACTTACCCAGGACATGGTGAAGGCAGCAACACTCTTAAAAGATTGCTGTGAAATGTATAAATAACCACACAGTAGAACTTCTGCTTATGCCTTACACACAAGGTCTACAAACCACTCTCCTGGCAGACCTGGATTAAAAAAAGGATCAATGCAGCCCCACTAAAAGCTTTCAGAGTTTTTAATATCAAAGATCACTATGGTTTATTAAATAGTCATCAGATAATAAAGACCAGTCAGGATTATATGCATTTTGAATTTTCTGAGGAGACAAATTAGGGTAAATAAGTTGAAGTGGGAGCCAATAAATTTAACATTACAATTAAGTACTAGTTCATTAAAAATATATATAGGGAAAAATACTATTGATGATTTTATTCACATATGTGCCCTAACTGACTGATTATCACTGTGGAGCTTCTTTTGTTTGCTACTCTCAAATAGTCACTGAGGGTGTTTCATAAAAAGTGGGGGTTTGCCTTATATATAGTGTTTCATGTTTTCAAACAAGGAAAAGCTGTTCATATTAAAATAGTTACCTAAGAACTAACCAGTTTGGGAATGATTATCATTTGGCTCTGCAGCTCCTTGGGAGTTACAGACCACTCCTGGTACGTAAGCTGTACCTCCTCTCAGCAAAACTCATTCCCACACACCACTCATTGTATTAGTATAGCCCATGTGTGGCATAACTACCAGAGCACGTCCTCCCAAGTGACTTTGCCTCTGTAATCCAGCTGTCTGCGTTAGCAGTACGTGCCCACTCACAAGATGCCTTCAGCCAGCTAAATTCACACCTCCATTTTATCTCTCAGTTGTATTTTACAGGTAAGGACTTAACAGCTGAGAAATACATGGACATGAGGAAAGGTATGATTCTTACATTAACCAGAAGTGATCACTAGCAGCAACATGCAAGATCCTTACGTGGTAAGTCAGTGGCAATGGCTGAAGTAGTTTTGCTGTATTGCTATGCAGAAGAATGGGAACATGTGGAGCAAAGTCAGACTCCAGTGTGAACATTCTGTTCAGGAAAAAAGCACAGAACCAGCAGAATGAATGCCGTGGATGCTGTGGTCTGTCACCATTTCAATACAATGACCCTTACAAACATTTCTGTGTTGTTTATCCATAAGATAAATGACTGGCTGGTACATATGTTTCAGCATGTGAGCTATTAACCAGTAATAAAATACTACTGAAGACATGTTTAAATAGTAATGTGTATTTAATGTTTCATAAATAGGAATACAAGAAATGTGCTAAAAGTAGAATTTTGAGCCTACTTAAATTTCCCAACTATGGCCTATTTTGGCTTCGTGGATCATTGATATCCAGATAGATGAAACCAGTTATGCCCTGAAATTTATTTATTTTTTTTTAGATTTAGATTTTAAATTATTGCAAGTGAGATAAATTGTGATGGCAACATTAATTCTATCTCTGTAAAATTAAGAAAAGCAAAGTAGCTTTTTGCATATATAATCTTATTATTTGTCTTAAGATAGGAACAGTGACTGTTACTTGTTTAGGGACATCAGTATGTCTAGGAGGACAAGAAACATGGTAACAACAGAAGACTGTGACTACCTCTAATTAGATTCAGTCCTTACAAAAACAAATCCTAATGTTGAGGCAGAATTATAGACGGAACCTGGGAGAGATAAAGCTATCCTGAGTAGCACACAGGACATTATTCAAAATGTTTCTACTGAAAAGCTTTCCAAAGATGTCAAAATTACACTTTGATTGAGAAAAAAAAAAGCCAACAGCTTCATTATGGTCATGCTTTATAAAGGAAACTCTCTAAAAAAAAGCAAGAACTAAAAGTGAAAAATATTTGAAGACAGCACAGAAAGTATTTATTAGTGACTTGGGTCAAATGCATAGCACCTGTCCAGAAAGATTTTAGGAAGACGAAAATAAACTCTATATGGCACTACAAGATAAAAGATGTTAGAAATAAGAGGGCATCTTTAAAAAGCCAAAGTCATGTTTAAGAAAGTGTAATAAAAAGGATTACAAACTCTAGCAGGTTAAAAACACCAGGCAGCAAAAAGAGAATTTGAGAAGCACTTGCAGAAGGTATGAACATATATACACACACATATATGTATATATATGCGCATATTTAACCACATTAAGGAGGGGGAAGTCTTCCGGCTTTACAAACTCCCTGGCAGACTTCCTCCTCCTTAATGTGCTTAAATATGCATATATATGTGTATATATATGTTTATACCCTCTCCAAGTGCTTCTCAGAGACTGACAGAACTTAAAAGATCTCCCAGAGAAGGTAAGGTTATAACAGAAAGCAAACAAATTTTCCATAGGTGTGTTCACCATGGACAGCAGAAGATTTCTCAAGTTGGAATCCTTTCTGAGGAATTCCCTCTGCTTTAAAGGAAGTCAAATGAAATAGAAAATGCATTGACAAAATGAACAATAATATAACACTACAGACAGATTACATTCAACTTAAGTTCATCTACCTTGAAACTGCATGACACCAGAAAAATTTGAAGGCATCAAATCTGATGGTAAAATTTTTACAGGGTTCAGGAAAAGATTCAGGAAAGAAAAGCCCAGAAAACCTCACACATTTGTGAGACAAACTAGAACAGAATCAGTGGAAACACAGATACATTAAAACCATCAACACAGTTTTCTGAAGGAAAGACATTCCTTGCATACACAAGACTTCTTCAAGATATTTGATATGCATGTGGACAAAGAAGGTGGGGTTGATACAGCTTATCTGAGTTTTCAAAAGGCACTTTAGAGAGGTTTTGTACTATAGATCCTTAAAGAAACTAAACCAGGAAAGCTTAAATGGAAAACCAGCAGCTAAACACTACTGGAAACAAAGAACTGAGTTGAAAGGCAAGTTTTTGCACTGAAGGTCAGCAAAGTTCCACAGTATGTTTTGGTGTCATGCTATTGATCAGATTTATGAATGCCCTAGAAAAGTGAAAAATAGTGAGTGACAAAGTTTACTGGTATGTGCTATTTAAGCAACAAAATTAAAGATAATGCCCTAATATGAAGAAAGACAGAAAAACCTTTCAAGACTGAATTACTGATAAAAGGATGAACTTTCATGCAGACAAAGTAATGCATGCAAATAAACCCCAATACTAATTTTATATACATAATGTTAGTTTCTGAGGTGGCTTTTACTACTTAAAAATGAGATTTCAGGACTATAATAGATAGTTCCCAGAGAATGTCATCTCAGAGCTCAGCAGAGATAAAAAAAGCAATTCAGATGCTAGGATTTATTAGAAAGGAAAAAGCTTAACAGTACAGATATTTTCTACTATATAAATCCATAGTACATTTCATCTTCAATGTTGCATAGGGTTTGATTCTTCATCTTAAAACAGTATACAGACTGGAAAAATTCTGAGGAAGGTGACATTGATAATTGTAAGTATAAATTCGAATTATTAAGCTGACAAGGAGTCATTCCCATGAGAAAGAGATAAGCAGAACAGGTATGATAGAAAGACATAAAATTGCAAATAGAATAGGAAAAGTGAACATGAAACAATTGTTCAGGGTTTTTTTCTTTACAAGAACTAAGAGACATTAAAGAAAACTAGCTGGTACAAAATAAACAAAAAAACCTGCTCATCTGCATAGCCTGTATTTAGCGTGGAATGCTTTGTCCCAGGACATCACAGATATATAGAAATCACTAGGATATCAGAAGTTTAACAAATTCATGGGGAAAGGAAAAGTCCATCTACGTCTGTTAAATACAGAGGGAATACCTCTAAGTCTGAATGCCTTTATGCCAAAATGCTGGATGCTGGAGAGTGTCCTTAATAACTTTCATTGTATGATTGTCCTGTTCTCAGTCTTCCCTAATGGCCAATGTCAGAAATGATAGACAAATTGTGTGGGTGGATGATGGGACTGACATAGAAGAGGCTGTTATTAGCCATGATACAATAACGCTTATAAACCAACATTTCAGGGTATATAACCTTGACTGCTGTACCAACTTGCCTTTAAAAGGTCTAGAATTTTCTAGCCTTGTCAATATTTAAGCAAAAACCCCACCAAGCAGTATGCTGATTTAAAAGAACAAAAATGAAGAAAGCTTGAAAGTTTTTTGCTTACAGAGGGAATTAAATTTTCCAAGTCCTTCTCTCCCACTGTTTGATGGAACTGTAGGTTACAATTACATTACAGTCTACAACAATGGGAAACTGTGGCACCTGTACCAGCAGACTAAACAATACTGTGTAGTAGTAAACACATCTCAAGTGTCAGTGTTACAGTAAAGCTCTAAGATTTGCAGCGGCCAGTGGCATTAAATTTTATTTGCAAGTTGCATAACAGCAAGCTTGGGAAATTTATGCCATAAGTATGACAGCTACTACAGTCAGGCAACCTTAGAGAGATGGATACTTCTTAAAATGTAGGTTTTTCCTTGCTGAATCATAACACACCTTTTGTTACAACATTTATATACTCTAACTTTTCCTTTAACTGCCTTCTTTTGATTAGCAACTTATTAAAATATATGTAAAAGCAATTTGTCACTAAGAAAGGATTATATCTAACAGACAACTGGTGGAGCTTTTTGCCTAAAGTGTTGTTCAGTAACCAAGCTTTAGTGGAACTTACCTTAGTTTTAGAAAAATTTCTGATCATCACCTCGATAGCCAAGTAAGACTTAAATCTATCAGACAGAAAAGAAGGACTACTATTTTAGGACTACTCTTGTCAGAGAAATTGATTTAAAACAAGGATGATGTATTTGCTGAGCAACTTTCTCAGCATTTTTCTACTTTTTGCACTCTTGCTGCTTGGTTTTCTCCTTTTTATTCTCTTCTTATCACAAGAGTATTTGTGAATAACACAATGAAACAGATTTAAAAGAGAAGAATGTGCAATACATGAGATTGCTATGGAAGGAAAGTAAGTGGTGTCTGATTAGAAGAGCACTAAGAAAAATTAACTAAAATACATGAATGTACTGGAATAACTCTTCCTAACTTTTATGAAAATCATATGATATCTGTAAAAATGTTTACTCACATTCTTTCCATTTCCATACAAACTGTATGACAGCACAGCCCTGTGTTAAAACTTTCAGACAGCCTGATACAATTCAGAGAAATGTCACTCAGGCTTAATTTTTTTTTTCTTTTCTCAATTTTTCTGACATAAATTCTTTCTTCCATAACTCCATCCTGCTGTCACTTATAAAAGACAAATTGTCCAATTAATTAATGTTGCAATATGTTCATTGATAGAAGCTATTTAAAGTATCAAAATAATATGACTATGCTAAATAATCAGCTTGATTATGCACTATCTTGCTATTCCATATCTCGAACATACATCTTTAAATAACACCAGTGTGAACATGTGCTCTACAAACTCTACAACACTCTGAGACGAGTGTGTCAAATTTAAAGGATGACAACTGAAAAGTAAGATTTTTTTACAAGATCAAAGATTGGCATTACAGATTATGTGGAGACCACACTGATGTGCATACAGACATGAAGAACATCAGAACAGAAAGACAGACCAAAGTATCTGGTCTCCAACACTTGCTAAAGGCAGTGCCTGTGGAAGAGTGTAAGAATAGGGCAAATGCACACATACAATTGTGAGGGGTGATGGTGTCCTAGCACCCATACATTTAGAGCTTCCTGGATTTGAGGTGGTTTGTAAGTCCTTAGCAACCGTGAAGGTAGCTTCTGTTCTGTGAGCACTGTCCAGTCTTCCGCTGAACTCATCTAGCCTTTCTGTATCAGCAGCACCCTCCAGAATAGAGTCCTTAAAAATACTTATGCAATCCCAATGACTTGGCCAAGGCGTCAGTTGTTGTGGAGATACCTAAAAAACCTTACTGTGAAGTTTAATAACTTCAAATTAATAACATGGAAAAGCCTGAACTTTGTAAAAAAGTGGGGGAAAACTGTAAAGAAAAAGACATGTTTTTATAGTAAATGTCATGCAGCACATGTATATTAACTTTCAGCATCACAAACATTTGAAAAGGTTAATTTAAACTAAAAATGGAATCTAAATAAAACACTGCAAAAGCAGAGATAATTTGTTACTACTTATATCTAGTGAAAAGGAAGTTCTGCAGAAGAAACTATTTCCTTTTTTTTAAATGCAATTAAGAATTTACAGCATTTTACCTTACATCCTACAGCTGATTACATCATTTCAGAACACAACCAAAAATACGATAACCAAAGGCCAAACTTACAGCTTATTGAAGCTGGGGGAGTACTCCCTTTTATTTCAATAGGCATTAGAAAAGACTTAGGAGGAGCAACACAGTTCAGAGCATCTATAATTATATATCCCTCTATATTTGCAGTTTGGAAGGAAAGCACATTTTCAGTTTGCCCAGGTCTCTTTCAGCAGCTTGTGAAATCTGTCTTAATTTGATGACTCAATATGGTAATAGTCAAGCCTCTAACATTTGTGCTCTATACTCCATTTTTGGGGGGAGTTACAGTTTACAGACAACATGTTGCACAACGTAACACCATTTCTATGTTTAAGGCCTCACTCTCCTTGGTCCAACAACTAGACAATTATCATAGCACTGACTTGTTAAAAATAAACACTGTAAAACCTGTCATAATTAACAGAATATAAATTAGAATTAAAATAATTCTAAAAGAAGCACGCTAATGTGTGAGTATTTGCATCCAAACTTGCTAGTAAAATTGTGGATTTTAAAACTCTTCAGATCAGAGGAAGCAATACAGACTGCATCTACTGAGGAGCTTAAAACAGTACAGAGGATGGGAATACTTGTTGCTGGCAGTATGTCTCTGAGAGACAGCATACACCACCTTTGTTCTGTGATCTCCAGGGGTCTCCTGCTGCTACCTGGGTAGGCCTTAAGACTGTGACCCATAAAACCTAAAATAGCTTTATATTTCACTACTTAAGAGAATGCTTCCTTCTCCATGCCGTATTACCATAGCTACCATTTGCAGAAACCTTGGTATTTCTTTACCACTTCATCAAGAGAGCTGCTGGCAGGATGCGCTACAGAAAGGGATCTTCGCCTTCATAACAGGACCACATCACACCAAACCAGAATAGACGTTTTTGGTCACTTGAGTCTGTTCCTCTGCTATTAGAGGTCTGTAACTCCTTCATTTGATGGAGTATTTTGCCTTCTGCAGTATCTGAATCATTGGCCATCCAGTCATACTGCAGTTGCATTGACTGTCAGATGTGTAAGGCAGCTGAAGATACCTTTTAAGCCTGTCTTACAGGCCTTGAAAGGTTTTTAAATCTCGAGACTAATGGCTACCTGACCGGCAGTAAGAAGGAAGCACTGCTACTTCAGCAAGGCAAATCTTAAGACTTCATGGTAGCTTGTCTGATGTTAAAGCTATTTACACATGCCTGTGTGTGTGCACATGTGTGTGCAGAGACTGCAGAGCTACACAGCAATAAGTATATCACACAGCAGTGGCTGAATGGGATGCCACAGGATGACCCCAAACTGCTGCACTATCCTACAGCTTCTCCTCAGCTCCTTCCTCCTAACTTGGCATTGACACAGTGAAGAGAAACAGAGACACAGTAAGTTACTTGTGGGAAGTAACAACCGTGCCTCAACCAAGAAAAATGTTCCCTTCTCCCACATAATTCTGTACCTCACATTGGTATATTCATAGAATTATAGAATCACACAGTATCTCAAGTTGGAAGGGACCCATAAGGATCATTGAGTCCAACTCCCTGCTCCTCACAGGACTACCTAAAACTAAATCATATGAATAAGGGTGCTGTCCAGACACTCCTTATTTGCTGTTTCTGTTAGACTGGTAGTTATTACAGCAACACTGGACTTGCACTAGCACAAAAATAGCTTTATTCATGTAACTATATCCCTGTAAGCCTTCACAATGGAAGGAAGGAATTTATTGTGCATACATTTTACAAGTTCCACAGAAGCAACAACAAGAAAGGTTCAGAGGGAGTTTGCTCTCTATATATGGCCTGTAGAGATATATATATATACTTTATATCTATTAAAACAAACTGGAAATGCCCCTAGGAAGTCTGACTTTTTTGATACATGTATTCATGCCAATCATGTTTTACTAATTCATGCTGCTTAGTAGTATGGACAAGTGCAAGGACTGAAGAAAAACTTAACTGTTTTAAACATTTCATTATCTAATTAATACTATTTTCAACATTCTCTATACTCACATAAAAGACTGAATTTTCTATCTAGCAAATGTTGCAAATAGGCATGGAAATAAAATTAAGATGATAGAATGTGTGCTAACAGTTGTTTGAAAAGTGAGCAGAGTACTAATTGTGTAGGCTGGGTTTTTCAAAGGGTGGAAAACTGGTGTGCAGATTCTCAGGTATTTAACATCTCTGTAAGAAGTGCACAGGTACTTTGTCCCTTTAACTGTTGAAAGCACAGTTGCACGTTGAATGTGTAAGCTTGCTAAATCCGATCTGTCCCATTAGAATCCTCCCCTCCCAAACTCACAAAGTGACTGGCAGGATTTTCCAGCCCACTGCAGATGTCAGGCTTCACTGGATATGACTTATAAAGTATTAATTAGCATTTGCATATGCAAGCATGAGAAAAGTGTCATTGGATTCATCTATTCATTTGCTTTTTTCTACAAAAATATTCTTGTTCTACAAATCAATGCCCAGGAAAGTGACTAATATAAATACAGTACAAGTAAGAGGGAAACTAAGTGGGTAATAGACTGACATCTGAAAGGTGTCTCACATTGTGCAATGAATATGTCTACAAAAGAATTCATATTTGAGAAAATCGGATCACTGGGAATCTACCACTTAGAATCTACACTATCTTGAATCCATACTGTATCATTTCATATTTCGGCTCAAAAAATGTAATTAACAAGCTATTTCTCTCTCTTTTAGGCATTTATATCCTTGATTTCAAGCAAGACTTGTCAAGTGAACCAAAAGAAATTTTTAAAAAGGGAAAACAGCAAGTTGTACGTAAGCCTCAGGACTCCATCATTTTCTTTGCATTGGCCATCTGAAAGATACAATAGGAATTGTTTTCTTATTCTTTGCTAAAAACCTAGCCTACTTCTGGCACATTGCACACAAATGAAGAGCAAAGAAATGCTAGTAGACTCAGCCCTTATTCTATTTTCATTTGTGCTTAGTAACAGAAAATAAATTTGCATCATAATTTAATAGAATTCTATTTGGCATCTACTTTGTTTTTTCTTTTTTTTTTTTTTTTGGTGCCTGAATAGAAAGGAATAAAATAATTTAGGAACACTAACATGAAATTGAATTCTCAGAGTGCTTCTGTTGTCTTTCTCTCCTGATCTCTGGGGCTGAGGCAGCTTGCAGAATATCTAATGACATTGCCAGAGAAATGGCACACAAACAAAAAAATAAAAAGGAAAAACACTGCATTGACTGATTTTACGACCTCATTTTTTACATTGATAAAGGAGCCTAAGAGGGCTTCATAAGGTAGCTTAAACACAGTTTTATTCTGCAACAATGATTCACTTCATTTGTTTAACTGATGTCTTTGATAGACATCTATATAGACTTTTGTCTATATAGATTACCTGCAGCTGTATAGAAATACAATTTATTCTAGCAAGGTGTGAAGAAATCAACACTGTCCTTTGAAATTCCTTCATATGAGGAAAATTTTCTCTCTGTTTCTAGTTCAGCTAGCATTTTGTTTGAAGACCATTTCTTATTTTGTCAGGTCTAGACCGACTACACTTCCTTTAAATTTTTTAAGAAGAATCTATCTGAAAGCATTTAATAATTGATATGATTAACTTTGTTTCCTTTGGAGATAGATCGCCATGGCTAAAAGGCTGACTTAAGCAGTGTCACCCTTGCGGCCCTTGAAACACCTGAGTTACTCTGAAAAACAGAAGTAAAAACTGATTGTAAATATCCATAAACAAGAACATTCAGATTTCAGGATATAGCAAGGTATTTACTTAAGGTCCTTCAGATGTTGAGCCCTGTGAAATGTGAATTTTATTTCCCTGATTACAAAAACTGCTCATGAGCGTGACAGAATACATGCACGATTAAAAGGATGGATAGAATTTGGCACAAAGTCTATTTTATAAAGGATTATTTCATTAACTTAAGAAAACATCCTCAATACAAACACTAGTCATTGGTTAGTCCCTCAGTGAAATGGAGATGCTGACAAAAAGAACAGACTTCTGTGGATGCCATTCAGAGCAGATGCTAAACTATGAAGCCAAAGGACTCACGAAGGAGTTTGGACTATCCCAAAGCCTGGATGACCAACTCCAAGGTAGGACTGGGGGAAGCATCTCTTGGCCATTCTGGACTGCAGTTGCACAGACTATTTCTGACAAAATCCTACCTAGAGAACAAGGCTCTGTGCTCTGTATGCCATGGTAAATTTGCCTCTGCATCTTGAAAGAGTAGGGAGTGGCTACTTAATTTACTAGTACGGTAGTAAGAATGACCTCAGAGCCCCACTGTCATGACTTCTGGCATTTTCACCCACAGAAGGATAGCACCTTATTAGGTTTATTGTTTAAAGCAAAATCAGTGCAAGGTAGCTTGGGAGCAAGGTAACATGTGGGAAGGAATGGTCCTGAAAGGAGTAAGAACTTTTGTTAGACATGAACAGGGTAGATAAGAGAAATAAGGCTGAACCAGAAGTCATGGTTTTTCTCTACTGCCTTTGAGAAGCTTAAATTTTCATTTTAATTAGTGACATCTTATTGATATTGCCTCAAACAGAACCCAAATACTAAATTCTGAAGTCAGGGAACTTTGCACTGCCCACATATTCTGTTGCTGGAGTCTACATAAATGATAAAGACATCTCTTTCCACAACAGAAAATTTACAGGTTGACACCAGTGAACAGAAAGCAGTCACTGGGTGATTTTATCAGCTATCCTGGCATGACAATTCATGTTTTGCTGAGACTCTGTGCTTACCAATAAGAAAAGTACAAGCCACTGTTTCAGATTTTAATGGTACAGTGGGCAGACGTTAGGGCTACCATAATTATTTAGGTGCAAGTCGCACATGAGTACAACAGAATTGTAAAGCCTACTGCAATTCCCGTACGTTGGACACTGTTTCCATGGGAGTAGTGGGATAGAAACATGGCAGCAGTCTGTTCAAAAAGAAAGGCTGTGGATGAATGCTTTCCCTCAGGGCACCTTGCAGCATTTTGCCAACTTCCAACTCAACAGCTCTCTGCCAAGCCTCATCAAGGCAGCTCCAATCCATCTCAAGCATTGTCTGCATTCCCTAGTGGATAGGGAAGAGTGATGCAGTATGAGCTGGAAACCCAAACTGATGTCTGGAAGACAAAGCAGCCTGGGAGAATGGTAACAGCATCCTAGACAAATCCATGCTTCAGTTTTTAAGGCTGACACTCTTTAGCTGTACATATTTTTCCATTATGTCTTGTGAACATAATTTTTGCAATAAGCTGCTTCCACTTGAACGTTATACATGTATTTCCTTCTAACAATGTGACAATCTTGTAATTTCTACAACAGACACCATACTGATAATTAGATTTTTAAAGATATCTTCTTCTCTCTCTTGTATTGCTGTCATAAGTTGAACCTGAATTTGCAAGAGGAGAAAAGTAAAAGCTGAATATTGATCCAATAGCACAAAACAAGTTTATTTCTGCAACTGTGAACAATTCTGTTTTATTCCAGGTAGAAATAAGACTTTACTGTCTGTGCTGAAAAACTTTATATTGTGTCTTTCTATGGTTTCCAAACTCTACTCAGTGAAAAATTTATGTACTACTACTAACTATCTACACTATGACAAAGTAGTAAGTAAGAAGCACATACAGCTCTCTGATACTCATCTCGAGTTCTCTTTGGTTGTATTTTCTGTTCTCTCTGCACTCTTATTTTGCTCTGTTTTCCTTTTAGGAAGCTATAGGACTTAATGCCCAAATTACAGTGGAATATCTTCTTATATGAAGATGGCTGTAAAGAAAGCTTTACACTCTACTTCCCTCACTAAAAACAGAAGTCAAAGCCTCATATTTCCCCACCACCATCAGATAAACAAAAAAATTGATTAAAAAGTCTGGTAATACACAGGAAAGAAAAACAATTAAGAGAGGAAACAACATAGGTGGACTCCACAGAATTATAATCAAATTCCATAATGAAAAGTTCTATTGTACAATACCAGGTACAGAGCTTCCTCCCAGCCAAAACTGGCCATATTATACTGGTGGTAGACCGTGAAGAATGCACTTGAGCAATACACTTATTTATGTGGCCATCCAATAATCTCTTAGGTCTAAGTACTGATTAAGCTAACCAGGATCCTACATAAGTTTCCTCAGACATTTTTTTATTTAAGTGTCATGAAAAGCTGTTCTTTGCATGCATTATTTCACCTATGTGGGAATAACTCCTTGTGTGGAAAAAATATATATTTGAAGCTTTATATTTTATATTTTACATTATTCTTCTCAAAATTAAATTACTTGTGTAAACAGTTTGAAAAAAATTACAATTATGTCATAACAAATGCTTTACAATTTTAATAGATTTAGATGTAAAAGGAGAACAACAAACACCAACTCTTCTGGATCATACATTTTGTACAGCCTTTTATAAGGCATCTCAACATCCCAGTAAGAAGGTGAATTAATTTTTTCCCTCTGATCTTTGTCTGAAATCATGGGCTTACTCTGGGGTACCATGTACCACATTTGCTTGAAACACAGTTGTACATACTTTTATGCTGACAGAATACATGGAAGAAATTCTAATAAAAAAAGTCCCTCTAATGCTTTGTTATAAATAAAACCTGATGCATTTATTCTTAAAGTATGAAGCTGAATAATGCAGGTGTTCTTTTCTGCAGGGGAAACATAGTTTTTTAAAGCTAAATAAACATACTAGGTTAGAAAGAAAAATATCATTGTGAGCAATGCAATATCAGCCTATCTGCAGTGATTTTATCTGCTGGAGCTAGAAGTAAATGCACTTCCACATTTTTTTATATAGAGGGAGAACTATTACTGTCGGTCTCAGATGGCACTGAAATCTGTTCATAGCTGAAATTATTTAGAACGTGCATCCATCCATAATGAATCTCTATCCATACCATCTGATTTTCTTGCCTTCTCTAAGCCTCTTTTTGCCTCCCTGTTTTGCTTAGTCCCTAATTTAAGTGCCTGAGGTTGTCCTACTCTTCTTTCTGTGGAGATAGATTGGAAACAGACATCAGGAAACATTCAGTGCCATTTCCATGGTTTGCAACATGCACAATACCTTGGGGATTATGCAAGATTTACCTAGGATAAACACAGGCTTCTGTTATTATTACCTAATGAAGTTTATCAGTGATATTTTGAAGAGCTAAAAATCCATTTTGACATTGTTTGTGTTTCTGTAAGAATACCATAATCTCAATTAAATTTTCTTAGTTTGTTTCTCCGCATTAGTACTGCAGATATCTGCAAGAAACCCCTCCTGATCTGAAGAGAGCAAACTGGAGTCCCTGCAGAGGGAAACACTTCAAATTCTGAGGCAAGAGATAAGCAGCTCTGCATATTATTTTTCAGAGTATAACGCATATGCTTTCTAGCATTCCCCGGTTGTGTTAGAAATCAATATTGATTGAAATTATTGTTCTGACATCTTTTATTTAAGAACAGAAGAGGATATTGGATTTGGGGATTTAAACATTGTATTCTACCTTTATTTTGGAGATTATAGTATGCTTGTAATGCTAAATATAGTTTATCAGATGTTTTCAGTTTTAACTGCATAATTAGACATGTATCTATTATTATCCACAGTTACTAACAGCTCTAATATAGTGGTATTTCTCTCTGAATGCTGAAATTAAGGAGGATTACTGTCAATGCAACAAAAGTGTTATCCACTCAGTAACTTCCCATGGCTAATACTGTACCAGACAAGCTGACTGCTTAGCTGAGAAAAGGCCACTGAGAAGTGAAAGTGAGTATTCACCAGGGACACTATTGTTCATCAAATGACAAGCATCAAATGGATCAAATGAATCTCAGATATTAAGTCACTACCTTTTACTTCTTGAATGTTTCTGTACAAGTAAAGGCTACACCTCTGAAACAACTGAAAATATTTCACTACTAGACTAGGCTTAAAATTGTGATATTCCTCAGCCACCTCCTCAGTAACACATTGAAATTGTCCTTCAGACAGAGATTTTTCATCAGAATGACTGTAAATCAAACAAATAAATATTTACCAACTTTGGTTCCCGTGGCCAAACTTCTGTTGGCTTGTTTGTTGAAATCAGATGAATATAAGTAGGTATGTTTTAACATTAACATTTGGAGTAGACATTCAACCTGATGTATTGTTTCATTGATTGACAATCAATGCAGATTGACAATCTGCACTACCTCCCTCCAACCTACCCCCAGAATATTGCTATTTTGTGTTTTGCTAAAAAGATCAGTTGTTCATGCTCAAATACATGAATTCTTAATGTTATCAATAATTCTCTCTAAATGAACTGGGTGTGTATTAACTATAGATCAAACCAGATTGACAAATGAAAAAACACAAACTACTGAAAAATTAACAAAGGATACAGGGAAAGGTGCTATCTTTTTTACTCAACTGTAAACTGTTTCAGAAAAATTAGATTATAAGTCTTCAAACTTAGAATCCTTTCATCTCATCAGGGAACTTTGGTCCTCCAAAGGAGAAAAAAAAGTTATCTAATAAAATCCATTGCTTTTCTCCTACAGACCTTCCTTTCTTAGACCATCATGACTACAGCATCTCTAGCACAAGGAAAACTGAACAAAATCATTTCCTTAGCATTTATAATACCAAGTAATTGTAAACACATTGTGTTCTTTCATTCCATGTATATTTCAGCTTAAGCAATAATGCATATAAGATGAATGACTTTGAATTGCATGTGTTTCTGAATTCTTTCCAGAAATTTATTCTGGCCGAGAACAGAATGAAGTCATGGAACGGTATCTATTTCGATCTGCAACTGTGTTAGGCTCATTATAGGTACTGTTAAATTGGATTACGCACAAAGCTGAATTTAGTGTCCTCCATGACGAAACAAATAGCTACAAGTACACCATCAAGAGCTCTATTTAAAGGAAGTGCTAGTAAGAATGAATGCCTTGCTGAAACTAAATGCTTCAAGAGGCTTTTACTGGGCAGCAGCAGCCAACAAAAAATATGTCAGGGAGTCCTAGTTTGTATGATTAGCATTATAGAAAGGCTTACCCAAGATATTTAGAAAACAAATTATAAAATTAAATGTTATATCCAGAACAGATTGAAAAGATGAAGAAGAACACAGAAAGAGAATACAGAGACTTTTGGAAATATTAAAATACTTTCTTGATATTTTTAACATATCACGTTGCTCTCCAAAACATTTTTCTTATCTCATGACTTCATTGGGTCAGTTTGGCTTCCTTTTATTATAAAATAATTTGGACCACTGACACAATACAAATAAACACCAAGAAACCTCTGCAAATGATTTTTTTTCTTCTCTAATAAAATGTCTTTATTTCCTCAAGGTAAATAAATCTTCACCAAATATCCATTCATAGCACAATTTCCAAAGGGCACCTTCTCTACTATTATCATTCTTTTGCACTTGAAAGCAATTCCTTCCCTCTGGCCCTGCTTCTCAAATTCCTGGTGACCAGCATCTTATGATCAGCCACAACCAAAAGAGTTTTACCCGATTTTCCCAACATTCTTCCTCAAGTGCAAGGAGTTCTCTAATTTTCATACTGCCCCACCATCAGTTCTTTCAGATACGACTGCAGAGTCATGTGTTTATGAGAAAGACAAGAGACAGGAAACAAAGAAAACAGATCATGCAAATGCTTAAATTCTTTCTTGCTAATTTTTTTCAAGAATGACGTGCTTGGAGTTCATTATCAGCTTTAGAAATTGGTAGAAGCTGAAACAGTAGACATAAGCATAAGGAGGCAGAGAAAGCAACAAGCTGGATGGGGGGTATTGAAATACAAGCAGGTTTACGGGGCAGGGGACAGACTCAGGGAGGTCACTGCTTGACATCCAATCCTGTTGCTGATGTCTATGACTCTGTGCTGCAAGCCTCATCACACTAATTTTCTGAAATTTTTCCTCATACGGCATGCAAATACATCCCTGCTAGCTCCCCCCACCTCCTACATTTCTTTCTCTTCTTCACTGATGAAAGGAAAATGAACGTGAAGATAAATTGAAACAACAGTTGTTCATTTCTGAGCGATCTGCTTTGAAAGCCACTCATTTTTGCACAGCACTTCACAGCACACTTGCACCATTCAAAAGCAGAATACCCTGCATTCAGCATTTAGCTTTTGCAATCAGCTGTGTGATTCAAAGGGTTTATCAACTCTGTGGCTCTTCGATCCTTCCCAGGATTTAACTTCCCAGTGTGATGCTCTTCTTTACATAAAGGTTAATTAATCAGTACTTAGAGTATAATTTGAAGGCTCATGCTGGAAGAAGGCTGCACAAACACCAATATTATTCCATGGTGAAGCAGACATTTTAAGAACAAACATATGAGAGCATCAAGCAGTGGCGTTACACAGCTTAGCTTCATTAAAAAAATCCACCAAGAAACCATAAAATACAACCATGCCTAGCAAAAAGCATATTACTAAGGATGCTAAAGCATATGCTATATCGACAACCTAAATTGTTTCTAAGCAGAAAAAAAAAGGCAGAAAGGGTACCCTACACATGAAGTTAGTAACTACTTCTTTTGTGAAGTATGAAACCTTTATACAAACCCCAGACTCTCATTATACTGCTTAGAAAACCTTTCCCCTTTTTGTAGCATGCATTATAAACCAATCACTCCATTTAAATAAAAAATCAACCTCAGAACTTTGTCTTCTGTTAAGCTGTTTTTTCTGTATTGCATTATTTAATTAATGTTTTTTCTGCAAAAAAATTTTAAAAGTGGAATCGTTACTTAGAATTCAACATCAGCAAAATTTTAAGTTATCCTTTCCCACTAAATGCTGTCATTAAATTGTTTTCATTTTTTGATATATCATGGTACATGAGTATTAAGGTCATCAATAAAGCAGGAATTCTGAGTTTTAATATGTCTTATGTAAAGTCAGAATATAATACCTTTCATAAAATGTGCTACTTTCACTGGTGTATTGTAAAACAAAAACAAAATAACCAGAAATTAGAACAATTAAAAGAAAAATATTTTAAAAAATCATTAAAATTAAAACTTAAAACATACCATAAAGATTTCTCGAAGATTCAAATTTTTACTATTTCTTTTTCAAAGAAAACTAAAGCAACCATTATTTTTTTTTAATTTTGAGCAATAAATTACTATCTCAGACTTTTCTATGGTTCAAGAATACTGAGTTTCCGTTACAATCAAACCATCCTGTCATTCCATACAGAGCCTAACTCCATAAGGATTTAGGCCTAAGTGCACAGTTTTAACCAAGAGCACTCACTGATCTATTTAATGAAATGCTTATCTGACAATTTCTTGAATATTGTAGGAGGATTACATTAGCTTAGCACATCATATGGAAAGGATATGTAGAAATGTCCATGAACAGTAAACTTTGAGTATTGTTGAATTTTACACAGTCCAAAGATCATTTTTTTAATCACTGGATGAACAATTGATAAATGAACACTGAAGAGGGCACAAGAGGACTGTAAAAATAAAATAATAATAATAAAAAAAATTATCTTCAGTTATCATTAGGGCTAACAAAAAAGAAACAAACCAACCCTCAACATTTCTTCTGTGGGAACATTGAGTCATCTACAGTATTCACGTCTGGGCAGCAGAATTTAATTTTTATCTGCACCCATTTCTCTTCAGCACTTAAAGGGAAATGGAAGCACTCATTAAATTGAAACCATCGTGGTCTGAATGTGTAACTATGCTGAGGGGCAGTTAAAAGCCCCCATTCTGCAAATAGTTCTGCACAAGTAGTGCAAGGCATATGAGTAGTCCCATTAGGTTACGCAGCAGGAACATCTGCACATCAAGTCAGTGAGGCCTGTGGGACGCGGCTTGAACAGCAATGGCCCAAGTCCCTGACCATGTTGAATCAGCCTTCAAAACAAAATTATTCAGAAAGCTATGAAAAAGATTAACAAATTACACTACATCTACACAATAGCATGACATAAGTTGTTTATGCTAATGGGTTTCCCCCTCACTTTAAAAGAGGTATTTTAGCAAGCAGTTAAAATACTTTTGCAAGAATTCTCTCACAAAATGTCCAGCCTGTTTTGCCAACACTGTATCTGTTGCTTCAGCTGTATTCATTATTACTCTAAAAAAAATATTGAGGTAGCAAAATTTAAGTCATATCTGAAGCAGAGTATTATCTCATCCAGTCTGTTTGTTTAGAAACAACAACGATAAATGATGCATCTCCAGCCCATGTTTCATGTGATATTGCTTAAAGCAGCAGCAAATCCCCAAGAGCATTTTTAATTACAAAGCTTCTTGGCCTATACAATAAATGCACTTTTCTCCATGCATATGACTCTACAATAAACAGTGACTGTGTTTAGCTTTCCTCTAACTTTCCAGGCAACAGAATTGCTACAATTTTTTTTAAATCTCCATCATCTGAGGAAAGCCATTTAAATACAGCAAGGAGAGTGTCCAAGATTACAGCAATAGCTTTATCTCATGAAGTCATACTGTAACTGCACGAGATAAAAAACTCATTTCTCCCATTTCTTGCAAGGACTCTTTCAAAAAGTTTTGACAGGCAGCTAAAATAGCAAGCAAACATGAAAACATCACAACCTTGTTCCTTTTGAGCAGCTATAAAAGCATTCACTGCCAGGAGCACATACCAGAGGAGCTGTCAGCGGCTGAGCATAGGATGTGATATAATTTGATATACAATGCAAGTATTAATAAATGATACGTTACTTTAGGAACAGACAGATGTCTACGTATACCTTGTTGCAGGACACTGAAAATGAAAAAACAAAGAAGTTGCCAACAATATACCCTTATTACGACCCCACACACTGGGAAGCATTTTACCACATCTACCTTACGCCAAAGAGTCTTCCTCAGAACCTGCCAGTTTGAATTTTCCTCCTTTCTTCATGTATTCTCATATTACATACCCAGTTTGGATTAAAAACTTTTTCTGTGAAAGTAAAGGTGTGCACATAAAAATGCAAGGACCCATGAGCAAGCACCCTTTGAGGAAGGGAATGAAGTTAGGTTTCTGGTGCACATTCTGCGCTGCATCCCTTTAAAGAGAGCAGTAGTGAGGCTAGACTTTCTTTGGCTTAGAGATTAACTTTTAGGTTATTTGTAGCTGCTTCGACTGTTTGGCAATGACTTTTTTTATACCACTTTGTTAGGCTCTTTAATGCTTTAATGGAAGGTGTGGAAACTCAGGGAATGTGAGGAAGGATCAGTATCAAGAAAACAGCTTCTAATGGAGAAAAGTTTATCAGCAAGCAGCTGTGTATGAATTCTTCTCCAGGGCAGAATAAAAGTCTGGAAGAAAAGCTTAGTTCCTGATGGAGGAAAACAAATCTAGTGGAAAATCTATCATGTATGGCTAAGCCCACTATGAACACCATATACTGAGGCCTTAGGAGAAGTTAACAGCTGAATCTGATCCTAAGTAAAAATATTTGCACTTCCTTATGCTTTATATACTTCACATATTTATTAGCTGCTTCTTCTGAGAGCAAGAGATAGTAGGCAATGCAGGCTAGAATGTGCATTTTCATTAAAATAACTGGTCATATAATTTAGAGGGATCAAAGCTATGGCTGTTCTTATACTCCATAAAATGTAATTACTTTCTACCAGAATTTAGTATTGCTGTATTGTAATATAGCATCAGTCAGCAACAAAGTTACAGGAACTATTTTGAATTATACACAAAATTTTTATCTTCCATTAGAAACAACGCAAATTTAAGCCATTCTCAGCTTTCAGCACCATTTAGGTTTTTTTAGTTAAAAATTAAAACTGACACCTTCTTCCACTCACCTTTTACAACTGAGTCTGACTTTTCATGCAAAATGCAATAAAACTGCAGAGTGAGAAAAATGTGAGTGACTGAGCATTGAATTTCATAAGTACACTCAGTTTATATCTGCATGTAATAAGCTACAATCAACCAGGGATAGCAGTATTGAGATAAGAAGGTGGAAGAGAATGTATTTTTCACTAGCACAATCAATGTGTTCATAGATAAATCAGAAGTCTGGCCTGCTTCTAACAGCAAGTTAAAAATCATTAACACAATGACTGCACACTTCCTTCTCTGTTGCGTGAACACATCACAACCCCTGGCTCGTTAGTGGGATAACTGAGGCTGCAAACTTAGGTTTATTGCAAGCAGGTATGTATCACTTAATATGTGGGATTTTTATAAAGACTTCAGTACTTATCACCAGCCTTCAGAACAAAGACTAGCAATACTGCAACCCTAGCAGAACCATTGGCGCTAAGCTGCACTGCTGCCCTTGTCTTCAGTTCGCCTGACTCTTGTGGCCCAAAACAAGATGGAGCCAAGTGACAGTACAGTAGACATAATACATGTTCCTCTGAGTATAGTATATCCACCTACCCTAAATGAATATCCTTTAGGAGATTTCTGAGACTAATGGCATGTCAAAAAGAATTCAGGTGAAGTCGTGCATCTACAAAGTGTGCTTAAAAAACTCACCATTTTTTCCCAACAGTGTCGCTGTTCTCATAAGAGGGAGTTACCTCTCACAAGGGTTTTTGCTTTGAAAACTACAGACAGACAGACTTCTGGGGACAGGTACTTTGTCCTGAACCAGCATTTTGCCAGAGCATACATCTGCAGGGCTGCTCTTTAACTCTGCTCTTTAGTTTTTGTGTTGTGCTTCCTGGTGCATTGGAGTCTTTTGGAAGATGAACTGTGAGAGCTAAGCTGACAAACTTTAGAGGACATCAAAAGGCCAATCACATGGCTAAAACAAGGTGCAGTCACAATTCACATCAAAATGGTTCAGAACATGTGTGCAGGTAGCAAAGGACAAGGAAACTATTTTTAGAGAATGTCAGAGAAAAGGCATTAACAGCACCATTTGACTAGGACACGGTAAGGGTTGTCACGGTAAAAAACAAATACATTTATCACAAATCAAAACACAGATTTGGGAAATCTACCAAGTTTCCTTTTCTTGTAAACAAATTACAACCAATATGGCTTATTTAGGGGCAAAAAGTTTATGTCTGATTAGGAAATTTAACTGATGTAGAATGAGTAGGAGGGTCCATCTTGGATCATGAAAAGCAGAAAATCAGCCCTGGCTCTCTATAACTTACATGTTTTCCTCCTCTTCTTGACTCAACCTTGTCTAGCTGGCCACTGAAAAATCTGTAATATAAGAGTTTCAGGGAAACATTCATTTCAGCAACAAGTTGAAGATCTGGTTAAAGCTGGTTATTCAAAATTCTCAGTTCCTCTGTCTACATGTCATTTCAGATATTGCAGAAGCCTGTGAGTGTCTGCTCTTTCTAGATTTAATTGCACTTCGTTTACTTTAAAAATATTTTTCTGTTACTTTTTGTTGTAAAATAATCCAACAATCCAATAACAGGTAGCAAACGAATAATTCAGAAGATAAAGAAGTTAACAATGTCCTGCCAAGCAGAACTATAAAAGTAAACAAAAGGCAATGGAGTTGTATCTCTTAAAGATCTTAACTAAGATGTAGGAGGATCCTTAATATTGGTTACATATACTGAAATATATATATTCATATTTCTCATGGGAGAAATAACATTCCAGAATATCTTAGATTACTCTGATACAGTAAACATGGCACTAAAGGAGTGTCTAATGAGAAACTTTACCACAAACATGACAATATTATTGTTTAACAAATACACATCTCTCTAACCTAGGTAGAGAATTAATCTGGGAGGGCTTGAAAATCTCACAGGTGTCAGAAAATAAAGGCAGGTTGGGTTTAAAAGCTCCTTGCTACTGTTTTTCTAATAAATTTTATTAAAATGTATAAATTTTGTACACACTGGCATCATGGCACTGGCTAAAAACTGAAACAGATTATAACAAAGTGCTTACATTAAGAGCAATTTAGATTAAAACTACAGGATGAGGGAATGATACTGATGTTGTGTCAGAAATATATCACTAAAAATATTTAATTTTAAGTGTTCCTGTTAACAAGGCTGTATCATATAAATAAATAATGACTGCCCAACATTCTTCACTATTTGAAAATTCACCTCTAGAAAATATTTTCAAAACAGATGATTACAGAATGCCCAGGCTAAAAAAAGAAAGGTTAAAAATAGGAAAAACAAACTCAGTAGGCAAGACCACCTATTTATGAATGGCTATAGTAGTTCATATACTGTTCCACATAACCCAGTATCTTCTTTCTGTTAGCAGCACAAGTAGCAGCAGTGGGAGTAACAACAGGGCAGAAGTATACTGTCTTTCTCCCTAATGCTGTCCTAGACACTGTTTTCAGCTGAGGGATAGATAACAAAGCAACAAAGCAGCAACTTACATAAAAATTAAGAAAGTAAGAATGGGACATTAACAATAACATCAGCTGGGCACCACATCTCAGCTAGTCACCTTGGTTCTTTCTATGGTGAATGAGGAAAGAGAGGTGTGTTTTCTAGCATGGGAAAAATAGTTTTTTTTGAGGATTTCCCCCCCCACACATTAGATGCTTGCCAACTACCTAACAGTAGGCAAGTCATGTAAACTCCTATATAGTATTGATAATGCCTATGTACATTTTAAAATCCATAGCTCTCTGTATCTACCTATCATATTGTAATACAATGTTAATGGAAGACAGTTCTTTTAGGTATAAAGATCACTAGAAACAAAAAAAGACCCAAGACTGAAAGCTTTCAGAGACCGTGTTAAGGTACTTTATGTCTTTACAAGAAAATTTTAATAAATGCATTGGGGCTTTTTACCCAAAAGTATAATTCACCTGTATTATAGTTTACAGAGGACTTGTAAATTATACCTTAGAAAAAGATAGTTCATATGCTATAAAATTATATTATTAGTAATGACACAGCTTCTATATGTAACAAAAATATAGTATTAAGTACTGCTAGCTTTGTTTAGCACAAGCAGAGCAGAAAAGCTGCAATAGTCTGTCTTAAGTAATCATAAAAGCACCATGAAAATCTGTCTTCTAAATAATATACATTTCTAGTTCACATCACATTTAGCCCGAACTTTTAAAGTGTAGAAATGCTAGCAATTTTTCAATGGCTCTCTTGCCTATTCCTGTGGCTACCCAGAACATAGACTTGATTAGTTTCCACAGATTTGTGCTCTGTGCAGCATTCGTTGTTATTCAAAGGGTCAGAAGTCAGAGGGAAAAAAAGATCACATGAAATAAAGCGACTTTTATATACTATTCTTTGCCTTGTCATACTTTGCAAGAAAAGAATGTAATTTATCAGGAAAGAATGTAATTTAGCCTATGAGTACTTGCTTTATTGTCATATGATATCTTCTGCTAGCATTTCTCTCAGCGGGCTTGTAAGTAAACCCTGATTCTGCATTTCTGAAGCTCACTGGGATAAGAACCTGTAGGAAATGTGACTATTTAAAGACAGCAACAAGCAGGCACATTATGTAGGGGCAGATGGCAAATCACAATGTTCGAGTGAAATGTACCAGGCAATTAACAAAGGGAAAATAATTTCATACAAAAGGCTTCTAAAGAGGATTTTTGTATTTCCCTGTGTTCCTTCCTTCTATGTAACTAACCCCAAAATATAACAGAAGTTGCTGATAACATTGAAATTAGCAGCTTGCCATCTATACATGCTTTATAGTCACTTTCTTCTAAACACTGGTCCACCCGTAAATAATAATGGGAAAAAAATCCCTAAAAATCTCATTGTTTAATTTACTATATTAACTCACATTTTTTTATTTTAATCCCTTCTGGTAAAGTTCACCTAATGATGTTTTTTCCAGTTCTCAAACCCCATCCATCAGGATCGCCTCCCACGGTCAGTTTTTCAGACCAGCAGTCTCAGGTGGTGGTTGATTTTGGCACAAGTCTCCTTGCACAGTTCGTAATTCAATATTGTCTCTGATCTCTTCCTACACCAGAGAGATGGCAGAGATGTTGATGATGCCTTTAACCATACTGCGCTCTTTCTATGTGCAGAGCCTGCTGGTGTCACCAAATCCCAAGAGTGATATAATCCATTTGAGTTCTTGCATCTGCTTCCAAGTGGGCTTGACTTGCCCAAAGGCCATCATTGACTTAGTCAGTCTGTTTTCTTGTATTTCATGGTATTGTAGTGTCCAACTGAGCCCCTACTCAGATTTTGGCTTGTAGCACTCTGTAGTACATACAGTATCAAGCAGAGTCAACCAGTCCATGCTTTGAAACATCAAAGGACCTGCTTGGTGAAATGCTGTGGGTTGTTTTTTGGTTGGTTGGTTGGTTTTTTGTCTCAACAAAGGCCTGCCTGACTGGATGTTTTATCCCAGTCTGAACCAGAGTTAGTCTCTATCAGACATTCAGCTTAGCCTTCAGAAATTTTCAACTGCTCTCTTAGACATAAGTACTTTGATCCACTCTGTCTCCATTTTTTAACCTTATATTCAGAAGCTTATTGTTCAGATTGTTATACAAATACGGTTTATCAGAGATAAATTCCTAAAGTATTTATAATGCCATTTCACTTATCCTTCTTAGTTTGAACTGAAAACCTGCCTAAACACAATAGCATCAGAACCAGCTGTTGACAACTGCTATGAGGGCCATTTTCCTGCAGAGTAAAAGATTCCAGCATCCAGTGCCATGGCATTTTGGGGAGACTTCCAAATTAGATGAAGACTTTAAACTGTACCCATTTTTCACTCAGGGCTGTGACGGTCTGACAATTATAGTCAATGTCTCAAACATTCATTAAAGAACTTTGGTGGAGAAAACGGCCTCTGTAAA
>JANZLQ010000079.1:43678139-43698466 GCA_026212715.1 Elanus axillaris
TAACATGCTGCAAGGTTCATATTGATAAGTTCACTTGTATTTGGGCAAGGTTAGTTAGGCTGAATAAAAGTTGATTGCTATTTGAACTCCCCTGGTGTCATTTCACCTTAATTTTAACAAAGGAAATCCACGAACCTGAGTCGCTCCAAATTCGGGACGCGACAAGGGCATTTTACCATTTCATTTTGGACTTGGCAGCATATGTTACTTAGACCTTTGAAAACCAGCCAGGTGGGTCTCTAAATGCAACAAGTGGACATGCAAGAAGGAAAGACATGGTACTATGCTAAACAGGTGCTGAAGTAGCCCCAGTGCCTCCAAAAACATGTCAGCCTTTTTTTCCATTCCACCTGAGTGCCAGGCACCTTAACTGAGATGTGTGGCTCCCACACAGAAGTCTTCTCTGTACTTCCTTATTCTATTCCTTTACTTCTTATACTGCTTTTCTCTGGCAGAGTGGAGGAAAGGATAGTTCCTAATTTCTCTTTGAAAACACCCTGGAAAATAGCAATGCGACCCATAAGCAGATCTCATATCACTAAGCTCTTCTTCTTTTGATATGATTTAAAGTGTTTTCTATCTTTTAAAAATCATTATGCATACTGTTCCTACGACAACCGACCCAGATTCCTAATGAGCTTCCCTTGATACTACTACTACTACTACTACTACTATATGAATGAATAATAATTTCCTGTGGGTAGATTCCTGTTTCTCTGCTCTAATTCAAAGCCTGACCTGTCTGTCCTGGATTACATGCAGTGTGCCAGGAGCCTCCAGCTTTATGGAGTTTTCTTCTTGCTGAACCATTCCTCCCTCACTGGTTTGGAAATGGATTGGCAGCTCAGAGATGCTGCAGGAGCATGGAAAGCAGCCAGATGACAGCCATGTGCAGATGTCATTCAGGTTTGACATGAAAATGAATTCTAGTTGTGTGATCAAACATTTATGAATCTTAAGGGAAAATCAATATCTCTACAAGTGAAAGTTCCTGTGTGCCTGCATGATGACTGCTTTAAAGGTCTTGTGCACTACTAGGAAAGCTATGACTTCACTCTTTTATTTTGGTCTTGTATTTCACATAAGAACATGCAGTAACTTTGAAGAGTTTGAGCACCAATGTGATAAAGCAAATCCACACACTGTTCTATATAACGTACTTTAATGTCTCCTGATAAACTTGTTTAATCTCCCTCTATTCAATGATAACAGAATTAAAACTTCAATACATATACTTGCCTGAGAAAGATTATTTGGTTGCTGGGTTGTTGGTTTTTTTTGGTTGGCTGGGGTTTTTTTGGGGGGGAAGTTGGTGAAAGAAGCATAAAACATAAGCAAGACTTTTTAGAAATAAAATAAAATTAACCAGGAGAAACGTGATGAGGTTTAAAAATTTAAAAACTTACTAATTATCAAGTGGACCCTTGGACAGTGAATTACATCAAAATAAGGGTAGTCTCACAAGGAAGTTAATAAAAACATGGTTAGCCTAGAGGACCTAGTGTTGTACCTTTTTTCCTGCTTCTAAACCTGTGATGGTATGCTGAGCTTTTTTCCTATGAGACATTTATGAAACTTCGTGGATCTCTTACAATGTCTCTCAAGTGTTTGCTGCAACAACACCCCTGAGGTGGTTGGTCCCAAGAATGAGTTCTGTGCAGCTCTCAAAAAAATCCAGGTATTCTCCACGTGCTTTCTTGGTTTTGTTTTGTTTTGGTTTGGTTTTTTAAATGATTGGGTTTGTATGTTACATCTTGGAACATGCCTTTTTTCCTTCTTTAGGGACTTCATGGTGAATGGATATAAGTTTTGGTGTTTGCTGCACAGTTAGCAAGCTCCACTTTCCTAATTTAATCAACAACTTTGCAGCAATCTATATTTATTGCTGAATCCTGAATTACTTCAGAGATTATAACACGTTAATTTATGACTGGCACACAAATCAAGGCATCCAATGAAAATTTAGAAGTGGAATCCCTAGAATTAATTCACTAATTTTTACATCTATATGGTCTTAGGCAGTGCCGTTGTCTAAAACTAACCTATCCTTTTCTCAAAGCTTAGATTACACTTTTCTCAGGTCCCTTTAGAAATATTTTTGACATATGTTACTCTATAGTGCAACTTGGATTCCATATTTCAGAATATTTCACAACTTATGCAGATTTCCCATCATCACTACTGTCATAGTCACAGTGCTTTGTGGACACAGCTACAGTATGAAAAGTTAATGAAAAAGTACCATTGTTTCAAATATGTGTTCCTTTAAAGACTCTCATATTAAACCTTCTTGTTTGTAAATAAGATGATTTTTCTGAAAACATAGGCAGTAACTTTTAAAAAAATCCAGGAACTTTTTTCTCTTATTTGGCCTCTCACAATCACAATTTTTTTCCAAGTCTCAGCTGCCTTACAAATTGGTTGAGGCCTTTCTTCCATTACTGCACCAACTCTACAGAACTAAAAGAAGCTGAGAATAATTTTGGTCATAAAAAGGATACACTGTCAGTAGTTATTTTATTAGAAACATATGTCAAGTTACAAAAAAAAAAGTTCAAAAGATCTGCCAGACTGAAAGGCAACATCAGCAAGAACTCAGAAAGGGAAACTTCTGAAAAATTATGGTTTTGCCAATCCTTATGAAAGCAGCATATGACCCATCAATGTCACTGAAAACTAGGGGTGTCCAAATAACTGCAGAGCACTAACTGTGTACCTGTAACTGCTTGATAAATAACAAACACATCATCTTGGAGTGTTATTCATATTCCATTGCAATTCAGCATGAAATTAAATCAGTTTACTGCATACTAACAAGGAATATTTGAAGAATTTTTTGCTGCCTCTGCTTCATTCTATACTCTGCAAATCTGAAATAATATTCCCTACTGTATAAACCGAAATGGAATTGCCTTCTGGCTGCTGGCAGTGCTTTCCATCTGTGGAAGACCATATAGTGCAAGCTAAACTCTGTTGTGGTTTAGCTGGTAATGAACTTGTCTGTCTTGGGTTGTACTGAATGATTTTACCCTTTCCATCACTACTCTGGATTAAGCAAGTGTCAGTGGTTCTCTACCACTTCCATGACTTTTGCATGCACTATTTCAAAAGCATGACACCAATTTTATTGCACTCAAGATATACTTATGAACACACATCAGTGATTCCAGTTCTTCAACAACTTTTGTGCAAGTATAAATTAAACTAGCATCATCACAAAGAAATCTGGTTTCAGTAGTAGCTTTTTAGTATGAGGCACCACCACATCCAGACTTCTCTAGGTGTGTGGTAGTTCCTCATGCTCTCCATTCACATCACCTCAACCTGAAAACCCATGTATTTACTTGAAAGATTTTTCTTGTTGCTAAACTCTGAACAGTACCTTAATAATGCTTCCAACCTAGTGCTGTGTTTGAGAAATCTAAGCAAAGAATACTTTAAAAGCCAAATTTTTTACAAAACCTCTGAATAATAGATTATTATTAGGTAAAGGAGACATTATTTACCCTATATAGTCTAAGCCAACTCCAAATAGATTTTTACCTGAGATGCTCCAAGTGCTTAGGACTTGGTTCTTCATGATTGAAGTAAGAGTGTCTCTTACATGGAAATGAGTAGTTATATTTTTTTATAATTATCTTCAACCCTTGTCTTAGCTGGGTCCTTATCAGACTGGGAATAATTCCTTCTGGGTGACAGGATGCTATTACTACCAAGTATTTTGAAAACACTTGAATCTGACTGATGCTAGTATAGCCTCAGATCAGATGTGTTTTCCTGGAAAACAGGTAATAAGATTAATTTAACATGTCCACTTAACATGTATGCACCAGCTATATCCCCAATCTTTGTTGCGTTAAGCTCAAAATGATACAAATATCATCTGCAGCTACTGAAAGATTCTGTCTGACTTCATGACTACTAGAAGTGCATCCTTTCCCACAGTGCCCTGGTTCACTAGCGGCATGCTTAGTCTGAGCTGTTAAAAGGAAACATCTTTCATACATCCCTAGAACTTGGGGGTTTGTTTTTGACACTTGAGAAAGACATTTGCTACATATGCAAAGTAGCCTTTTCTACTTCAGCTTGAGAAAAAACATTACCTTCTGTCTATCTGAATGTAGCAAAAATAAGTACTTGAACACGAGGCCTCAGGAAACACTATTAAAGCAGTATGTTAAAAAATTAGTAGCACAATAATGCCTACTAAAACAGAAAACAAGAGTTCATGAACACTATTTGCCCTTTTGTTTCTGGAGCCTGATTTTTAGCTGCAACCCCACATCCAGGCTGTAAAGCACTAGGAGCTGCAGCTCTATATTCAGCATATTTGAAAAATAAGGCTGCAAACAGCTTCCTTGCGCTCAGTTTATTTGCTCTGAAATCCAGGGCTGCTCCTGCTGCTGCTGCTGTTCTTACTTCTTTTGAACAAATGCAGTTTAAGGAAAAAGTTCTAGGAATACATTAAATATATATTTCTTGAATGAGTTTAATAAATGAACTTAAGAGCAATTTTGACAGTAAATTCCTGGAAAGGTCTCTCAAAATCCTAACCAGTGAATGCTTAACTGCTTTTTCCTGGTTTATGTTTTTAGGTTAGGCTGAAAAAACAACAGACTAAAACCATTTCAAATTATGTTATTCAGAAAATATTACATAGTTAAAAAAAAAAATCCTTAGTGCAAACCAATAGACACTTTTTTTCCCCCCATCATTTATCAATATTTGCTCTCAGTATTTGGTTTTTGGCAAAATAAAATATAACCATCTAAACTTTTCTGAAGCAGAAAGTATTATCTGGTCGCTACCTCTTCTAGGTGTGAGGTGGGGTGGAATGAGTAAGAGGCATAGGAGCAACCTGAATTAAAATTTCATGGGAGAGCAATAACAAAAGGAGGAGGGAGAGAATCATGCAAAAAAATTTTTTTTCTCAAACCTAAGCATATCCTAGATTTTGCTTAGTTCTCAAACATCTGCTGACTAGCTGTTTCTTGGTAGTGAAAATTGCTTCCAAAAATCGATGCATTTTATTTTTCTATTATTTGAAAAAAGCAGGTCAGAAAAGTGAACATGTTAAACAAAATGGGTTTGCATTTTAAGACACATTATTTCCACTTTTTTTACTTCACATCTTTTATGTGGAAGGTTACAGAGGAAGGTGGATAATGCACAGGAAAAAATTAATTTAAAATCCTGTATTTATCCTTTAATCTCTTATTACTCATCATCATTCTATTTAAGAAATAACCTGTGAGTCACAGGACAAGGGATTTACTATTCAAAATACTGTACCTATATAATAAGATCACTGCAATCTAACCAATGAAATTGTACATCAACAGTGAGATGTATTTTAAGGGGCTGAAAGTACCAATAACAATCATTCACCATAAATGCATTGTTTGTTCAGCGTGAAAACTGAGGGATATCTTACATCTGCTAACGTATGCCATTAAGTATATCCATTAATACTGTATTTCAATGGCTAGCTAAAATAAAAGCTGTACTATAGGCTATCAGGAGCCAGATTTAAAAAAAAAATCCACTAAAATGAAACCCAAAGAAAAGCCCATTTGCATTCCATATGAAGACAGGATCAAAACATTTTAGTATTTTCTTCAAAATTATTGAAAAGATACTTACTTGTGTCTTTCAGAGACCAGCTGATTGTCCCTTGCCTATCTAGTTATTGTGATTTTCTTCTTCCCTTAACTCCTGTCATTATCTCTATTTGGAGTGTTTCCTCTTTGGTTAATTGTGAAATATTCACCAAGCCAGAAAAAGGCTGATACTAGAGTATCACTATACTCTGTTGACCAGAACAGCAATCTGCAATGCTGAAAATGCAATTTCAAGATCCTGCAGTAAATCAGGCAAAACAGAAACATCAGCTTGATCTCCTGCATCTATGGTGAACACTTCATCCATTAGCTGAACATTGACAGCTCTGGGGTTTCAGATCTCTGCTCTTCCTTTGACTAAAGCAGCCATTTATGAAAAGTGTTTTCTTAAACCTAGTGTAGTCAAAATAAAATTCAGTCTGGGTTTAAATTAACTGAAAATTTTTAGTCTGCCCAAAAGATATTTCATCAAAAAATTCCTAACCTACTTTATTGCTGTAGAGATATCTACTGATATGATAATGATAACAAGTAAACAGCTCTACGGTTTTAATTCTTGCTGGAATAAGTATCTGATTAGATGAGAAGGATTACTTTAAGTCTCAGACTTTAAACTGCAATTTGAATGTGTAAACACAGCTGTCTGATATGTCTCCCATGACTTATAATGGAAATGACGATACTCAGATGATACTATGTATTTTTTAAACATTAAAAATAGGAAGCTCCAAAGGCTCTCCTAGGAGGACTGTTAATGCAGGGCAACTTTGCTATAATGGAAAGAATATTACTCAGGGATCAGAAAGAGGAGACATAATGGTCAGAAATAACATAAGACTAAAATACAGAGGGGTTTCATTAGCAAAGAAAAGCTTTTAGCGTATGAAATACTTGTCAAGACAGTAAAAATGTCTGCTGCTTCCTACATTATCCATAACTCACTAAGGGGGGAGACCTGTTTGACTTGCATCTGTATCAGACAGGTAATTTAAAAAATGCCTCCCTTATAACAGAGTTACTGGTAAAGCTACATCATGAGCAACTGAATGTAAAAGTTGAGCCCATTCTAATTGTGCCCAGTATTTTAGCCTTACATAATCCTTCATCAGAGTAGTTGTCCCTTTTCCTTCCTTAGAGAAAACATAGCTGAACACATCTGAGAAAACCAAACCTAAAAATAAAGCAAACTGAGGAATTTGACATTTTATACTAAGGAAGGACGGGCATCCTTCATAATTACTGGCAGAGGGGTCTTACCTGAAGGAGTTCCTTGAATTAAAAAAATAATTCAGAACACCTCTACAACCAAGAGTAGCAAGTCCTAAGTGAACTAGCAATTTCAGACATTCAGCACCTTTATTCCCTGCTATTTTCTTCTTTTTTAACAGCTTTTCATTTCTTTACCACTTTCATTTGGAAAGTCTAACCAATTTGTAGGCTTTTCAGAGTCCTACTAGAACAGCAAAAGGCAAATAACTTCAAGCATGTTTCAGTATCATTTCCTGTCTTCCTTGCTGTTTCCACCACAGTGTCCTCTAACCTCTTCTTCACCCCTCTGTCATTACAGCTCACCTTCTCCCTCTCCTTTGGACGCCTCACTGTCTCAAAACACTCAAGCACCTTCAGTCAAATTTTCTGATTATAGGATTATAGATGGCAGATTTTAAAGCAGAAAACAAGGAATACAACCTAAGTCTTTGCATACAGCAGAAGAGACACGAGAAGCTTCATAGCATCTTGAGGGAGCTTTCAATAGCAGGCAGCAATAATCTGTAATTGAAACTTTGCATATATTCTTTAATAAAGGAAAAAGAACTTGGGACTGGAAAATCTCTAGCATACAACATTACAAGCAACCTCATACAGCAGTGGGGTTGAGAGTTTCAGACTTATGCTTCCCTAAACCTATACACCTCCCTAAAAATAGCCATGCTGACTCACACTATTTAGCCCAACATTCTTTTCTCATTGGGAGATTTGGAGACACCAGGAAGAGTGAGCATTTACGGGCTTTCCCATGAGTATCTTTCCATCCCCTATCTGTTGAGTTCAGCAGTCTTCTGAGCTGGAGATTATTTAACATGCCCTCTTTAAATATTTTATTCCTCTATGCTCTCTCATCTCTTCTTGAATCTATGGAAATTTCTAGCCAACACATTCTTTGGCAAAGACACCACCACACCCACTGTTCTATCACAAGTCAGTCTGGAACTTGGGAGCTGAGAGTTTGGCTTCCACAACTTCATTTGCTTCAACTACCTCCAGCTCAAGACTAGCTTTGCCCTTCTTACACCAATAAGCCTTTCTGACCCTGGCACTGTCCCATCCCTTAACCGTACCTTAAACACAGCATAACATTGTTATGCTCATGACAGCACCACCTCTTCCATAGTGAGGGGGTTAACCACTTCCATCCATGCCCAAAAAGTTAAGACTCAAAAGTCTAAATCTGCTCAGTTTTGCTGCAGAATGATGTTTTGAGGAATAAATATGTCTGCCAATATTTTACTTCTTACTAGCTTTTTTTTTTTTTTTACAGAGTCCACTAACTTGGTCTGTTTAAAGTAATAATTTTTTCCTGATCTTTTATACTTAAGATACCATTTCTCAGCTCACATCACAACCTTTATGGGAGCTGAGATTTTATACAACATTGGGTAAAATCAAAACAAATCTATACTATTTACCTGTTAGCTGCACCTGACCTGAAAAGTTAGAATATGAATGCAACACACATCCCTTTTTACAACCTATATATCAGCTTTGCACTCAGGAATGATAAAAGATTTTTATGTGACAGCAAAAACATAGTCTACATAATATACATTATTTTCAGTAGATATATCACAATATATTTAGTAAAAATGGGGTTCAATGTTACTATTAAACCCTTCAGAGAAACTCTCAGTTTTGAAAAACAAGTACAATGCCACAGAACTGTGTGTCTGAGTCTTATAAGAAATTAAAGAGTAGGTACTAGTACTTTGAATGCCTAGTGGGAGGGTAGATTATCTCTGCAATAGTGAGCCCTTCTGCTTTTTGTGTGCTGGTCACCTCACAGGCAATCAATGCCTAATGCATAAACTTACCACACTTTGATTTGTTGATCTACCTCAGTCAAGACACTAGACTTCATTCCCCATTTAATAATTTTTTGGACAGTTTCTTTTCTTCTTTTCTGCTTTGCAAACATGGATGCATCTTCTCCCTAACAACTCTAAAGCTTCTTTACTGTGTTTTTTAAATAACTCCTTACAGCTCTCCTCTTCCATGGTACCTGTGGTTGTCCCATTAATACCTTAGGTTTCCCTTTTTCCAAGAAATAATATATTCTTTTTCAATTTCACTTAATTATTTCATTCACTCACTTCATATTTTCACTCATTATTATAACTTCAATACATTTCACTTCACTTTCTGGGGTTTTGCGTGTGGCAGGATGTGGCAGTATGCTCCCCCCCAAAAAAAACCAACTCGGACCTGTATTTCCCATAATACTGATCCAAGTGAAACCACCAGTAGTGATTATAATAGATGCATTTGGTCATGATGGATGCACCTGGCTTGAAGCGGATTCAGGGGAGACAGATAACAATAAAATAGCCAAGGGCTCATTTGAACAATGTGCCCGCCTAACCATAGTGCTGGTCAATGCAAGCCAAATTTGGAAGAAACTAAGACCTGTAGTCAGTATATAAATATGACTGTAATTGAATTGTCTTACTCCATAAATTATCGACAGCCCAGGGCCCACTGACCTCTCCTGCATGGCAGCAGGCTGCACGCCAGGATCTCCCCTTGAGTAGGGACACCTCTCAAGGTTACTCCTCAATGCTGAGAGAATCCTTATCGTGTCAGATACTCAGTAAGTGAATTGGGAATGAGCATGCTGAAACTTTGAAATCTTAGCTAACTGATATCAAGGATTGACTGTGCACGCATAATCCTTTAGACATAAACAGTTAACCAAGACTGCGTACAGCCACACCTAGACTCCTCTCTGAGGAGTTTAGAACACAAGGGGGTCCATTCTGAACCTTGTGACTCAACGGGAGGGTCTCCCTGACAGTTTAGTGTGACCCTGTCCTCTATGCAGTAAATTATCAAGTGTACCTTGCCATGAAATCTTGTTAAACCACTGTTGCATTTATTATCAAACTTTGTTAAATTGCTGGTTTATATCAATAAACATACTGCTACTTCTCTCTTAATAGTGAAGTGCATCACTCCATCCATGACAGAGGGTGGAAATGACAACCTGTTGGAATGTATTTGAATGGCTAATATCAAGATCTGTGAATGACAATTTTAGGCATAACTTAATACAAACACAACAAACTAAAGAAGAGGAAGGTAGGAAAGGCCATACTGCAATAGAGCTGAAAAAAAAAAAAAAAAGAAATAGAAAGAAAACCAAATAAGTGGGGAAGAAAGTCAGGAAATGCAAAAAGAAAGAAGCAAAACAAGGCATAACACCAAAGCCCCTATTCCCATATATTGTTAATTCTCCTATCAAGTCTGCTTGCCTGCCAGAAAGAATAAATCCCATTGTGGTCCAGAAGACAGGGCACAATTAATCTTTACACACTCAGAGCTCAATGCAGAGAGGAAAGCTCATAGTCCTGTTTTAGTTTTCCATGTCAGCACTGCATTAAAGCCCATCCTTCCTGCCATACAGATTTGGTCACTGTAGCAGAGCAGAACAATTCATTAGAGATGGAAAGAGCCAGTATTGTACAATCCAAGTAAGTTTGCGATCACTAGCAAAATTGATTCATAATGAGGTATGACAGAGTCACTAAACTTTGAAACTCAAACTCATATATAAATGAAAGTAGGGAAAAATTAATAAAGAAAAACCAAGGGATTTTGTTTTCAGCACAAATATCAATAACAAGAGGATGCATAACAGCAGTTCTAATTGCAAAACTGCAGCTTTCAGTGCTGTATTTACTTACTATAAACATTATACTGTAATCACTTTGGGGGAGCAACCCATGGGTACATGGATCAAAAGGATTACAAAAGTTCATCCTAAATTTACAATAAGGACAATTATCCATGAAATGTACTCCAAAAAAAAGGTAGCTTTGCACTGATCTGAAAAGTCATTTTTTGGATCTCTGAACACTCTCCAGAGTATCAAGAATGTTTTCTAGCTCAAAGTATTATTGTACATCAGGAGAAAGACAGGTGAACAGTCTAATTGTATCCACCCAATTAACAGGGAGATAAGAATAGTGTTCCAATTCTTGCCTAGAAGCTTCTCAGCTCTTCTCCACTATCATGGACTTTTTCTAGTAATCTGCTTGTATATATTTCACCTTGCATTTAATTTGCAAATAGAATGCAAAAGTGACCTGAAATGTTCTGACTATCCTGGTAACAGTGATACTTGGGGAACACATACAGATGCTCACACCACTTTCATCCCATGCCCAGCTTTTCCTTAGACAAAGCATCACTTTATTTTGAGACTGCCAAAATCCTTCACTTAGTGGTCTGTCACTCAAAATTTATTTGTAGAATGCCACAAACATCCTGCTGGCACAAAAGCAAACACCTACCAAGTGGAAACTTGTGGCTGGCTGTGAATGCAATCTTTGTCTCCAGTAATTCTCTTAAAAAGGTGAAGCAAATGATTTTCTAAGCTGATCACAAATTGGGGTACATCTGTCATTCAGCTGAACGTATAATAAAGGAGTGTGTATCTACCCACTGAGATCCTGACAGAGTTTCTTGATTCACGAGAGAAGCTCTGTAGAGCAAAGTTCAGAGCGTACCATGTTTCTGTGAAGACTGTAGACGGGATTCATCTCTGCATTGCATCATTTCCCTTCTCCCACTGAAAAAGATGTACACCTCATATAGCACCATTAAGTCAGTAAAGTACGATTAACTCAGAACCTTAATACCCATAAATATGTTCAGTGGACAGGGTCACTGTATCACACTAGTCCTATGTTATTTTAGGAGTTGGGAGAGAAACGCGTTTAAGGACTATACAGAAGTCATGCTGGGGAAATCAGGCTTTACTGATGTGCCCTGTCTAAAGTCTGAGATGAAATTAATTCTATTATAAAAAAGCTTCTGTATGGTACTTCCTATATTTTCTCAATTTTCTCCTAGATAACTAATATTGCCCTACTGTTCTAGCTGGAAATAGAATAAAAATAATTTTATAATGACTAGCAGAACAATATGAAAAAGGAATTTCATTTATGTGATGTAAAAGGGATGCTTTGGGTGTTTGTTTTTCTTTTTTAAATCCACAGCCTTTTTCTCACCCACACCGCCAGTACTTTAATCTCAAATAAAAGTTCAGAACAGCATGCCATCTGAGGGATCCTGAGAATGCTAGAAAAGCCTGAGTGTGATTTTTTAACAGTAATTTATAAAACATTAATAGCCTACTGTGCATCATCTCATTCCTGCATTGCAATAGTATCCATTCAAACTCAAATTCTTATGCTGTCCAAATTGTTTCTTCTAAACAAATGGTACTGAAATTACTGAGGATTATCTTTTGTTTAGCTTAGAATTTCTCTCCATCCACATAATTTTAAAAAATTTATTCAGGCTGGGTTTCTAAAAAAGGATTATTTTTATTGTCTTCTAAAGTTACATTTTCTATCCATGAAAGCATAATATATGTTGAGTAACAGTATCTGTAAAAGCGATTGTTCCACCTAAAAGTGTGTCTACAGGTGCTTGACTTTTGTTCTACAAACTATTTCACCACTTCTCTGCCCTGTGGATTGATGCAGGGTTTCAAGCAACACAAGACACCTGACTACAGTTTATCCTCCCAGTGTTGAATGTGAATGTGATACTCACAGCAGAAGTAGTGCTCAGACTCTCTCAGTACATAGCAGGGTCTGGTCCTACTGCATCATGGGTACAGTGGCTTTCCTCAACACAAACCTATTGCTTATGAACCAACTCCCATAAAAACATGAGAAGTAAACACGTCATGCCAGTGAATAAACACCTTGGCTAATAAAGTTGAATCCCATCTAGAGGGAAAAGTGGGCAATGATAGTAAGGTTAAGTGCAACTAAATGAAATCAACGAGCATTGCACAAATACCTTGCTGTGCAGATAGAATCATACTGGGTCTATAAATGTCAGAAAGGGTCATTCAATTCAATCTCCTGTGTGGATAAACAGCAGCACTTTCCTGAATGGATCAGCACTGCATGGAAATCCATATATTACAAAACCCATCTAATTCTGATTGAAAAATTGACAGCAAACTGTAGCTTCTAGCAACTCTTATCTTTTGCAATGGACAGTGCTGTGGTTGTTGCAAGCATGTACTTTTTTTAGATTAAAACTTGCTGTCTTCCATCCATGACTCCTGGTATTGCCTGTTAGAATGTAATGTCATCTTACCAAGCGTGTGCTGACACCAATGAAATCACCTCCTAACTTCCCTCTTTGAGGAGTGACTGGACTGAGCTTTCTGACATGACTGCATGGGTATAACAACTCCCTGGTCTTTAGCATCACTCTGTGTTCTAGCATGGGGGAAAAAAAGTCCTCCACAAGAAACAATACCTATTTTTGACATGTTATTTTAGTTCTTAGTTGAGTTGGTACAGTGTTTGCATGCATATATCACTCTTACAACATTAGTTCTGGCTCCTCTATTTTTAACTGCATTATAAATGCATAAAACCTGCACTGCAGTTAAATTAAGGAATCAGAAAGCTAAGTGCTCAATGGAAACAGACATTTCCCCAACCTCATGAGAGCAACTATTCAAAACAGTCTGTATGAAGTAAATTCTGTCACTGGTTTTGAAAGCATTTACCCGTGAATCCTGACAGTTGCCAATACTGAAGCAAAGCTTCAGCACACATCCTTGAAGCATCATACAAACATCACCTTTTCAGTATTGCAACAAAATGTATTTATGTGACAAAAAAGTCTATACATGTCTGGAATGCATCAAACATATGAAATTGCTAAAAAAAAAGGCAGCCAATGCTTGCAAAGAATCATGTAAAAAACCAACCAGCTCAAGGCACCTGTAAGCTTCACTGTGGAACTGTAAGGAGCACTAAAGCCAGGCCTTACATATTAAAGTAAAAGCTCTTTGGAAGAGGGATTGTGCTTTTCTGACCCTAAGCACTGTCACACAAAGCCCTTCAACATCTGACGGTCATTACTATAAAGTAACAACACTGACCCAGGCTGCTTAGCTTACATTTTTAGGCCCTGGTCCTAAATGCATCTAAGAAAGCGTTTTGATTTCAGAGAGGAAACACCTTTCTGCAAACAGACACTCTCTTAATGGCCAGCAAGTTTAAGTCTCCTATAGCTTTACTCACACAGGTTTTGTGTAAAGATGCTTTCAGTGAATTTAAAACAGAGTAAGACATTAAACAGAGGAAGTCTTCGAATGCAGTAGGAGAGTTGCCTAGCAAGATACTCATCTGAGTATGTTTCAATGCCTTTCTCTTTAAAAAGACCTTTTGATATATGGAATACAACCTAGTTGAATGGATAACGTGCAATCGTTTCTGAGTGTGGCTTGTCTGGGTTTTTTTACCATCATGATGTCACTCAATTTCAAGCCATACTAAACTTGAAAGACTAATGCAAACTGATACACTTCCCTCTTTGCATATTTTAAAGAGAAACTTAATTCCCTAGTTTCTCAATTATTAGTTAGCAGATAAAGATCATGGATTTTTTATCTCTGAAAGGCAGTAGAAAATAATAAGTAATCATTCTCACATAACTTACATTACAGCAATAGTTGGATCTTTGTATATCACAGATACTGTTAAAAATCTGGCAGAACAGTTTTTGTGTGTCGCATTTGTTTAGCAAAAAGTATTTCTTATTCTGTTTTAATATGGCAGCACCTGTCAGTTATGACTGACATGAAGAAATATTTCAAGGTTATAACAGCAAACATGATAAAATCAAATTTGATGGAATACATTCAGGGTGTCTTGTTATGAGTTAGTGCTTGAGAACATGGCAGAACAGTAAAGGTTGCTTGAAAGCTCCCTACCTCCACTGCTTTCTAGAGTATAATTCAGTATGGCAACACACTGGGTTCATAAAGACACTGATTTGCTGCAGTCCTGTGTGCAGCACATCAAACAGCACAATAATAAATGAAACCAGGGACTACACATAAAGAAGTTACTGCAATAAAGCTATTTTTCTGACCTTTAAACATCATATCTTACACAATGATTTGAGCCGCATTTCTTTTCTTTTTCCTTTTTTGATATGGAGCTCTTAATTAACTCCTTTTAATGAAAACAGAAATGTTCATTTTTATTTATAAATTTCCTATGATTCATCCTTTCCATTGTCAGATCGCATTAAAAATCCTTATGCTTCCTAATCCTACAAAGTAGATGGGAATTCATTTTTACTTAAAGGTTTCCTGAAGGAGTAAGAGTATGCTTTACATACTTAAAATTTTCTTAAAACTCTTAGAAAGCAGGAAAGTTCAGGAAGGCTAAGTCCATCTTTTAAAGCCCCAGCTTTTAAATATAGCTGGTCTTTTTCCTCACATATGACTTCTGTATTTCTCTTTATGGCAAAATAGTAGAGCAGTTGTAGAATAGCTGGGAAAAAAGAAGTGTATGTACAGCAGGAAATGGACTTTCACAGACAATTCAAATATGGAGTAAGTGCAATTCACTGACTAAAAGCTTTGTCTCAACAAAAGCATTATTTTTCCATTGTGCTTAACAGTTTGTTTGCTAGTTAGTAATAATAAAGCAGAACAGTTAAAATTCTGGCCCCTTCTGAGTTTATTTGGAAAGTCAGCATTTCTTCCTGAAATCTTAATTCAATCTCCAAAAAAGAAACCTACCATCTAAAATTGGCAGTGAAACAAATACGGACAATTTTATTGGATACAAACAAGCATTTTAGAAATATGGGAAGGAACAGAAAAAATAGCAGGCTGAAATTACCTGTGCTGAAGAGTCATGAGCAGTAGAAAAAGAGGTTGTTATTGAGAGCTCACATCACTCTAAAGGCACCTTGATAATGTCAAAGCAAGAAACAGGAACACCTTGGACTTCAGAGCAAAGGCTCTTTGCTGCACACAGTACCTGCCACAATGGGAACAGAGACCTCGAGTATGACAGCAGTGCAGCCAGGAGGAGTGGGAGAACAAGAACTGGAAGATTCAGCAGGGTAAGTAATTCTTGGTGATTGCCCAGTGCAACACTACCTGTGACTATTCCTGCAGAGAGGTCTGCGCGCAGGGATAGAAGCCACAGCTGGCACTGGAGGGGCAGCTACTGGGCATGAAAAAATGGAACACAGAAAGAAAAGTTAGGAGTCCTTCCCTCCACAGAGGAAATTGCCAGGTCATGGTACAAAATGCTTCACAATGAAGACAGCAAACAGCCTGAAATAAAGTAAATCACTTTAGATCTAATATGAGATTGGATTAGCAAAGTCTTGTTCCATTATTTTTAAACTGGAAGTGCTGTAGATACTACACACTGTATAAATTATTGGACTAAGTCACTGCAATCTTATCATTGTGACTACAATGATCAGTGACTGAACTGCTGATGCAGTCTGTTCATTTAACCTTTAATTAATTAATGCACTCAATTTATTGAAACTTTTTTACTTGAAAGTGTTCCATCGAGGCTTCATAATATTCCTCTGGTTTCCTCAGGTATTCCCAATTATGTTTGCTGTTCAAACATGAAGAGATGCACTTGACAGATTCATACCTTTCCCATTAAGTATACTGATGTATTCTTGTCAGTAATATAAGGTTAAATGCATCCCTCTGCTTCTAGATCTAACATGCAAGTCATTGCAGAATACGTTGCACTTTAACTCTTAGACAAAGGAAGTCAAGGCGGTTATTCCTCTGTGGAAAAAATACCTGGTTTCCAGAACGAGGGGTGTGATCACGGGTTAAAGTGTATCTCACTAAGTAGCCAAAAGGAGTTTGGGTTTTTGTTGTTTTTTAAAGGCAGCTGATCAGCACCAAGGTCTTATGCTAGACTTCCAGGACACAAAGATAGGGTGAGGGTTTTTTTTCCAGTTATTTTGAATTCTGTAACACTGGCTACCTTACTGCACCATATATACAGGTAGAACTGAAGACACTTGACACAATGATGTAAGCTAAAACTTATCAAGTGTTTGGGGCTTACTCAAGTATAAAAAAGCTAATGGAATACAGATCTGTGCCAATTTACAGCAGTCTGTAAGCTTTATATCTGCTTCTATTAATTCATTTTGTGTGTAAAAAAAGTCTCCAAAAGCAAACTGCATATGACACTTTTTACATTGTTACTTAACTAGGACAAATACCCACCTTTAGTAGATATCAACACGAACTTCACAAGAAGATTAATTTCACACTGGAAATGAAATTTATTAATATCATGGAGACATTTTAAGTACACTTAAAACAATGTCTGTGTGAAGGTAAGTGATAAGTTGAACTTCTTTCTTTGGAGGAAGAGGTCTTTACACTCCCCTGCAGGTAAATGAAGTAAATACAGATGCATAACCAATAGATTCTGTGACTTTTAATTTTAAAAAGCTATACTGAATTTAGCACTGCTGCCCATGGGGCTTGTTAAAATCTGTGTGAAGACCTAAGCACTATCTTCTCCTATCTCAATGGGCTTTAAAATTGCTCTGATGTAATATTAAGCAACCAATAAAATGGTATTTTAACAAGAACATATTATAAAAATAGCTCTGCAAGCAGAGCTGATCTTTGAGATAAAAGCAGTGCACACTGTTCTTGTACACCTTTGTTGGGAGTCACAGCCGATCAGCATAATGGCCTGCACTCATGGGTCTCCAAGAGAAGCCCCAGTGGCTATCTGCCTCCAATTTGGGGGAAGCAGAAGCACTTGTAAAACTGCCCTTGCAGCACAAGATGCCCAGGAAGGATCCCTTGTGTAATATGGCAAATCTCCATCCAGCTCTGCATAAGCTTAATTTACGGTCAAACATACAAGCTAGCAGCTTAGATTAGCAGGGAAACCTGGGCAAGGGAGGAAGATGCCTTGCTGCCTCTCGAGGGAGGAAGGAGCTGGCATAGCCTCCCTCCCCACCCTCTGCACAGACAGGCTTTGCTTGCAGATGCCAAGGATGCCAACCATCTCCCACTGCAGGTGACTCACATTTGGCACTGACGGCACACCTACCCACACAGATAGGGCAAAATGTCCCACCCAGAGCTGGAGGCAGGAGATTTCATCTCTCTGGGCAGCTGGGGCCATGGGAGGGAGGCTTTGGAGTCTTGCTACCCTGGTCAGCCTGTTGGTGTCAGGCCAGAGGTGAGCTTGCAGCAGATCAGGGAAGTGAAAAGAGTGAAGACAAGTGAAGAAAAAAAATGAGAAGACACTCACCCTGGAAAAACCCTAGATGCTTCAACAAAACCACACTCTCAGTGGTTTATGAAACACTTCTGTTGCTGAAAGGTTATACTTGTATAAGAGCTTAAGCCTTCTTACCTGTCTCAGTACTAAAAGAAGTTTTATTACACTTACTGTGCTACATAAATGCCAAATAAGCAAGTATACAGATGCTTTTCAAGACCATACTATGCACAGTACACTGCATACTCTTTTCAGTAAACCTGAAATTTCTCTGAGGAGGCTGAAAGAATTCTTCAGACCACAATATCCCTAACCCTCACAGAAACTGCAGCACTCCTCAAGACTATTGTACAACTACTGAAATGTACATCTTCCCAGTTCTCTTTTGAGTGTTATCTTTCTGGACTTCATTAAAGAACTAAAATTCAGACATCCATATCAGTTTTTTGTCTGCAAAAAGAACATAGGCTTTTAGAGGCACTGTAGCATTAAATGAAGCATTCAAAATAATCTGCTTTGGGTAAATCAGTTTATTAAAAAGCCTTGTACCTGAAAACAATTAAAAGATGCCATCCAGTGGCTGAAGGCAGCACGGAGTCAATATAAAAACTGGGAGTAGGATTCAACTACAATGACATCTAGTGGTGTAAGATACCAAACCAGTAGAACAAGTTTCAAAAACAACTAAAAAAGAATGTTTTAATAATGTTACTTTTAAATCTAACTCAAAAACAAGTTAATCGACCGTATGACTTAAAATACATCTTGCTAATTCTGTGGTATCATTTTTTTAATTTAAAAACATGGCATAGCACATCATCCAGTATTATTAGTAATTTTGAACATCTATTATTCACAAAAATTATTTAAAAGCAAAAATAATAAAGAAATTATAAATACACTTCTACTAACCCAATGTCTTTTAAATTAGTATTGCTTGTAAAGCTAAGTGCCATACAAGCCATTTAAAGGTAATGTACTTGGTTCATGAATCCTATGGGTTTTAGACCAAAAGCATTATTGTAGAATGCAAGTTACAGGAGGCTTTAGAATCCCTATAAAAAATACTCTGTGGGTTGGTATATTGGATAAATTACATTTCTGCAGAGTCATATTATTTTCCTATCTAACATAGCAAAATAGCTGGACACTCATCACAATTCTGTTGTATTAATAAGAGTGAGTAGTCTCATTAATGAAGTTTAAAACAGCCATTGTACATTGCTTGCAATTGATTATATTAAAATAAGTATTCAGTAAATGGGGGCAGCTGTTTCATTTTATTTCTTGCATATTAATTCTTTTGTTGCATATCTTTGATTCTGGTTTCTGAAAAAAGCCTTAAAAGGGAAGAGATCAGGCTAAGTTGATACAATGCAGGTATTGCAGATTCCAAGAATACCATGCTCAAAGAAGGCTCCCCGGATGTGGGGAAGGAGGGAAAGGAGAAAAAATTTTTTTAAAAAGCTCCATCAGGAGACAGGAATTAGATCCCCGTTACTTCATGTGACAAATATCAATATCAATTACATTGTATGCCAGTACAAAAAAGACCTTGCAGATACTCATCCTAGAGAAACAAAGAATGAGGGCTTCCATTTTGAAAAATCTTTAGTGAAGTACCAAGGTACTTTGAAAAGCATTATTCAGTTAAGAGAAATATTAACTGAAGGAGAAAGTGCTAGCTCCTGTGTTTGCTTTTAGGTTTTACATATTTTGTACAAACTACACACACATGTTGTAGCAACCACTATATGTCTCTGAACAGAACATCTGGTTCAACATCAGCAAGAATTATAGTGTTGGTTCAACACATTATGCAGCTGAAGTGCTGTGCAAATAAAGGAGTAGATTGTAATGAGGAAGGCTATGCTTTCTTGCTTAAAGACGTGGCATCACTGGCAGCAATCTCTAGTCACCCAGTGCTGAAAAGACCCAGACTTCAGCTCTGCAGATGCAGTGAATCTCATTTTGAAATATGGGAGTTGAAAGCAACAGCAGTTGATTTATGAACCAAGCCCTGCAGGAGTCATGCAGTTCCAGACCTAGGTGTAACCTTGTAAAAGCATAGGAATAAGAACATTATCTTGTTAAAAAATAATAAGATAAACAGACTAGAGAATAACAGATAACCAATCAGTCATTGATGTTCACTCTGAAAGAATAGTACTCATACACATACACACATTTTTTCCATTTGAATTTAGTCTAGGACAAACTGAATATATAATAAATGCAGGAAATACAGAAAACAAAAACAACCCAAACAACCAAAACCCCAAAAAACAATGGAGACAAAGATCAGAGTAAGAACAAAGCAGTAGCAGGGGTGGGGAGGATGAAAAAAAAAAAAAAGGCG
>JANZLQ010000079.1:43698566-43719124 GCA_026212715.1 Elanus axillaris
GCGGGGGAAGGGATATAGTTTTTAACACAAACACAGCATCTCATACAATTAGGATATACTGTTTGGCCAACCCTAACTACTTCGTATCAAACAATAGCTCCATTATAGTAACGGGTTTTTGTTTAGTTAAACTTTAGCTAGCTTAAACATACAGAGTTCTATACATCCTGTATTATAGGAATTTTGAATCTATATTATTCAAATAAATCAATCACTATTGTAGAAAAACAATCCCATAAAAATATGGTCCTTTTGTAAGGGGTCACCTTTAATATAAGTGCTTAATTACAGGACTTGAGAATCTGTGTGTCTAACTGGAAGTGCACCCTGCAGCAGGATTTCACAGGTAAAAAATTCTTAGCTATATTAAACAGGTTAAATGCGTACAATGGTTGCTAAAGGAACGTCATGCCAGACCCCATCCATCATCTAAAAGCACTTGCGTGGGCCAGTCTTTGAGTGTGGAAGTTGCTCCAGTCTGTCAGAGCTACATTTATTAATAAAAGGTCAAACTATATGTAAATAAGATGGTTATCTGAACATCAGCTGTGCCATATGGTTTCCTGACTGTATTGAGAAACACTAAAGACAGCAGAGGTGACTATTATTTATATTAAACTATTTATCTTTTTATTTAAAGAAATGTTCAAGCCTAGTTGGAATTAATTTAAATAAATTTTTCTTAGAATTTAAAGTCATAGTAGTGCGACAAATTAATGTTGTCACATTTGGGTTCATAATTTTTTGGTTTTCTTTACACCAAACCAAGTGTACTATATTTTTTCCAAAGAACTATGAATTTGTCTGTACTCTCGAGTCCATCCTCTAACAGCCCAGAGAGCACACACGGTAACTTTGAGTTCATTTACTGCAAACTATTCACTAAGAAAAACTCCCACTTTTCTATGAAAAAATACTTTTAAAAAATAGTTTTATATAAAAAGTAGTTTCTAAACTTGTTACATTAAACTGTTAAACTGGGACATTTGGCGTCATCTGGACTATTTTTCCAATCTTTTTCACTCCAAATGTTAATTTTACCAGAATGTGATGCATTGTTATTTTCAAGGGAAAATGTAAAATTGGCAAAATATTTCCAAAGTTGTTCTGACTAGCTCCACTCCTGAACTCCAGTTTGAGTCTCAAAGTACGTTAAATGTATTTACAACATGAAGAAGCTTCATTTCATTTCTGTAGTTGTGAATTTGGAAGTTAAAATACCAAGAAAATTGATATAGTAAGAATAATTTAGTACTACTGATAGTTCTAAATATATTCCTGTACAATAAATTGTAGTACTTGTATAATTTTCCTTAAGTAAATATTAGGTGCCTTCTTAAAATCTTCCACTATGTAGTGTTGTTACCCAGCTATCCACAGTTCCACAATTCATTAACAGGCAAAGATATTTTTGCCACAAAGTGTAACACACAGACAATGCATTAGAAAGGGCTAAGTATGTGAGGGCGTAAATATAATAAAAATGTTGGGAAAAGTTTAGCAGAGAGAGTGGGTGTATTTTTTGCTTACCAAGGCTTAGAATAGGCAGATAAAATCTGGTTGTGAAGCATTTTGACAAAAAGCAAAATTCAATTTGCATGATAACAGAACAAGTTGTTCTTTCTGCCTAACATGCAACACCCACCCAAGTCTCTCATATGCAAATTGAGTGTGCATATAACTTCAGTATGAATTAAGAAAAAGCTGACTTTGAATTTTCTTTATGCAAAGGCTAGAAAAGGTTATGCCTCAATTCCACATTTTTTTGTATTACTGCTTTTTCTGCGAAATATTATTCACAGTAATCATTCATCTTGTGATTTCTTTGGAAAAAATATCTTGGGTATTGAATGGAATTGGTAATTATGTTGCTGAAATGTTTTAAAAGCAACAGCAGAATAAAAAAACCTTTAAGACACACACACACAAAAAATTCTCATGAGTAACATAGGAAAGTAGCCTGAAGGATCTAGCTTCTAATCGCAACTTCAACTTTTTAAAAGAACACAACTACATAGTGTCAAATGGTGCTTAAGTTTTTATATGCAGACAAAAAATGAGAAAGCAATTATTTGCACTGTATAATACCTTTATGAAGATTATAAAGATTATTTCACCAGTGTATTAAGAGACATTGTTACAAATGTTTAGGAATCAGAATAAAAGCATTTGCATTACACTGTAGGAAACGATTTTGAAAATCACATTTGACATAGATATGTTTTTCAGGATCCACTAAAAGATTATTATTATCATATGACCATAAGATCTTGAGGAGAGATACTGATTGAGTGAATATTTGAATGTTCAATTTTATGACTGTCATTCTTTAACCCCAACTGGCAACTAAGCACCATGCAGCAGCTTGCACCCTGCCCCCGCCCCCACCCGGGACAGGAGAGAAAATAGAAAAAAACCAGTAAAACTCATGGGTTGAGATAAAGACAGTTTAATAAGACAGAAAAGGAAGAAGATAATGATAATAATAATAATAAAAATAATAAAATTACAACAATAATAATAATTAAAAAATAATACACAGAACAAGTGATGCACAGTGCAATTGCTCACCACTTGTCAACTGATGCCCAGGTAGTTCCCAAGCAGCGATCCCCCCAGGGCCAACTCCCCCCAGTTATTTCCTGAATGTGACATCCCATAGTCTGGAATACCCCTTTGGCCAGTTTGGGTCAGCTGCCCTGGCTCTGTCCCCTCTCAACTTCTTGTGCCCCTCCAGCCTTCTTGCTGGCTGGGCACAAGAAGCTGAAAAATCCTTCACTTAGTCTGAGCACTACTTGGCAACAACTGAAAACATCAGAGTGTTATCAACATTCTTGCTATACGAAATCCAAGACATATCACTATGCCAGCTACTAGAAAGAAAATTAACTCTATCCCAGCCAAAACGAGGACAATGACTAAATACCAGTGGGTGTTTGACAAAATGTTATAGATTTCTATGCAATACAGTAATGTGTGTATGCTGCAGGCAATACAACTGTGTTGCAGGCAATCCATGCGACTGTGACCAGTGAATTCACTTTTAAAGGAAGAATTGGTATTTTGAATAGCCTTAGTCAAATTTTCTTCTACATTTCCTAAGCTACTATGTGTTGTTGCTAAACAGGTGTTTCTCTGGTAATGTTTCAGTTGCTGCTAAAGTGATCCTTACACACATTTTTAGTTTTATAGGAAATCTAGTTGCTAATGTCAATGTCCCAAAATATTAAAAAAAAAAAGCTGCTGCATAAGTTAATAGAAGTTAATAGAACTAGCACTTACAAAAAGTTGCATTTACAAAAAAGCAGAGTCTAAAACCATACATCTTAATGCAATACTGGTTACCTAATCAAGAACATGCTATGTTGAGTGAATCGTGATGGCATTAAAGATTTGGGTATCTTTCAGTGTTTTCATTTTCCCTACTCTCAGCACTATTCTGTCATAGTTCAGAAAAATTAAAAAGTCTTCTATATTCACTTCCCTCATCTCAGTAAACCTATTTTCTTGAGCATGGCCTCTGCCAACTGTAAAAAATAGTTAGCAGTTCTTAAGCAGTCTAAATTATCCTTCAACCTTAGTCTAAAAGCAACAGAGAGGCATATGTGACACAAGCACATAAAGGATATTAATACTTAGAAACATCTTAGAAGCTGCTGTTGCAACAAAAATGTTGTATTGCACCCATAGAAATATTATTTACAGAATAGTCATATGAGTCAGACATTCAGAGTTTTGTACATGCCAAATCTTGCAGGAAACCTAGGTGCATTTTCTGACGCTGATACTTCAACCTAGTTCAACCTCACTGTAAAAGTTTAGGATAACAGAAATAAAATGCATTATCTCTACATTTATACTGGATGAGACACAAAAAAGATTTAAAAAAATGGAAAAGCAGACAAGTGACACACTTTGCTAGTGCCATACAGGCTATTTCCCAGCCAGAATAAAAAGAGAAATACAGGGACCTCTTTTCAGCACATGGCTTCAGTTTCATGGGGGAAGAGGAGAAAAAGGGGGAATGAGAAGCAACTACAGTAAGAGTCTTGTGGAAAACAAACAAACAAACAAATGACCCCCACAATCCATGTCTAATTTCCACTTCCCCAAAAGCCCACCACCATCCAATCAGAAATCCAGTATGCTCAGGCATCAAATATTTGTTGCTTGCTAGGTTCAGTTTACCATATGTCTTTCACAGTAACTTAGCTGCTTACTTATCAGCAGACGCTCAAGATCTAGCAGGGGACATTGCACAAATGAAAGTATCTTTGTGGAAGGTAGTAAGAGGTTGGCAAAAGAAAAAAAGTTGTTGAAATTTATCGAAATAGTGGTAATAATCCAGGGACAAAAAAGACCAATGTTTAAGGCAGAAGGGTTCATTTTCAAAAATGTGCATGACTCTTAGACATGCAGAAATATCCCTACAAAAATAGGTACTGAATTTAACATAGAATGGAATTAATTAATGTACTTATAATAATTAATCTTTTCATTTTTTAACAGCATATAGTTTTATGATTCAATTACTGTTTGGATGGGTAGTACTAAAAACAATAAATAATGGAGACTGCAAAAGGAAAAGAATCACTGAGTAAACATGGACATACTTTTTTCCCAGGAAAAAAGTATCATTGCTCCTTGTGTTTCCACTCCAAGGAAATTCTTCAGAAAGTTCCCCTGGCTATAAAGAAAGAAATCTGTATACAAGCAGTTAAGAACTCTTCCTTCTTTTAGTTTCTACCAATTGCTTATTCTGTATTTGATAATATGTTTCTTGAGCAACATAAGAAGATTAGTAAGACACAGGGAAAACAATGCAAGCATTGTATGAGAACACTGATTCATCAATGCCTTTTTTAAATCTTGGAATTAGAGGAATACTATCATTTCAGAGTGTGCTCAACAATTAAAACTGTAATAGCAAAGAAGACCTTTGATACAGCCATACCATAACATACACTTCGTTTTTAAGCACCGATTATATTTCTTTCTTTTCATAGGTAAGAATTATTAATATCATTCAAAATAACTACTAAAAGCTAAGTGCTGATTATGCTTCTGAAGCATTTTCTAAAGCTAATGAAATTTCCTTCTTCTGAAAAAGGAGGAGAGGAAGAAATGTTTCCAAGCCTTAGCTTATTCTTATATTGGACTATACCTAAAGATAGGTTTGCCTCATATGGTTTGAGCAGGCAGCTGGACTAGACAACCTCCTGAAGTCACTGTCAATCTTAATTATCCTATGATCCTATCCTACAATCACATGTATTTATTGGATGATTATCAGTAAAGTTTCTGTGCCTCTCTGTTCATATTCCTCTTACAGTAAGTGCTTAAAGAAATAAAAAAGAAAATTTAAAATAATGGCTTGGGGATCTTAAAACTTCATAATAAGGTTGTGGTTATGTAATAATAAGGTGGTTGTTGTGCAACTCATTTTTAGCACTAGGCAAAAGTATATTTTCAATTTCTTCATCTCTTTGCACTAGGATTTTTTCTTAAGTGATAAAATAAAATAAGTAGAGCTGTCCAGAAATAAAGATTATTCACTGTAGCTAACCTTCCTAGCCATAAAATATACTTTCTATGGGTGTTTGTGTCTCAACTACTATGGTCATTTTAAATGGATGAAAGCAGTTGCTGCTATTATAATCTGTGACTACCTCGTCCTAAGATTTAGCAAAGTAGGTAGGTAGGCAGAAAGATACTGGCATTCTTAGTAGAAGCATATGATTTTTTATTTTTATGGCTCTTTCCCTGCATTAAGCCTACATATTTTTGTGCTTGACTATACTACATTCAACTACTATAAATTACTCTGTGCAGTGTAATAAATAAAATACTTTCTGTTCATGATTTCAGTCGGATTATGTAGCATGCAAAAAGATAAATTATATTCCACTTTTATAAAGTCAAAGATTATTAATTCTCTGACAGGAAAATTAATTAAATTTTTAAAATTAAAATTAATTTAAATATTTTTTAAATCAGAGTATCTCAAGGACTGCACTTTAAAAAAAATCCACTTTAAGTACTGGTGACACAGTATTATGTAATATGTACTCCAACATGCTTTTCCTTTTTAACGTTATTCATTTAAATTTTTGGCCAGCTGTATTATTGTTGTGTTCTGCTGTCAAAAGTTTAGGTTGCATCTTTACTGCAAAGCTAAATATATTCTCTATAATATTCAATTCACATTGTAGCTTTTAAATGTTTTAAATGTTCTGATACCTGAATTGTCCAATACTCTACCACTTACTGTTAGTCTTACATTGTAAGTAACTACATATACATTTAAAAAGAATTTAGGTTTACTTTGCATAATTCAGTGCAACTAAAATATATAGGTATGAAACATTAGATTTTGCTCATTTGTTGAAATAGCTTGTTACAACTTCTTTAGATCCATGTATCTACTAGTATTTATGAACAAAAGCAGCTTTCAATTTTAACCATTTACTCCACTCAGACACACACAAAACATTTCAGTGCTTTGTTTTATTTCAAGTGGGTCCTCCTTCCACTTTCTTTACACCCTGATTTCAGTGTAATGGAAAATAAAAAAAAATCTGAAACCTTTTAATTTTTCATTTAACATTTTCTGCTAACAGACATGCCCAGGGAATGTCTATCATTCTTACATCAGATTGGTTTTCTGTGTGGGCATAAATCTCAATTTTAAGCCTATTTCTGCTGAAGAAAGTAATAAAAATGACTGTATCTAAGATGAAGATAGGCCTACAAATACATGTGCCTTAAAAAATAGAAATAGTAATGTCATGCTGCTTACTGCTTTGATGGGGACTTGATATTATCCTCAACTGACATGTTAGAATGGTTGACTCATCTACGTATGGGCACATTTGGGATGGTTCCCACTGCATTGCCTGCTTAACATCTCTAAAACCTCAGCAACAAGTACCCAAAGCCTTTCTTGCAAAGAGAACACTCCCATCCATTCCTCTATTGACCCTGGTGTGGGAAAGGCTCTTTCTCTTTTCTTAAAGCAGCATACCTGTATAAACTACTTTATTAAAAAATCCTCCCTGAATGCACTTGTTGATTTGGGCCTTATGTGGAGTTTTACGTACTATTAATATACAGTAACTGTGATGAGCATACTGACACATCACCAGTAGGAATGATGCAGATAAAACAGATGAGATCAGTGTTAAACAGTCACTGTAAGAATGAGAACTGGGAACCAGCACCTTCAGTGTAGGACTGAGGGAGGTTTACCTTCTTTTTCTTAGCCACTGCTCTGAAAAGATTTCAGAATGGGCTGAATTCTTCACAGTCAGAAGTTTTCTTTAGAGTCCTTAGTCACAGCACTATTGTGGGTGGGTGGAGTTTCCAAATTGGATAAGGAGGGGAGAAAGTAGTGGGAGAGACCAGCACGAAAACAGCAAGTTTCCCTGACTGCTGCTTCAAGCGTCACGAAACTTTTCAGCAACTGGTTCATCAAAGTATCCTCAAAGCCATCACTGCAAACACACCAGGAAGGTATCTCTTAACCTAAAGATGATGGCTGAGAAGCAGTTCTCAAGATTCTGCAGCTCTCCAGGAGCTTTGAGGACTTTAGAGTTTGATTCTGCAGCTGGGAGAGTTCACAGGTCAAGAAAATGAAAATGATGGAGCCACCAACTCCAGAACATTCAATGAGGTGTGATTATGTCAAGACTGTTGCTCAAATACTTTTATTTCCAAGTCAACCACACATGCTGCAAAGTAGCTTTCTGTTGGAAAACAAATTATATTTCAATAGCAGCATATAAAAATCAATGTTTACAAAAACATTTCACACAAGAAATCAGCAGGTTTTGACAGAACTTGGATCAGAAAATTTCTGAACATTTCTCTTCTTTATACAACACACGCAAAAACAATGAAAAAAGACCCCAGCTTCCATGCCATTAAACTAGGCATAGTACTGATTTTTAAAAAGTATATCTGCTTCATAAAAGTTAGTGTTAACCATCCATTCAAAACCTATATAAATATGATCTACTTTAAATATGTTCTAAAGAAAAATTGCAACTTATTTTTTAAATATACTGCATGTCAGCACAAGCAGTTCCTAAGCATTTGTACACAGTCCCTGAGACCAGCCGCAAACTACACAAAAATCAGTTCTGATTACTCCTGGATATTATTCTTTTCCCTAAAACTTAAAATAAACAACATGGACACCTAATGTCTGGAAATAGGTGGCATGATGGAACATGAAGTTCCAGAAAAAGTTTGCCATCATTTTGATAAGGACACAACAGTGCAATTTCTTGATTTGCAGGTTATGCATGGGCAGATAATGAGGCTCTTGTGGTACGTCACAGAAATACTGAAACTATGCTGAACTAAAAGTTTGGTCTTAAAATTCAGAAACATTTTGAGCCATTTGGGGAAAGAAAAATCTAATTTCTGGAGAAGCCTTCCTAGGAGCTGTACCCCAAGTTCATTACCATATTATACCTGCAGAATCCATGAGGGAAAGTATCATTTACACAGCTTAAAACAGGAGGTCTCCTGCTGACTCACAGATTCACTCTCAAACATATTTTAGCATGTGACTTTATTAACTTTTGAGCATAACTACTTGAAAAAATATTAATACTGGTAGGACTCATGCACATTGTGGGACTAAAAGTTCAATTTCTTGACTAGTTGTGGGCGCACTAATGTAGCAGTGAAAAGTTGAGTATATAGCAAACACCTCCTCCAGAATGTCCTCCTGGTTTTGTTTCCTTCTTTCCCTACTTCTTATTTGTATGTTTTCCTGAAATGTCCCACTTCAACATTTTTTTTTATGGCCTAGATTTACCAAGGTTGTCAGAGACCTGCAAATTAAGTCTTCCTTTGTCATGTCTCTTATTCCTTTAGAAATTAATTTCTGGGAGCACTGACTTGAGTACCACCCCACCTCTGAGCTTCTATCAGGAAGGCTCAGCCACAGGATCTCCCCAAGAACAGCTACAATTGCATCCACTTAAGGGAATCCACCTGCTAAGGAAAGAAGGAGTATCTCTGGTCATATCATCCTGCATAGGGATGGATAAGTATATACAATGTGGTCTTCTGAAGATACTAAGTTTAAAGCTTTCTGAGCATTACATACCACTATGCAAAAAGCTCTTCCTCCATTTTAGGATCATTTATTTCTCTTTGTAGCTATGCTTATCTAGGAGGAAGGACACCCCAGCTTTAAAAGATTTCTTGGAAGATGAAAAATATCTGACTGAACCTTCCCTTTGAAAAAAAAAAAAAAACAACAACAAGCCAAACCAGAAACAGATAGGAATCATGCTGGGAAAAACATGTAAAAATGCTTTGCTAACCAAAAACAAAACAAAAAAAAAACCAAAAAAAAAACCCCAAACACACACAGAAGTTAATGTCACAATGTTTTTCATTATGCACATACAATAAAACAGTTTATAAAGTAGGATAAGTTGGTAAAAATCTGCTGAAATCAGTAGAAGTGTTACTGCACGTAAAGAACTGCACTATATACCGAGTAAAGTATATGGTAAAACATCAATAAATAAAATAGTACACTGTCAGATGTTTTGGCTTGAAAATCATTTGCAAATATACACAGTTTTCAGAAGATTCACTGGACAATTACTGACAGAAATTCTTCTTCAAGAAAAGCTCTTTTTATTAGTAACTTCACTTAGAATATAACCAGGCAGGAAAATGAAGATCAGAAATGTACTCTGAAATATTAAGAACATATAATATGCCTGGGCAGCAGTGTCCCAAGTCTGACTACAATTCATATTTTTTACATATATATAAATCATAGAGCAGCTTTGTGTTTGGGTAGCATCCCCATTATAAAATGCTCTTAAGTAATGATGCTAACAAGAAGGTATTACAATCTAGGATTATTACCTTTATAAAGAATGATTTTTTTCTGTTTATTACGCATATAGTCAGATGCGCATTTTTTCAGAACCAATGTGCCAATAAAAATTTCCAAAGATTAGTTGTAGAGACAATGAGTACACATGATACCATGGCTTAAAAAGGTAATGATGACATAGCATAGAAAATACTGCATCTTCCCAATTTACTTCAATAATTTTTCATGGAAAAATGTGAAGAAATATCTTCTTTCAGCACATAATTTTATGACAATGCAGGGCAGCACTGTCTGTTTGTAAGAGTAAATTCAAAGGAAAGAGAAGGTATTTTCTAACATGTTTAGATGCTTATATTGTAATTGATTTTTTTTCTTATTTTCATCTTTAGCATAACATCAAAGCATCTGTCTGCATAACTCTTCAAATATCATCTGAAAAAGAGAAAAGCAAATTAGTTTGCCAGTTTGAAAAGCAAGCTAGGTGCATGAATGGTTACATGCAACATTTAAATGCCTAATACAATCAGACCAATGCTCTTCCTAGTCAGTCCAGTCAGAGATGCATACAGCTTCATATGCAAACTTGTGCCAACTCCTGAAACATATATCCATTTCTAAAGCTTTTATTTATAAAAAGAATTTTATTTTTTTTAAATGGGATGACTTAATTTTCAAAGCTGAGATCCTTTATACACCACCTGCAGCATTTCCAAAGCATTATGCTGGAGAAAGCAGAGAAAATTTAAAAAAGAAATAAGAAAAAAGAGGAAGAAAAATCAGGAAAACATTTCAGTCTCTTTTTTTGGAAAATACTTTTTCTTTACCTATACCTAATGATAATGATTGAAATGGATTCTACAAATGTCATCTAAGAAGAAAGTGAAAAATTCTTCAGTCACCAATTCATACTTTGACATTTCTTACTTGAAGACAAATGGTAAAGCTTCATCAAATAAAATCACTGACCTCTGGACAGCTCTAGTTAATTATTAAATAAGAAGAGACCTGGTAGTAATGAAAATTTCCATATGTCTTACACTTCTGGTTTAAGAACAGCTTACAAGTAACATCAGACAATTTACCAAAGCTTCATCACACAAAGAAAGACAGATTTACTTACTGACTGGATTGGTTTCTTGTTTATGTTTGAAATGTTCAGGTATTCTTTTTTTTGGAGCATACAGCTTTGACCTTACAACTACTCTTTTTGTTCCCATTTGCTAAATACTTATCTCCAGTTTCATAGTCATTCACCACATATTCCATTCACTACTGTGTCCTTTATACTATTGTCTCCTGTGACTTCCACCAATGCTTTCTCTTAAAGCACCAAAGCAGCACCCTACCCATGGATGCTCTCACAGGATCCTGAAGCCTTCTATATTAACCTGTAGACTTTTTTCTCTACACTTACTTGTTGTGATTGTTCTACATGTAGAGAGTAAATTCTGGAGGCAAAAGTCACATTCTTGCTATAAAAATCACTAATGAAATACCAAAAAAAAACCCCAGTTTAGTAAAAAAGGGTTAGTTCCCAACTTACAAAAATTCACAAATGCAGACACCTAGCTTTGAATATGTAAGTAATCTTCAAGTTCAGTGGCACCACCCATGTTTAGGCAAGCTCATGCACAACAACTTTTGAGAATCTAGGCCTAAAAGAAATCTGAACAATTGTGATTTTAACCAAATAAACTATTTTTAAGGTTAAAGTATTTGTGTTTGTGTTTGGGGGGTGTGCTATCCCCCTGGTTGCAGGGTTGCACAGGACTGACGGGGCTAGGGTATAGACAGCAGATGGATTGCTACTGGGCTGCTGATGGGTGCCCACCTCCTGCAGCACAAAGGACACACGTGGGAAGTCCCACTTGCCAACTCAGGTACCAGAACGCCTACAGGGAACCATACTGATTTACTAAATAAGATTTATCCAACCTACAGGATGTGCAAAACTGAACTATATTTACCAGAACTAGTCATTTATGAAAAAGGACAAACTGAAATATATTTGGAATTTGGAGCTCCAGTCTGAGCTGCACCACCGCATCAGATGGCAAAAATCACATCATGGGGAACCTGTTTGTTGAATGGAAAACAGACTTTTTTCAATCTCTGAAGAAAGCTTTGACAGACAGGTTTTAAAGTGTTCCCAGAATATTTTGCCATGGCATTCAACCTTCCAGTGATGTTTCAGGCAAGCTGACTCTATTTCTACTAAATTAGTCAGTGAGATGTAAAGTAGCAGCAAAAATAATTTATAAACATAAAGCAGCTTTCACCTTTCCTGTATAATTAGTGTCTTTCCCTAATACAAGTCATGCCAAAAAATTGCAAAGCTGTTTGCATATTTATCTACATATGTAAAAAACTTCAAAGCAGAATTACAAGTTTAGAAGTTATTGACAGCAGACATCTGTTGCACCATCTGCATAAAAACTGAAGAAATAAAACCCTTTTGCAGCAGAACATTTTTTTCTTTTTGTTTTTAGCCTTGTAAATCATTTAAATCTTAGTGCTAATTATAGCTCACCACAGAATATAATTGAAACCCAAATGTTAAAATTATATTTTAATGAAACTGTGAAGAGGCAGTTGGATCACACTATAGTAGTATTGATGTAAGAACATTCTCTGAAAATAGTTTCTATCAAAGATAAACCACAATGTAATAACTAGAAGCAGAAACAAAGCAAGGAATAAACAAGTGGATTACAGCAATATCCTTATAGTCTGGATTTTCATCTGTAGCCTCCCTGTAGAAATTTTTGAAGTCTCAGGAAAAAACTAATCCTCAAACTCCAGAAAACAGCAACCCCAAAGTTGAGTAAAATTAGAACAAAAGCTGGAATTCAAACAAATATTGTGCTGAAAAAAAGAAGGTATTTTACAGAAAACACTGGAAACAAGAAGGCTTTGTAAGGTCAATGTCTTCACAAAGGTTTATTGTTAGTTAAGGAAGGCTACTGAGAAGCTAACTGAGGAAATATGTCTACTTCATCAATGAAGAGAAGGGTTGTCCAGAGAAACTGATATATGGATACACCATGCCAAATGGCATATACCCAAAGTCTTCTAGAAGGTTGAGAGAGGTAACAAAAACTTTCAACTACTTATGAGCAAATATTCATAAGGGTTGCAAGAGAGAAAATATTACTTTTCTAGGAACAGGACAGATTTCCAGGGAACTGAGAAAATAAAGATACAGAAGAGAACTCAGTAAATAGGCAACATTGCTAAGCTGATCATTAAAAAATAAAAAACATCTGTAAGTCTGTATGGAATTTCTGCAGCTGATGACAGATGTGCAGGAAAACAGATAAAATTTTGGTTATCAGATTGAATGCCAGAAGAACTCCTGGTCATAAGTGCCCAGCAACTCCCATGTCCAGTTTATAACTGGATTAGTATTAAACTCTTCAGCTAGAAAAGACAGTAACAGATCATTCAAAATGTGCAGATCACTGTGTTGCCAGAGCCACCATCAAATTTCAGATAATCCCATGTCTTCTTTTTCTTTAAAAAAAAAAAAAAAAAGAAGTTTTATGCATTGCTGCCTATCTAGTGAAACAGTCGTACTAAATCACATAAAGAAATGTGCTTGCTGAGGTAAAGCCACCAAGCAGTATTTTTCATTCTTGGTGGCTTCTCTGGCTGGCTATATCTCTATTACTAGATCCAGCTTCAGCATCTGATCTTGTCAGCAGTCTTTATGTCAGACCAGCTTTTGAGCTGGGAAGCCATAAACTAGCAGCCACCAATTCCTAAAAAAATGGCAAACCGCTGTTGATAGCAACGAAGTCACAAGAATCTTCAGCAATACAGTAACAGTGCTAATGGACTGATGCTGAACAGAGCTAGTTAAGGTTATGATTAAGAAATTAACATAAACAGCAGGAAAATTACTATTTGTCTCTAGAATATTCCCTGTTAGTGGAAGGAAATCTCACAGTGGAAAGTTGTGAGGTAAAGAACATTTGAATTGCAAAAGGGAAACTGTATCTCTTACACTTGGATTAGCATGTCCAAGTAGTAGATACAAGAAAACAAGCTGATAGTATCTCTGAATTCACAGAGGGCCTTAATTTTGGTGGGGGTGGGGGTCCAAAAATTAGAGTGCTAAGGAATTAAAGGGCAAGTAATATTGTCTTGCACCAAAAAAAGTGGGAAAAGGGCAATGAGCAGAGCAGGATTTAATTGGCCACTTTTCATTCTAGCAAAACAAAGAACAATACTCTTTCCTCTCCATCATCAGGGAGAGCTGCCTCAGCACTTCATAGGAAGTCCAGTGTTCCTTGGGGTTTTTTATACTAGTGTAAAACAGAGACAGTTTCTGGATGACAGTTAAGGTTAACCAGAATCACAGAACTACAAGCCAGCACCTGAAGGCCACAATTCAAATTTCCCTGTTTGCAAAACTTGGATAAAGACCTATCTGCCCTATCTTCAGTCTCACAAAGCAGCCTTTTATGTGCTAAGATACTTTAGAAATGAAGCAGTACTGCCAACAGGCTCACAAAAAGGAAGCACTTATCTGGGCATTTTTAATAGTCAGAGCTGCCCTACAAATAAAGATGGATTTTGTTGCCAAAATGTTCCCATCTGTCCTACCACACCCAGTGCCCTTCTAACTGCCACATGGAGAGTTGTCTGAGGTGACAGCAACCTATTCCAGTGTTTAATTGTTTTCATGGCAAAGATCTTTAATTAATACCCAAACATAATTTCCCCTTAAACAATTTGTGCTTGTTGCCTCCTGTGCAGCCACTGTCCAGATAAAGATAGTACCTGTATCTTGTCTGCAACTATCTTTCATACACAGAGACTTTGAAGGCATAGAAAACTACATTTTTGGGTAGTCAAATTCATGAAAATAATTTCTGAGTACTTATGACTGACCTACAGTTGTCTATACTACAGATTATATGTACTACAGGAATCACATTATTTGTTACTCTTTAAGAGTTGACATACATGGTAATGCCAAAGAGGAGCTGATCACTGCAAAATGACTGGGAGTACAGGTTTTCCTTGCAGCATTATGACTAGTAATGACTGGATAAAGCAGAAGTTCCAAGCATTTTAGGAAATAAATTGCTTTCTTTTCACAGACAGATTACAAACCCTGTCTTTGCAGACATTCTGTCAGTCATAGGGAGAAAATAAAGATGTGTGCAGTGGGACCCTTATGACACAGTCTGCCCTGAAGTGGCCAGGATAGGACCGTGAACATGAGCACTTCTAAGGCAAAAGCAGGTTACACTGACTCACAACATGAATGTGTGTGCAGTTGACACATTTGGTAAGTTACTAATACATGACTATTTTCATCTGTGAAGTGATCTGTATTGTATCGCTAGAAATAAAAATGTAGATATTAACATGTGTGCCGTTTGAGACCTGAGTAATGTCTGTTTCCCATCCAGTTATTTTGCAAAAGAGGTCAAAAAAATCTGCATATTTTTCATTATTCTGAAAACAAATAAGTGAATGGAATAAATCCATTCATTCACAAGAAAAGTGAAAATTCTAGTTATTTTGTCAATGCTAATTTTGATATTATGATATTTTGCATATGGTATTTGCAGTGCTATTTTGGTAATAAGTGCAAGTTTCCGCTCTGTAGAACTACCCGTATTTTTTCATTTAAACCACTAGATGTCTCTAGCTCCATTCATGATAAAGGCAAATTAACGGCATTCAAAATGCCCTACGTTCACCCATTAGAAACTGCTTGGAAACACTCGAGCCATAAAGCAGAATCCCACAAGTTTCTTGTTATGACTCCAATAGAAAGTCGATGTTCTATATGAAAAGTGCTCTCCTGTTCTTTTAAAACTGAAAAAGAAATTTAAAATATTCTGGCTGCAGTGTAATTCTTAGCTGTGAGTAAGAGAGTTAGAACAATTATGCGTTGCATGTCTTAAATTTTTAAGAAATAAGGTTTTTTTCTTGGAAGGACATCTTCTCGAGGAAGTAATTCAACCACAAAAGAAACCTGCAAAACTCTGTAGCCCTTTTTCATAAAAAAGATGAAGAAACTGATTCCTCTATCAGTTTTATACAGACCTTAAAAACAAATTTACATTTTTTAAAAATCAAACTTTTTCTTTATGAACTGTGCTATGGAATATGCTTTCCATATTTTCACATTAATAATAAAAAGCAGTTGGTATGCTTACATAAGAAAATGTGTCCAGAAGTATCACTGAAAGAGTCTAAATCATCATATAAAGGAAAAAAAGAATGAGATTGCATGGTGCTAGTGTCAGGGTTTCGATTCAATGTACTGCATCCCAGACAAAACATCATGCCATGAAAAAGTTACAACTGCACTGCAGCTGGGATTACTTAATCCTAAACTGTCTCTAGAGGTCAAATGATGTGAGTTTCATGGTAGGTACAGGAAGGAAGATGTCTTGAATGATGAAATAAATTTTGAGAGTTCAGAAAAGTACAGCTGAATATTACAGAAATAAGTGTTGCCTACTGTAAGTGAAGGGAAAAGCAATGGGGTGATTTACAGGGCTATTTTTAAGAAACCATTTCTGTCTCGTTGTGCTAGTGGTCAAAGTTGTAAGTTCTGGGGAGAGATTTACTAAAATGCAGGCATGGAAAGGAACTGACTGTTTTCAAATGCAGTTTCTGAGAGAGTCACCAGATGTGGGGACCCGTGGTAGTAATCTGGGGAGAAAAAGTTCATACAGACAAAAAGCTTTGAGAGTCATTGGGTGAATGAAGATGGGTCAGACCTGTGGAAAGTAAGCCAGGAGAGGCAAAAGGCCTCCTGCGGTGAAGGTGGCTGACAGCCCAAGCAGACAGACTGCGCTGGTTTTGAGGTTTGGTAATGAACATATCAATGCAGATGGGTCAGGTTTTAAGTACTAGAATAGAAAGGGAAGTTTAGTATAGAGTCAGAGAAGAGAAACTCCAAGCAAGCAGTTACTAAAACACAGAGGTCACAGAAATGGCTGTAAAGGGAAAAGCGTCAAGAACAAGCACTCTGAGGCAGATACAGAAAGCAGTATCATGGAAGCCTTCAGCAAATGCAGATTCTCCTTCCCCCCTGCCCTGTATTCATCCCAAACATTATTACAAGGATTGTTTTGCTAGCACAGGTGGTGGAAATGTACACCTAATTCCCTAATTCAGAAGGAAAATGTGCAGTATCTGGTTATGCTAAAGCATAACATAACCAAAAAAATGAACAACTGTCAATCAAATGAAATGAAAATGACAGAATCATGTCTCAAACTTTGCTCATACCAGTGGGCACTTTCCAGACATTATAAGGACTTCAAAATACTGAATGCCCAAGCTTGCTGGACACTCGTTCCTCTCTGAATCCCACTGAAAATCTCATTTGTGATCAAAATTCTCTGAAGCGTCTTGGTTTACATGTTGAATTTCTTCAGGGTACAAGAGCATTCCACATAAAACATGTAAATTTATTCAAGAACACCACCACTTCAAACATAAAAATGAAATCAAGAGCTCAGAACACACAATAGCTTTCAGGTTAATTCATCGCTATTTTGGGGTAGTTGGTAGCCAGTATACTTCAAAGAGGCAGATCTTGCCTCACATACAGAGGTCAATTCCTTGCAGCTTAAGAGAGTAAAAACAGTCTCATGAATGGAACAGCTCCTGGCATTTACTCCTTTCCCCTTCTGTCAAGAAAGGTTTTGAACATCTCAGCAAAGTAATGATGGATACACACCTACCAAAACTTATTAGACTAATATTAATTAAAAGATTTTTTCTTTAAAAATATATTTTTAAAAAACATAACACAGATTTAAACACCTACTTCAAAAAACTCCATTAAAAATGGAAGGATTTTATGGCCATTATGAAGTACAAGAATAACACAATCAAATTGCACATACAAGTGGAAGTTTAAGTCTAGGAGAGATGCATACAGAAAACTCATATTTAACACTAAAATTCAGATATAATCCATACAAATTCCCTAAATGATAATACATGTAAAGAAATTCCTACACTAAAAACAATTGGACTTTAGAGAGCACAATGAGGAATTGTCCTCATAGGCTTTATTTGTCCTTTTAATCTCTCCAAATATTCTCCAGGGTAGGTCAGTCTCTAATCTCACCTGACACAACTGGTCTGTCATAAAATAAAAATCTGACAGATAGTAATCACAAAACATATTATTGCAGGTTTTCTCTCCTGGTCATAAAATTGCAACAAAGTTACAGAACTTTAAAAATGAACTGCAGATAAGCAGCAACTTCCATAGCTTAATACAGCCTCTTTCTCTTATTGATCATCCATATCAGTAATCCCCATGAAATCCAATCATCCAAGTCTTACTATAAGACCACACTAAGATGAAAGATTTATTTATTTGTGTTCATGTCATTATTCTCACACAATGCTATGTAGTATCTCATGTTCATCTAATACCACCATTTCAGAATTCCTTTAATATGACAATATTAATATTTTGCTTGAAAATGAAGCTGCTGAGCATAAACTCCACAGCCACAAGTAATTTGATCCAACTTTCAGAACTGGCCCAAATTTGAATGGGAGTTTGGACCATATCATGCCCAAACTACATCATTTTTTGGTTCAAAAATATATGAAACAAGAGCATCACCAGTTAGATTCTCATCAGCTGCCACAGTCACCCTCCTGTGTAAACAGTGAAACATTAGAGCATGAGAAGAGGTGCTTATAACGACATTAAATTACAAACACCTCTACAGTCCCCATATACAGAATATTTATGCCAAACAGGGCATTCAACTTACTTGTTAGATATATTAAATCACTATACACACAAAATTCCTTGTCGTTACTCTGAATTTTTTGTTGTTATTATCAATTTCTTTTTGGAGAAAGCAAATGTCTTTTCCAAGCACTGTTTGTAAAAGTTCATGAGGACTTTCTCACAGAAAAAAATATTTTTTAAGGACAACAGATAGAAGTTTTATTTAACTGCTACCATGAGAGAATGGTAATTAAAACATAAGCTGAATAAAGGGATTCTGTACCAGCAGAGGAAATATGTGATAAAATCTTATTTTAAAAGACTAAACCAGCCCCCCAAAATCAACAATAAACAAACCAAACAAAACCAAACCCCAAATCTGACTCTTGAAACTGCCTTGTCCTTCCCTTAACTCACTCACCAGTTGGGAGAGGGTTCCTAAATAATTCTGGGAGGGAATCAGAAGTTAGAACAGCTGTAAAACCTGTTCCTGTGATGAAGAAAAATGAGGTTATTTTCTACTATTTTATTTTTATTTATTTATTTATTTATTTATTATTTTTATTTATTTATTTATTTATTTATTTTCAGTGGAGTTTTTAAGAACAGAACTGTGTAAAAACAGTGAAAAACTGTAGTTCACCTTGGTCTTAAACCTGGTAACTTTAGATCATGTCAGTCCACTGTATAGCTTCTTATTTCAGATGTGCCTTAGCATACATCTCTGCCTATCACTTTACTTCAGAAAAGCATGAAAACCAAAATCTAAATGAACAGACTAGATGCTGAATGTTCTCCCTAACCACTTAAAAATGTTTCGCTTTCTACCCCAGGCTTTGAGCAGGAATTGTCTCATTTAATGGTGCTACTCTGTGACGCAGTATGAGGAAAGAGAAAAGCATTGTCTTTTTCATCCTGCGTCCTATAGCTTCAGGTTTGTCACACCACTAAGAATGACCAAAAAGTTTTCCAGTTCCAAAACAATTTCAGTACTGAAGTGATTTTAGATCTGTCAGTATATGCAAAGATAACAAATAAAACAAATAATTAAATTAAAAACAAACAAACAAAAGAAAACAAAACAAAACAAAAAGGCAAACAGGCACTGTACATTTTTTGTCATCGTTCCTGAAGAAGTAACACAGAGTTATGTGCAATACTGTTTTGCGTCTGTGTGGCAGGGTTTTGGCAGCGGGGAAGGGGGCTGCAGGGGTGGCTCCTGTGAGAAGCTGCTAGAAGCTTCCCCGGCTCCAAGTCAGACGTGCTGCTGGCCTAGGCCGAGCCCGTCAGTGACAGCGGTAGCGCCTCTGGGAGAACAGATTTAAGAAGGGGAACCTGCAGTGGGGGAGGAGATGGGAATGTGAGAGGAACCCCTCTGCAGACCCCCAGGTCAGTGAGGAAGGAGGGGAGGAGGAGCGGGGGAGGAGGGGCATGTGTCCCCCCCCAGCCCAGGGAGGGGAGCCGGGCAGCAGATGCCCACCTGCAGCCTGGGGAGGAGCCCACACCGGAGCAGGGGGATGCCCCCCAAGATGGCTGTGACTTCATGGGAAAGCCCATGCTGGAACAGTCTGTGCCTGAAGATAGTCCTGCAGAAAGAACCCATGCCAGGGAAGTTTGTGAAGCTCGTGGGAAGGACTTTCGCTGGAGAACTTTGTGGAGAACTGTCTCCCGTGGGAGGGACTCCATGCTGGACGAGGGGAAAAGTGAGGAGCCCTCCCCCTGAGGAGGAAGGAGAGGCAGAGAAAAGGTATGATGAAATGACCCCAACCCTCAATCCCCATCCCCCTGCGCTGCTGGGGGGAGGAGGGAGAGAGAACTGGGAGTGGAGTTGAGCTGGGAAGGAGGGAGGGGTGGGGGAAGGTGTTTTAAGGTTTTGTCCTGGGTTCAGCTGGGATAGAGTTAATTTTCACAGGAACCTGGGAGGGGGCATAGCCGGGGCAGCTGACCTGA
>JANZLQ010000079.1:43734101-43750659 GCA_026212715.1 Elanus axillaris
GTGTTGTTATCATTATAATTACTTTCTTCTTTTCTGTTCTATTAAACTGTTCTTATCTCAACCCACAAGTTTTACTTGTTTTCCCCAATTTTCTCCCCCATCCCACTTGGGGGGGGGGGAAGGGGTGGGCGGCTGCGTGGTGTTAGTTGCTTGCTGGTGTTAAACCACGACAGTAAGACCCTAATCACACTGGCATTTTTTTACCAGATGACAAATGCACCATCTGTGGTACAACACCAAGCATTTATGTATGAGATTAAAAAGGTAATTTTCCAGCTGCTTTTAGCTTGCAGATACTTGCATGCAAAATTTACATGGATGATAAAGAAATTAGGTTTCTCAAGAAAGACTAATTACAAAGACTGGAGACTTAAATTACAGCAAATGATCACCCTGGCGTTAATGTTCCTTCATGATTGTTTATGTGCTGTAATTCAGTATTAACCACCATCGGGAAGTGTTTTGTTTGAATGTTATGCAGCTATATGGACTTTACAAGAAATTCACTTTTAAAATAAACTTAAAGACCTCAGTGGCTCTAGGGTAGCAAGGTACAATCTGGTGTGCTTCCAATGAAGTTGAAGACTCATTTTATTGAAATAGTTCTCAGGCTCCTTGATTTACTCTTTACAGCTAGACATCATCCCTTCAGCAGCCACAGGCTGTGAACAATACAAATTCACTGTAAATACAGCACACTGATTTTTAACTTAGTTAATTAGGTCTCTTGCGATTTTTAAAAAAACAACTGAAATAGGTTTTGTGCATTTTAGAATGCTTATCATCACAGCAATGAATATCCTAAAGGCTTACCTCTATTCTATGGGCATATACTATGTAGGCACATTAATTTTCACAGCTCTTCAGCTCGCTTTTGAATTATTAGTCTTCAATATTCTGCACTCTGTGGCACTTCACAGGTGTCAATAGCATCCATTTTTAACATTTACTGCTTCATAACCCATTACTGAAATACTAATTGATTTCAGGATTCCCACTACATGGTTTTCATACAGTTCTAATTAACCCTGCATCTCAAAACACAGGTTCTGGAGAAAGAATTGGCAACACTGCTTAGGTGAGCATGTATCTCTTCCTCAACTGACTTCCCACAAGGCATTAATTCTGTTATCTGTTATTGACTTCAGATGAAGACAAATTCTACATTTTCCTCAGACTTAATTTGCACATCATGGAACTACATAATTTCTTTTCAAAAATGAAGAGAAGGAAGTGAATTCAGCAGAAAGTGAGTAAAGCCATGTAAGTATGGATAGATAATAGATCACATTCATGACTGCTTAGGACAAAATATGTGACAAAATATGTCAAGGTAACAGATTTCACAGGTCTGTCATTGACCCCTGAACTGCCTGAGAGTTGAGTGGGGAAGTACAAACAGTATGCCTTCCATTTACCAGAAATCCTTTATTTAACCCAAAATGAAAAATTTCCCTTCATTTGGGGGGGTTTACGTGATACTTTTTAGAAAGCCATATGAAAACAAACAAAATTTTACAGGCTGTCAGAATTAAGTGTTTCTATAATTTAAGATTATGAATGATAAATTTAATTTGAACTGAACTTTCAATTCAATTCAGTGGGGGAAGATTTATGCATATGTGTCTGAATCTACATCAGAAAACCTAGCACAAAACAATATCACTACCAGCTGTTATAGAAACAGCTGTCATCCAGAAAACAAAACATTTTGGACTTCAAAGTAATCATTACACTACACAACCAAGAAGACTGAGAAGAAAACGCCAGACACATTTTTCTTCCAGCACAGACAAGTGTTTCTTTCACTGCACAAAATAAACTTTTTGTCTGCTTATCAGCATGTAACCCATAATCCTAGCTAATAAGACAAGACCTTAATGTAAAGTTGCTCTTTTAAAGATTAATCTGCTAGACTGCCCTAGAATAAGCCAATACAGTAAGATTTTACTGTTGACAGATAGGTCTCATCCTTCGTAAGATCCCACTGCCTCTTTTGCAGACATACAATTCTTCTGCTGTAATAAAGCATGTTAACTTGGTTTGTCTTTCTCCCACAGGCATCACTGTCTACACTGAACTACAGCAGGACTTCAAGAAACTCCAGGAGGAGTTGGAAAACTCTTCCATGTGTAGGCCTTAATTTTCCAGGCAGTCCATATGAAATTGGCGTGCTAGCACTTTGCTTTGAAATTTTAACAGATTTCATAAAGGCATTTTCAAAATTATGTTTTCTAACTCAGTGGAGAAAAATGAGAAGAGAGGCACAATATATTCAAGTACTGGGATGTGACATATATGCATATACATTCCACATTTCAGATGGACTCACCTGTTTTCAAAATAGCATAAAATGATAAAGAATTTCCAACATGCAAAGATATTTCAGTAGGCATCTACAGAAGATTTTTTTTTTAAACATTGTGGGAACTCAGTTATTTATCTGCATAGATGGACTGTGGAACTGATGAATCAGACCTATGCTTTTTATTATTCTGTTTAGATGTGTTTAAAGGGAATAACAAGCACATCTAAACAGAATCTTAAGTATATCCACTACACATTGAGACACATCCCTAGCTGTCTAAGAAGGAGGGAGAGAAGAGGAGGAAAAACAGCATAAGGGAAAAAAAAGCAAGATAGCTAAATGTTTGCATTTACACACTTGCGGAGGTTGCTTCTCAGACAACAGTAGGGAAGTGGGAGGGTACAAATGTCAATCAAAGGCCAAGGATAAAGTATAAAGCAGCATAATCAACAGACAGCAAGGGTATTAGGAGCCTTTGACGTATAGCAGGAAGAGACAGAGAAGTAAAAGGTGAGTATTTAAATATGCTCATTAAAACTGGGTAGGGCAACAGACCTGTGGGTGAGCCACAAGCAAGTGAGCTTCTTGTATGCCTACCTGACGGCTGCCAGGCCTGAAAGACTGGCAGAATGTGCAGGACAGAGACATCATAAATCCGGACAAGGAGAGTAGGTAGTAGTAAGGGGCAGGGCTTTAGATGTTAATTATTCTAAAAGGTTCTGACTCCAAGAGCCATTGGTCGTGCATAGGAGTGGGTGGGAAGTTAAGAAAGAAGTACAAGACAGGAATGTAAAGAAAAAGACAACAAAATGAAAATGAGACTTGAGAATAAGGTGCTTTTTGATACAGAACAAAGTAAATTACTCTAAATTCCATACACAAAGCCTCTCCCCAAAATTCTGCAAGAATTTAGGATAAGATCTATATCCCCTTGTCTTGTTCTAGGATGGGAGGATGTGGATACTTCAAAGGTTTACACAGAGCACCCCTGTATCCCTTTCCTTTCCTCCTAATATATGGAACTCTTCCACCCATGTATCACTTCATCCCTCCACTGCAGAGCACAAGAAGCATCTTGACACATAGCATAAAGAAATTTGTTTTGGTAATTTCTTGCAGACACACAAACAGTTTTTGTGATACCAAAAAATATTTATCCAGTAAATATTACTGTTTGGGGTTTTTCATAATAATTCAGCAGTTCCACATAACTACTCTATTTGTTCCATGCCCAGGGGGCCTTCATCAGGGGAGAGCTCCTGTCCAGAGACAGCAGAATAGCAGCTTGACTCTGTGGAGTGTATAAATCTCTATTTATAAAAGCTTTGGACACTTGTTTTTCACTCACTTGCTGATTTGCACCACTGAAAGTAATTGAACTTCATCTTGTTGTTCAGATCTGAATGAGTTTGTATCAATCTTTTTTGCTTTTTACATTATAATTTATAATACACACAATAGGAGATTATACAGTTTACACACACACACATTTCACACACATACACACACACATTCAGGACATTCTGAACTGCCTGAAAATCAGCTGATTTTAAAACGAATCATCATTACAGCATCTTTTTGCATTTAATATCAAGCACCCAAGTTCAGTAAGTTTGAACCTCAAACTAAAGAGTTAGAATAGAAGGTTTCATGATCCCATATATCCCAGCATTTATCTATAAAACACAAACTTCAACAAGATGCCAAGACAACCACCTTTCTGACAAAATAAAGACACAGACAATATTAAGATCAGTTTGGTTGGTTAAACTGGCTGGCTGGTTGGTTGGTTGGTTAAGACCAATTCCTTTTCTACAGGACTTATAATTCTTATGCAGCCAGGTAGTGTACATGGGACCTGTCTGCTGCAAGTTTACGCTGGTCAACTGAACTTGCTGTTCTGCTCAACAGCTGACTCCATACTACAAAACAGTACAATGGAAGCACATAAAATTGTGCAAGAAGGGACAAGTTGTAGTTGTGATACTCTAGAACTAACAATAGACCAGTGAGGTACCAGCACGGGGAGTTCAGGACTTTTGACTTGGAACAGGAGGCAGGTCAAATCAAGGACGTCCATTGGTATTCCTACCTGAGTGAAGTCTGGAGCACAGACAGGCCCTCAAACATCTATTTTCCTATAGACATAAACGCTGAGCTTCAGTCCATCTCTTGCCTACTCCACCTAAAGTTGTAGGCATACCTACCTACAGATAAACTTCATCTCAAAAAAAAAAAAAAGGCAGAACCTAGAAATAGAACCTAGAAATAGTTACTACATTACTTACCTACATCTCCAGAATACTAAGACAAGAAAGCAAGGCATGTACTGAACTGTACCCAGAGGGAAAAAAAACGGGTTTATCGCAGAAAGATAATGTGAAAATTTAACTGCAGCAATTGCTGCTAATAGAGTAAGTTCATGGCAAGTGTATTTAGAGTCCAAAACCATCGAAATTCAGTTCTTTATATGGTATTAGATTGTATCTATCTGTCTATTTGACTAGAAAAACTTCCAGAACAGTCAGTCTGTAGGTAGGTTATTGATACTTAGATGAATAGATCACAGTTGAACTTAGAATGTGATAGACCAAATACATCACAATGTTTTAACATTTAATACTGATCAAGCACTTAATTATAAATTTATAAAGAGTTAACAGTCTAGCTTTCATTTAGTCCAAATAAATGATATTTTTATGAGCCAAATCCTATTACAGAGAGCTATCAAAGTATTAATGCTTACTTACAGAAACAATGACTGCTCCAAGTCACTGTAACACAGGCAAATATTAGCAGCAGGAGTTTCCTCTCTTTGGGCAAGCCACAAGATAATATAAGCAAAACTAGCATGACACAATATCAGTAATTCACTCTTGTCTTACATACATATAATACAAGAGCATACTGACAGTAACTTACACACACACACAGATACTTGCCAGCTTTTTTTGTATAAGAGCTTCTTTTTGCACTTTACAAGAGAAAGGTGGGCTTTCACAAAATTCCTTTGCAACTTTATATAAGATGACTGGATTTCACCGTCTTCTGGTGAATTCAGACACAAATTCTAAAGTGCTGTTAAGATCTAAGCTCTTGCTTTTTCTTGTATGCAGAACACAATTTTAGACAGCCTGACCTTCTTCAAATCACTTAGTTACATGGCTTATGGAATGACATAACCAGTATTTCATTTAGGTTTGAAGACACTAGCCACCCAGTCCAACCTCCTGGTCAAAGCAAGGCTAGCTTTAAGGCTAGACCAGGTTGCCTGGGGACTTGCATAGTCAGGTTTCTTCTCCCTAGAAATCCACAAAATTACTGAGGAAGAATTAAACCCTGTGTTTTTAATTCCTTACATCACAGCCATGACAAAAGACAGGAAAGTATGTAAGCATGAGAGCTGCAATAAAACAGCCAACACTTGTTTAAAAACTTAAGGGGCATTCCTAAGACAAATACAGATGGTCTTGGGAGAGACGGGTGCTTCTTGCCAAGCACTGCTAGCTCCAGGCAGTGTCGGGCCATGGCACCTTTCAGAAGAATTGAGTGACAATCAGAAGACACCACTGCCATCACTATGACCACCAATCCATGCTTGTTTCCTGCAGTTTTATGTTTTTTTCTGGGAAGCCACACTTCCCCCTTTTCCTACACAGGCCTTTAATTCCCCTGGCTTGCCATGACTGTTTCCCATTCATGCTGGTTCTTTACAACACATGCCAAGAAACGGACATAAAGTCCCAGGGCAGCACATCCTGTATCACCCTTCCCACTCCATCAGCTGCCCTAAGGAAACCAACAGGTAATTCAAGATACTCAAGTCACTAAAAGTCTCAAACAATTACTACTTCATTACAAAAACTTACTTTTAGCCTCACGAAACATGTGCCACCTCAAAGGTCTATTAGTCTCAATAAATTTGTATGTGCTTATAGGGGTTCAACAGTTCTTTCCAGTAAGTTGCACGGTTTAGAATAAAGCTCAACTCCTTGTTATAAGGAGAGTGTGCAAGTGATAACATAGAGATTTCTTAGTCCACACATTTGTGGCATAATGTATCTCCCAGAAAAATCTAAGTTTAGAGTTGTTTTGTGTTTTTTTTTAAAATCTCTGATAAGAAAATAATACAGTGATTAAAACATTCCCAAAATTACTTCTGAGCTCTCATTTTCATCAACATTCTTAAAAAGAAAAAACCCTATATACTAGAACAGTATTTTCAGGATGCAAAATGTAGGGAAATACTGCCACTCTGTCTTCACAATCCATCACCAGTAAGTTTGCTCTCTTAATTTATAACCTAAATTGACTATTTTTGCTCATTTTTGTTTTCAATATGCTTTTTTTCTCTAAAATTCAATCACTATCCCCTCTTACTGTGATAAGCCCCCAGCATGTTCTGCATAGTATAAAATAAGAGTAGACCGCTCAATTAAAAGATTTTTCACAGATGGGAATCATTTTAAGCTTCATAATTAAAAACAGTATTTATCTGTTCAAAAAATGCCTTGTGCTTGACTCGCAGAAAGATCACAGTATCAGTGAGTGGTGTCATATTTCATTTGAGAAACCTTTCAGAGAAAAAAAACCCCTGGCAGTGTAGAATACAATTAAATGTTGGAAAAAACCAATTATTTTGAAGTTTAAATGTTACTGAAATGCAGAGTGCATTTCACATAAACCTAATATAATTCCGTAATAACATATATTGTATTATGGGAGTATTTCTAGAAATCAGACTATAGAAATGCAAGTTTATCTCCTTCTTCACTAAACAAGTATTTCCATCAATTCTACTTGCAATGTAGAAAAAGCAAAGATAATTCTAAGCCCTTTTAAATCACATTTTAGTATGCTGTACACAATAGCTTTTAGTATACAACTGCATTCAGTTGTGGGCTCAGTGCCCTAAAATCAGCCCTCACCTTCTGGAGCTCCGTTATGCTCATAAAGAAACATAGGAAGACATTCAGAGACCAAGCAAAGAGCATTTTGGGTTTTTTGTAAAACACAGATTTTAAAGTACAGATATTACAGGCACTGAATGACAGAGATCAGTAAATTCAGAGATTTCTCCCACTGAGCAAACACATGAACTGGTCTGCTAGCTGAGACATGCTTTTACTGAGACAACTGAAATAGCAGGTCATTTTGTAGTTTTCATTTTCATTTCTTCTGGGCAATATGGCACCTGATGAAATAGAACAGTTTTTTTCCATGGAGATACACATCCCTCATCGAGCTAGTAATTTCACTCTTTTTTCAGGGACTTTTTCAGGGACTCTTTTGAAAAAATAAATAGAAGCATATGTCCCACAAAAAGAAGGAATGTTTATCACCCAGTCTCAGGTGGAGGTGGAACCAACCTTTGGTAGTGGTTCTTAGTAAAAATATTGTTAATGACTTGCAGCAATAGACATATAAACATGACCTTCAGCTGCTCAGAACAGTTGACCAGAACAGAAATGAAACTTTATTTTATCACTATAAAAACCCATACTTTGCACTTGAGTACTGTATGCAATTCCAGCCTTTGAATCTCAAGAAGAATGATAGCAGAGTCAGAAAAGGTCCAGAAAAAAGTGACTGATCAAGGGGACAGAATTGCTGCTCTGTTAGGAGAGATGGAAGAGGGTCAGACTGCTCTGTTTAGAAAGGAGAAAGCTGCAGAGAGCACACCTGGGGCTTATAAAATCATGACAGCTATGGATGCAAAAGTTGCACTTGATAACACTGGACACTATGTGGCTATGCTTGTGGTTTCTCTCTAACCAGCCTTTTCTACTGTCACTGACAGAAACAGACCACTGAGACAAAGGGTCCGCTGCTCTGACACATCAAACTGTTTCTTATTATAGAAAAGATCTGAACCACAAAAGAACCCAAATATTATGAGATTTCATTTTTATAACATATCTTTTAGATGTCTGTGTAATTGTGTATTTGTTTGTTCATGCAAAAAGAAAATTAAATGGAGATACACAAATAAGGAAGACATCTGCTAATGGATGATTTTGGGGGGGGGGGGGAACGTTTGTGATCAGCTATATATCAGGAATAACTTGGTAACTATGACTGAGTATAGAAAACACCAGAGAAAGCCAAAGAAGTTCCCAAGATGCCAAATACAGCCCATTTTACCTACCTTTTGTTACAAAAATAAAAACAGTATATGGGAAGGAGGAAAAATATATGTATTGGTTCTCAGTGTTTAGGCTCTACTTGTACCCAAGACTGTCATGGTCAGAAGTTTTCAAATAGTTATTTTTACTCACCAAAGAAACTAGGGGAAGAAAGGGAGAAGTGAATTAAATTCATGTGACTTCAAAATCCACCTTTATGAATACAGCTCCCTTTGCTGTTTTTCCCTTGATCAAAACAGTGCATCCAGCTTTTTTGCTGGTAGTAACAAAATTAAATTTTTATTCTTCCAGCTTCAAAGTTTAGATAAGCATATAAAATCTCTTTCCTCAAAAAGTCTAACTTCAGTACTGTTGATTTATGTCTTAACAGTAATGTCACCTACTTTTGACAACTTTTGCACAAAAAGAGAAAAATCTCAGCTGCTCGCCACAGCCAAGTGAAGCTGGAGACTGGTGACAGATTACTGGAGGAAGTACACAGAAGTCTGAAGTAGTCAGGAAGCTCCACAGCCATCTGGCTCAGATTAAGCAAGGAATAACATACAACATCCATGTTACACATATCTGAAGCAGCAAACATCCACCAAGTTTCAGATACTGGAAAGTCACTGCTGAGAAGGGCACTGTCTCTACAAACTTCTACTGTCCTGCAAGCATGTATTTTACAGGAGAGGAAAAAAATAGATCAACAGCTTATGTTATCTCAGTCTACATAGGTCAGCATTTTCTTTCAGAAAGCCTTCACAACAGTTTTTAATAAAGCTAATTAAAAGCATGCTAGCCTAATCTGCAGCGTAGCATGTCCTTTGTTTACATAATTCCTTGGGTTTGTTCCTTTCTGCCTGTGATGCAAGACCACTTTAAGAATTCACCAAGTCAAATGCACTGGTACATCAAAAGCAACCTATCTGACAAGTAACAGCAATCAAAAGGATAACTATCTTCAATTTTTTAAAAGTTATAGAGATTTTTATGTAACTAAGAGTAGACATAGCAGAAACATAGCAAACAGATGGCAGAACACAAGTAATTTTTTAGAAGTAGGGAAAGTACGGATAGCAGATTCTAAGTAGATGCTTGTAATTGCAATTAAAATTATGGTATCATCTGAGAAGTAAACAAATAACAAAACTGAGATGTTACATAGAGATTGATTAAAAACTTGGACATGCAGCAGACACATTATCTGTAGGAGAGTTGTGTAACAAGCATTTAGCCAACAGTCACAATTTTTCTTTTTAAATAGTCTTAATTAATCAGGACCTTGAATATGCTGCTGCAAACCACTACACCTTCATAACACTGCAGCCAGAAGGAAAAAAGGTTCTAAACATACATGAAAAGTTAAACTTCCAATAACTTTGGGATGATACTCATACACAGGTAAACCAGTGTGGACTCTCACAATCGTCTCAGCTGACCTCCTGCATAAGTGGTTGTTCAGTGAAGGTTCCCCTCTGCTGTGCTAGAGGTGTGCTAGATGGGTAAGAATAGCAAAAGTGCTTCTTCATGGTAATGGAGGCCTCCTGGAGATTCACAAAATTTAGCTAAAATCTGCATTAACAGGGGAGGGATGCTTACACTGATCTATTAGAAAGCTTAACTTTGGAAATACTTAAGAGAGTGAGAATTCAAGTGGCAGAAGTTAAGTCTCTCTTTTATTTCTTGCAGCAGAATGTTATATGACTCACCAATTAATGTTAAGAGCTAAGAACAGACACTGCTCCTGCCTTTAAGTAGAGGAAGCAACAAGATCATCAGCCAAGCAGTGACATTTAAACAGTAGGTTAAATACCCATCAATGCCTAAGGGAGCACTTCCTAGCATATTTCCTACACTAGACATGATGAGAAAGTTCTTAGAAATGATCTTTCACTCCTATCTTCATCTTAAAATTAGCTTCTACATTAGGTTTCAAAAAGCTCATGACCTACTGAACACTCTTTTAATCTAAGAATATGCACATGACCTGAATGTATTTATTAAAATCACCACTGATTTTAACAAATGTGTTGATAAGCAGTACGAAACCCCACATGTTTCTTGATTGCAACCTGTTATTTTTTCCCTATTGGAAGATGCTACTTATTTTTACCTGAACTACGGAACAGTATTTAGTCCTGTTCTAGTAAATTACACTGCCCCTTCTCAACAATGTGCTACCTTTGCAAAAACATCACTGAAAACAGGTGCTTCCCTTTCACTGGCTTAATCACTTAGACATGCACCACCCAGATGTCTGTATTAAAATTATCTCTTTTTTTCCTGTGCACCCGCTTTTTCATCCCACATTTGTTCTACAGAGTTTGGGGTTTTTTTTCTAATTATTATTACACTTATTGGGGACTACTAGAGCATAAATGACTAAAAGCTAAGAGAAGAGCATCAGGAAGTTCTCTTCCTGTTACTTTCATTGAGATGTGGCAACTTGTGTTAACCAGGAATGAAAACTACTGTTGACTTTCAAGATATTTAATAGATATTTTTGCTCCAACTGTTTTTGAGTTGTGAATATTTGCTGTGTCAGTATTTCCAATTGAAATGACATATGCCACAAGAATGAAGATTCACTCTGGAATTCAGACACTCTGCTCCTGCTAAAAAGCAAAGGACATTAAAAGATAAATTTGAAATATGAAACAATATTGTGTAATCTTTGAGAAGTAATGAATTTTTAAAAACTCCAGAATGTGGCCTTTGAAACACTAAATTGCCTTGTCTGTTCATAAAGTCCACTTCATCTTCGCTTTTCTGAGCCTGGCCTACCATCTGTAGGAGTTGACAACATACTTCATGAACCTAGACCAACCCAAGACAGCAACTGCATTGTCTCTTGGTCTTGAATCCTGTTGACCATATCCCAGTTTGCTGCTCTGATGCAAGAACATGAGCTGCAGCCTCTGACAGAGCAGAGATTTCCTCTCCTACAAGGGAGTTCTTAACTTTTTTAGTATTACAAAGATGCTGGAAATTAAAAGTCCCATCCTCAGTATTGTCTATTTTTCTCAGACCTAAATACCTTCCCCAAAGTAGGTATTAATCTACAAATCAATAAAATATTCTACATGTAGCATTCATATTAGAACATCTACTCCTACATGCCCAAAATGCAATTTGAAAGTGAAATCAGGAAAGCTAAAAAAAAAATAATATTCATCCATTTCAGCTTTTTTGATTCAACAGTGATCTCTGTTAGACAGCTGTAACAACTCCATGGATTACTCTTGTAGTTTTAATGGATGTACTCAAGATTTTCAACCAGAATTTTATGAGAAGAAACTGTCTTTGTTTGTAAAAGTATGATTTTAAACACACGTCTGTTGCAACACTTGTCTGGGGGCAGCATTCCTAACTTAGTGATTGTTATTATTACATCCTGTCAGTATTACTTCCATTTTTATGTACCTCATGTCCCTGCATACTTTAGTGCAAAATAAAAAATGGATTTAATCAAACTGTAGGTGTTTGGTACCAGATTTCTCTTGTATGTGCGGGCACTGCCAAACACATATTTATTTTTAAAACTCCAGAGTACCAAATATTGTACAAATACTAGAGGGCTAATTTGTCCTTCCCCACAGAACATATGCTCAGAGAAAAATCTGAGAAATGATAGAATAAAAGAAAGCCACATTAACTAAAACAATAAAAGTAGGCATTGATCTGTCTATGTAGTTACAAAAATCCAGATGGAGAAAAGACTACAGTTAAGTCTGAAAGCTTGAAGACTATCCTGCTAAACTAACTTAGGAAGAACATTTAACATGTTGTGCTTATAGACAGAGGCAGGGAAACATTTGCGGGGAAAACAGAAACAGCTTGTTAAATCCTCATCCTCAAAGAGGCCAGAGCAAGATGATAGAAAGTAAGTGAGACAGTGAATTAGAAAAATTTGTGCATGACATTGAAGGTGCTTAATTTAATTAAAAAGTATTATCAAACAAAACTATTTAAGCAGTTAAACTACACTTGAACAGAAAACCAGGAATGATCTGCAATCTGAGCAAGTCAGAAGGTGTGAGGGTAACGAAAGACAGAAGATGATGTGCTGAAAGCAACAAATAGGCAAAAATTTTGGCAGTATTTCTGAGGAAAAGACCAGGATTAACCTGAGAAACAACTGATGACATGATGCACGAAGCCTCCCCAGAATGTCAGATTGCCACAATAAAGAATTAATCTGTTATTTTAAACTAAGCAGACTGCACTGGGGAAAATAAATAGAATGAACAGTTTTTACTGATGAGCAGTAGGAACAATTTCCTATTTGCAAGTATTCTTAAATAAAACACCAAATGTTGCTGAGAATTAAACACTGTAATTACTACATGTATAATTAAACTGAATATATATTTTCAGAAGGATGTGACTTTTTTCTGAAGATGCAAATAAAAGGAAAAAAACTAGCTTAAGCAATTTAAATATGCAGGGAAGTGTGTACTTTTAATAAATATGTATTGTGTGTATGTATGTTTTTATATAATTGCATTGTATTACACAAGCCCTATTTACCAGAAAAATACTTCAGTATATTCTGACTATACAATTAATGATGTCTTTTAATGGAAAATTTTCAGAGAGCAATTAGAACAACTTCCTGGTATAGCTGCACAGAGGAGACACTCCTCCATGCATATATACTTACCAACAGAAAATGAAGCAACTTGGACTTGTCGTGACATGAAAGTATCTTGCATACTGAGGATTTGTAGCAGCTGGCAAAGCAATCATTAAGCAAAGTACTTTTTCATATTTTCTCATACACTGTTGAGCTTTCAGTAGCTTTGAATTATACTATAGTCATTTAATCAGATATGATTATATTTCTAATTGTACCATAATGTCACACAAATTAATTTACAGAGTCATTACTATCTGAGCACATGTTGACATTACAGTCAATGAGAACTTTGGGGTCCCATCCCTCCCTCAAAAAACAAAGGAAAGAAATGGTCTTTTCACCTCTTCCTCAAATTGCCAAAAGGATATGCTGTTTTCAACTACCTCAATATTATTTATATAATTTTCAACCACCTATAGCATTTAACATTAAAGTGCAATCCAGTTTTACAAAATCTACCCACTGGAGGTTGAACATGCTCAGCACAGGAGGCTATTGTCACGTATAAATGGCTTTCCATATGGGCTTCGCACTGCAAAAATGATATACATGTATATATGTATACATATACACAACATCATCTCTTACTGAAGTTGATCCTAAGCAAACATCGGGAGGTAGTCAGCACTTTAAAAGACCAAGATATTTTTCTGTGCTAATGATATGGTTCTTCTGCAAATTGACAGAATCTATATTTTAAAAGTGACCTCAACCATTCTGGTGTTCTCTTGATAATATTAAATTATAATTGAGGGTTTGTTGGGGATTTTTTAATTACTAGTTTCACTGAATTTTGCTCAACCATAGATGACACCTGAATTTTTCTTCTCTGGATTCAACATACCAGTAATAAGTTTTATTTTCTACTTCTCTGTGTTTCAAATAAGAAGAGCAATTTTTTTTCCCTATGTATTTAAATTGGAAGTGTTTTTATCCAATGCCTTACTTAATTTCTACATCATTGCATAATACAATCTTTCAGGAATAACAGTGACACCTGAAGTAAAAATACCTTTTGAGAAAATGACAAATAAATAAAAACATGGTGTTAAATTAAATAATATTGGATGCATTTAACTTTCATTCAGCACCTTACAGCTGAATCAGCCTACATTACAGGAGATGATACAGCGTCACCAAGCTATGCATAGTTTTGCTGTGTTACTGGGACTTTTGTGCTTTTATTAACAATGAACATGGGGGTTTTCAGCTATACTGCTCTATGCAACCATGAACATATGCTGAGAAGACCAGATTAAGGACAGGGTACCCACACAGTATTCTAGGGGGAAAAAAGATATGCCACTGTGCTTAGAAAGGTGATTAGCAACAATTAGCTTCACATTACCAGTCGGATACTAGTGTATGACAAAAACAAAAGAGCAATTGTGGGACCCCTGCTGTAACTTGCATAAAATATTCTGGCCCATACTTAAGTAGCTTTCTAGTAACCAACACAGCACATCAGTATCCTGCCACAGCAACACCAAAGGGAAGACAGCAAGCAGACAAATGATTTTCTCTGCTACATATTAATTTGAAATAGAAAAAAAAATGCCCCAAAACAAAACCCAAACCCACACAAGTATCTAGGAGGCTAATGCTCTCTAGGAAAAAAAAAAAAAAAGTGTCCATCTATTATTTTACTTTGGTATTAATCATTGGGTGCATTTCTGTGAAGCACTTGCACAGAAGCCAAAATAAACATTCTCTGCTAGTTACCATGTTCTGCAGTTGCATTGTCCCCTGACACTCTGTACGTCCTCTAAAAGCCACGCACAGTAGCTTCCCCATCAAGACCCTAAGGTCTGTCTCTCAAAACCACTGTGACAAATAACGATAGGATCATTAAATTGTAAGAAAGCAGTAACTTTGCAAGATTAGGCTTAATTAAACAGTGAAGCCTGAAATAAGACTAGAAAATTACAAGTCTTCCACTCTGATTGTAAAAAACCCAAGACTCAGAGCCACATTCCCTACAGCCTTTCTTTGTTGTGTTGTGGTGTTTGTTTTGCTTTGTTTTCTAAACCCTTTTATGCAAGTAGCAGGCCTGAATTACAGAAGTTACATGACCCTGTTATTTAAGTTCACAACTGTACTGTGCAGACAAGCTCCCTCTCAGCTGTCAAAGAAATGACAGAATGAAAGAAAGATGAATAAACTGCAGTATTTAAATATGGATCAGGGCATGTTTTTTTTAAAGGAAAATGTGGCATCATTTTACTTGAACAAATAAGTGAGGATACACTTGAGCAAACGTGCCTGTTGTCCAACAGCAGCGAAAGCAGAACTTGCCAGGAACGACAAAGCCTGCTGGTGATCTCGCAGAGCCCATGGGGTCCTGGTCCCAGGTGGCTTTTCACGCATGCACCTCTACACACCAACAGCTCTACAGCTAGGCTGCTCCCGGGAAAACTAGCCTAGGCCTCTGCTCTGGCACCACAGCACTGACAAACACACCAAGAAAAAATTAAGAACCCCAAGCATTTAGTGTAAAATGTTAGATAACTTACACCAGATTGTTTTGTGTGAGAAACAGATGAACACTTCTACCTATCTTGAGTCAGGGCTGCCAAAAATGGAAAACCAGCACTGAAAAAGCACCCTAAATGTCCCAGAGAGAGCAAGTGCTACTGACCTGCACGATGTCTTCTCTCGATGCTTTGTAGCTAATACAGTTTTTATTTGAAACGTCCTGAACTGCATTTAAAAATCACACATTTTTCAGTCTAGAATCCTAGGTGCCTTGAGTCATCACTGCCATCTCCAGAAGATGGCACCAACCACCTTTATTGTATTACAGAAGAACACATTCGTCACTTTTTATTGTCTCCACTTCCTTAACACACACAAAACCTGTCCACCATCTTCACCGACCCATTTGCTTAATTTTGAGGGAAAATTTGGTAGGCTGCAAATGGTTCTCTCAATTTACATCCACTTTCCAATGATTTACATGTTCTGCAGCATTAGGCTTATTTCATTAAAATATATAACATCTTCATTGACATTGTAATTTTGTCTTGCAATAATGTCTTTATAAAAGCAGAATTAACCAGGTACCTCCTAAAGGTATCTGTTTTACAGGATATAAAAAAAGTTATCTTAAACATAATACAACTGCAGCACTACTAGAAAAATATTTGCTTTTACCTTTATGAAAAATACGCTGCATAAACCAGCATGGATTTGAAAGTTACTCTTCTCCCCTGCCTCTCCCCAGATTCCAGTGAATTGCTTGTAATTCTGAGTACTGCTTCTATAGCCAGAGATGTACTTTCATCACTAACTTCATGACAATAATGTTCTTTGGGGGATTATAATACAAATATCTTGACCCTTTTGCTAGATAGAAAGGGCACTGCAATGATTATTTTGGAATCACATTTGCAATTCTAACTTATCTCAAGTCAGGATCATAAACGACCATGGAGTCCATGCATATATCAGATCTTCCCACTAAAAAAACTTGGCAACAACGAC